>OY856411.1:367526838-368274338 GCA_963693085.1 Alisma plantago-aquatica | reverse complement strand
GACATGTGAATCTAGAATTTCTTTTGGGAAAGGTTCTTACTCTTCAAAGAGTGAGATGTGTACCCATTATCAGATGCAATATCCCTACTGGTCCAATATTGAGTAGAAAAGGTTTGAGAGCATAATTTGAATGTAATAAAGTTTTATTGACTCATGTTTGTGATTGTTTTTTATGCTAAATTATATCTTAAGATTCATTTTGATCATATTTCTATTTCTTTGTTGAATAAGAATCAAAGTTCTATTGTCATGAATGTTTAATCGTCAAATTTTTGGCATGAGAAATTGTGCCACGATATTATGATTTAATGAAAAGAATGTTGACTCTTCTGATTCATCATTTTGCCATTGATAGAAAGCATAAATATGTTGAACATAGTAATCATTTTTGTTTGGTTAATAGAAAATCTGATATGTTAGGTTGAGTGCACACTGGCATGTCTCAGTTTGATGGTGTAGCCACTAGGAATTCTAAAGATATTGAATGACCTTCATTGATCACTTTAGTAGATAATTCTATTTTTACTTACTTACAGATAAAATAAGTATGAATCATTGAATGAAGTAGAAACAAAAACTAGTAAGATACTAAAAAGACGTAGATGTGATAGGGGTCAAGAGTATACCTTAACTATTTTCCTAGATTATTCCCAAAGTGGTGGTAGTGTGCATGAAGTAACTTCTCCATACTCGACACAATAAAATGGGATAGCAAAATAGAAGAATGGAACTCTAATATATATGGTCAAAAGTCCACAATCAAGTTCAAATATATCCAACTTTATGTGGGGGTGTGAATGGAGCTTACCATATTCTGAATAGAGCTCCTCACAAGCATGAAGAAAGTAGTCCATTTGAAATTTGGCATGATATAAAGACAATTTTTAAATATGTAAGGGTATGGGGTGACTTGCAAATGTATTATCCCAGAACACAAAAGAAAGAAATTTAGACCTAAAATTGTAGAGGACATAATCTTAGATTATGTGAAGACAAGATATGATACATATCTTTTTTCATTAGATCTCAGATTTACGACATGGATGTCAACACAGTAACTCTGTGGTACAACATTCTTTGGGAATATTCTTTTATGAAAATGGGTGCATGCCAAAGTGATTCTATAGTAGATCCTAAATGTATAGATTCCATTCCTAAATAAGTGGAAAGGATTTCTAACGTAGGGCCAATTAAATGGTTTTGAGGAAATAATTGAATGAGGGAGGAATAAATATGCAAGGACATACAAGGAGTTTGGAAGTGACTTTTTCACTTAAAATTTTGAAAATGATACTATTACCTACCAACAAGTTATGGATTCCTCTAGACCCAACTTTTGTAAGGAATTTGTTAATGATAAAATACAATCAAATCTTTCAAATGAAACTTGAGATTTGGCGAATCTTCCTCAAGGTTGCACTATAGTTGAATGTAAGTGGATTTTTAAAATGAGAATAAATCATGTGAGATGATAAATAAGACCTAGTACATTGGTTGTCAATGGATATACACAAAAGGAAGAAAATACATTGTTTCAATATATTTTCTCTTTACCTTATATCTCGTAGAGATGTCATAATTGGGTTTAAAGAATAATACTCAATATCTATTTTCATGATTTTTATAACTAATCCTTCAAACTTTGGGTGACATTCATTATTACCTAAATTATTAAACTAATTAGTTAACCAACCCTTCTAGGGAAGGTCCTAACCTAGGGTGCCTCCTTGGTTTGCTGGAGGATGTTAGGCTTTCTATACATAACATGGCCCCAAGGGTTTAGGGTTATGCCTCCTCCATAGGTCCTTGTCCCATTCTTGGGTTGACCCACCCCATGTTAAACACCATCCCTAAATGTGAGTTGAAGGTCTTATGTTCATTCTTATGTAACAATTGATTGCCTATGTTTCATATGTATGTTCAAAATCCTTTACATGGATCATGCATGCATTACTCTACATACATGCATGCATGGGAAATTAGGGTATCTCACTTTGTGGTATTGGGATTGGGTCACCCAACCCACTTGTATTTTCTCTTTCTATTTTACCTAACTCAGGGTTTATATGGGTATGGCTACCATTTCACCCATACTATTCCCATTACCTAGGATTAGAGTTTATGATTAGGGTTAGGGTCTACAACTGACACCCTAGGGTTTTAGATATCATTTCACCCTCTTATGGTTTTTGTAAACCAACCTTATCTCTATCTAGGGTTTTCCCTTGCAAGTAAGAACCCATTAAACATAATTCATAACTATATCATTTATTTAACATTAAATGTGTTCATTATTTCAACAATAAATATGCATCTATTGGTAGATGATGCCTAAATCCTACTTCTTCTCAAAACTCTAACTTGATATGAGTAGAGAATTACATTTTAGGTTTTATAAAGCAAAGAGATGAGAAGAGGACAAAACTAGAGATGAGAACCCTAGAGGAAACATTAGTTTAGGCAAACCCTAGGTTCTAGATAGGCAGGTATCACATTGGCTAAGGGAGTCCTGATATACCAACTTAATGGTGCATATGAAAATATTGCCAGCCCCCAAAGTTGTGATCCTTTCTAGACATCATTACCTCATGTCATGCCCTAATAATTTTCCTTCTTTGGGTCCATGTGTGGTTTTGTTCCCTCTGAGAACTTATGGACAGGTTATACAAAGAAAGACTATAAGAGATATGCAAGAGTAGTCCGCTCTTGAAGAGTAGATAGGAATCAATGCATAACCCCAATTCTTATTCTAAATTTTGTAATCTTGTTTAAAGCTTCCGCATCTATGATGTAAATTATGAATGTAATAAAGATTTTTCTATACTTTTAAAACATTTTGTAAATAATTAATTGTAAAGATCAATACTTTACAGATACCTTTCTATACTAAGAATTTACTTGCTTATTTACAAGTGGGTTGTTTGTTTTTAAAAGGTTAATCTCTAGGTATAATTGTTGGGTTTTTAAGGAGGCAGAGAAGCAGAGGAAACAAAAAATTTCTCCCAAAACCCGGAACAAAAGGAATCGCGTCAACATCTATATAATAGGAAAGATGGTTTGTGAATCATACCTTGTCCCGAGGCTTGCTCGGCGACAATACCACGCGCCTTACGCGGTCTTCACCTCCGGTCTTGGACGGTGTCTGTGCAGCTCCTGGTCACACCGGGACTGAAAGACTCCTCCTCCTACTGGACTGTCGGATGACAGTTGTCCTCCTGAGCGGCAGTGACCTCCCGCCTCTGAAGTAGTCCACACGGACCACCCGGAACTCCACTGTCCTTGTCCCACAAGGAAGTGGAAGGAGTCGCACCCTCCTGTTGACGTACTAGTCGCCAACACACTCTCCTGTTGTCAATTGCAACTGCAGTTGTCCTTCCCTTACTGCACCTCCCTTTGCGGGAAGCACTTGCTCGGGCTCTCTCTCGGTTACCAAAACCAGAGAGAACGACAACTTTGCAGAGCAATCAACTTGCACTGAGTTGTTCTCTGAGAAGCCCCCAATACCCCTATATATATAGGCGGGTCATGGGACAGGGTTCTCTGTGCCCAGCAATACGGGACTAAAGCAGGAGTAGAAGGGTTCAAGAATTTTCCACAAAAAGCAACCGGTTCGCAACTTGAAATGATCGGTTCACAACTGAACCGATCGGTTCGGCCATTGAGCCGATCGGTTGGACCTGAGCCGATCGTTTGGAGCACTCCAACTGATCGGTTGGTGCTCTGAACCGATCGGTTCATAGTCCTAATCCGGCTCAAAAAGACTTTCCTTGTTTCGTTCCCAATTGGTATCGAATACCAATGTTATTCCCAATCGAATTGGGCAATTTGAAACCAAAGGAAAATTCTTGCCGACATGACTTTTCCCAACTGGTCGGTTGCACCATTTGAGCCGATCGGTTCAACCCTTGAACCGGTCGTTTCAACCTGGGCATGAGCCGATCGGCCTGGACACTCCAGCCGACCAGTTCAGCAACCTCAGCCGATCGGTTCATCACATGAACCGATCGGTTGGGAGCGCAGGTTGGGCAAAATCAGTCAATTGCGATTTCAATCAATCTGATACTCCAATCAATGCGTCCAACACCTTGAACCATACGATATTGAACCATCGACTGATTGAGTGTTTAATTGAACTACTAAACTCCTTTAGTAATCAATCTAAACATTGCTTTGTGGACAAAACTCCTCTTCCAGGTTAAATCCTATGTGTGTGACCCTGTAGGTCCATTTCACGTTGGCAGTGAAAGTCCATAACACTTATGACTTCACAAGCAAAGAGCGGTGCCTAGTCACACATCAGTGCTACCCAAGTGAAAGTAGAAAGTTGGAGAACAACATTCATCCTACAATCCGTGAATGGTGTTACAGTGAATGTATAATTCCTTTGTCACTGATATCCAGAATGAACTCGAGGCATGGAACAGTCATCCTGTCAATGTTCATTCATTTCCTTGATCTCAGAGTAGACCGAGTGAGATGTGTATGACATCAATATCACATATTGATTCACACGTGCATGCGCATGCCTTTCTCAATCCTACTCATCAAGTGGCCAAGGATATCAAACTCCCTTAGGAGGGACAAATCCCATATCTATCACTCACCCCTCAAAAGCCCCATGTGTCAAAGCCACCCAATCATCACCTTTATAACAACCCATGTTTCAGGACTGCGTTTGATGATGTCAAAGTGTACCCAACGACATGTGTTGAGTGCAGTGATTTCAGGTCTAAGAATCACACTCACCACCATCACTGTGAGAGCTGACTGTGACTACCATGCCATGGTTCCAAGTGTCACTCTCACGGTGGGTCTGTCCGGTACCTTGTTCTCTAACAAGTACCTATGTGCTTGGTTTGATATCACCATATCATGACCAATGAGATTCTATCATCAACCAACACACAATCTAGTCTTTAGTGTTATTGATGTCTATGGTTATTGCCACAATAACAACCGACTAGGGACTATACAAGAATGTATACTCTTAACATCTGTATGATCTCATCATTTAGGTCCTTAACCTAAAAGCATACGTCATTGAGTAAAACAAACTTTAGACATCTATCATGTTACACCATCATCTCAGAAATAGTTTAAACATATAGATTGGAAATTGCCTTTATTATTATTCAAATCATTTACAAAGTATCCCATTACAATCATCATATGACTTGCTCTTATGGGCATACATACCAACAGACTCCCACTTGCACTTAGAGCCAGTCACCAAGGAAACGCAGTCCTTGTGACCTAGCATGACCATCATGCTTCTGCTGAGAAAGGGCCTTAGTCAGTGGATCAGCTATGTTGTCTTCAGTTGGTACTTTGCAAATCTTCACATCTCCTCACTGTACGATCTCTCGTATGAGATGGAAGCGCCGCAGTATGTGCTTGGACCGCTGATGTGATCTGGGCTCCTTAGCTTGTGCAATAGCTCCATTATTGTCACAATAAAGCTCAATTGCATCACAGCTACTGGGAACTACACCAAGTTCAGAAATGAACTTCCTGATCCACACAGCCTCCTTTGCTGCATGCAAAGCAGCAATATACTCGGCCTATGTAGTAGAATCGGCAACTATTTCTTGCTTGGAACTCTTCCAGCTCACAGCTCCATTATTAAGGCAAAACACAAATCCTGACTGCGATCTGTAATCATCTTTATCGGTTTGGAAGCTTGCATCGGTGTAACCCTTTACAACCAGCTCTTCCTCGCCGCCGTACACAAGAAACTGATCCTTACTCCTTCGCAAGTACTTGAGGATGTTCTTCACGGCTGTCCAGTGAGCATCCCCAGGATCTGACTGGTACCTGCTCATCATGCTGAAAGCATACGAGACATCTGGGTGTGTGCACAACATAGCGTACATGATGGATCCAATGGCTGATGCATATGGGATCCCATTCATACGCTCCCTCTCTTCACAAGATTGGGGACATTGAGCTCTAGAGACGGTAACTCCATGTAGCATAGGGACGTTGCCTCTCTTTGAGTTCTCCATGCTGAACCGCTTCAGCACCTTGTCAATGTACGTGCTCTGACTTAGTCCGAGAAGCCTTCTAGATCTATCTCTATAGATCTTAATTCCTAGAATGTAGGATGCTTCTCCTAAGTCCTTCATTGAGAAAGTTTTCCCAAGCCAAGTCTTTACCTTCTCTAAGGCTAAGACATCATTCCCCATCAAAAGTATGTCATCCACATACAATATGAGAAATGTGGTCGAGCTCCCACTAACCTTCTTGTACACACAAGGTTCATCTTCATTTTGAATAAAGCCAAACACTTTGACTTCTTCATCAAATCGAAGATTCCAACTCCGAGATGCTTGCTTCAATCCATAGATTGACCTTTGCAGTTTACAGACTTTATTGGCATTCTTTGGATCTACAAAACCTTCAGGCTGCGTCATGTACACATCCTCATGAATATTCCCGTTAAGGAATGCGGTTTTAACATCCATCTGCCAAATCTCATAGTCATAATAAGCTGCAATAGCAAGCATGATCCTGATGGACTTAATCATGGCAACTGGAGAAAAGGTTTCGTCATAGTCAACACCTTGAATTTGTCGAAAACCCTTTGCAACCAATCTACCTTTATAAGTTTGCACATTGCCATCCATGTCGGTCTTTTTCTTGAAGACCCACTTGCACCCTATTGGTTTTACCCCTTCAGGTGGTTCCACCAAAGTCCATACTTTGTTGGAGTACATGGATTCCATCTCGGATCTCATGGCTTCTAGCCATTTCTCAGAATCTGGTCCCTCCATAGCCTCTACGTAGGTAGTTGGATCATCATCTATGATCAACTCTCCACCTTCCTGAGTTACAAGGTATCCAAACCTCTCAGGTTCAAGGCGAGTCCTACTAGATCTACGAGGTCCTTGTGTTACCTGAGGAGACTGAGATTCCACAACACCTTGTGAATATCCATTTTCCTCTGGTATATCTACCGGTTCAATGTTTTCTTGTTGGGCTTGAACCTCGTCAAGCTCTACTTTCCTCCCACTGTTTCCTTTGGAAATAAATTCCTTTTCTAGGAACACAACTGTCCTGGCAACAAACACTTTGTTGTCAGTAGGGTGGTATAAATAGTATCCCCTCGTTTCCTTGGGGTATCCAACAAAATAACATTTATCGGATTTGGGACCAAGCTTATCAGGAAACATTTTCCTAACGTAAGCCTCACAACCCCAAATCTTCAGAAAAGACAAATCGGGACGCTTCCATGTCCATATCTCATATGGTGTCTTTTGAACCGATTTAGATGGCACACGGTTAAGAGTAAACGCGGCGGTTTCAAGAGCATGACCCCAGAAGGAAATCGGAAGATCAGCAAAACTCATCATTGATCGCACCATATCTAACAATGTGCGATTCCTTCTTTCAGACACACCATTATGTTGTGGTGTTCCAGGCGGAGTCCATTGTGATACAATACCACGGGCTCGCAGAAGGTCCTCAAACTCCTGGCTCAAGTATTCTCCACCTCGATCGGAACGAAGTGCCTTAATACTTTTATCAATCTGGTTCTGTACTTCATTCATGAAATCCTTGAACCTTTCAAGGGTTTCTGACTTATGTTTCATCAGGTACACATAGCCATACCTACTGAAATCATCAATAAAGGTAATGAAGTACTGATACCCATTTCTGGCATTAGTTCTAAAAGGCCCACATACATCAGTATGTATGAGTCCTAATAGATCACTAGCTCTCTCACCTTTACCTGAAAAGGGAGTCTTGGTCATCTTTCCCAACAAACAAGATTCACATGTCTCTATTGATTCATAATCAAAAGAGTCTAGATAACCATCTTTATGGAGTCTAGAAATGCGCTTCTCATTTATGTGCCCTAGACGACAATGCCAGAGATATGTTTTGTTTGAGTCGTTGAGTTTTTGCTTTTTGGTGTTTACGTTGTATACACTTGTCTCCAAGTCTATCAAGTATAGACCATAAGACATAGGGGCACTTCCATAAAAGATCCAATCTTTAGAAATGGAACACTTTCCATTCTTAATAAGAAATTCAAATCCATCTTTGTCCAAACAAGAGACAGAAATGATATTCATATTTATGGCAGGTACATAATAGCAGTTCTTCAACTCTATTATTAGCCCACTCGGTAGAGTTAACTCATAGGTTCCTACGGCACTGGCGGCAACTCTTGCCCCATTAGCAACACGTAGTTCAACCTCGCCTTTCCCCAAAGGCCTACTTCTCTTAAGATCCTTCACATTTGAACAAATGTGAGATCCGCATCCGGTATCAAGTACCCATGATGAAGAAGTAGTAAAGTTAATCTCTATTACGTATACACCAGAAGTAGAGATCTCTATCTCCGACTTCTTCTTCCATTGTTCCTTCCATCCTCTCCATGTAGAAGAAATTGGTTTGGCGAGTGAACACTTCTCTCCCTTACCTACTTTCTTCTTCACCAACGCATTAAGCGTACATAGAGTGGATTCTAAGGCTCCTGGTATATCTAGATTGTGCAGAACACTTCTCACAGTCCTCAACCAGTTATGGAATTTATTCTCAATTAATTTGCCCATTTTAAAAGATGATTCTTTTGCCATTCTACAAGAGAAAATTTGCATTTGTCAACACCTTTTTGATTTGATTTGAATAAAATTTGACGATAGTTAATTAGGCCTTTAATTAATTACCGCTCCCACTATTTTGACTCAAATTGATAGCCCTCACCATCAATTCGGAAGATTGCTGCGTACAATCTTCTAGTGGGTCAAGATCCTAGAATCCTCTAAGCCATGGACCAGCTTTGGCTGTCACCCACAACTCAGATCTTCCGGGTAGGCAACTCTTGATGAATGAACATGCGCAACACCTTGCCATGAACATTCTGTGCCTCTGGGCTTAGACGCTCTAAGAATCACCAGTTAAGTCAAACCCATAAGCCGACACGGTAAACATGCACCCTGCTTTGGCAGAACCTACATGTCGACCCTTCACACTTCCACAAGATAGACGGCGCACCACGCTTTGGCGTAACCTACGCTTGGTCGATCAAGTTTGCCATGTGTGTCGCTAATGGAAGGCGTATAAGACTTAATATTTTAATGAGGGATTTGGTTTTTATATACATATACATATCCAATCACCACAATATATAGTATGTATCATATACATGCTATATCCCACATAAAACATGCATAAACGATAAAAGCAATGATTATGGCCTTCCTATTTGTGATTCCTCGAGCCAAGAGGAATCACGGTCATCTAGGTCTACATTACATGCAACCTGTACAAGATGAAATCTGTGCCTGCCTTTCTGGGTTTAATCAGCTCATCTCCATGACTGATCGGCTCGCCATCAGGTGGGTTGTCCGGGTGCCACCAGCCGATCGACTGGCGCCTCCAGCCGATCGGTTTACCGGTCATCGTGCATCTCCTCTGTCGCCACCCACTCATCTCGTTCCTCAAACCGGCCGTCTGGATCACCAACCGATCGATTCACTCCTTGAACCGATCGTCTTCAGGTTGTCCTCCGTTCTTTGACATAACAGGAAATAAAATCTATCCTATTTACAATTGAATTGAGAAACCCCGAGTTACATTCGGGGGGAGCAAAGGTAGGAAAAGAATTCTCGAATTATTTCGAGTTACATCAGGAATATGAGAAAGGGAATCGGTGCGCAGACCGAGATGCAAGCAACCATACAAACAACCATACACAGATATAGGGGTTTATAGGCCATAATCATGCTACACATCCACCACAAAACTCGTTTAAGGGCGACGCGTATCAAGTGCATTAATATTACATATCATATATGTATATTAGGGATTTGTGGATTGGACATGTATAAAGCCGATATTATTCACATCGCATGCAATAAATAAAGGCGACAAACCAAAATCGATCACATCGATAATCCTAAAATATAGAGCGGTTGACCTGGCTCTGATACCACTGTTGGGTTTTGGAGGAGGCAGAGAAGCAGCAGAAACAAAAAATTTCTCCCAAAACCCGGAACAAAAGGAATCGCGTCAACATCTATATAATAGGAAAGATGGTTTGTGAATCATACCTTGTCCCGAGGCTTGCTCGGCGACAATACCACGCGCCTTGAGCGGTCTTCACCTCTGGTCTTGGACGGTGTCTGTGCAGCTCCTGGTCGCACCGGGACTGAAAGACTCCTCCTCCTACCGGACTGTCGGATGACAGTTGTCCTCCTGAGCGGTAGTGACCTCCCGCCTCTGAAGTAGTCCACACGGACCACCCGGAACTCCACTCTCCTTGTCCCACAAGGAAGTGGAAGGAGTCGCACCCTCCTTTTGACGTACTAGTCGCCAACACACTCTCCTGCTGTCAATTGCAACTGCAGTTGTCCTTCCCTTGATGCACCTCCCTTTGCGGGAAGCACTTGCTCGGGCTCTCTCTCGGTTACCAAAACCATATAGAACGACAACTTTGCAGAGCAATCAACTTGCACTGAGTTGTTCTCTGAGAAGCCCCCAATACCCCTATATATATAGGCGGGTCATGGGACAGGGTTCTTTATGCCCGGCAATACGGGACTAAAGCAGGAGTAGAAGGGTTCGAGAATTTTCCACAAAAAGCAACCGGTTCGCAACTTGAAATGATCGGTTCACAACTGAACCGATCGGTTCGGCCATTGAGCCAATCGGTTGGACCTGAGCCGGTCGTTTGGAGCACTCCAACCGATCGGTTGGTGCTCTGAACTGATCGGTTCATAGTCCTAATCCGGCTCAAAAAGACTTTCCTTGTTTCGTTCCCAATTGGTATCGAATACCAATGTTATTCCCAATCGAATTGGGCAATTTGAAACCAAAGGAAAATTCTTGCCGACATGACTTTTCCCAACTGGTCGATTGCACCATTTGAGCCGATCGGTTCAACCCTTGAACCGGTCGTTTCAACCTGGGCATGAGCCGATCGGCCTGGACACTCCAGCCGACCGATTCAGCAACCTCAGCCGACCGGTTCATCACATGAACCGATCGGTTGGGAGCACAGGTTGGGCAAAATCAGTCAATTGCGATTTCAATCAATCTGATACTCCAATCAATGCGTCCAACACCTTGAACCATACGATATTGAGCCATCGACTGATTGAGTGTTTAATTGAACTACTAAACTCCTTTAGTAATCAATCTAAACATTGCTTTGTGGACAAAACTCCTCTTCCAGGTTAAATCCTATGTGTGTGACCCTGCAGGTCCATTTCACGTTGGCAGTGAAAGTCCATAACACTTATGACTTCACAAGCAAAGAGTGGTGCCTAGTCACACATCAGTGCTACCCAAGTGAAAGTAGAAAGTTGGAGAACAACTTTCATCCTACAATCCGTGAATGGTGTTACAGTGAATGTATAATTCCTTTGTCACTGATATCCAGAATGAACTCGAGGCATGGAACAGTCATCCTGTCAATGTTTATTCATTTCCTTGATCTCAGAGTAGACCGAGTGAGATGTGTATGACATCAATATCACATATTGATTCACACGTGCATGTGCATGCCTTTCTCAATCCTACTCATCAAGTGGCCAAGGATATCAAACTCCCTTAGGAGGGACAAATCCCATATCTATCACTCACCCCTCAAAAGCCCCATGTGTCAAAGCCACCCAATCATCACCTTTATAACAACCCATGTTTCAGGACTGCGTTTGATGATGTCAAAGTGTACCCAACGACATGTGTTGAGTGCAGTGATTTCAGGTCTAAGAATCACACTCACCACCATCACTGTGAGAGTTGACTGTGACTACCATGCCATGGTTCCATGTGTCACTCTCACGGTGGGTCTGTCCGGTACCTTGTTCTCTAACAAGTACCTATGTGCTTGGTTTGATATCACCATATCATGACTAATGAGATTCTGTCATCAACCAACACACAATCTAGTCTTTAGTGTTATTGATGTCTATGGTTATTTCCACAATAACAACCGACTAGGGACTATACAAGAATGTATACTCTTAACATCCGTATGATCTCATCATTTAGGTCCTTAACCTAAAAGCATACGTCATTGAGTAAAACAAACTTTAGACATCTATCATGTTACACCATCATCTCAGAAACAGTTTAAACATATAGATTGGAAATTGCCTTTATTATTATTCAAATCATTTACAAAGTATCCCATTACCATCATCATATGACTTGCTCTTATGGGCATACATACCAACAATAATCTCTCTAGTGAATTTGTTGTACAAGCGACGTGCATGACATCATGCCTTATAAGTATAATTAAAAATAGATTAGTAATAACATCAGTTGAGACTCAATTGATGAAGTTATTGTTTATTGTCGAGGTTGGACAATGTCCTCAGACTGACGGGACTCAGAAGTTTTAGTGATCGATAATTGATAGGTTCTTCAACAAGGGCCAACAAAATACCATCAGGAGCAAGTTGACAGAAACATAAAAAAGGTGACTCAGTGAGAAGACTCCAACGAAGAATACAGCTCCAATGCAAAATATGTCATCAATTGATTTCTAGAAGTATAGAAAACACGGAAGAAAATCTTAGTAGGATGATATTCAAGGATGTCGTTGGTCCACCACTACAAAGGTCAATCAACAAGGAGTCTCATTGATTTGATGAAAATTTATCACTTGGACATAGTTTGTGAGAAAGATCATCCCCTAATGAAAGTATCATTGGAGGAGAATCGATGAAAACGTAAGGAGAGGCCAAGATTGTCACCAAAAAGGGTGAGAGATACCTCTAATGGAAGTCCACTTGAAGGGTGAATGATGATACCTAAACCTAAGCAGACAAAACCATCAAAGGGGATATCAAGGTCTACTGCTAGCATGGTTGGAGAAGAAAAAGAAAATGTCGACGAGCATTAGAGTTATATGTGAAGTGGGTGTAGAGAGACACATGAAAGGATGGATTTGAGGAGGTGAGACGATGAAATTAGGTTGAAGGACTTAGTTTCATGGTCTTAAAGTAACAAGTGAGCTCCAATGATGCTCTATCATTGAGTCAGTAGTTCTTCACTCTGTCATATCATGTTTAGGCCTTATTGTTTATGGACTTGAAATCTTGCAAGGATGATAATGAGCATGGTTGGATATCCAGCTTTTTCTTCAACCTCCCACTCTAGATCCATTTGACGTTGTCATTGGAGGGTGTTGAAAACACTTCACATCTTGAATTGTGAAGGATGGTGGTGGTCAATGATGGTAGGGAGGTTGATGACATTCTTCCTTTGGTGGCCTTTATCTCAGGGTCGATGGAAGTAGGTCATTCTTGTACGGTAATTAGATCAGAGTGGTTTCTAGGGTTTGATCTTCTCTTCTTGGGAATTAGGGTTGTGGCAATTTAGTGGGGGTGTAGTGTGCACTTTTATAATCTTACTTATATGGGTTTATGGGTCCAATCCCTTCGTCGAGATTTTGTGCGCTAATGGGGTCTAATGGTATTAACCCTACGCACTAGTTGAGGATATGTAGCATTGTTGGACAATAGTTTTGCGGTATGGCACTAGGCTTCAATGGAGGATCGGTGCAACCTATCCTCCAATAGTTATATTTCTTTTGTCGACCATCGAGTATGTTGGTTGTTAGTGACTGGATAATATCATGAGACTTTTGTAGTACCTCCAATGGGCTTGTCTAGGTGACCTCTGACCGCATATCTGCTATAGGGATCTGATAGATTTTTTTATTTAGGGATCCGATGAAGGGTCAAAGTGAGGTGGCTTCCAATGGAAGGTCTAAGTGTCCTCTGATGGAAGGTTAGATATTGTTGGCTTTCGATGGTATGAAAAGGCAGGAGCTCCAATGGGTGTCCTGCCTTATCAACCAATGCAAATCAACTTTTCAAGGATCGATGAAGACCCTACTCTAGTGATCCTAGGAAGATTTGTTTTTTTGGATTTACTAGTACATCCTACCATAATCACATGACATTAAAATTAGCAATAATTTTATTATTTATACATTAAATTAGTAAAATAAAATGCATCCAAATGAACAAATAAGATTGTAAACTAAAGCACTCTACAGTGAAAAAAGGAAAAATTTATCAAAAATAAAAATTGAAAATGTCATAAGGGTTTAGAAAGCATTGGGTTGCCTCTCAAGAAGCTCTACTTTATACTATTTAGCTTGAATGTCTCTATGATCTCTAATGTTGGGTTGGTGGTTCCTCAAGCTGTATATCAATTCTTCTGGTGAATGCTTCATCTTTGTCATACATTTTAATTTGGTAGCCATTCATAAGAAAGGTGTTGACTTCTCAATAAACAATTCCATCATCCCTAATGGATATATTTGGGTAACAAGGAAGGGACCTAACCATGTGAACCTCAACTTTCTAGGAAAAAGTAGGATGGAAGAGTGGAAGAGGATAACTATGTTTCTCTCACTAAAATTCTTTCTTTTTAGGTGTGAGTCACACCACATCTTTGTTAGTTACTCGAATATAAGAGCATTTTTGTAAGCATGCAACTACATATCTTCAAGATCATGGTGCTATAGAAATATCTTTTTAGATGTCATTTATCAGTCCATATTAAGGAATTTAATCTCCTATAAGGCATTGTGCTCCATCTATATGGGAAGGTGGCTTCCATGTCCATATATTAACCTATTGGGAATGGTCCCTTTAGTAGTATGATATGTCCATAAAGCATCATCAAGCTTCATTGACCAATCCTTTCTTGTCATACTGACTATCTTTTTGAGATTTTTGCAATATGTCTATTCAAAACTTCATTTGTACAAGAGTCTATGGTTGGTAAGTGGTAGCAACCTCGTGCTTCACTTCATACTTCCTAAGAATAGACTACCTCTCCATGAAATGAGATCCATTGTCACTAATGATGGCTCTCGGGATCCCATATATTGGGAATATAGTTTTCTCAAACATCTTCATCGTGGCTTTAGAGTCGCAAGTGGGGGTTGCAAACAATTCCGTTCACTTGGATACATAGTTTACAACAACCAAGATGTATTTCTTACCACATGATGGAGGAAAGGGGCACAAATAATAAATCCCCCACACGTCAAATATTTTGACTTCATTCCAATTAGATAAAGGCATATTATGTCTTCTTGATATGTTCCCAGTTCTCTAATACTCGATGCATGATTTGACATAGGCTTTAGCATCCTTGAACAAAGTGGGCCAGTAAAACCCAGACTATATTACCTTGGTGCCAGTTCTGTCTGCACCTAAATGCCACCATAAGGTGACAAATGTCATTCATAAAGAATCTTCAGGACCTTTTCCTTGGGAATACATCTTCAATAATTATTCTATGAGCATCTTCATAAAAATAAGGAATCATCCCAGTAATAATTTTTTAGATCAAAGAAAAACTTTTTCTTCTCAATCTAAGTAATGTTCAGTGGGATTTATTGACAAGATAGATAGTTGCAAATATCAACACACCATGTATGGCCTACTCAATGGCTTTAGTCACCATAAGAGATTCATCTAGATAGTTGTCATAGATATGCAAGGAGTGATCATCCTCTAGGTGTATCCTTGAAAAATGATTAGCAATGATGTTTTTTGATCACTTTTTGTTCACTGTCTCATGGTGAAATTTATGTAGTATGAGGGCCCATATTAACCTTGAATTTCTATTCTTCTTAGTCATAAAATATTTAATCACACCATGTTCATTGTATTGATTACATTTGATCCAGTTAGGTATGATCAAAATTTATGAAGAGCATGGAGCATTTATTTCTCTATCATAGTATAGTTGACATGGGCTTCATCTAAAGGCTTACTTGCGTAATAAATCACATGATGATTTTGTCCTTTTTATATCCTAAAATCACACCTACGTCGTAATTACTAGCATCACACGATAATTCAAATGGCAAATCCCACTCTGATGCTTGGATCACTGATGCACTTGTGGAACTCTTGAGAATGTTTAAAACATTTAAGCAATTTTCACCAAAATGAAGACAACATCTTTAACTAGCATGCATTAAAAAAATTAGAGATCTTTGAGAAATATGTGACAAAATGACGTTAGTATCACGCACGAACTAGAAAGCTTCTCACCCTCATAACAGACTTGGGTGGTGTAAAGTTAGATATGTCTTCGATTCGCTTAGGTCAACTTTTATGCCTCTTTTGAGACTTTTGATGCAAGGACTATCCCCTCTTATACCATGAAATGACACTTTTCCCAGTTGAGAATCATATGATTTTTCTTCACATATTTTAAAGACTAGGGATACGTTCTTAAGACATATATCAATAGACATATTGTACACTAAAAAATCTCCATAGAAACTTCAATGATTTCCTACAAAAAAATAGTGGAAGTAGATACCAAGCACCTTTGGGTGTTGTAGGTGTGTTACAAAGCCCACAAGGCATACATTTGAATGTGTATGTACCAAAGAAGTAGGTGAACATAGTCTTTTATTGGTCATTTTATATGAATAGAAACTTGATAGAAACTAGAATATACATTCAAATAACAAAAGTTGGAGTGGCGAGATAGACGTTCAAACACTTGGTCCATAAAGGGAAGGGGAAAATGATCTTTTTTGTTGTTGTATTCAGCTTCTTGTAATCGATGCACATCCTCCACACTGTGACAATTTTGGTTTCTATTTCTTCCCTATTCTATCCTTTGACTTCTATCATACCTCCCTTCTTTGGCATTATGAGAACTGTGGTTACCCATTTGCTATCATTGATTGGGTATATAATCCATGCATCACATAGCTTAGTGGCATCCCTCTTAACTACCTCCCTTACGTTTTGAATAAATCTTCTTTGACATTGGATGAGAGGTTTCACATCAAATTCAAGGTGTATGAGATGCATAGAATTAGTAGTGTTCAACCCTTCAACATCATCTACCAGACATCCTATCGCCTTTCTCCTTAGCTTTTACTCAGTTAAGAATTGTACTTCTTGCTCCTCAAATAGAGTAGAGCTTATAATGACATTATTATGTTCCTCTATGTCCAGGAACTCATACTTAAGACCTTTTGGTAAGTGGTTTAACTAAGGCTTTGGTTGTGGAACTTCCTTATTAGTTGGGGTCATCTTAAGGAAGGCATATTTGATTGTTTGTATTGTTGATTCCTCTTCATCTTCGCTATCGCTTTCCTCAACATCTAGATATCAAGCAGTTCTAAGACCTAGGTATTTTCAACATTTGGAGTTTGATCAGTCAAATCTATCATTAATCAGTCAATAGTAGCATTCTACTCTTGAATTTCTTCACTCATCTGATTATAATTGTCCATAAAGTACACAGATTCAAATACAAAAATGCCCCTCATATAGTCTTGAACTTTGAAGTTGATGTGATCATTTCTGACCCTAATGGTGATGATATCGGCTTCAAGATCTATTAAGGATATTCTTGTAGACAAGAAGGGTCTCCTAAATATCATGGGGTGAGTCGGGTATTCCATAGTATCATTCTGACAATATCACATGGAATAAATAATCTTCTAATTTGGATGGGCACATCCTCCACAACACCTATATGTTTTGTTGAAGGTATGATCAGCAAGATGAATCCACATTTTCACCTTCTTCATATATGTAAAACCTAACCCTTGAGCTAAATTAAAAGGCATGTGGATGATACTAGCTCCCAAGTCAACTAACCCTTTTCTCTCTTTGTTGTCATCCACATGAAATGGGAATGCAAAAGAACCTAGATCTTTTTGTTGAGTGGACATCTTGCTTAAACAAAAGCACTCGACATCTTGGTGAGATTAACTATCTCTACCTCATCTTCATGTCTTCTTTTAGTAATTGGATCATTGAATAACTTTTTGTATGTAGGCATTTCCTCTATAGCATCCAAAAATAGAATGTCCATGTGAGACCCATGACCTTTATTAAGTGTTGAACATTCTTAATTATCATAATTGAGTGATTTAAACCTTAATATAGCCTTGTTCTATGTTATGGTATCACGTGACAGGCTTAAGTTTCAATTTTGGTTCAATTTGGACATTGTTTGTGCAAGTGTCAAGTTTCTATAATTTACCCAAATATGAGGTTTACTTGTAATTTGTCACATATATTATGATCCTTAGATGTTTCCTTGTCATGCTTGAGCTTGTTGGGCCATGGGGCGCCTAGTTGTACATTGGTTTTGAGGTGTTTCTCTTCAAGGGTATTTTAGGGTTTACCCGTTTATGGATAATCTACCTTTAGGAGCTACCAACCAATGGTTTATTTGATTGGCTTGGAAATCCAACAAATGATGTATAAGAAGGTCTCCATGAATGGATTAGCAGATTCTTGTGTGGCTGCTTGTACATCCATAAAAGTTTAAGGCCATGGACACATGGAGAGCTACTAGGACGGCTCAAGTTTTTGTCTTTCCTCATCCATAAGCCTTATATACCTATCCTTTAGCTCAAAAATGAAACCTTTAAACTCTTATATCTTCCCTCCTTTACATAGATTCGTCTTTCCCTACTGTGTGGTGAACAAGAGTGCCCAAGGAAGGATAAAATAGATAAGCTTTTTGTTGAAGCATCTAGGGTTCGGATCTACCCTTATCTAGGGATTGTGAAGCTTTCTTTTGGTAATCTTGACCTAAAATAGTAAGTATCTCCTTCTCTCCTTCGTTTCTTTTGTTGTTCCTCTTCTACCTACCTTTTTCCTAGATAGAACCATGATTTTCCATGGAGGAGCTTGCTTTAAAGATCAAGGAACTTATTTTTCTTGCTCCCTTCACCTTGGGTTTACTCCCTTTCTTGGAAGAGAAGCTTACTTGACCGAATTCAAACCTAAATTTATGGTTCTTCACCTTCTTCGATCAAGTTTTCTTACTTCTTGGACTCTGATCTTCTTCCTAGAGGCTATTTTTATAACCCTCATCACTTTTATTGCTTACTACAAGCTTGATTAATCATGTTCTTGCTCTAGAATGAAGATCTATGCATATAAAAGTTATTCTTGCCTAGGGTTTCGAATGTTATGGTGCTCCTTGATTAGTTTCCAGGTTTATATGAACCTGAAATCATGTTCACGACCTTCCTTATGTATAGGAAGAATTAGATCAGGTTTGCATGGCAGCCAATTGTTCTAAGTACCTATCAAACGATGGCTTATACTTCGTGTTTTTAAGCTGATTTTCAATTTTAAACATGAACTGGTGGATGACCTTATATTATAACTGATGGAGATGTTTTTGTGGCAACTAATGGTGATGACCAATTGTGTCAAACGAATGGTCACACCTTAGGTCAGTTTTAGACTCTTTTGGAAGCTCAATTATCAATGGTTTAGTGCCCTAAAGATGACACAAACCAATGGTGGTTTTTTTAGCTCAACAACTGATGGTGTTCAATGATGGTAGTATTGACCCCATGAGTAGATGGTGACATAATGTGTCATAATGGTGTAATTAGGTATCATGAGTTTCTTCAATTAATCCCTAAACCAATGGTTTCTTTGGTTGTATTATCTAAGGGTTAAACCTACATATCAACTAATAGTTTTGAAATGTCAAATTTGATCCAATGGTTGTGGATGAATGCTTCAACATAGAATGGATGTGAATGGATGTTTCAACATCCAATGGTTTATAATGAAGTCTATAGTATAATTCTTTGGCTCTAATGATGAGAATCCGATGGTCAATACCCTTCAATTTGTAGTCTTACCTTTTTCCTCAGGTGGATATAATTGATAATCACCATAATGAGTTAATGGGTAAACCTAATGAAGTATAGCTTGTTACACCTAATCCTAATGTACCTAAGTTATGGTGATTTATTATGAATAAACCCATTAAATGTTTAAATAAAATAGTGGAGTAATCTCTTATGGTGGTTGAAACCCTGGTATACTATAAATTTGATGGTTTTACCTTGAGATATGCTTGGATCCATACTTGAGGATAGTATGGAATTTGATGGTGATGCTTCACCTTGTGTATCCATGATCCTATGGGGATACCATGAGTTAGTGTTGGGGTATGAATGCTGATTTGTAGCATCAATGTGACTTATCTTGTTACTCCTAACCCTAATACCATTAGGTGATAGTGATTACCATGAATGATTAATATAATAATGGAGTATTCTCTTATTATTGTTGAAACCCTGGTGTGCTATAAATCTGTTGGTTATACCTTGAGTTAAGCATGTATTCATACCTGAGGAAGGTGTGGAATGTGATGGTCATGCTTTATCTTATGCATATATGATTGTATGAGGATTCCATGAGTTAGGGTTTGTGTATGAGTGTTGAACAGTAGCTTCAATGTAATCTATCTTGTTGAGATTAACCCTAAAACAAATAGATGATAGTGGTTAGTTATGTTATCCTTCCTTTAATGATTAATATAAGGATGGAATATTCTCCTTAATGTTATAACTCTAATGTCTTAACTGGTGCCATCATACCTTTTTTATTTATGCTTTCTTATGCTAAATTTGTACAATATAAGTGTCATGATGGCCAATCATACCTAGCTTCCTTATATATTGATATAATAAAGGAATGCTCTCAAATGCTAAGGTAACTCTACAATATTATCATGTGAACATCTTTTCGTTTTTACTGTAATATTATGTTGTGCATGTGTATCGCATGAGTGGTGATGTTTGTTGAGCCTTGTTATAAGGCATGGAAAAATAATGATGATCTTGCAGGGAATGATATGATGATTTCAATGACCTTTGAGCATGGTTGAGCCATGAATGAGGTGTAATCCTCTTATCATGACAAGGGTTGATACCATGTGATATTGTGATAAGGATTTATATCCAGTGATAGTATAATGACAAGTGTGGTATCTCGAATGGCAATGAATAGCACCATGTGATGATGATATGAGGAACAATAAGTTTCATAGATTTTATATCTTGTGAATTTTTGTGCATGTGACAAGCCACTCAGGGAACACATGATGGAAGGCCAAAATGCACCTCACAAACCACTCAAGATTACTTCATGTCTAGAAAATTCTAAGCGCCAATTGCTAGCAGAATTTATCAAATGCTAGGGGAGCAATCCTCCATCCCTCCAGGTCTTCTTGGGCTCATTCCCGCCTTCTAAGGCTCAGAGCATGAGAAACCCTACAAGCACTTGTACTCCTTTCTTGAAGTATGATCTGCCTTCAGGACATCGAAGGCCAGTGATGACACAATTAGATTGACCTTGTTCTCCTTCTCCCTCAAGGACAAAGCCAAAGATTGGTATGATTAGAGAAGGGACAACATGAATTGGGAAGAGATGAAGAATTTCCTTTTTGAGGCAATTCTACTCTATTTCAAGATTGAAAAAAATGTGGCATGCCATAGTGAGAAGTTTCACGATGCTTGGGAGAGATTTAAAAAGATGTTGAGAGAATGCCCGCACCATGGGATCCCTTTGTGGTAGATAGTTTAGTCCTTTTACTCTGATCTATCTCCAAAGGGTCAGGCTAAAATAGATTCTTCTTATGGATGAGTTCTCATCACTAGGCCACACAAGGAGATATGACCATTGTATGATCAGCTGGCAGAAGGTTCAAGAATCTGAGCTTCTAGCATGATGAATGATGGTGACCACCTATTTTTTGTGACATCTCCAATTCATAGTGATTCAAATCCACAAGTGATGAAGATTCTTGGTGACATTATGAGCTTCATGAAGAACCAAGTGAGAAGTGTTCCTTGTCATTTGGTCAATTCTATTGAGTTCCATGGTGAAGAAATGAAGACACCTCACTCCGATAGCTACCAGGAACCACAAAGTTCAAGATATAGTTCAAGGTTTAAGGAGGAAGTTCTATCTAGGTTGAAAAGTTTTGATGATGTGCAAAAGAATGTTACAAGGCTTAAGGAGAGGCTCAAGAAATCTATCTTCTTTTGGTATGTATTCCCATAGAGAAAGTCATATGATGATTGTAATGGGATACTTTGTAAATGATTTGAATAATAATAAAGGCAATTTCCGATCTATATGTTTAAACTGTTCATGAGATGATGGTGTAACATGATAGATGTCTAAAGAATGATTTTACTCAATGACGTATGCTTTTAGGTTAAGGACCTAAATGATGAGATCATGCGGATGTCAAGAGTATACATTCTTGTTTGGTCCCTAGTAGGTTGTTATTGTGGAAATAACCATAGACATCAATAACACTAAAGACTAGATTGTGTGTTGGTTGATGATAGAATCTCATTAGCCATGATATAGTGATATCAAACCAAGCACATAGGTACTTGTTAGAGAACAAGGTACCGGACAGACCCACCATGAGAGTGACACATGGAACCATGACTTGGTAGTCACAGTCAGCTCTCACAGTGATGGTGGTGAGTGTGATTCTGAGACCTGAAATCACTACACTCAACACATGTCGTTGGGTACACTTTCACATCATCAAACGCAGTCCTGAAACATGGGTTGTTATAAATGTGATGATTGGGTGGCTTTGACACATGGGGCTTTTGAGGGGTGAGTGATAGATATGGGATTTGTCCCTCCTAAGGGAGTTTGATGTCCTTGGCCACTTGATGAGTAGGATTGATAAAGGCATGCGCATGCACATGTGAATCAATATCTGATATTGATGTCACACACAGCTCACCCAGTCTGCTCTGAGATCAAGGAAATGAATGAATGTTGACAGGATGACTATTCCATGCCTCAAGTTCATTCAGGATATCAGTGACAAAGGAATTATACATTCACTGTAACACCATTCACGGATTGTAGGATTGAAAGTTGTTCTCCAACTTTCTATTTCACTTGGGTAGCACTGATGTGTGACTAGGCACCGCTCTTTGCTTGTGAAGTCATAAGTGTTATGGACTTTCACTGCCAATGTGAAATGGAGCTGCAGGGTCACACACATAGGATTTAACCTAGAATAGGAGTTTGTCCAAAAACATGTTTAGATTTATTACTAAAGGAGTTTAGTGTTCAATTTAACACTCAATTAATTGATAGCTCAATATCATAGCGTTCAAGGTGTTGGAATGATTGATTAGAGTATCGGATTGATTCAATTGACTAATTCTGCACAATCTGCACTCCCAACCGATCGGCTCATGTGATGAACCGATCGGCTCAGGTAGGTGAACCGATCGGATCAGGTAGTGAGTCGATCGGCTCATAGATAGGGTGAACGATTGCTTCAAGTGTTGAAACGATCGGTTCAACTGTTGCAACCGGGCAAGTTGGGAAAGTAAGATTGGTGAGAAATTTCCTTTCGTTTCACTTGCCCAATTTGATTAGAACAAGGATTGGTATTTGATACCAATTATAAACAAAAGAAAGAAAGTCAATCGGGAACTGATCAGGACCATGAACCGATCGGTTCAGAAGTGAACCGACCGGTTCATGGGTCCCAACCGATCGATTGAGGTGTCAACCGACCGACTCAGATCCCCAACTAACCGTTTCAGATATGAAATGATCGGTTCATGTTGCTAGTTGGTTGTTTTGTGGAAAATCTCGAACCCTTCTACTCCTACTTTAGTCCCACATTTCCCGGGATAGAGAACCCTGTCCCATGACCCTCCTATATATAGGGGTATTGGGGGCTTCTCAAAATTACAAACTAGTGCAACCAATTGCTCTGTGAAGTTGTCGTTCTCTCTGGTTTTGGTAACTGAGAGAGAGCCCGAGCAAGTGCTACCCGATAAGGGAGGCACAGCAAGGGAAAGACAACTGCAGAAAGTGATTGGTGGCAGGAGAGTGTGTTCGCGACTAGTACGCCAACAGGAGGGTGTGACTCCTTCCAATTCCTTATGCGACAAGGAGATCGGAGTCCCAGGCAGTCCATGTGGACGACTGCAGAGGCGAGAGACCTCTGTTGCTCAGAGGACAACTGTCAATCCCGACAGTCCTGATGAGACCAGGAGTCTTCAATCCTGGTGCAACCAGGAGCTGCACAGACACCGTCCAAGACCAGAGGTGAAGACCACGCAAGGCGCGAGGTACAGTCGCCGAGCAAGCCTCAGGACAAGGTATGTATCCACAAACCATCTTTCCTATTGTATAGACGTTGACGTGATTCCTTTTGTTCTGGGTTTTGGGAGAAAATTTTTGTTTATGATGCTTCTCTGCCTCCCCAAAAACCCAACAGTGGTATCAAAGCCACGTCAACTGTTCTATATTTTAGGATTATTGATATGATCGATTTTGGTTTGTCGCCTTTATTTATTGCATACGATGCGAATAAAATTGGCTTTATGCATGTCCAATCCACAAATCCCAAATATACATATATGATATGTAATATTAATGCACTCGATATGCGTCGCCCTTAAACGAGTTTTGTGGTGGATGTGTAGCATGGTTATGGCCTATAAACCCTATATATGTGTATGGTTGTATATGGTTGCTTGCATCTCGGTCTGTGCACCGATTCCCTTTTCTCCTATTCTTGATGTAACTCAAAATAATTTGAGATTTCTTTTCCTACCTTTGCTCCCCCTAAATGTAACTTGGGGTTTCACAATTCAATTGTAAATAGGATAGATTTTATTTCCTGTTATGTCAAAGAACAGCGAACGACCTGGCGGACGACCTGAGACGATCGGTTCAAGGCGTGAACCGATCGGTTGGTGTTCCAGACGACCGGTTCGAGGAGTGAGACGAGCGGGTGGCGACCTGAGGAGATGCACGATGACCGGTGAACCGATCGACTGGAGGCACCATTCGATCAGCTGGTGGCACCCGAACAACCACCTTGATGGCGAGTCAATCAGTCATGGAGATGAGCTGATCAAACCCAGAAAGGCAGGCACATATTTCATCTTGTACAGGTTGCATGTGATGTAGACCTAGATGACCGTGATTCCTCTTGGCTCGAGGAATCATAATAGGATGGTCATAATCATTGCTTTTATCATTTTGCATGTTTTCTGTGGGATATAGCATGTATATGATACGTACTATATATTGTGGTGATTGGATATGTATATGTATATAAAAACCAAATCCATCATTAAATATTAAAGTTTTAGATGCCTTCCAAATGTGACACACGTGAAAAGCTTGATTGACCAAGTGTGGGCACGCCCAAGCATGGTGCACCATCTATCTCGTGGAAGCGTGAAGGATGAATGTGTGGGTCTGCCCAAGCAGGGTGCATGTTCATCGTGTTGGCTTTGGGTCAGACTTAACAAGGTGACCTAGATAGGATCTAGCACCTTGAGGCATGGAGATGATCATGGCAAGGAGTTGCATATGACATCTTTCAAGAGTTGCATATGATGCAATTGGCAAGAGTTGCCTACTTGGAAGATCTGAGTTGAGGGTGACAGCCCAAGCTGGTCCATGGCTCAGAGGATTTCAGGATCTTGACCCACTAGAAGATTGTACGCTGCAATCTTCCGAATTGATGGTGAGGGGTGTCAATTTGAGTCAAAATAGTGGGAGCGCGCGGTAGTTAATTAAAGGCCTAATTAACTATCGTCAAATTTTATTCAAATCAAATCAAAAAGGTTTTGACAAAATGAAATTTTCTCTTGTAGAATGGCAAAGGAATCATCTTTTAAAATGGGCAAATTAATTGAGAACAAATTCCATAACTGGTTGAGGACTGTGAGAAGTGTTCTGCACAATCCAGATATACCAGGAGCCTTTGAATCCACTCTATGTACGCTTAATGTGTTGGTGAAGAGGAAAGAAAGTTCATTGATAGAGATCAATGGAACGAATGGTAAGGGAGAGAAGGGTTCTCTCGTCAAACCAATTTCTTCTACATGGAGAGGATGGAAGGAACGATGGAAGAAGAAGTCAGAGATAGAGATCTCTACTTCTGGTGTATACGTGATAGAGATTAACTTTACTACTTCTTCATCATGGGTACTTGAATTGATACCGGATGCAGATCTCACATTTGTTCAAATGTGAAGGATCTTAAGAGAAGTAGGCCTTTGGGGAAAGGTGAGGTTGAACTACGTGTTGCCAATGGGGCAAGGGTTGCCGCCAGTTCCGTAGGAACCTATGAGTTAACTCTACCAAGTGGTCTAATAATAGAGTTGAAGAACTGCTATTATGTACCTGCCATAAATAGGAATATCATTTCCGTCTCTTGTTTGGACAAGGATGGATTTGAATTTCTTATTAAGAATGGAAATTGTTCCATTTCTAAAGATGGGATCTTTTATAGCAGTGCCCCAATGTATTATGGTCTATACTTGATAGATCTAGAGACAAATGTATACAACGTAAACACCAAAAGGCAAAAACTCAACAACTCAAATGAAACATATCTTTGGCATTGTCGTCTAGGGCACATAAATGAGAAGTGCATTTCTAGACCCCATAAAGATGGTTATCTAGACTCTTTTGATTATGAATCAATAGAGACATGTGAATCTTGTTTGTTGGGCAAGATGACCAAGACTCCCTTTTCAGGTAAAGGTGAGAGAGCTAGTGATCTATTAGGACTCATACATACTGATGAATGTGGGCCTTTTAGAACTAATGCCAGAAATGGGTATCAGTACTTCATTACCTTCACTGATGATTTCAGTAGGTATGGCTATGTGTACCTGATGAAGCATAAGTCAGAAGCCCTTGAAAGGTTCAAGGATTTCATGAATGAAGTACAGAACCAACTTGGTAAAAGTATTAAGGCACTTCGATCCGATCGAGGTGGGGAATACTTAAGCCAGGAGTTTGAGGACCTTCTGCGAGCCCGTGGTATTGTATCACAATGGACTCCGCCAGGAACACCACAGCATAACAGTGTGTCTGAAAGAAGGAATCGCACATTGTTGGATATGGTGCGATCAATGATGAGTTTTGCTGATCTTCCGATTTCCTTCTGGGGTCATGCTCTTGAAACCGCCGTGTTTACACTTAACTGAGTACCATCTAAATCGGTTCAAAAGACACCATATGAGATATATACTGGGAAGCGTCCCGATTTGTCTTTTCTAAAGATTTGGGGTAGTGAGTCTTATGTTTGGAAAATGTTTCCTGATAAGCTTGGACCGAAGTCCGATAAATGTTATTTTGTTGAAAACCCCAAGGAATTGAGGGGATATTATCTATACCACCCTACTGACAACAAAGTGTTTGTTGCCAGGACAGATGTGTTCCTAGAGAAGGAATTTATTTCCAAAGGAAACAGTGGGAGGAAAATAGAGCTTGAAGAGGTTCAAGCCCAACAAGAAAACATTGAACCGGTAGATGTAGAAGAGGAAAATGGAGATTCACAAGGTGTTGTGGAAATTCATTCTCCTCAGGTAACACAAGGACCTCATAGATCTAGTAGGACCCACCTTGAACCTGAGAGGTTTGGATACCTTGTGACTCAGGAAGGTGGAGAGTTGATCATAGATGATGATCCAACTACCTACGTAGAGGCTATGGAGGGACCAGATTCTGAGAAATGGCTTGAAGCCATGAGATCTGAGATGGAATCCATGTACTCCAACAAAGTATAGACTTTGGTGGAACCACCCGAAGGGGTAAAACCCATAGGGTGCCAGTGGGTCTTTAAGAAAAAGACCGACATGGATGGCAATGTGCAAACTTATACAGGAAGATTGGTTGCGAAGGGATTTCGACAAGTTTAAGGTGTTGACTATGATGAAACCTTTTCTCCAGTTGTTATGATTAAGTCCATCAGGATCATGCTTGCTATTGCAGCTTATTATGACTATGAGATTTGGCATATGGATGTTAAAACGGCATTCCTTAACGGGGATATAAATGAGGATGTGCACATGACACAGCCTGAAGGTTTTGTAGATCCAAAGAATGCCAATAAAGTATGTAAACTGCAAAGGTCAATCTATGGATTGAAGCAAGCATCTCGGAGTTGGAATCTTCGATTTGATGAGGAAGTCAAAGTGTTTGGCTTTACTCAAAATGAAGATGAACCTTGTGTGTACAAGAAGGTTAGTGGGAGCTCGACCACATTCCTCATATTGTATGTGGATGAGATACTTTTGATGGGGAATGATGTCTTAGCCTTAGAGAAGGTAAAGACTTGGTCTGGGAATACTTTCTCAATGAAGGACTTAGGAGAAGCATCCTACATTCTAGGAATTAAGATCTATAGAGATAGATCTAGAAGGATTCTCAGACTAAGTCAGAGCATGTACATTGACAAAGTGTTGAAGCGGTTCAGCATAGAGAACTCAAAGAGAGGCAACATCCCCATGCTACATGGAGTCACCGTCTCTAGAGCTCAATGTCCCCAATCTTGTGAAGAGAGGGAGCGTATGAATGGGATCCCATATGCATCAGCCATCGGATCCATCATGTACGCTATGTTGTGCACACGCCCAGATGTCTCGTATGCTCTCAGCATGACGAGCAGGTACCAGTCAGATCCCGGGGATGCTCACTGGACAGCCGTAAAGAACATCCTCAAGTACTTGCGAAGGACTAAGGATCAGTTTCTTGTTTACAGTGGCGAGGAAGAGCTGGTTGTAAAGGGTTACACCGATGCAAGCTTCCAAACTAATAAAGATGATTACAGATCGCAGTCAGGATTTGTGTTTTGCCTTAATAATGGAGCTGTGAGCTGGAAGAGTTCCAAGCAAGAAACAATTGCCGATTCTACTACAGAGGCCGAGTATATTGTTGCTTCACATGCAGCAAAGGAGGCTGTGTGGATCAGGAAGTTCATTTCTGAACTTGGTGTAGTTCCCACTAGTTGTGATGCAATTGAGCTTTATTGTGACAATAATGGAGCTATTGCACAAGCTAAGGAACCCAGATCACATCAGCAGTCCAAGAACATACTGCGGCGCTTCCATCTCATACGAGAGATCGTACAGTGAGGAGATGTGAAGATTTGCAAAGTACCAACTGAAGACAACATAGTTGATCCACTGACTAAGGCCCTTTCTCAGCAGAAGCATGATGGTCATGCTAGGTCACAAGGACTGAGGTTCCTTGGTGACTGGCTCTAAGTGCAAGTGGGAGTCTGTTGGTATGTATGCCCATAGAGCAAGTCATATGATGATTGTAATGGGATACTTTGTAAATGTTTTGAATAATAATAAAGGCAATTTCCGATCTATATGTTTAAACTGTTCCTGAGATGATGGTGTAACATGATAGATGTCTAAAGAATGATTTTACTCAATGTCATATGCTTTTAGGTTAAGGACCTAAACGATGAGATCATGCGGATGTCAAGAGTATACATTCTTGTTTGGTCCCTAGTCGGTTGTTATTGTGGAAATAACCATAGACATCAATAACACTTAAGACTAGATTGTGTGTTGGTTGATGACAGAATCTCATTAGTCATGATATAGTGATATCAAACCAAGCACATAGGTACTTGTTAGAGAACAAGGTACCAGACACACCCACTGTGAGAGTGACACATGGAACCATGACTTGGTAGTCACAGTCAGCTCTCACAGTGATGGTGGTGAGTGTGATTCTTAGACCTGACATCACTACACTCAACACATGTCGTTGGGTACACTTTGACATCATCAAACGTAGTCCTGAAACATGGGTTGTTATAAAGGTGATGATTGGGTGTCTTTGACACATGGGGCTTTTGAGGGGTGAGTGATAGATATGGGATTTGTCCCTCCTAAGGGGGTTTGATGTCCTTGGCCACTTGATGAGTAGGATTGAGAAAGGCATGCGCATGCACGTGTGTATCAATATGTGATATTGATGTCACACACATCTCACCCAGTCTGCTCTGAGATCAAGGAAATGAATGAATGTTGACAGGATGATTGTTCCATGCCTTGAGTTCATTTAGGATATCAGTGACAAAGGAATTATACATTCACTGTAACACCATTCACGGACTGTACGATTGAAAGTTGTTCTCCAATTTTCTATTTCACTTGGGTAGAACTGATGTGTGACTAGGCACCGCTCTTTGCTTGTGAAGTCATAAGTATTATGGACTTTCACTGCCAACGTGAAATGGACATGCAGGGTCACACACATAGGATTTAACCTGGAATAGGAGTTTGTCCACAAACATGTTTAGATTGATTACTAAAGGAGTTTAGTAGTTCAATCAAATACTCAATTAATTGATAGCTCAATATCATAGTGTTCAAGGTGTTGGACTCATTTATTAGAGTATCGGATTGATTGAAACCGCAATTGATTGATTCTGCACAATCTGCACTCCCAACCGATCGGCTCATGTGATGAACCGATCGGCTCAGGTAGTGAGTCGATCGGCTCATAGATAGGGTGAACGATTGCTTCAAGTGTTGAAACGATCGGTTCAACTGTTACAACCGGGCAAGTTGGGAAAGTAAGATTGGTGAGAAATTTCCTTTCGTTTCACTTGCCCAATTTGATTGGAACAAGGATTGGTATTTGATACCAATTAGAAACAAAAGAAAGAAAGTCAATCGGGAACCGATCAGGACCACGAACTAACCGGTTCAGAAGTGAACCGACTGGTTCATGGTCCCAACCGATCGGTTGAGGTGTCAACCAACCGGCTCAGATCCCCAACTGACCATTTCAGATATGAAACGATCGGTTCAGGTTGCGAGTTGGTTGTTTTTGTGGAAAATCTCGAACCCTTCTACTCCTGCTTTCGTCCCGCATTTCCCGAGATAGAGACTTTGTCCCATGACCCTCCTATATATAGGGGTATTGGGGGCTTCTCAAAGTACAACCCAGTGCAACCAGTTGCTCTGTGAAGTTGTCGTTCTCTTTGGTTTTGGTAATCGAGAGAGAGCCCAAGCAAGTGCTACCCGATAAGGGAGGCACAAAAAGGGAAAGACAACTACAGAAAGCGACTAGTGGCAGGAGAGTGTGTTGGCGACTAGTATGCTAACAGGAGGGTGCGACTCCTTTTGATTCCTTGTGCAATAAGGATATTGGAGTTCCAGGCAGTCTGTGTGGACGACTGTAGAGGCGGGAGACCTCTATCACTCGGAGGACAACTGTCAATCCCGATAGTCCCGGTGAGACCAGGAGTCTTCAGTCCCGGTGCGACCACGAGCTGCACAGACACCGTCCAAGACCGGAGGTGAAGACCGCACAAGGCATGAGGTACAGTCGTTGAGCAAGCCTCGAGACAAGGTATGCATCCACAAACCATCTTTCCTATTGTATAGACATTGACGTGATTCCTTTTGTTCTGGGTTTTGGGAGAAAATTTTTGTTTCCACTGCTTCTCTGCCTCCCCAAAAACCCAACATCTTCCATACTTGCTCTCCATGAAGAAAATTTGTCTTCAAAACCCATCTTAAGTTTCAATGAAGCAAGTGGACCAACATTGTAACATCCCTGACCTGGGTTATAAACTTACCCTAGGTGTCTTGTCTAATAAAGTTGATTAGATGCTTGCTTTTATATTTTGAAAAGTAATTAAAGCTTTTGAGGAACCGTTTGAGTTATGAAATATAAGATGAAATTGAAATATAATTTCAGTCCTAGATGAAATATATTAATCTAGGATGGCATCATCATTGTCCTCTAGAACTGATCCCAAGCTCCAAGATCCACGACTCTAATGGTGGGTCAAATCAGTTTAATGTTGACCTAATTAACTCAATTGAAGCATGGTGATAGGTCCACTTGATGAGTGATAACATGATCACAATTAGTGAAGGAATCGATCTTGGAAACCCTAATTCAATCTGACTTGTTAAGACCATACTTGGTCCATGCGGTTTTAAGGAGGTTTGGACCAAACGGTTTCAAGACTGTTTGAGTCCAAATGGTCTCAAGACCGTTTGGGACCAAATGATCCCAAACCGATTGAGGTCATGCGGTTTCAAAAAGGTACTTTAGAAAATGGTCTCAAAAGTCAACTTTGGCAAACGGTCTACACTACCTACTTTACTAAACGGTTTCAAGGTGGTACTTTAGAAAATGGTTTCATTGGTTGTTCAAGACCGTTTGGAGGTCTAAATGGTCTTAGACTGTTTGGATGTTTTTGTGCAAGATTGTTTGAGGTCTGATTTGGTCAAGACCGTTTGGGGTCTATGTTGCCAAGACCGTTTGGAGGATAATTAACCAAAACCGCATGGGTACTTAAAGTGGTTAAAGGACAAAGTGATTAGTTGATTAATACATTATGTAATCAAAGATGATTATAATAATTACATCTTAATGGGGTAAGGTGATTAGTACCCTTTGAATAATTAAGCCTTAATGATCATGGTGACAATGACATAAACCATGATGTAAATTCTTCTTCAAGAGTGAGTTAACTTAACCTAATCAAGACTGAAGCAAACATCATCTTTAGAAGATGAAAGAGAAGACCTCCTACATGAATGATAATCATGTAGTAGACTTTCTTTATGAATGTATGTCTAATTGGGGCATGATCCATGATAGTGAGATCATGAAACCCTAATTATGATGGCTAATGAATCATAACCCTAATTGAGGGCATTAATATGTGAAATCCTAATGCATGATGATGGAATGAACTTAATGCATAATGATGACATGATAAACCCTAATTCAGGGTACTTTGATGTTCACTCCTACTTAGGGTAAATAGTAAACCCTAAATCTAGGGTGAGGAGATGTGAATAGTAAACCCTAAATCTAGGGTGAGGTGATGTGAATAGTAAACCCTAATTATGAGTTATTGGTTATAAACCCTAATCTAGGGTGATGTAATGTGAATAGTAAACCCTAATTTCGAATAAGGTGAATGAAAATGTGAAACCCTAATTATGGGTTATGCTTTATAGCATGAAGCTCTAAGGTTGTATAATGAAATGATAAGTCATTAATCCTAATTGAGCTAAAGGGGATGATTAACCCTAATTGAATTGAAAAGGGAAACCCTAACCCTAGCAAGGGCATAGTGGGGTATTCCTCGATTAAAGATGATATAGTTATTTTACATTGTGCTAATATGAAATTGATGTATCTGTTATCATCTGTACTAATCATGTAGGTTTTATGAGATATTGAACATAGCCAGGTATGAGCTATGATGCTTTGTTTATTGAAAATACGTTATGAGCTGTGTAAGCAATGTCATGCTATGTTGCCTAGTGAAAGGTGACAAAAGAAGGTTTATAGGCCTTAAGATCCATGTGAAATACATGCATTGCAATTATCATATCTACTCTGTTAAATGATTTGATGGCATTAAGTTACCTTTTAAAATGGTAACAAGTGCATTGATAATCTAAGGGTTGTACACCCATATTCCTGAATCATGATGATGATATGATAAGGGATTGAGTTCCCAATGTTAATAAAGATGTGAAATTAACTTGATGAAAATAGTACTCTTTCATTTTAACAAATGTTATAATGGTTTATGTTTGAAAACATGCCTAATGCTAAAAGAATGATGTAATGTACTTAAATAATCAAGTGAAATGATATCACGTAGAGCCCTGACCATAGACCCATCATCGTCAGTAGTTTGGTGCTGGTGAAATAGGTTTTCCTAAGGGAACTCCTGGAGAGCATACTTTTGAGTATGTGGGGGTTATGGACGCAAATATCCTTACGTCCTAATGGAGGAATTGATGTGAGATAAACATTAAATCTCTCAATCCTTCATTATATGTATATGTCGGGATGACGTATCAGTAATCACCCGATGATGATGTTAATGCCGAATCGACATGAGATAAACAAGAAATCTCTTGATTGCGAAGATAGTACAGCATGCCACTGTAACTCTTATAGCAAAATTTCCAGTATATCCTGGAAAGCTATTTTTGGCAGAGACACGAGATGTCCTGCATGTTGTTCCTCACAACTGACTAAGGAAGATGAGGTCATAGAAATCTGGCTCTTCTGATGACCTATGCATGGTACCAATTTCGATTTCAAAATGGTCGGTTGGAGTATGAGCGGTATACCTCATCTCCTCAAGGCATAAATATGTTTGAAAAATGTAATCAGCCGCGTAGCATATTTTCTTAGGGTTGAACTACGAGAAATAATGATTGATGATATATTGTCTATTATGTTCTAGTTGGAGAGATGATATACATGTTCTTCATATTCCTTATTGAATAAATGACTTGCTGCTTAATCAAGTTATAATTGAAATGATTGCATAGAGAATACTACACTACTTAGCCTAATTAATGATTTACCTGTTGTTGAATATTTATAATTCTACTGCTCAGTTTTATTCTATTATCTGCAATAACAATGCTTCTAGCGGAGAGTTATAACTCTCGCTGGGACAATTTTCAATTGTCTCACCCCCGTGGGATTCAACTTTTTAGGTAGACGTCGAGGAAGAAGAAACTCTTTAGTGGGTGAGCAGCAACAGCAGCCACAGCAGCAGAAATAACAACAACAAGGACAGCAGTGATCTTCAGGTGGAGACATTATCTGTTAGGTTCTGTATATAGAGATTCCTATGTGTCGTCTCTATACTCTCAGGTCCTAGGAGTCGGTAGATGGTTTGATATAGATCTGAGATTTTTTGCTTAATGCCTCGAGATTTTTGTATACTGCTTATGAACAGTTTAACAGGGTAGTTAATGTTATGACTCTCGAGTTGAGTTGATACAGATATGTACTGATGGATCAGCTTGTAAATAACTTACTTTGTTTCTTTATGAAAGAGTTCTACAGTTTGTGGACCTCATTGTAAAAAGTTTTAATTTTTAGTGATTTTCAGTAATTCCGCTGCTAACAATCGCTTTCGCATTAGTTAATCTTGTTTTCCTAAGTCGTACGTCACAATTTAGTGGTATCAGAGATCTAGGTTTGCTGAGTCTACAGAGACATAGGACTAGGGTTGTTGAGTCTGTTCTAGTGTCTTCCAATCTATCTGATAGTGTCTTATGCTCATATAGGAGGAGAAGAGAAAACTAAAGATGTCTGGATCACATGATGAACATGTTGCTGAGAGTAGTTTCGCTACACCCGGAGGAGGTGCAAGAGACCAAAGAAGGGAGGAACAACCTGTGCCTGAACCACCCCAGTTTAATCCAGCTGACATGGGGAACCCAACCTTCCAAGCTATGTTTGGGCAGTTTATGACTGCCATGACACATATGACTGATAGGATGCATATACCTGCACCTAGGGCACCTGCCCATCAAGAAGGACAAGGAGCTGACAAGACATTTGAACGACTACGCCGGGTTGGAGCCACAGAATATGCTGGGACAACTGACCCAGCAGATGCTAACATGTGGCTAACCGAGTTAGAGAAGGCCTTTAGAATCCTAAACATCCCAGAAGCTGAGAAGATTAGACATGTTGTGTACCTTCTCAAGGGGAGTGTTGGTCACTGGTGGACTATAGAGGAAGGAAAAAGGCCAGGTGTGGAGATAGAGTGGGAAGTATTTCGATGGGAATTTGTCAAAAGATACTTTCCTAAGACGTTCCTGGATGAGAAAATCTCTCAGTTTGAGAGGTTAAGGCAAAGACCAATGAACATTAGCGAGTACGAGGCTAAGTTCATGGAGTTGTTGCGGTTCTATCCGCATATGGCAACCACAGATGAAGAGCGGATTTGGCATTTTGAGAAGGGGTTAAATGCTGAGTTGACCACCCATGTGTCTGCTCTAGAGAACAGGGAAAGATTTGCTACTTTTGTGGAGTCTGTCAGAAGGATAGAGAGGTTTGTGGCGGAGAAGCGACAGACCAAGAACAAGAATATGTACCCCCAGTTCCAAGGATCCTCATCCAAAGGTTTCAAGAAATCGAGGTTTTCCATGCCTACACCACCACCTAGGTTCAGTACCCAGACGTAGTGGACGTCAAATAGGGGTAGAGGACGAAGTTTACCACCAGAAGGAGCTTGTAGCTTAGTATCTGTGTGAGTTATAGTACCATCCAAACCACATCAAGGGATCAGAAGTTGTTTCATATGTGGAAGGGTGGGGCATCTGATGAAGGATTGCAGAGCCAGAGAGGCGAGTGTGACTCAACCTCAAAGGCAGAGTCAGTAAGGTTCTCAAAGGAGACAGTTTCCCAGTGGCACTAGAGGACGTGGACAGGCGTCCCAAGCTGGATCATCGACACCCAGTCATCGAGCACCAAATCAACCACAGGCGACGGAGAGATTCTATGCGATGAATCCACCTGATGCGGTGATCAACCCTCAGGTTGTGATAGGTCAGATGGAGTTTTTTTATTCTGATATATCTACATCTTGTGTCGTATCTATTTTAATTGATCAGGGTGCTACGCATTCCTTTATCACTTGAAGGGTGATTCTTGACTGCAATATGACAGTGGGTCATAGGGCAGAGAGTTTGAAATTAGAAACTCCTTTAATGGGATCTGCTATGTTGCGAGAAGTGTGTTCTCCCTGCATCCTTTTCTTTTTTGAGCATCGCATTCAAGTGTATCTTATACCACTTGAGATGCATGGGTTCGATATAATCCTTGGGATGGATACCTTAGAAAGATATAAGGTTATCTTGGATTGTGAGTCCAAGCAGATTGTGTTCACAGATGATAGTGGCACATGTTCAAGGAGATAGAAAGATTCTTCCAACCTGCCTTGTGTCAGCTATGGTAGCTGAGAAGCTGATGAGGCAAGGATGTTATGCATTCTTGGCCCATGTAGTAGATACCACCATGGAGAGTTCTAATCCTACTGAAGTTCCTATAGTTAGGGAATTTTAAGATGTGTTTCCCGAAGAACATCCAGGTGTACCTCTTCTTTGAGAGATTGATTTTGAGATTAATCTAATCACGGGCACGCAGCCAATAGCACAAACACCATATAGGATGGCGCCTGCAGAGATGGAAGAACTCAAGAAACAACTGCAAGAGTTGCTTGAGAAGGGTTTCATTCGACTGAGCACTTCACCCAAGGGTGCTCCGGTCCTTTTTGTTAAAAAGAAGGATGGATCAATGCGGTTGTGCATTGATTACAGACAATTAAATAAAGTAATGATAAAGAATAAGTACCCTTTGCCAAGGATTGATGATCTCTTTGACCAGTTGTGTGGTGCAACCGTCTTCTCAAAAATAGATTTGAGGTCAGGATATCATCAACTGTGAATTAAGGAGGGTGGCATACCTAAGTCTGCCTTTAGGACCAGGTATGGTCACTATGAGTTCACATTTATGTCGTTTGGACTAACTAATGCACTAGCTGCATTTATGGAACTCATGAATAGAATCTTTCGACCTTTTCTTGATCAATGTGTTGTTGTCTTCATAGATGACATCCTAATCTATAGTAGAGATGCTCAACAGCATGAGCAGCATCTTCGTTAGGCTCTAACTTTGCTAAGAAAGCATAAGTTATTTGCTCAGTTTAGCAAGTGTGAGTTCTGGCTACTAGAAGTTTTTTTTCTTGGACACATAATATCTACTTCATGTATACGTGTTGACCCTAGAAAGGTAGAATCTGTCTTGCAATGGGATCAGTCAAAAACACCGATGGAGATTCATAGTTTCTTAGGGTTGGCAGGCTATTACAGGAGGTTCATTAAGAACTTCAGTTCTATAGTCCTACCCTTGACTAAGTTGACCAGGAAGGATGTTCCTTTTGCCTGGAGTGATAAGTTTCAGCAATCATTCCAGTTGTTGAAGGAAAGGCTGACAAGTGCACCTGTGCTGGTGTTACCTGAGCAAGGGAAAGGGTATATAGTTTTCTGTGATGCTTCTAAGAATGGACTAGGATGTGTGTTGATGCAGGATAAACAAGTGATTTCTTTTGCTTCTCGAAAGCTTAAGAAAAAATGAGGAGAATTATCCGACACATGATCTAGAATTAGTTGTTGTAGTGCATGCCTTAAAGATCTGGAGACATTATCTCTATGGAGAGACATTCCAGATTTTCACCGACCATAAAACCTAAAGTATATCTTTTCTCAGCATGACCTAAACATGAGGCAATGCCACTGGATAGAGTTAATCAAGGACTACGATTATACAATTGATTATCATCTAGGGAAGGCTAATGTAGTTGTTTATGCTTTGAGTAGGAAATCAGCAACACCAGCCCTAGATAGAGCACAGCTGAATTCTTTAGTATGCTCTAGGAGGGATATGCTTATCTCTTTAAGGCAAGACAATGTACAGCTAAAAGTATCGTTGTTATCTAGATTGTTAGCTGAGATGCATATAAAACCTACCCTGAGACAGCAGATTAAGGAGGCACAACAAACTGATGATGTAATTCAACAGATTAGGTCAGAATATGGTAGTGAGAAACGAGATTGTTTCCATGATTCAGATGATCAAGTAGTCTGTTATCATGGTAGAATGATAGTGCCTGATGTGGAAAACTTAAGGAAATTAGTCCTGGAAGAAGCTCATTCTTCAATGTATGCTATGCATCCAGGAAGCACCAAGATGTATCATAACTTGAAAGATATGTATTGGTGGCCTAGTTTGAAGAAAGACGTTGTTGAGTTTGTTATGCGGTGTCCAGTGTGTCAGCAAGTTAAAGCTGAACACCAGAAGCCCGCAGGAACAATGCAGCCTTTGCCCATACCACAGTGGAAATGGGATCATGTAACCATAGATTTTGTTGTTGGTTTACCCAGAACATCCAAAGGTCATGATTCCATCTGGGTAATAGTTGACATGTTGACAAAGACAGCACATTTCTTACCTGTCAAAACAACCTTTTCTGTTGAGAGACTGGCACAGTTATATGTACATGACATAGTACGACTGCATGGGGTCCCAGTTACCATTATTTCTGACAGAGGTCCCCATTTTACGAGTCATTTTTGGGAGTGACTTCATAAAGCCTTAGGCACACAGTTAAGGTTTAGTACAGCCTTTCATCCTCAGACTGATGGACAATCAAAAAGGACTATACAAACCTTGGAGGACTTGCTTAGGGCATGTGTCCTCCAGTTTACAGGAAGTTGGGATCTGCATCTAAGTTTGATAGAGTTTGCCTATAACAATAGCTATCAACACAGTATCGACATGGCACCTTATGAAGCTTTGTATGGTAGACATTGTATGAAACTAGTGAATATCAACTTTTAGGTCCTGATCTTATGTTGGTATGAAACTAGTGAATATCAACTTTTAGGTCCTGATCTTGTGTAGCAGACCACCGAGAAGATTAAAATAATACAACAACAGTTAAAGGATTCACAGGATAGATAGAAATCTTATGCTGATAAGCATTGTAGACCTTTAGAATTCTAGGTTGGAGACAGACTGTACCTCAAGGTCTCACCTTGGAAGGGAGTTCTTAGGTTTGGAAGAAAAGGAAAGTTAGCTCCTAGATTTATGGGGCCTTATCCAATCATTGAACATATTGGAAAGGTAGCTTATAAGCTGGAGTTACCACCTGAGATGCAAAAGTTGCACCCAGTGTTCCACATTTCCATGCTAAGGAAATGTCATCCTGACAAAGAATTAGTTCTGCAGCCTATGGAAGTATAATTGAACGATGATATATCTTATGTTGAAGGACCGATGTTGATTCTTGATAGAAGGATCAAGAAGCTGAAAAAGAAAGACATTAGTCTTGTAAAAGTCCTCTGGAATCATCGTGATGTTGAAGAAGCTACATGGGAACTAGAGGAAGAGATGAGAAGGAAATACCCTACTCTTGTCTCTTAAAATGTTTTGTTTATGATTTTGGGGACGAAATCCTTGTAAGGGGTGGATAATTTGTAGCATCCCTGACCTAGGTTATGAACTAACCCTAGGTGTCTTGTCTAATAAAGTTGATTAAATGATTGCTTTTATATTTTGAAAAATAATTAAAGCTTTTGATGAACTTATATTTCAATTTCAGTCCTTTTTGAATAATGTTGAAACATTGTTTTGTTAAAATTGGACTAAAGTGCAAATTACCCAATTTGAGGGGTTAACTTGAAAATTGCACATGATAAGATGTTCCTCTAATGTTGAGACATCATAAGAATGAATATGATGTAGTGGTATAGTTTCCACAAGCTTGGACATCAAGATAAAGCTTGTAGAGCAATCCTTGTGCATTAAAACCTAGTTTTGGTGTAATGTGCAAATTACCCAAAACTTGGGGTTCAATATGCAAAATATCACCTTTAGAGGGTCTCTCATGTTTCTTGGCATCAATTAGAGCAAATAAAATGAGAAGGGTGCCTCATTTGAATTATCTTGGAGGAGAGAGAATCTTGATATTAAAATAATCAAGATTTAAGCATAAATGACTCTTTAATTTAATTTAATGCAAAGAAATAATTAATTGAGGAGCCCTTCAAACAAAAGTTGAAGGATGTGTTTTATATAGTGTTGGACGAGCTTGTGCCTTGCTATGGCACAAAAAGATCATAGTTGAGTGGAAGTCACTCATATTAATATAATATAAAGTAATATCCACTAAAAGGTTGGATATTAATATAAAACTATTTAAGGTGCTTAATTCCTTTTCCATTAATCTTTGGATAATGGAGAGGTTTTCTAAGATAAAGAAGATGGCTCCGTGTCCAAGAAATGGAGGGGAGTATGGTGGAAATTATTTTGGAATTAAAGAAAACAAATCTTTTTCCTCTTTCCTTGAAAACCCATATACATATCCTTTATACTCATCATTTTCCAATACACATAAGGATCGTTTCCTTAGTTTCCTCTTCCCATCTTTGCTTTGGTCGACTAAAGGAGAGATCAGGAGCATAGGAAGGATGACTCTAACCTGTTGGTAAGGTTTTGATTATCTTCTACCTCGGATTCATGGTGGAAACCCTAAAGCAATGCTTGATTATTGGTTTTCTTCACCCGATTTCCAATCCTAGCCATCTTATTCATCCAAAATATCAAGGACGGAGCTCGGACAGCTGCTGGAACTCCATACACATTTAGAGTCGTGGAGCTTGGATCTTGGTATCAGTTCTAGAGGTGGGTTTTATAACTCAAACCCTTAAGCATTAGTATTGCACTTCTTTCTTTAATAATCGTTGGTTACTTTTTTTTTCTTTTAATACTCTTTTGAGTTCTTGCTTTAAACTCCCATGAAGAACAGTAACAGTTCTTGGTTGAACGAAGGAGGACGATGATGACGTCATCCTACATGAGTATCCAGAGAACTACTTTACCAAACTATTTCCTTTTTGTTGCTCAAACAGTTTCCCAAACCATTTGGGAGTAAACGGTTTCAAACTGTTTGGAATGAAACGGTTTCACCCAAACCGCATGGAGGGAAACGGTCCCAAGACCGTTTGGTGGCGTTGACCAAGGGTTGACCATTTGGAGGTCTGTTGGAAATAATGTAGGTTAATGACCCATCAATTTTAATTAATTAACTCTGATGGGTTCACTAGTTGAAGGTCCATCAATCACCAAAACCCTAATCGGGTTGAGTGTTGATTTGATAATTGATTGAGTTAGAATCTTGGGTTGATTGACCCAAACGGTTTCAAGACCATTTGGGGATCACCCAAATGGTTTCAAGACTGTTTGGGGATCACCCAAGACCGTTTGGAGGTCTAGGGTTAGGTATGGTTGAGCAATTGAAGATCCAAAGGTATCAAGTTGAAGTATGATCAATTGTTGATTTGGTGACCAATCCTAGGTTCCAAACCCTAATTGATTGACATGGCTAATGATGATGTGTAATGGGAAAACGGTCTCAAGACCATTTGGAGGTCATCCAAACGATCCCAAGACCATTTGGGGGTCACCCAAGACCGTTTGGAGGTCTAGGGTTGACTATGGTTAGGTGTTTGAAGATCTAAAGGTACTAAGTTGAAGTACAATCCAATGCTGATTTGGTGAGCAATCCAATGAACCAAACCCTAATTGGTTGACTTGGATTTTGATTTTGACATGGGCAAACGGTCTCAAGACCATTTGGAGGTCATCCAAATGACCTCAAGACCGTTTGGGGTCAGGTCATGTTCAATTTGGATGATGGTTCAATGGTTTCAAAGTAACTAATCTCACATTGGTTAATGTTGAAGGATCAACATTTCCAAACCCTAATTCAATTGATTCAAACTCTAATTAATGACCAATTGAGGGTCAATTGTGGGTCAAATCAGTTTAATGTTGACCTAATTAACTCAATTGAAGCATGGTGATAGGTCCACTTGATGAGTGATAACATGATCCCAATCAATGAAGGAATCGATCTTGGAAACCCTAATTCAATCTGACTTGTTAAGACCATACTTGGTCCATGCGGTTTTGAGGAGGTTTGGACCAAACGATCAAGACCGTTTGGGACCAAACGATCCCAAACCGATTGAGGTCATGCGGTTTCAAAAAGGTACTTTAGCAAACGGTCTCAAAAGTCAACTTTGGCAAACTGTCTACACTACCTACTTTACTAAATGGTCTCAAGGTGGTACTTTAGCAAATGGTTTCATTGGTTGTTCAAGACCGTTTGGAGGTCTAAACATTCTTATACCATTTGGATGTTTTTGTGTAAGACCGTTTCAGGTCTGATTTGGTCAAGACCGTTTGGGGTCTATGTGGCCAAGACCGTTTGGAGGATAATTAACCAAAACTGCATGGGTACTTAAAGTGGTTAAAGGACAAAGCGATTAGTTGATTAATACATGATGTAATCAAAGATAATTATAGTAATTACATCTTAATGGGGTAAGGTGATTAGTACCCTTTGAATAATTAAGCCTTAATGATCATGGTGACAATGACATAAACCATGATGCCAATTCTTCTTCAAGAGTGAGTTAACTTAACCTAATCAAGACTGAAGCAAACATCATCTTTATAAGATGAAAGAGAAGACCTCCTACATGAATGATAATCATGTAGTGGACTTTCTTTATGAATGTATGTCTAATTGGGGCATGATCCATGATAGTGAGATCATGAAACCCTAATTATGATGGCTAATGAATCATAACCCTAATTGAGGGCATTAATATGTGAAATCCTAATGCATGATGATGGTATGAACTTAATTCATAATGATGACATTATAAACCCTAATTCAGGGTACTTTGATGTTCACTCCTACTTAGGGTAAATAGTAAACCCTAAATCTAGGGTGAGGTGATGTGAATAGTAAACCCTAAATCTAGGGTGAGGTGATGTGAATAGTAAACCCTAATTATGAGTTATTGGTTATAAACCCTAATCTAGGGTGATGTAATGTGAATAGTAAACCCTGTTTTCGAATAAGGTGAATGAAAATGTGAAACCCTAATTATGGGTTATGCTTTATAGCATGAAGCTCTAAGGTTGGATAATGAAATGATAAGTCATTAATCCTAATTGAGCTAAAGGGGATGATTAACCCTAATTGAATTGAAAAGGGAAACCCTAACCCTAGCAAGGGCATAGTGGGGTATTCCTCGATTAAAGATGATACAGTTATTTTACATTATGTTGATATGAAATTGATGTATCTGTTATCATCTGTACTAATCATGCAAGTTTTATGAGATATTGAACATAGCCAGGTATGAGCTATGATGCTTTGTTTATTGAAGACACGTTATGAGTTGTGTAAGCAATGTCATGCTAAGTTTCCTAGTGAAAGGTGACAAAAGAAGGTTTTCCTAAGGGAACTCCTGGAGAGCATACTTTTGAGTATGTGGGGGTTATGGACGCAAATATCTTTACGTCCTAATGGAGGAATTGATGTGAGATAAACATTAAATCTCTCAATCCTTCATTATATGTATATGCTGGGATGACGTATCACTAATCTCCCGATGATGATGTTAATGCTGAATCGACATGAGATAAACAAGAAATCTCTCGATTACGAAGAGAGTACAGCATGCCACTATAACTCTAATAGCGAAGTTGCCAGTATACCCTCAAAAACTATTTTTGGCAGAGACATGAGATATCCTACATGTTGTTCCTCACAACTGACTGAGGAAGATGAGGTCATAGAAATCTGGCTCTTCTTATGACCTATGTATGGTACCGATTTCAATTTCACAATGGTCGGTTGGAGTATGAGAGGTATACCTCATCTCCTCAGGGCATAAATATGTTTGAAAAATGTAATCATCCGCGTAGCATATTTGCTTAGGGTTTAACTACGAGAAACAAACATTGATGATACATTATCTATTATATTCTAGTTGGATAGATGATATACATGTTCTTCATATTCCTTATTGAATAAATGACTTGCTGCTTAATCAAGTTATAATTGAAATGATTGCATAGAGAATACTGCACTACTTAGCCTAATTAATGATTTACCTGTTGTTGAATATTTATAATTCTACTGCTCAGTGTTATTCTATTATCTACAATAACAATGCTTCTGGTGGAGAGTTATAACTCTCGCTAGGACAATTTTCAATTGTCTCACCCCCATGGGATTCAACTTTTTAGGTAGACGTCGAGGAAGAAGAAACTCTTTAGTGGGTGAGCAGCAACAGCAGCCACAGCAACAACAACAACAACAACAACAAGGACAGCAGTGATCTTCAGGAGGAGACATTGTCTGTTAGGTTCTGTATATAGAGAGATCTATGTGTTGTCTCTGTACTCTCAGGTCCTAGGAGTCGGTAGATGGTTTGATATAGATCTGAGATTTTTGGCTTAATGCCTCGAGATTTGTTTATACTGCTTATGAACAGTTTAACAGGGCAGTCAATGTTATGACTCTCGAGTTGAGTTGATATAGAGATGTACTGATGGATCAGCTTGTAAATAACTTACTTTGTTTCTTTATGAAAGAGTTATATAGTTTGTGGACCTCATTGCAAAAAGTTTTAATTTTTAGTGGTTTTCAGTAATTCCGCTACTAACGATCGCTTCTGCATTAGTTAATCTTGTTTTCCCGAGTCGTACGTCACAAACGCCTTCCTCACAAGTTTTATATAGTCCACCTCCCATGCAAATGTATCCCATATACCACTTGTAAGGCCATCCAAAGCCTTATACACCTCCCCCCTCCATCACCACAACTTTCTAATCAATTCACCTTCCAACCTCAATTTCCCCCTCTACCTCAGTTTCAATACCAAGTACCACCTCCACCTCCTCTACAACTACAACATGCTCCTCTCTCCACCATGAGCAAGGAAGTGTTGTGACAGTTCTAAGGAGTGGGAAATCGCTTGAGCATCCCACAAGTCAAATAAATGTTGATAAAGTGAATCAAAGGCATCCAAGTGGTGATATTGTGATTGAGATTGTCAAAGATGATTATGTGATACCTCCTGTTGAGTTTGTGATACCATGTACTCCACCTCACACTTAATTTGCATGTCCCAAGATCGCTAATGTTCCACCTCATGTTTATTCAAGTAAGGAAAAAGCTAGTGAGCCACCATTCATTGAAGCATTAGATGAGACACCGAAAGTAAGGAGGAGAAAAAAGCACAATGTTGACATGAGGTGTTTTGCCAAGTGAAGGTCAACATTCCATTGTTGTATGCTATCAAGTAGATCCCATCGTATGCCAACTTTATTAAGAAATTATACATTGTGAAGAGAAGTTCAACGGGGAGTATACCAAAGAGAGTCAAATTGATCAAACAAGTGAGCTCAATCCTCCAACGCTCACTCCCTCTGAAGAGGAAAGACCCAGGAGCCCTGCTCATTCCTAGATACATTGGAGGACATTGCATAGACAAAACCCTAATTGATTTGGGATCTAGAGTGAATTTGATACCATATAGTGTCTATGATGAGCTGGTGTTAGGGAAGTTCAAATTGGCACATTTCACTTTCCAATTGGTGGACCGCTCCATGAAAGTACCTAGAGGAAGAGTGGATGATGTTTTGGTTATGATTGACAAGGAAAGGGTTGCAGTGTTCCCGATTGATTTCATTGTTTTTGACATGGAGTCAGATGATAGGAAGATTCCCATCATCTTGGGAGGACCATTCTTATATACAGCTAATGCAAGATACATGTTTGTAGTGGCATGATGACAATATCTTTCATGGACATGAAGATAAAGATCAACATATACAAGTCCTCAACCCGATGAGTTTGAGATGAGGATATTGGACATGGTCACTTCAAAAGTCTGAATGTTCATTTGAGATAAGGATATCTAGATGAAAGATTTGAGAATAGATTTAATGATCAAAAGGATGAGGAACATAGGTTGAGTGCAAATCAGAGATGCATTTATTGCAAGAATGGACACATGAGAATTCCAAATGGATGAATGATGCAAAAATATCCAAGAAGCCCTGATGAAGGCATGAAACTCAGTGCTTGTGGGAGGTAACCCACCTAGGTTTGGGATTTTTCACCCAACCTTCCATTTTTTATACTTTTGGTTATTTTTACACTTTTCCAAGAAAACACACACACACACTTACTTTATACTTGATGGTTTTTTTTGTTTGTGAATCATGTTAGGATAGGTACATTGGAAGGAGGAGGATGCATGGATGATATCACCAAGGAGAAGATCAAAATTGAAGAGAAAATTGCAAATCACTAGAAAAGCTACAGGAAGGATATCAACACGGTCGTGCCACACAACACAGCCGTGGTGGAGGCAATACAAAATGGTTGTGGTGGCCACCACGGTCATGGTGGATATCCCCTACTCATTGGATACCTTGATATCTCTCTCTCCTATTGGATTTTGTCTATCTCAACCCCATTCCCTCTACCCTATCATCCTAGACTTCTATTTCATGCTAAGGACAACATGGTTTAAAAGTTTGGGGTGGTAGGGCGGTAAGCCCTGTCTCTACCCCAATTTTCTGTATGTTCCTTATTCTAAATTTTTTTCTCAAGATGATCAAATATTATAACCATCTCTCATACTTGTGTATCCATACTTTGTGTGCTTGGTTTGACATACTTTCATGTCATGTAGTTTACTTTATGTCAACTTTTGCGTAATTTTCAAAAAAAATGCTCTTTTTGCCATGCATTGCACATCATGTAGATTTTTAGTAATTCTTGCATGTTTTAACTAGGATTTGCTTGTTTCCTACTTTATTTTCCATAATGATGGATTAGATGTGATTCAAGGCAATTTGGCACTGTTTTGGCCAATTTTGCTTAAGTTTAGACCTTCTTGCCTAAAATGTGTTTTGACCCAATCTCTACTTTTTGGATTGAAAAAGATGAAATTTGACAAGTGCAAGTGGTTTATCATGGTTTAATGCTAAATGGCCTCAATTTTGACTTTTTACATGTGCATCACCTCCCTCATGCTTGTGAATTGTTTGTTTGAATTGTGATTGAAGCAAACCCCAAATGCTTAGAGTTTTGTAGAATCTCATGATAGAAATGTGATTTTAATATTACTCATTCATATGGTATGTCATTACTTGATGAAATTGTTGGATTAACTTTCATGCAGGAGATCTCATATTAATGTCCACACTCTTAACCCCTCTTTGACTCACTTTTGTTCTACCATCTTCTTACCTCTCTGCCTCATGAAAGGATGCCGAAGTGCACACATTCATCCTTGGCCACCTCCAAAAGTTTGGGGTGGCCATATCCATACCCCCCACTTCACTGTCATCACCATGTGCCCTATCCACATCAAGGGCAAGGAAAAAGAAAAAAAATGTGAAAATAAAATAAAAGATGCTCCTATTTAAGAGCATCTAAATAAAGAAAAGATGAGTGTGTATCAAACCTAGCTCATTTTACCCTTTTTCACAGCCACGTGGGTTACTTAGTGTGGATGGATATATCAGATTGAATGCATGAATGTAAAATAGAAAAATTGGTCTTTCTTTACCTTTGCCACCATGAAACGGTTTACCCGGAGTGATATGACAACCATATGGATTGATTGTGTTTTCCACTCTCTACATTTGAAGTTTGTGTGCCTGATGCTTTAATCATGATTGGTTTTGGAAAGAGGAAAGGAGAGAGGTGGAATCCATGTACCTAGTCATTTTTTAGCCCATCTAGTCAATATTCATCTTTTTCATTGCATTTATCATTTCCCGATGTGGAAAATCTATAGAAAGATTGAGTTGGAGCATACTTGAGGAGAAGTATGTTTTAAGTTTGGGGTGGTGATGCAGCCCTATTTTAGGGCTTCATCTTGTATATTATTGTACTTTAATCACAGCTATTATTGTTAGATTACATGTTATTTCCCCTAATATGCATATTTGTGTAAAATGCACTTATAGATGTTCTTTGCATGATTTTCAGGTACTTTGACCAGTTTTGAAGAAAGGGAGAGAAGGAGGAGGATCTAAGGATTTATTCACCCTTAAAGAAGCCTAAAGAGAGCCTAAGAGCTTCCCCAACCTCCCCCAAGTGGTCAAGGATCAACCCAAAAGCAAGGAGCATCAAAGATAAGCAAGTTAAAGATCAAAGTGCAAGGAAGAAGCTCCAACATGGACGTGGTACATGGCAACGACTATGGCACAAATGCCCCATGTCACGGTAAAGCTCAAGTTTGAAGTTGCTTTCCCCCACCCCAGTGGTGATCAGGCTTCACCACCCCCATGGTGATCAGACTCCACCACCCTGTGGTGAACCACCCCCCCATGGTGGCCAAGCTCCACCATGCACGTGGTGATTACCATGGTCGTGGCATTTCATGTACAAATTCAACCAATTCCCTATGATCTTTAGCCATTTTTCACCTAGCACATGCCCATACACCACGGTCATGTTCCCCTACAACCACCACGGTCGTGGTGACCCACCACCCCCATGGTGGGCATCAACCCCAGCCTATTTTTACACTACTTTACCCATATAGCCCCCACATAACCCTAGACCCCTATATAAACCCTGGGAGTGGCTGGAGCTCGAGGTTAGATACCCTACAGCCACTCTAGCTTCCCCATTTCGTCCTCCATCTATTCTCACCTCATTCCACCTCCATTCCACCATTTCTACCACTAAAACCCTAGTTTTCTAGTGCTTTAGCCACTTTCCACCATACATCCATGCCATTCACCTACCTTGGAGGGAGGAGCTCAAGCTACAGCTACTAGGAGGTGGAGAAGGAGGAGTCTAAACTGAGCTCATCATGGATTTTCACTCCTCTACTCATTCGTCTTCCTTTCATTTTGTATTTTCCATTTCTATGAGTAGCTAGGCCCCTTAGGTGGACTATTTGGGATAAAAAATGTTACTTTGATACCATGTTGGGGGGAAATGATATGTAAACATTGTAATTTCATTTTTTTAGTGATTATGTTCTATTTCTATCTAATTCTTCATGAATTTCTTGTTGGTTTGTGCTTGAAATCACCTAGGAATATAGGGAAATTGCTTACATGTGTGAATTTTGGGATTTGCTCCTAGGTCCAATTCATGGATCCCTAGCTAGCTACCCATCTTCCTACATGGTAATCAATTTTCCTAACCCTAGTTGAACAATCTAAGTAGCTATTTTAGATGACTTTAGTGTGCTTAGCAAGGAGCTTTCTCAAGGCTAGAATGTGGGTGATGTGAGGCCTAAAAACTCACTTCCATTCCCATTAATACCCTCAGCCCCTAATCACCCTAAAATCCTCTAATCTGGAAACTTAGGGTTGTTTAGACTCTAATTGAATTACACCTAAACCCTAACCTAATTGACCTTTACAAGGGTAGTGGGAGGTGTTAGGGACTAGTTCCCCTATACACAACTTATCTTATCCATGGACAGTTAGTAGCCTAGGGTATTTCATTAGCCTCTATCTATCTATTTGGTTTGGTAATCTAAATGAAATCATAATTTTCACATGTGACCCCAACCTAAGTGATAAGTGCATCCCCCAAATAGCCTACACATCCCTTTATTGCTTTAAAACCTTAATTGCCTTCTTTTTTTGGTCTCCACCTTAATTGCCTTCTTGCTTAGCTAGTGTTAGCTTAATTAGTTCTTTACTTGCTTAATTAGCTTCTTGTCTTATTATTGATTTGCTCTTGCTAGTTTAGGTCTTTAATTGCTCTCTTGCCCCCATTTTCTAGCTCAGTGTAGTGTAGACATAGCTTGCTCTTTTCTTGCCTTTTCTGCTTGCCTTGTCTTTCCTTTCTCTGTAGAATTAAATGTCTAGGGTTAACTTAGGTTTTGATTCTTATTTGGTTTCATTCATTTTCTTTCTTGTTTGTCTGTAGTGTAATAAATCAAAACAACCTTCAAACCCTTAACCCTAGACTCTGCAGTAGGAACCTATCCCAAAAACTAACATATCTCTAGTACCCCCTTTTCTCCTTATGGATTGACCCTATACTTGTCGCCCTCCAATACTACGACATGACCCCATGCGCTAGTGGGTGTAATGTTTTAGTGTGTGCAAGTGTGCTCGTCTAGGTCTTTATAGATTTTGAAAGTTATCCCAAGTGTGTTCCGATCTCATGGGGCGCATCTAGTCGAGTCCAATTGATTAGTGTGTGCATCTCTGGGGGCTGACACGCCAGTTTCCAACTATAGAGGCAGCAACCCTTACTTTGCATAGTTCTAGCTTACTTCTTCTCGGGTCCTAAAGTAGAGATCTCTTTCTTCTTCCTAAGACCCTCTATAAAGAGGATAGTTCTTTCCAATGTCCAAATAGGTGTTGGTAGTGGCACTTTCTTTCCTTAATCCATGAAGTGATAGGGACATATTCCCTTACACTTACCCTTCTCCATATATATTGAGTGCAGAAGACTTAGACTTAGCTTAGCCTTAGAATACTTCTTGACCTTGCTGTTACCCTAGGACTCACTTCCGTTGATCACTAATCACGGATTTGTCCTTCTTCATTCTTGCTTTGACATCAACATGCCAAGCTTTTGATGAACTGACTATATGATTCATGCAACACTTGCATAATCATATCTATGGTTAACTCTTGACCTAAAAGAAATCCCAGTCACTCCACATGCCCAATCATATTGAGCACATGGGGTTTTACTGGACCTCCCTTTCTCAGTTTGCACTCGAATAGCACATTGAAGACATTATACCTTATTTTCTTTACATGATTCTTAAGATGTGTTACCATCTAATGTCCATGTTTTCATGTTGTTCATGCAACTCATAGTTCATACAACATAGCATAAGGTACTCAATGTTTATGGCATCATTGGTATGTTTCAAGTAAGAACCCATTTCAGACTTAGGTGCATTTGGAGTGGGTTCCTCTGGCTTTAGTCTATCAAGGACATAGAGCTTTCACTCATTAACAAGAACATTTCTCAAAGTCATAAACCAATTGTGGAAGATTATCCCATTTTGTCCTTCTTAAGAACTAATCATAATTTGAACGTGTTTTTGTCTGACATTAAATTCTACAAAGAAATTTTGCAACTTTTTCAAACATTTTTTATTTGTTTGATTTGATAAGTTTGATGATATTAATTAGGTTTTCAATTAACTATCACTCTCACTATTTTAATCAAATTTATAACCCTCATGTATCAATTCAGAAGCATTGTACAATCTTCTAGTGAGCCAAGATCCCAATTTCATCAAAACATGAGCCATCTAGGGTTGTCCCCTACAACTTGATTCTATCAGGTAGGCAACTTTTGCCAATTTCATCATGTGCAACTCTTGATAGATGATATGTAAAACTCTTTATCATTGATCATCTATATTCTTCTAGGTGCTTAATCAAATTAAGGTCACCTATTTAAGCCTAACCCAAAAGGGAAACACGATATAATATACATCTTGATAGGGCAAACACACATATCTACCATCACACTTTCACGAGATAGATGAGGCACCATGCTAGGGCGTGCCCACGCTTGGTCAATCAAGTTTTTCATGTGTGTTTCTTATGGAAAGAATCTAAGAATTAATATTTAGATTGAGGGATTCTATATATATAAATACATATACATATCCAATCACCACATACTTAGTATGTATCATATACATGATACAACCACAAATGAGAACATCTAATAATAAAACACACAAGTGATGGTTATGGGCATACTAATGCAACTCCTTGGACCCACAAGGAATTACTACCACCTAAGGTTCATATCATATGCAACCTGTTGTTGGTGAAGATCCATTCTCAAACCAATCTGGGTTGATCAGTTCAACTCTTGAACCGGTCGTCTTGCCTCCTAGTTTCTTGGTTGGGCTCTTGAAATGGTCTTCTGGTTCTCAGGTCCAAGCAGCGACTGGAAACCTCCCACCTATCGGTTGGGCCACCAGTCAATCGATTTGACCTCATGTCGTCTGGCCTCCTCGGTCCTCCAGTCGATGGGGTCGTCTCACAAGCCAGTCATTTTGCCTTTGTGTAGATCGTCATCCCACGTCGAAACATATATTAAAACTATATTATTACTTTGTAAAAGAGAAACCTCTAGTTACATTCTAGGGGGGAAAGGAAGAAGAACATCAAAGTACATTTGGAAAGGAGACAGAGGCTTGGTACACAAACCGAGTAACAATAGGAATAAACAAACACCACAATGCACACACAGATCTGGGGTTACTGGCCATAACCATGCTTCACATCTACCATCAAAATTGATTTTATGGTGATACTTGTGAATTGCATATATATATATATATATATATATATATATATGGATTCATATGTGGAATTTAATTACATGTGCACATTAATCATTTTAATATTTACATCATATGCAATAAAAAAATGAAAAGTAAATTCTCACATACATTTATATCCCAAATACACCTTAAATTGATGTGGCTCTGATACTACTATTGGGAAATTGGGGCGATAGATAAAGCAGCGGAAATAAAAATTGAAAGCTTGATTCCCCTGGACAAAAAGGTCGCATCAACAACAATGTATCTAGGAAGGAAGGTTTGTAAGGTTATACCTGGTCCTAGAGAAAGTCCAGCGACATTTCCCATGCAGTATAATCATGATTCTTCTTATTCTTGCAGTAGCACGCTCCTTCAGCAATAGTAGCACTTGAACAATCATCACGAATGACCTCCTCTATGGACGGTGGTTGACGATGTCCTCCTAGAGGCACACGAAGGCATCCCACCTATAGAGTAGTCCACACAAGACCATCGAGAACTCCACGTTACGCTATCAGAGCCAACGGGAAGGAGTTGTCCCATCCTGTTGATGTACTAATCACCGACATGCTCTCCCACAATAATTGATCTCAGTTGTTCTCTCCCTTCTTGTCCCTCCCTTTTATGGGTAGGACTTGCTCGGGATCTCTATTGGTTATCACAACCAGATATGACAATAATTGTTAGAGCAATTGATTCTCAATTGTGTGTTTTGGGAAGCCCCCAATCCCCCTCTATTTATAGTATAGGCCAAGGTCAGGGTTCCTGACCGGTGCTAGAGTAGAAGGGTTCGAAATCATGAATGTTCTAGAACCTACGAACTGTGAGACGATCATCTTGCACAGCAAAATAGTCATCTCATGAGTGAGATGGTCATCTCGCGTAGTTTCCTATTTTGAATCAAATTAGCAATTCGAATCCAATTAATGTACAACATAATGTTAGCAATAATCCTTGATGCAATCAAATTTCCCCACGAACTATGCATCTCTCTCACGTGAGCCACTCGTCTCATGACCACGAATCATTCATATCACTCATGTGAGCATGTCATCTCTTGACCAAGAACAGGTTGTCTCACTCATGTGAGATGGTCGTCTCATACCCTAGTTCTGGTATAACTAAGCCAATTCAATTTCTAATCAACCTGACACTCCAGACAATCAGTTCAATGGTTGAAATTGATGATTTTGAGTCCATCCAATTGATCTATTATTTAATTGAATACCTAAACACCTTTAGCATTCAATCTAAACATCATTCGTGAATATACTCCTTTAATCCAAGTGTATCATATGTGTGTGACCCTATAGGTCCAGAATTACATTGGTAGTAAATATACATAACTAACTTATGACATCACAAGAAAAGAGAGGTGCCTAGTCACATATCATTTCTACCCAAGTAATTTGGAAACTTTGAGAACAACTTCAACCTACAATTCGTGATCAGTGTTACCATGATCATATAGTTCCTTTGTCTCTGATATCCAGATTAAACTCGAGGCATGAAGTTATCATCCTCTCTATGTTCAATCCATGTTCCTTGAATAAGAGCAGACTGTTTGAGATGCATATGAGTTCACATATCACATATTAAACCACATCAGTACGATCGTAAATTTCTCACTCTTTCTTATCGAGAGGCCTTGGATATGAAACTCTTATAGGAGGAACAAATACATCACTCACACTCAGTCCCCATGTGTCAAAGCTACCTAATCATCACCTTTATGGAAGCCCATATTTTAGGATTACGTTTGATGATATCAAAGTATACCCAATGACATGTGATGAGCGTAGTGATTTCAGGACTAAGAACCACAATGTAACATCCCTCTTTTCATGAGTAATTTAAAACATTCTATGTAGTTTTCCTAAATGAAAATTTGTTAAGGGCCTTAATGTAAATAGTTCAAAATAGTGTTACTTCTAGGATTTCAATGCAAAGAGAAATAGGAAAAGGACTCAAAATAACTTTTCCCTTTTATTTAATGTGTTGCAAATATTTGTGTAATAATGGTAATGTGTTTTCCCTTTTTTATTATGAAATAAGTTTAAAAAGGGATGAAAGAGAAAGAGAAAGATAAAGAAGCAACAAATTCGAAATATAAGAGACTTGGGCAATAAGTATGCTTTTCCTTTTTATAGATTTCAAGATAAATCCTTTAAGGTTCATCTTTTTCTCTCTTCTTCTTAGAATTGCCAAAAATAAATAATAATGTCTGGAGAAAATATACTCTCTTGGCATCATTAAGCCACTTTCCCTTTTATTTTTATAAAAACATAGGAGGGAAGTGATATTACCTCTTGTTTTCTTTCTCCTCCAAAGAAAGTGCATAAAAAGGCAAGAAATAAGTGTGGAATGACTTTATAAGAGATAAATAGCATTTATCTCAAATTTGGAGTAAAAATCCACAAAGGGAATTTTCCCCTTAATTATTTAATTAGTTTGTGCATTTAAATTTAAGATAAGTAACAAAAATAGAAATCGTAGACTTAACATTAAAGAAACCTAAATCTAATTGTCTAGGAATATTCTAGACCATTTAATTAGTCAATGGTCTAGATTTGGACTCATTTGGAGCTTGTTTGACCCTCCAATTAAAATAGGAAAGACTTGTATATAGTTTTAATAGAATTTACATTTAATGTCTTTGATTTCCATAAAGTTAGATTTATTTCTTTGTCACGCCTTTCCTTTTATTTTCTTTTTTGCATGCACCTTTTGTGGTCATCCGATTTGGATCAGACAGTATCCACGTCATCCCCTACCTCCCGCTCATTTAGGCAATAGAGATGCCGACCCAAAGTTTGTTTCCCCGACTATTTTCTCGCTCGTTACTCACTCTCTCCTCATGATTTATTCTCTCCCAAATCTGTCTCATCCCTCCACATCCACTGATCCCTAGGACTCGCCCTCTCGTGCTATATACGTGAAACGCCCATTAGGGCTTAGGCTGCCCTCTCTGCTATTTTGCACAGCCGCCACCCTAGCCCTCTCCACTGCCTAACAAGCTACCAAAGAACAACCAGCCTCCGACATTCTCTCCTTCACCTCCAATTTCTTCTCTCTTGCCCCCGAGTTCCAGGACCTAGTTAGACTCCATCTCTAGCAACCCCGACTTCACCTGGACACCTTCGTCCACCTCAGGTCAATTGAGTGTGCGGTGAGCACCCTCGACCTCCGTACTTGTTTTCTATATGGTTGTTTTGGCCCTCCATGCCCTCGATTGTTGTACCCTGTAGCGCTATTTCCCCTCCCTCGTCAGCACATATCGACACGGCACGTCAGTGGGTCTCTGACCCCTGTATCTCTTCTAACCACCACGCCGAGCCTCATGGAATGTTTCCAAACCACTTTTAGGCATCGTGTTGTCAGTTCTATCTTGGTCTTCACGATGGGTTGTTTCCCATGTTCTTCTTTGTTCTCTGATCCATTCACAGTTCGTTGGCCTTTTTTCCTCAAGCGACTACTACCCTAAACTCACTCTTTGTCTCACGAACCCATTCACCTAGTTTCTCACTTCCTTGATGGATTTTTTTGGGTTTTTGTCCTAGTGGGGATCAACGGTCATGGTCGGAGCCCGACCTCGAGCTCCTGTGATCGTCGGACCCCGAGGCTTGGCTCGCAGGCCTTGGCTTGGATCCAGGAAGCCACCCAGATTTGTGGGTTCTTGAAATGGATCACCCTTCATGAGATCTGATCAGAGAACTGATCTCCAGTGGTCTGTGCTCGACGCCATGGATGAGGGAAACATGCTTGGTCATCGAATGACCAAAGTACCCCCGCAAGATTAATTCGTTTAATAATAATGCATGGGTACTACCGGGTTTTCATGAATCTTTGTACACATTGACCACTAATCCACCTGGGTGAGACCCACACCTATATGGTGGGCTCTCATTGGCCCACATCAGTCGGGCCCAGGATCCCAGTGGATAAAAAGGCTGCCCATGTGGCATTTTTCTAAATTATGATTGGTCCATTTCATTAATTCATAGTAAATCACTCGTTGCTCAGAAAAATGAGCAAAAATATGTTTTGGAAATGGTTTGTAGAGAGGAATCTGAATATGTAGTTTTTAAAGTCTGATTTTGAATCGCCAAACCTTGGTTTTATGAGAAATGGAAATTGGGGTTTAATTTGGTGAATAAAATGTATAATAATGTGAAACATGTTGTAAATAGGGTTATTTGGGTTACCAGACCCCCAAGATCATGATTAGGGTTTTACTCAACCTTGTAAGAAAGATAAGATACTCTCCAAGTAAAAAAGGTAAGTGTTCCATGCAATTGCACATAGTTAAATTGGTTGATTTATGTATGCATGTATGAATATGCCATGAATGTCATGTTTATGTTATTTACTATTTTAATTTGCTAAAGTCAATAAAATTATGATGAAATGAGTTTCATGTTGTATATTGTATCACCTTCATGATCATTAATGATAAAGTTAGAAATAAATTCCAAAGTAATGTTAAGATATTTAAGAGAAAGAAAAGGTAAAAAGATAAGACTTATATAAGTTCCTCATAAGAGAAGAGGCACTTCAGTGGATAAGAGAAGAGGCACCTCCGTGCAACCTAAAATGCACTTCAGTGCATAAGATAAGAGGCACATTTTTGCAACCCGAGGACACTTATATAGGTTAAGATAAAATAAATTGACCTAAAAGAAATTGTATGTCTTTTCAATGTTCAATGTTAATGCTTATTTTCAGTTTTCAAGTTTTCTTTATATTATAACATGTTCAATCCACTTACCATTTGTTTGATGCATGGATGGGGGCACGATGCCCGCATGTAGGAGCAAGCTTAGGAGCTAGCAGGACATCTAAGGAGAAAGACCTAGTTCAAGGACCATAAAGGAGAAAAGCATCGGTGGGGTGCCAACCATACCTAGTTTATAGATTTTTCCTTTTGCTATGATTATTTACATGTAAACTTTGTTAAGATTTGAGAATGAGAAATTGTGATTTTGATCCTGTGATGGTTTATTTAAACTCTATTTTGTGCAATGAATATCATGGTTGTGACATTCCCCTTGATGTGATTGAATATATGTGCTTCCTCTATGAATGGTATAAGTGGGGTGTTACACACAATCACCACGATCATTGTGAGAGATGATTCTGACTACCATTCCATGGTCTCCATGTATCACTCTCATGTTGGGTCTATCTGATACACTATTCTCTAACATGTACCTATGTGAGTGACTTAATATCATATAGCATCACTAATGAGACTATATTATCAGTCGACACACACTCTAGTCTTATCATCATTATCTCTAGTATTCTAATATTATTTTGCATTCATACTACTCCACAACTCTAAATCAAGACTAATATTACTATCTTGAGGTATTAGAAATTGAACAATACAAGATGGTAGCTAACCATGCAAGTGAAGCATTAAAGAGCAAGAGTAAGGAGATTAACATTGCTAACAGTATATACAATCAATGGATGTGAGTATTTAATGTTGGGAAAATCTTAACGGTTATTCCCAACCCAAGAAAATGGTCTAGACACTCATGGTCATGAGATATAATGTATATTTACATATGAATGAATTTATTACAAGATGGATGAATGGATGGGAGTGAACAAATGGGGGAAGAAGGAACAAAATACAACAAACAATAGCCACGGGGGTACTAGTGGTCGATGGTGACTTCATTCTTATTTGTGATAATGATGCCAATTAAGATGGTGGCTCTAGTATACCTCCATATCTAAAAGAGGGCTCTACTTGCCTTGGGAAGTGAAGGTGGATTATGAAGAGCCTTAGACTCTCATCCTTAGCCTCTGATGGTTGATGGGGAGTGTGCAACTTGGAAGCACTTCACGGCATAGCCAAAAGTGCTCTCAATGGAGGTTGTGCACCACTATATATAGTTGATCTTAAACTACTTGAGGCTCCTAGGTTTAGGGTTCCTAGCATGTGCCCCACATCTCAAAGAATGTACCTCAAGACACACACTTAACTAATAATGGTTTCGGGTGTACTTTCTCAAGACTTTATCGGTCTTGTGACTTTACAGTGTCTTCATTGGTTGATGTTCCTATATTGAAACATCGGTGGATTCCTTTCCCAATCGTCATTATCAGATGCAGGCTGAGCATCGAGCTCATGTATGTCAACCGTCAGGGCCAGCCTGCTCAACTATTAAGCTAGGTGCATGTCAGATTAGTCATCATTATGTGGTCTGATGGTGTCGCTGAGCATCTTCATTGGCGGTTTAGATGAATACCCAATGGTGGGTGACAAACTTTGGTTGAGCATCAGTGTGGGGGGTTGAAGTTAGGATTGCCATCAGTGCATGGTCGATGGCTATCATGGTTCTCATTTCCCATCTGTGCTGAGTAGTTGAAGGAGGTTCCATAGATGGGTGATTAATGGTTTTTCCAGTGAGACCCATCGATGCTACCTCAGACTATCCAATGGGTCATTGGGCTCTAGCTGATGGTAATGCTAGGTGTTAGCCATTTTCCTACAAAAGATGTAGAACTATATGAATGGAGGGTAGTGTTCATAAAATGCAAGTAAAAATGAGATTTATTAATATAAAACCTACAATGCTAAGAGAAATGAGGATAAAATAGGTATTTAACATCCACAAAATTGAATCTAATGATAGACGTCTCACCACATGTCATGAAAAGGATTATGAAGACTATGATCTTGCTAAATATTTTTTGTCTAAGTCTTGGAGTGCCCTACAAACTATAATTGTGAGATCATCATGTATTAACTAGGACACTTGTATTTTAGGGCGATATATTTCAATTCCTATAATGTTATACATTTTCCATTTCCACATCATCACTATTTATCTTATCTTTTACACAAACTATTCTATTCAATTGGAATCTTATGGAGTATGAGTCAATCTTGTGCATATTTGATTACCGACATACAGAAATTGCATATTGGCTTGTTCATCCGTTTCTACTTTACTTGACAAGTTGTTTGGATAAGACCTTTATCATGTTATTATACCATCATGCCCACTTTTTAATATGGAAAAAAGAGAGATAATACCAATATTGAAAAGAATCTCAATTGCATATCTTTGTGAATGTTGTGGATGTATCAGATTTATGTATAACTTTACTTGTGTTTAATACACATAGCTTTGTAGTTATTGTGTTGCCTTTTTTGGACTAACAAGTATGTTAGGTAAGCATAAATTGTGGGGTTGTTAAATAAATAATTGAAATTCCTATAAGATCCAAAGATAATTAAGTTCCTATATTTAAAGATATTTAGGAATAGTTTGTCATCTTCAAAAAGGTGAAGAATGTTGACTTAATAGTTTATGTTACCCATATTCTAATGATGACTTCAATTTTCAATTTCTATGTATTCTAGATTTATACTTATTGATAGACATGCTCCAAATGATCAAATATACAAATCCTACACTAGATAAAATCTAGTCTTACAAGTGAAACGTTTGAAGTTGAAGAATGCTAGTAGCATGTGTGGAAGTTTGGTATAAATTATTTGCAATTCATATGATTTGTGATTAAGATCAAACATGTGACATTTAATTTAACTTAGGGATATTTATAAACCAAATCAATTTGTGAGTCCCCCCACCTAAGGAAATATGACTAATGGCCTTTGATTGAACAATCCATACATGCCTATAAGCTGAAATTGATTGGAGTAACTCGGACGACTAGCAAAAGGATACCAATGATAGATATCATTTTTTATTTCAAGGGAGAGAATGGTCAGACTAACCTAATTATGGTCTTGGTGGGTCAAGATTTGGCACTAAAACTCAGTTGAAGGTATTGTATCCATTTTTTTTGTAAGGTGCAAATATAGTCGTTGCAGGGGTCTAGAAAGTGGAAATACATATAAAACTGCTTGAATTCATCCTAACTTAGTCTAATAGGATAGTAGGAACCTTCAACTATAAATAAGACCAATAAAGGATCTTCCTAAGGTTACCATCTATGGTCCTATTTTATAGTTGAGAGAAATTTCTCTAGATCCCCTAATCACTATTTGAGCTTGATCACTTGCTACAATCATAAGAGTTAATAACATACTTGTAAGAGAGCTAGCAAGAATTGTTATTTATAAAAGACTCCTCCTTCCAACCTCTCTGTACAAAAATAATACATTTTGAAGTTGTTCCCTATATAAGAAGGTTAAGTGTAGGTGGCCCTAGGTAAGGGTAGGTAAGTCCTTGTAAGGTTATTGGCTCCTTTTCCTAGAAAAATAAGCTAGTTACCCTAATCTAAAAGGAATTTTTACTTGGTGTATGCTCTTGTTCATAGAATATAAGGTGGTACTCAAGAATTAGAAATCTTAGAGTTGTACCTATCTGGGTAGTGAATCTATGACCTTGATATTAACAACCACTCTAGATCATAGAATATAAGGTGGTACTCAAGAATTAGAAATCTTAGAGTTGTACCTATCTGGGTAGTGAATCTATGACCTTGATATTAACAACCACTCTAGATCATTTGTCTTAAATCTTGTAGATGTTGAATCTCTCTCTCTCCATTGCATTTAATTCTTACATTAGTTATTTTGTGATATTGAAGGTATAACAAATTTGGCTTAATATTAATATCTCAATGTATTCCCTTTTGAGTCCTTACAACCTATGTCTCTTGTTCTAGCCCATTATGGTTATATGTATGGGGGTATTTATTGTTGCTTTTGAGGGATTGGGGGTTTAGGGTTGAAGGACCACAATTAAGGTTTTTGAGAGTATTGGAATCCCATCTCCAAGTGGAACTGGGAAAGTGGATCATGGTATATAATGGAAATAGACATTCCATAAGACCCATAACTCATGATATGTGTGATTCCAGCACATGGCTAGCGGGGTTGAATCCCTTGTTATGGGGGTGCCAATCCTGAGGAAAAAGAGAGGCATCACTTCTTCTTAATTCGGGTTATGTTTACAATCTATGTGATTTCTTGAGGATAAGTGAAAATTGGATTTATTTTCATGGCTTGTGAAATAGAGGGGAGGAGAGAAAAAGTGGACTAAGGAAAACTTAATGACCAAGTCAGTTACTTCCCCTTTTCCTTATCTCTTCCTTATTGGAATTCAATTCATTTAGGAAAGAGATAGGAAATAGAGGAGGAAGAGGAGGGAAGAAAACTCCCTCTCATTTTCAAAATATTTTTCCCTCTAAGAATTGAATTAATGTAGGAAAGGGAGAGACAGGAGAGGAAAAGGAAGAGTGGTGCATTTTTCTTCTTCATTAGTTAATCATTTTCCCTCATGGAATTGAATTACTTTTTTATTAAAAGAGAGAGCAAGGAAAGGAGAAGAAAGGGATGGGGATTCCCTCATCTTACATTAGTCCTTTTATCTTGTAGAGATGGATTAAATATACGAATCTAAGAAAACATATCTCATTAATTCTCAAGGAATTTGATTAGGATTCAGAGATGTATATTTCATTCCATGAATTCCACATTTTTTATTTGATAATGGCGTCAATTTTAAAAAGAGATTATAAGAAATTGAAATTCCAACTGGGATTGATATATTCAATATTTATTAATGGAAAATGGTTGTAGAATGCACAAATTGTTTTGAAGTCGAGAGAAAATATGTCTTTTTTTCTTGAACCTCATGTTGGTGTAAAAGGGGTGAATGTGTGTAATAAATGGGTGGAAATAGAAAATTGTGGAACAAATATGATGAATTTCATCACTAGCCAGAGATTTGATCTCATAGTGACCATTGATTAAGTGATTAAAAATAAGGCATCGACAATAACATTATAAGACCTTGTATGTTAAAGAAAGATATATTATTTTGAAAAAATAAATTCATTATTGTGCTTGAAAATTTAAAAATTGAAGTGAAAATTAGCATCATTTTTAAAAGAATACAACATTCTCAGTAAAAATTCTATCTTATAAAGTGAGGTAGATGAATCACTATTTGTATTTAATCATCATGGATTCACGTAGGTAAAAGAAAATGTGATACATGAGTCTCCTTTGAAATATGCTTTTCAAAGAGCACAAGTCCTATCATAATCAAAATTATCATTTGGATTCTAGGATTCTTTTCTAGGCAATCTTTGTAAAATAGGCTTCTACAATGATCATACACGTTTCCTTTATTAGGACAATATTTACCTTCTACACATGAAACTTTGCCTTTCACAATTTGATATACACTCTTGAACCATCCTCATTACTAGGTTTTAAACTTACATTCACTAAGACAAATACTCTTCGCTCCAAAATGGAATGGCCTTATGATCCCTCATGTCTGACCTTCACATGATTGTGGGATATCTGGGTTGGAAGGAATAAACATCTTTTTGACAATCTTTACAAAGTTGTCAAGCTGTGACCTTAGAAAGTTTAGTGTTTTTGGTGGCACAAGATCCTATAACTTTTTGTTTTTTATTTCCTTTGTTTGCTTTTCTGCATCTCTTTTCTTTTAAGATGTTTCATATTCTAAGGCTGATTTTTCTCTTCTTCAATCTATACTACTATTAGAAAGTGATTTTTGCATGTAAATACAACTATGACATATTAGTGTTTATGAACGCTACTAGTCAATACAATTGCATTAGGTTTTAAATGGTAGATTTTCCTTAGATCCATATCCTCCCACATTTTTTTCTATGTCTTTAACCTTTACAATTTTTGTCATCATATTATGACTCACAAAATATACCAAAATAACCATCTTCTTGACAATATTTATGAAACTCCCTTCAAGTTGTGGCCTCAAAAAGTTTGTTGTCTTTTGGTGGCACCTCACTCCTCTAAATTTTTTTCATGATGTTTCTCTATTATTTTAGATATCCATCATATGTTAAGGCCGATAAATAACTTCTCATTCTTCTATCCATCTTACTATAAAAAGTGTGATTTTGTTCATGTAATTACAACTATGAGATTCTAAAGTTATCTAAAAGAATAATAGCCAATTCAATTGCAACATGTTCAAAATGGGAGCTTCTCCTTAAATCTTCTCTCCACATATTAATATATTTTTGCCTTTATAATCTTCTTGCTCAATCTATAATGACTCATAAAACACATCGTATCACACAGACCTGACCCACAACAACCCAATAACTACACGACGGTCCAATAACAGCCTACAACAATCCATTAATCATCTTTTAAAGATCCAAAACCTACGTTCATATTTATATATCTTACAATTTAGCGTGGTTTTGAATATTGTTATGTGTATTTTTAGTATTTTTTTCTTCCAAAATTTTCAAAATGGCTAAGAAGGCTATTAAAATAGTGAAAGGTGACATTTTTTTTGAACTTATAGTGGCTATATTATTTCCATATAAATTTCACAAATATAGTATACAATTCTATGTAACAATACTTGTTATTACACATAACAAAACACATCAAGACATGATCGTTATTGGGTTGTTATCTAGATAGATTTTTGGTTTTGGCCCAAATTGAAAATTTTAACACCTAGAATCTTTAGTAGTTTCTTTTCTATTCACTAATATGTACTATTTAAGAAGGATTCCATTCCCCATTGCAACTAAAAAAAATACCAAAACCTCATTAGAAAAATAAAGTAGTGGAAAATGAAGAAGAAAATGATGTAAATGTTTCATATACCTGGGTCCCATCAATAATTATATTCTCTATTTATGAATGAAACCACATCAACTGTTCTCCTTTGAAGTACACCAATTAATAACATTTTGTTATTTTATCCTTCCTTTCAGTCACTTATTCTTCTTTTCAATTTGCAATGAAATTTACTATTAGTCAAATCAAAATCTAATTAAATTGTAACAGTTTGCCTCTTAGATATTTTCCCCATCATCGGCTCTCCCTTCTTCTAATTTCTTCTATTAAAATGGATTCACATTCTATTCTTTAATTCCACAAACCATTAATAGCACCTCTTGAACTACTCTCTCCCTATCTTTTTTCTTAAATATCTATATCTGATTATACCACTTAAAAAGTAAGATTTTACATATAGTGGCACATAAGTTACATTTTCTCTATGAAAGGCATTCAACCAATAACAATAAGGGTTTTCAAATATATTTTCTTGTTCGAGTTTGTTTTCACATTCTCCAATATTTTCTTTATATTTTTAGGAAAATACAACTCAGACTAGCCCTCTCTGTGTCCATGAACTACACTACGTCACCTCTATTTTTTAAATATGCATTTGTTTTAACTCTTCTTCCGCCCTTCTCTTGGAGTAATTGAAATTTGATATTGATATTGCCTCCCCATTTTCAATATACTTCCTCATGTTAAACCATACCCTATGAATAACATTCTAGTAACATCTTCTCTCTCTTTCCAATTACATCAACTCTTCTTTCCCTTTTTCTCCCCTCAATCAAAGTCACATGAAACCATCATTATTGAACCCCCTTATCACAATTTCTCTCATTATGTATAAAATCACATTAAGGCTCTCCCTTTTTAATCACACACATCAATTCCATCCCCTCTCTCTCTCTTCTCTCTTCAAAAATGTTGCCTTCTCCTATTCTATAAAATAACATTTTTTTAGTGTCTTGTTAGTAAAATGTTGAGAGATTTTTTTTGGTCGGTAAAATGTTGAGAGATGATATAATTGATCCTATATACATTGGTATTTTCCTCCTCACAACTAAGTATGGATTACCAACACATATAAGACAATCTAAAATATACTTTTTCATAATATCCTCCACCCACACTTCACCAAATTTAGCATAAATACCTTTTTTTTGACATAATCAAGTTGTTACTAAATTGGAAGCCATACGGCATCTACAACAATGGTAAGGTTGAAACCATCTTGAAAATATAGATATAGAGTATCAATAGAGGTAAGATTGGATAAAGATAAGTCTTTTCTGCCTGGATTCCTTTTTTTCACGCAATAAGCAACTTTTATACGGAAACGTTCCACAATCTTGAGCACCATAAGAAGATACAAGATCCTAATCACCAAGGCTGGAACCAAAAAAATCATCACCGTAGAAGCCATTACCAACCAAAAGATCAGCATTAATGGATGCTTTCTGCAACTCAAAACACAACAAAACAACAAAATAGATCGAAGGTAAACCCCGATCACTACCAAAGCCTGAGGAGAACCCAGGTACTACCATCCTCCAAGGAGGGACTAACCAACCAAACAATGTCGATGAATGGCGACTAGGCAACAAATACCTTGAAAAGCTTTAGCATAATTAACCATCTTAGAAATGATTACAACTTTTTTTATATTTTATACAATTATAATGTCACATCTCAAACATATTTTTTATAATAAATACAATTTAACAAAAAGGTACTCGTTAAATTTTCAATAAACACATAAATAACATATAAGACTAAAACAATGAATAGCTATTTAAATTGAATTTCGCTTATGTCACACGTGTGTAGACTAATATAGACAAAATTGATAGTTGATAATGAGTCTGACCAGAATAACCCGGGTTATAAGAGCCTGGCAAGTCCCAAAAAAGGACATGGGTTTGAACCACAACAAAGACACTCTATGAACGACAATCAATGCTGATTTTGTATTAGAGGGGGTGACTGGACCACGCCCTCTCATACCTCGAGAGTTTATCATGTTTAGCTCACCTAGGGTGGGTTCTCTCTGTCACTAACATGATTTTTATTGTACTACCAAATTCACCTAGGATGAAAGTCCTATGTTTTTACCAAAACCTTGTGCAATAGTATCATCCGCAAAGGGACGTGTCTTAGTGCTGTATAGTTAAGCAACGAATTGCAAGGAATAATATTTTGAAGAATCTTGCTAGCCCGTATCCAGTTTAACTAAGACTAATATTTAGAAGTTAGAATTTTTTATTTGAGTTTTGTTAAACTAAATGCAAGGAAAGTAAAAGATTAGAATTAACACTGGGTTTAGATTAATGATGGGAGTCACTGGGGTGGAACCGAGTTTCACCACCACTACCCATGTAAACATGTCCCTAACATATCCAGGAAAGATATAACTATCCAAAGGGAGTAAGAAAAAATCATATGTTAGGAAGTAGAAATTACGTAAGCATATCCATGGGCTTGATGTTTCGTTACACACGGATCATGCACTTACTACTCCGGAGATGTCCATCTAAAGTTCTTGTCTGGACATCAACCAAGTCAGTCAATATTCAAATCTCAAGTATAGAAGTTCTCACAACAAGGAATATAATAGATCATGCAAAGTGGTATATCAAGCCATCAAACATGTATAAAATAATTAACATTGAGATGGAAAGTTATAAGCCATAGAATGTTGTTAGGTGATGGGGCTACTCCCCACACCCCAATGATTTGGAACTACTCACTCATCCAAAATAATTCAAAATAAGAGAAAGAGAAGGAGTAAGGGTTAGACATCATCTTTGGTTGAAGGAGAGAGCAACCAGTCGAAGGGAGAAGTAGCCTAGATTGTCGTGTGATGCTTTTTTCTTCATCCTTCTTCTTCTTTGGGTCTGATCCATTGGAGTATGAGAAGTCATGATGAGATGTGATTGGTAGAGTGGAGGCATCCATGGCAGTGGATAGTGGCAGAGTGTGACCTTGGCCGAAGTACCACAGGGGCGTCGATAGTAGTCAATGAAGATCATCTTCTTTGGATGGGCACAGAGTGGAAGCCTCCTACCATAATGCAGCGGAAGTGATCCCTCCAAATGAAGGAGGGTTCAAGTATTTATAGGATTTAACTATTTGGGTGGTCCGATGGCAGGTGATAAACCTCAGCGGTCATTGAGATCGCATGTCGCTAAGATTTCTCATCAGTGCTGAGATTGTTGGTCAATGAGATTTCTCAGTGATTATTGATATTGCTGGTCGCGGAGCTTTCTTAGCGATCATTGAGTAACTAATTCTTGGCATTCACCGGTTTCAGAGTCTCAGCGATCACTAGCATTTGTATTCTCAATTGTCATTGGCTTTTGAATTCCCATCGATGGTTGACTATCGGAGTCCCAATGGTTGCTAGGTTCCCCTAACCTTGGTAGTCATTGGTGATGCTTCTTAGGAACAACCCCCCCTAGGGGGAGTTATTACTATATATCAATGGGAATGCGTTGATGAACCTTCTAACCGATGAGGATGCTCATCGATGAAGGGGTTGGCCATCAAAAATAGGGTCTAAATTATCAAAAAATTTCTTGGGTTTGCACATAATGTGATGCTTAATCTAGACATGTAAACAAGTGGATTTGATCAAAACTATAAATATTATCATAAATCTAAGGAAATTATATAAGAGCATATGCAAGGTTTATATGAGAGATCAAAGTGCAAAATTGGGCCAAAATGGTATTTGAAACTAAGATAAATATGCATTCATCAAAACACACTAAACTTAAACATTACTCATCCTTGAGTAACACAAAATCTAAAATAGTCACCAATCAAATACTTTCAACCCTTGTGATTATCTCGCATTCACATCATGTTGGTTTCTTTGATGTATAGTATGGCTGAGCATTTCAATGTCCTAGGATCACTAAACACATCTTACAAAAATGTTATTCCTGAGTCTGTTTCCCAGAAACACTTCTTCCCCACTTTCTCCAATGTTAGGCATGTCTAAGAGCTTCATAAGAGTCCACAGACACCCTTAGAACAACAAGTGTGCATATGATCTAACACTGGTGTTTTTGAAAAGAGTGGCAAAATTTAGGCATTCATTGTGCCTGTAGATGGAAAAGGGAGTGAAGGGGGTATGGAAGGAACTAGAAAATCTCTCCTCTGTTTGACTTGAGATTTTTATTATATGGTTGCAATTACATTGATTGCATTTTCTTTGTGTGAATCTCTCTTCCATTCTACTCGAGATCACATTTTTCTTGTGTGCACATTGGCATCTTTACTTTTTCATTTTGGTGGTGCACCCCTATTACATAAAGAGGGGTATGGAAGGAGCAGATAAAGATATGGGTGGTGTGCCACCCCGAACATAGGGTTTGACACTGTTTTTGTGGTTTTTTGTTTCCTTTTGATGGATGGAGGGGTATAAATATGGTAGAAGAAGCATAGAAGAGAGATCAGATCATAATGCAACTTGACTTACAGTTCAGTGCAATGGGTTGTTCTCCTTATCACACTATGCTCAAATAATGACTTGATGGGGATCGAGTGATGATTCCATGCTATTGTTCGACTAGTCAGTAGGAAGCACAATGTGTTTGATCCCTCTCAGTTTGACAAATATTTGACATCTTTCTGATGAACCATGATGCTAGGATTCATAAGCTTGACAAGGTGATAGTTAACCATATGTTAGTTTCAAAAGTTGTCCCTCTTGAGGTTTTGCTTTGAAAAACAAGGGTATAATGATGCAAAATTGCATGGATAAAGAAACTCACCGGCTAGATAATGGATTTGATTGAAATAAAGACATAAAAACTTCATCAAGTTTTTTTACATTTCTACCTTGAAAATTTTAAAATATTGAAAAGTTCGATCAAAATTGCTTCAAAACTACAAGGATGGAATCTTAAGTCTGAAATAGATAGGTGTGGATGGAAAGTAGAATATGCACCACCCACCCTCCTCCCCAAACTTAGAAATTTGTTGATTGCGAGCAAGCTCTAAATCTGAGATGGAGGGGATTAATCGTGTTGGTTGGACCACCATATGTGGTTGTATTCCTTTCAGCAATGTGTTCTCTATATAAAATCTCAAAAATGAAAATTATAAGCACTAAATATTGCACCTTGTGATGTGTTATCTACTAGGTGAAAAATTATCTAATTCAAATTTGAAAGTAAAAGCTAAGGTAGGGAACCTCCGTCTTATATCACAGTGTGTGGAACCCCAAAATAGGGAAAAATAATATCTTTGAATAGTTTTATAACTAGTTTAGAGTTGCTAGAGATGGTTGGTATGGCATCCACCCATTTAGAGATGTAATACACCACAACTAGAATGTATCAAAATCCATACAAGGATGGGAATGGGCCCATGTAGTCCACTCCCCATTCGTCAAAAATCTCAACCTCCTTCCAGAGCTTAAGGGGCATCTCATCTCTTTTTGTAATGTTACTGGCTCTCTGCATTTGCCACATGATAAGACAAAGTTGTAGGCATCCCTGGAGATGGTTGGCCAAAAGAAGCCACATTACAGGACTTTCAAAGCAGTATATTTGGAACTCATATGGCCTCCAACAGGGCCTGAGTGGCATTGTTCCAGAACAAGTTGAGCTTCTTCCTTAGTGATACAACATCTATAAGACCATTCTCACAAAATTTGCAGAAATACAGCTCATCCTGGTGATATTGTCTCATCTCATGCATGAATTTATTTAGTGCAGTGCCAATGCATTCAGGATGGACGACATCGGTTGTGAGGTAATTCACGTAGTCCGCTTACCATGGGATAACTTCCAAAGCTTTCATGAGTTGTTCATATGGAAGAGAGTCATTGATAGTGATGTTTTTAGTGTCAATAGTATGGATACAACTCAAGTGTTTTGCCACAACATTCTCTATGCCTTCCTTATCTCTTATTTCTAGATCAAATTCTTAAAGGAGGAGGATCCATCTGATTAATCTGGATTTTGCATCTTTCTCTGCTAGTAGGTAATGAATTATAGAATGATCTGCGTAGATGATGACCTTTAAGCTGACAAGGTATGATCTAAACTTGTCAAAGGCGTACACAACCGTAGGGAGTTCCTTCTTAGTAGTTGCATATTTCCATTGAGCTTCATCAAGGGTTTTAGATTCATAGTAGATGACATAATGTTCCTTTTCTATACATTGGACCACAATAACACCAATCGTGTAGTCAATGGTGTTGCATATTATTTCAAATATGTGATCCCAATTTAGAGCTTGAATGATAGGGGTATGTGTAAGTGTGTGCTTGAGATTGTTGAAATTCTTGATGCATTCTTCATAAAAGTACAAGTTGGCATCCTTTAGCAATAGTTCGTCATTAGTTTGGCTATCTTAGAGAAGTCCTTTATAAACCTTATATAAAATCATGCATGACCAAGAAAAGCACAGACCTCTCTTACATTGGTTGGAAGATCGAGTTTGTGATTACTTTGATCTTTGCCTTGTCTACTTTAATCCTTCGATTGTTGACCTTATGGCCAAGTACAATGCCTTCCTTTATCATAAAATCACATTTCTCTGATTTTAGCACTAGATGTGCTTCTTCGCACTGTTTGAGGACCATAGAGAGGTGCTTGAGGCATGTGTCCATTGAATCTTCATAGATAGAGAAATCATCCATAAAAACTTCCATAATAGTTTTAGTGAGCCCCATTAATTTGGTTGTCATGCAACATTGGAAAAGTGGAAGACGCATTACAGAGCTTGAAAGGCATCCTTCTAAAATCATATGTTCCAAATGGGCAAGTGAATGTCATCTTCTCCTCATTATCTGGATGTATGGGAATTTGATAGAATCTAGAGTAACCATCAAGATAGCAAAATTATGTTTGGTGAGCTAATCGCTCCAACACTTGGTCTAGGAAGAGCATCGAGAAATTATCCTTACTTGTGGCTTTGTTTCACTTCTTATAATCGATACACATCCTCTACATGGTGATCGTTTGAGTCGAGATGAGTTTGTTACTTTCATTCTGTACATAGTGGTCCCACCTTTCTTAGGGACAACTTGTACAGGACTTACCCATGGCGAGTCAGAGATAGGATAGATGATGCTCATTGTGAGCAATTTAATGACTTTGAGGTGGATCTCCTCTTTCATATTTGAATTTAGCTTTCATTGATGTTCGACAATTGGCTTGTGGTCTTCTACCATGGGGATTTTGTGCATACAAAGTGCTTGTCTGACCCCGGTGAGGTCACTCATTTTGTAGCTGATGGCTTTTATTCTTTCCTTTAATTCTATTAGGAGTTTATCTTCATGTTTAGACGTCAGGTTAGATTTTGTGATAGCTGGGCAGACTTTGAGGTCATCCAAAAACATGTATATTAGTGCCACCAGTAGGGGCTCCATTTCAAGGGCCTTTGGTGTCTCACATAACTCTTTTGTTACGTGCACCACTTTGAGTTCCTTAAATTTAGCTTCAGGATCTTCTTCTGTAGTGTTGAGGTGGTGCACACATTTCTTTACTAGATCATCTATAGAATCCTTGGCATCATTAGAGAAACTTCTAAAGGATCGTCTGATTCATGGTTATCTTGAGTGAGGGGTGACATCAGCTATACGCAATCTGTTAGATACACTTCTTCTTGCATGCTCAGTCTTTGCATTCTTTCAAAAACTATGACTCGAGAATTTCATTCCCTATACTTAGAAGCAAGGTTCCTAATTCCACATCAATCAATGCTCTAGTGTTGGCAAAGAAAGGTCAACCAAAGATAAGAGGATATCTGATTCTCTTTTATGTCCATGATAACAAAGTCACATGGGAAGTAATAGTCCTTGACTACCTTGACCGAGACATCCTCAATGATTCCCAATGGAAGTGTCATAGAATTATTGACAAGATGTATAGTAATACTAGTTGGAAGAACTTATTCAAATCCTAGACTCTTGTAAAGGCTAAGTGGCATGATAGAGATGCTAGCGATGAGGTTAGTTAATCCCTTTTTACATGTAGAGTCTCCAAAGTGGCATGAAATCACAAAGGATCATGGGTCTTTTTGCTTCTTGGGCATTTTTCTCTGAATAATATCGGAGGTTGTTGTTGCTAACTTTATTGTCTCGCATTCCTCAGTTGTATATTTCCTTATGAGGAGCATTTTCAAGTACTTTGTCCAGGCCGGTATTTCAGCCAGCACATCCAAAAAGGATATATCTACATGAAGCTTCTTCATTGCTTCCTTGAACTTCATGAAATGAGTATCCAACATTGTTTACCTTAGTCGGGCTTAGAAAGGAGGATGAGATTTGTGTCGGATCAAAGGGCTCTAGAGGGGTGAATAGGGCTAAAAAACACTTACATAAAAATCAGTAGACCTTCAAGTTACTCAACTAGGAACAATTGCGAATCGTGATTTTATGGCAATCTAAACATGCATAGCAAGGATGAGAGAGAAATAAATAATCACTTAAATAGTCTATTTAGAGTGGTTCCACTTTCCAAACTAGGAGAGAGTCAGTCCACTACCTAGAGAGCTCAAGCCCTAGGATTTTGCAACCTATGTATACTTATATTCCGTTATAAGACACACAATTGACCTTCCTTTTCTAAGACAATGATACCCAGCTTCCCTTTGAGGTCAAGGAATCCTACAACCTTACAACCAAGGTCTTACTGATGTGTGCATTTTATATCATATTTTGGACCACTTTTTGGCTGCATTTCCCAATCATTTTAACTCAATATACACTCTTAATCATGCTAGATTTTCCATCTTTATTGTTGTTTTTACTTGCTCTATGGTTTGGTTTGTAGGTACAACAATTTGGCATCAAAATAGGGAGAAAATGTCATTATAATATCCATAAAGACATTCTCCAATCATCTAGACATTCAGAAAATCAATGTTGCTAAAACTGAGAAAAACACCCTGTCTTAAAAAGACAAGACGTGTTTTATTAAAGACACCCCGTGTCTCGGCCCAGACATTGAATGCAGAACTCCAAATTTGCAGCAACACGCTGTGTTTTATTAAAGGCACACTATTTCTTATTAAAGACACGTCGTGTCTTATTAAAGACACGTCGTGTAACCTCCCAAAACTCGATCCAAACTTTAGTTATTACATAAGACACGATGTGTCTTATAAAATACATGTCGTGTGACATGTAGATTTCACTCAAACGTGAATGTAACTGTCTCACACTTATATATGACCCTAAGCTGTCTTGGGACAGTTACCACGGCTTAGGACAGACTTTTTGGAGGGAAACTCGACTGGAGGGAGTCCAGGAGAAGTTGGAGGAGACCAAGGGAGATAGGAGGTGGTTACTCAAGAGAGAACCCTCTTCTTCTTCCTTCTTCTTCACTATTTGCAGCAAGGATCTTCTTCTTCCTCTTCTATCCGCTTGGAAGTGAAGAAATCTAGAGAAAGTGCAGCAAGCAAGGACGGATCTTGACTTATAGATGGAGTTCTTCTTCATTCTACTACTTCTCATAGACATACTAGTTCTTTATACTCTTTTATTGTGTCCTTTGATGTTTTCTACTACTTGTACCTTCTTTCTCTAGCCATGGATGAGTAGAATCTGAATCTTGTACATGGGAGAGTAACTCCCATGTCATAGCTTGTATGGACGTATGAATTTCGTACTAAATGTTAGTTGTTTGCATGTTCCAAGAGTTGTTTCAGATCTAAAATGCTTGTTTGTGTGATTGGCCATCATACTTGCATGTTTTATACTTTCTTTCATAATCTGAGAAGATGTGTTTGAGAGTATGGAGTTACTCTTTTGGAAACTTGTCCTTGACCGCGAGAGTGACTGGGATTAAGTTGAGGAGTAAGGTTTGTGATTTGAAATGAAATATATACACGAGAGTGATGTATGGAGTTAGAATCGTCATCACTTCACCGAGAGGTGAGTGATGACTACAAACCTCCTTTGTAAGTTAATTAACATGTTTAAATTCACATTTTAATATAAGCTATGATGTGATAGTGAAATCCCAAGTCTAGGATCCTCCTAAATCTGAATTTTAACCTTTCTTAAGTGATAATTTATTATTTTGTTTTAAATTTGTAATTTAGTTGTTCTAATCCAATCATCTTGTGTACAACGATCTAGATTATTGAAAATCATAACTCTTGGGCCTAGCTAACCAACACTCCTTGTGTTCGACCTCGACTACAACTACTCTCGTATACTTGCAGGAAATAGCTAGTTGAGTAAAAGATCATTCTTATGATTGAAACTCGTGAGTGTAATAAATGAACACTTACCTATCTGGAGCTAGAGTCTTCTACCTCACCAAGGTCTTACCCACTCTTCCAAGCAGCTGGACACCTTCACCATAGAGATCCCCTCTATGCAAGGAGTTTTTCACCATCAAGGATTTACCCACTCCACTCCCGGATCTTTAGTCTTGTCCTCCTCTTTCACTCAGAGAAGGTTTTTGCACCTTTTTCAATAGCTTGAAGAAGCTTGCACCTTCTTCTTCACTTGGAGAAGCTTTCACCAACTTGATCTTATAGAAAGGGGTTGGGAAAAGAGAAGCTTTGAGATCTTTACAAGCATACAACGAAGTAGCTCTCTCACACATATCCTATCTCACTCATAATAACAAATTGAAGTGTAATCAAGAGAGAGAGAAAGGGGATCAAGTGGACTGGATGCACTCAACTATAGCAAGGAGCTTTAATAGCATGAAGGAGCAACCTTGGAATGAACTCTAAGAAGTCCTATTTATAGTTGAGGGTGTCCACTAGAGGGTGGGAACACTTAGGAATGTTTTCTAGCCATTTAGGGTATTACAACAGATATAATTTTGAGTTTTGCAACACCCTAATGGTTAGAATCACTTTTTCTGCATTTTTCATACAGTGTAGTCGGTCAAGTTTTCATAAGGTAACTCGAGCAATTGCACTATGTGCTAAAGCCAATTTGAAGCATCGGTCGAGTTTATCTTGTGTGCAACTCGATTGATCGCTTGAAATCAATTTCACTGAGTGTAGGGATCGGCTGAGTTCTATGAGTGGCAGCTCGACTGGACCAAAGAATTCTCAAAATCCATCAAGGGATCGATTGAGATTGAACCTCGACTAACAAAAATCTTGTAATGAATTTTAGAAAATTACTTTTGAGTGGTCAAATTTTGAATTGAGGCTTCTTGATTTTTTCTCATATTATTTACAAGTCATATCATCAATAGAAATGATTACAAAAGACATATAAGGTGATTTGGAGTGTTTTCCACAAAAATGCATTTGCATTGCTTTTGACTTGATAGATTTGATCCTTTTAATGTACCTAATGCCTGAAATCAATCTCAAACAAACATATTAGATACATATGAATGGAATGGTTAAGTCAATATCAAAATATGGACAATGTGTAACACTTAGGTTAACATCCCCCCCTTTTTTTACAATGACAAACCATTCCTCAACATATTGAAAAGGATGTGAAATTTAAACCTTTACCTTTGCTAAAGGATGTGAGAGTTTAACCTTTACCTTGTGAATTGCAAGGGGGTACATGAATAAACAATATTAATTGCTCCCCCCCCCCTCAATTCATGCTTACCTGAGCCTGCATGGTTAGTCTCTCTACAATAACCATAGCACATCTATATACTATATGGTCCTCTAGCAAGTCACATGATATGTAGATAATTGACGATAAAAGGATCATATAAGCAATAAAACAATATGGATGGGAACAATTCTCCCCTTTGTCATATTAGAAATACAAGGAGGTATAAGAGATAAAAAAGTATAGGTCTTCTCCACATGAATAAGCTAAACAAAAACCACATACATCACACATCAAATAGAGACAAAACATAGAGAAATAAGCATTTTAGTGTCATATAAAAATATGGAATAACAATCCACAAACTCATAAGATATAGTCAATTAAATAATTATGGTACATGAGATGAAGATTAAAACACTAAAGATGTCCTCTAGAGATAAAAAACTACAAACCAACAAGAAACAATGAGAAGATAAAATAGTATGCCTCAGATACATAGTGCCCAATGTCTAGTACACGATAGCCTACAAAAAGATATATATATATATATATATATATATATATATAATATAGGGTAGCGATCCAGTGAGAAACATCCTACGGTGAGAGCATGAGAGGCATTTGAATAACTACAAATTCAGAATTGTGTTTTAAAATCCAACCATATAGATGGATAAAGCATCATTTCATTTACCTTCCCACAAAAATCATTGCAATCAAACATTATTTGCATGTCCATATGTACAATATACACATTTTACATCCAACGGTCAGCCTTAAATTCAATATGGAGCGTCGAAAAGTATTTTGTTGTTGTGAATGATCTACAAATCGAATGGTGATAAAATTTTATAGGAAGGTAAATATTAAGGTATACTTGTAATCTATACGGTTGGATTATGAAAAATTGATCAATGTGGAGTGTTATTCAAATGCCTCTCATGCTCTCACCAAGATTTGTTTCTCACTAAATCATTGTCCTATATATATATATATATATATATATATATATAAAGGTATACTTGTAATCTATACGGTTGGATTATGAAAAATTGATCAATGTGGAGTGTTATTCAAATGCCTCTCATGCTTTCACCAAGATTTGTTTCTCACTGAATCGTTGTCATATATATATATATATATATATATATATATATATATATATATATATATATATATATATATATATATTTATATATAAGCACTCTAAAACTATATATCTAAACATATACACTATCTATGACATTAACTACATCATCATCCTCGTCCTTGGGCTGGTAGTCCTCATCATCATTTGATGGTATAGTAAAGATAGGAGCAGCTTCACCATCATCGCCAGAAGAACCAACAAAGCCATAATCAGAACCGTCCTCAAAACCATCATCCTCTGCATCCTCAGCATCCCCAACAGTGTCCTCATCTGGAAAGAGAGATCCAAAGGAATGACCAGGCCACCTAGCATTTTGCTCAGCCCATGACATGAATGCATTTTCTTGCTCAAAGGAGGGAGTATAGTCCCATCAAGACTAGAAAGCAGGGTGGCAACAGGACCAGCAGGCAGAGCTAGTGGAGGAAATGCACCAGGAATAGGGGTAGGAGACGGTCCACCATCAGCAACAGGGGTGGCACCAAAAGCAGCATTAGGAGGAGGTTCAGGGTAGAACTGATTGTAGGCACAGGATGCATAGTCATCTCTAGGGTGCAGCTGGTAGGTATGGTTGCAAGATAGGTTCATGGTTGACATGATTTGGAGAAGGTCTTGGTGGAGGTGATCCTGAACCTGAAGGTTATATGCATATTGATGCTTCGGGTATCCCATGGTGGTTTCATTTAAAACATTAAAAGAGGTGCGGTCATGATGGGGTGGTGGAAGTGGTGGTGGGGCCTGGGTGGAGGTGGAGGATCCATGAGTGGCAGGGAGGTAGGAAGGAAAGTCTTCTTGATGGTAGTCTCACTAATGTTGACTCCTTTCTGACTAGATTTGTAGTGGAGATCATGGAAAAGGGATTTCTGAGTCGCAACATCAAAAAGACCACAAATCAAGGAAGGATAGGGGGGATGGGTGCCAGAAGTATTCTTCCTAGAGTCAAAATAGGTCTTGTGGTGAACAATGTAGTGAGACTACTTGACTCTGATATTTCTCAAAGGATAGTACATTATCACAGTGGTGTTTTCTGCAATTTCCTTTTGAATTTTCTTCAGATGGACATCGTAGTTGACAATTAATGCAATAAGATAGTTTTTGATATAAAGGGAAGAGGATGGTAGGGTAGACTTATTCCTATATGGGACATGGGCTTCTTCAAAAACTTATGAATATTAGGAAGTGTAAGATCATTGATTTTGTAGAAAGCCTCTAGGTCAGGAAGGTCATAATAGTCAGGATACCCAGCCCTCCATGAGTCAGTAACCTCGGTACTACAAAAAAAATATTCAAAGAATCTTTAGAGATGGTAAATTTAGTACCCGTAATTATGGAAGTTAGAACTACCTGAGTATTATGAGGTGGCACAATTGTGTCGTAGTTCCATTGGAGATTTGCATAGAACTCATGGACCGCCTTAGTGCTAGTGATAAATTTGTGATAGCACTGCCATTCTACACACAATTTTCTAAGGTGATGTTGCAAACACCTTAGTGGCCTCTTTTATAGCCTCACTCATGGTAAAACAAGGTTCATATAGAGATCAAAAGGTGAAAGTATTCCTAGGATGGGGTTCCTTATAGCAATTGAGACCTTGTGAGGATATGAAAGAGGTGTCATCAAAGGTTATGGGGCAAGGAGTAGAGGAATACATAGGTGCTCCAATAGGGACAACTCTCTTCCTACGGTTGGAAGACATGGAGGTGGATGGAGAAGGAAAGGTGATCGAGGAAGAAGATCAACACCATAAACATGTCACCTAACTGCCTAGAAAGGTGAATGAAGAGGCTAGGGAGGTCGAGCAAAGCTAGGTGGAGGAGAGTTGCAGCTAGGGTTGGAGAACTAAACCACTAGAGCTTGGGATCAGTCAATTTTTCTCTAGTTGAGAGGGAGAAAAGTTGGTATGTGCCCTATTTTTATTTGGTCTAGTTGCACGATCGGTCAAGTTCTATGGGGTTGAAACTCGACCGAAGCAGTAGGTTAGCTTAGTTCTTGGATGGCGATCGATCGAATTTGTCCTATTAACAACTCAACTGAATGGTCAACCAGGCCAAACCTAGAAAATTTAATTCCAAACCTCTAGGGTGAGATATAAATATATTTTTCTAGCCTACCATGTATTTTAGACATATTGAGGCACATTTCACTCATCATAGGGTACTATTTTGTGATAAAACAATCGTTTATGAAAATACCCAAAAATAAGTGAAACAAGGCATGAAAATATGGAAAATTAGCACATAGCAAGCAAGAGATGATCAATTTTGAGAAAGAAACATATACATAAGAGAATAACTAGCTAGAAGGCATGTAAATATCATCAAGATCAATTATAGGAAGTTTTGATCTAATAAAAGTAAATTGATCTCTAGCTAGTGGTTTAGTGAAAATGTTCGTAATTTGATTCTTTATGTCCACATGTGTGATATAATTATCCTTCTTGGGAATGTGGTCATGAAGAAAGTGATGAAGGACCTCTACATGTTTATCTCTACTATGAAATATAGGATTATAAGACAGGTTAATTGCACTAGTATTATCACAATAGATAGGATAAGCATCACAATGAATGTTAAAGTCTTGGATCATTTTCTTCATCCATAGGACTTGGGCACAACAACTCCCAGCTACAATGTATTCAACCTCAGTAGTTGAAAGAGCCACAGTGTTTTGTTTCTTAGAGAACCAAGAAACTAGGAAGGGTCCTAGGAAGAAGCAAGTGACACTTGTGCACTTTCTATCAATCAAACATCATGCATAATCAACATAACTATACATAGTAAGAGTAAGTCCCTTGACTTGGGATACCATAGTCCAAATTTTTGATTTTTGGCTAGATACCTTAAAATCCTCTTAACTTCTATGAGATATGATTTTCTTGGACTTGATTGAAAGTGAACACACAAGTCAACACTAAACATTATGTTCGGTCTAGAGGTAGTAAAATAAAGTAAATTTCCAATCATACCTCTATAGAGCTTCTCATCTACCTTTTCTCCTTGCTCATCTCTTTCAATGTTGGTGGTGTTTGACATGGGGGTGTCCATTGGCTTGGTGTTCTCCATCCCAAAGTGCTTGAGTAGTTCATTGGTGTACTTGCCTTGGTTGATGAAGTTCCCATATTTCATTTGTTTGATTTAAATCCATAGAAGAAACTAAGCTCCCCCATCATGCTCATCTCGAACTCACTCTACATAAGAGCACTAAACTCCTTGCAAAGATCAAGGTCAGTTATGCCAAAGATAATATCATCAACATAAATCTAAATAATCAACTTGCTAGAAGTATGTTTTAGAAACAAGGTAGAATCAACTTTGCTTGTGATATAGCCATTGTCTATCAAAAAGTTATTTAGTTTCTCATACCAAGCTCGAGGTGATTGTTGGATTCCATAGCGAGATTTTTCGAACAGATAAACATGGTTATGCAACTTATCATGTTCAAAGCTTGGAGGTTGAGAAACATATACTTCCTCCTCAATTGTACCATTCTAAAAGCACTTTTAACATCCATTTGATAAAGTAGAAAATTCTTATGACTAGAAAAAGCAAGAAATATTCTAATTGACTCAAGTCTAGCTACAGGTGCATATGTATCATCAAAGTCAATACCTTCCTACCGGTTGTAGCCTTGAGTAACTAATCCTACTTTATTTCTTACCACTTTTCTACTTTCATCAAGCTTGTTGTGGTAGACCCACTTAGTTCCAATGATCTTTCTATCACTTGGTCTTGGTATGAGAGTCCACACTCGATTCTTCTAGAATTGTTCTAACTCTTCTTGTATGGCCAGGATCCATTCATCATCATCGAGAGCTTCTTTGACGTCTTTTGTCTCAAGCTGAGAGATGAATGCATTATTTGCTTGTTCTTTGTTGTAGGCAGCCTGCGTCTTCACCCTTTCAAAAGGATTACCTATGATGAGTTCTTCAAGATGATTCTTTTCAAAGTGGTAGGTTGGATCCTTCTTTTCTTCTTATTTCTCTTCTTATTTCTCTTTTTCATCAACCAACACCTCCTTTCCTTTATCAACAATGTTGAGCTCTTTCAAGTGAGGGATCACCTCATCTACTACATCATCATTAACAATATTCTTGGAAATAGAGGGGTTAGTTTCAACAAATCTAACATTGATAGATTCTTCTACTTTACACAAATCAATCTTAAATACTCTATAAGCCTTGCTAGTATACTATAGCCAAGAAAGAAAGCCTTGTAAGACTTCCAATCAAACTTGTTGAGGGAATCCTTGGTGTTCAGAACAAAATAAGGACAACCAAAATCATGAAAGAAATCAACGGAAGGATTTCTACCACACCATATCTCATAGGGGGTTTTCTTTAGAGATGGATGAGTAAAAACCCAGTTTTGCACAAAACATGAAGTACTAACGGCTTCTGTCCAAAACTTCTTTGGAGTGTCATACTCTAGAACCATAGTCTTATACATTTCGTACAATGACCTATTCTTTCTCTCTACAACCCCATTTTGTTGAGGTGATCGAGGTGAAAAAAAGTTATGTACATACTCGGATTCCTCACAAAACCGCTCAGACAAATCATTTTCAAATTGTCCCCCATGATCACTGGATAGAGACGTCCTGGTAAGAAGATTCATTTTCAACTCATTTGCAAAAAGTCGAGAAAACATCAAGGGTATCACTTTTTGAAACAAGAAAGAAAGTCTAAGTAAAGCGTTAAAAATCATCACAATCACAAGACAATACTTGCTACCACGAAGTGATTGTATACTCATTGGTCCAAATAGATCAATGTGAATAAGCTCAATAACTCTTTTGGTGTTAAGGACTCCTTTGGATTTAGAGGAGTACTTGGTTTTCTTTCCTTGGGTACAAGGTTGGCATTCCTCATCCTTTTCAAAATCCAATTTAGGAAGTCTCTTTACTGAATCCTTTTTGCTAAAGTTCTTCATTTGATGCATATTTACATGACCAAGCCTACAGTGCCATAGAGAGATATCATTCGAATTGGCAACAACACATCAACCAACAATATGATTAATTGAGTCAAGCACAATAATATAGAGATAACCATTTCTAGTTCCCTTATATATAACATTGTAGGAGAGAGAATCTAGAAGCAAGCATTCAAGTGAGGTAAATGGAACAAGATAGCCATTATCACAAAGTTTACTAACACTTATTAAATTGTGATGTAGGAAATACACAAGAAGTACATTCTTGATGCATAGTGAATCACCTACATCACCCTCACCTATCACCTTACTCTTGTTGTTGTCACCAATGGTAATTGTCCCTCCTTTCTTCTTTGTGAATTGGTTGAAGTGGTTGATTTCACCTGTCATATGCTTTGAGCAACAACTATCAACAATATATTTTCCTTTTACCCACAAGAAAGGAAGATGTTGATTCCCAACTCAAACTTTGGGATCTATTGTTAGCTTGGAGAACCTTTTCATCTTTGTGTTGGTCCCCCTTCTCTCTATAAGGATAATAAGTAGAGTAATGGTCATTCCTCTTGCAATGCACACAAACTGTAGGGATCTTAGAGCCAGAGAACTCTCCATGGAAGATAGGAGGCCCCTTTCTCTTTTTCTTACCCTTGCCCTTGTTCTTGCTCTTTGGAGCTCCCCCTACATATACAAAACTACCAGTACCAACTTGTTTGGTAGAGTGATCTAGAACTTCATTGAGGGATTTCTTCCCTTTAAGGAATTTCTACAAGGAAGCTCTTAGTTTGTGATTATCATTACTAAGATTAATGATAGTAGAAGATAAGCTAGCAAGATCATCTTGTGCATGAAGTAAGTCGGCCTCCAAACATATGGCTTTATTAAGATAAGAATCTTTTTCTAAAGTAAGAATAGCAACTTCATGAATATGCAATAAAGGTCTAGAAGAGGGATCATTAACTTGAGAAAGCAATCTAGCATTTTTAGTTCTAAGAAAAACAAGCTCATTAAGATAAACTATATTCTCATCTTTAATAGCATCACAAGCAACCTTAATATCATCATTTTTAGTTTTAAGTAAAGCAAGCTTATCTACTAGGCCTTGGTTTTCTTCCTTAAGACTATTGATGTTCTTAAGGTAGATCTTGTTCTCTACTTCAACTCCATTGTATTGGAGCTCAAGATCAAGAAACTACCCTTGCACAGAATCAATTCTATAAAGATGCAACTTCTCATTTTGATCAAGAATATCTATTTTAGCATACAAATAATTCTATGATCTTACTTAACCTCTTCTTTTTAGACCTACATATAAAATAAGAGGAACGGGAAGCATTTAACATATCAATAAGAGTTTCTTTGGATAACTCATGTAAGCTTACCTCACTTACCTCACCAATGTCTTCACTTATGGAGGCCATGAATGCAAGATGGCATTCTCCTTCATTGGAGCTTGATCCACTTGAAGAGGATTCCTCCCAAGCTGCATGATTTGCATCCTTGTTCCTTTTGTCCTTCTTATCCTTCCTCTTATACTTGCCTTCCTTCTTGTAGTCATCCTTATTTTTGTGGCTTCTCTTGAGGTAGCCCTTCTTTGCCTTGGGACATTCATTCTTGTAGTTCCCCTTTTGTACACATTCATGGCATCTAGGAGAAGAGGATAAGGAAGACTTTCCTTTGAAGTGCTTGCCCTTGGAGTAGTTTGCTTCATGATCATTAGGGCTATCATCTTCACTTGAGGAGGGTGGAGAGGACCAATAAGCAAGTTGTTTTTGGATAATCGTTTCCTCCACTTGAGCTTTGAAGGAATTGTATTTGATCTTCTTTGATTCCTTCTCCTCTTGCTTGTCATATTATTCCTGTTTGTCTAGCCTTTGCTCATGAGCTTGAAGATTTCCAATGAGCTCCTCAGTGGCTAAGTCACCAAAACTTCTAACTTCCTCAATGGATGTCACCTTAGGTTCCCATCTCTTGGGAAGAGACCTTAGGATCTTGGAGTTTATGGTTCCTCTATCCAAGGTTTGGCCCAAGGCAACAAACCCATTGATGATGGTGTTGATCCTTGTATACATCTTAGCCACTCTTTCCTTCTTGACCATCTTGAAGTTTTTAAGAAGCCCATTGAGCATGTAGATCTTTGACTCTTTGACTTGTTGTGTGCCTTCATAGGTAATGCATAAATCATTCTAAATCTCATGGGTTGTATCCCAAGATGAGATCTGGTTGAACTCAAAGGGAGTGAGGGTAGCATAGATGATGCTTATCACCTTGGCATTCAGTTGTGCCTTCTTAAGTGTAGCTTCATCCCGAGTAGCTACATCACCCACCAACTCCTTGTATGGAAGAATCATCACTTTACACATGTTGTAGTTCATCCCTTGAAGGTATAATTGCATCCACCGTTTTTGTGGCATACAACTCACAAAAATATAATTAACTAATGTTGAAGCATTCACTAAACGGAGGATTACCGAAAATCACTAAAAATTAAAACCTTTTCATCAAGAGATCCATCAAAGAAAACTTTCTCACATAGAACCAAAGTAACACATTTACATTTTGTTTTTCAAAAGTACATATCTTGTATCATCTCTTTCTGAGAATTACAAACATCAACTGCTCTGGTAAGCTAAACACAAGCAGTATAAAATCTCGAGGCACTGAGCCAAAATCTCGAAAACACTAACTACTATTCCGAGGACTTGAGAGTACAGAGACGACACATAGGACTCTATATACAACTATACAAGGCATAACAGCCAGTGTCTCCTCCTGAGACTTCACTATTGTCCCTGCTGCTGCTATTGCTATCCTTCACCTACTGAAGGATTCCTGCCTCCTCATCCGTGTCCACCTAAAAATGTGATTCCCATGGGGGTGAGACAATTGTAAATTGCCCCAGCAAAAGATATAACTCTCCGCCAGAAACATCATTATTGCAGCTTAAGAAGATAATTATGAACACAAGAATCATAATTGTTTGACAGTAGTTAATTCAATGTCTAACAGATTAGAACATTATTTTTATCAAAAGCATTGCAGCTATAACTTGATAGAGCAACATGTCACTTATCCATTAAGGAATATGAAGAACATGTATAATATGTATTCACTATAGAATCATTACCACAGCATTAACTCTCTTCAGGCTTAGATCATATATCTAATGTCTGGCATTGTCATTGTGGATTCATGGCATGTAGCCATACTCTTTTCACAAAGTATTGGGATCTTAATCCCTCAACTCATCAAGTACATTTCCACTTCTTAACAAGTTCATCATCATGATTATAGGATATGGGTATTTGAATCCTCAACTCATCACGGAACACTTGTTACCACTTACTAGGTGACTTCATACCTTCAGGTCATCTGACCAAGGACATTATGAATCTTGCTACACAACGTATTCCACATAGTTCACAAAGCTCATATCACCTTTTGTTACATCTTAATAGGCAACAAGGCACATTATGGCTTATGAAGCCATAATCAATTTCAATAAGTAAAACACCATATGGTACACAGGGCTCATAAGTTTTCAGATTACTTCTCACTAAGAAATAAATCATATGAAGGCTTATAAGGCCTATGAAACATTTTTAGTATACAATGCATTATAGCCCATACCTGGCTATGCTCATCATCTCAACATACCTGCATGTTTAGTACTCATGATAACAATCATATATCAGTATCACGCAATACAAGGGTCTTCTCATTACATACATAACTCATCAATATGTAGTTGAACTTCACATAGGATTACTATGTGTTAAGCCATCACATAGCACCATCCTGTACTAGGGTTTCACATAGCATTATCATGTATTAGGGTTCACATAGCATTAACTTATATTAGGGTTTCACATAGCATTACCATGTATTAGGGTTCACATAGCATTAACTTATATTAGGGTTTCACATAGCATTGCCCTGTATTAGGGTTCACATAGCATTAACTTATATTAGGGTTTCACATAGCATTACCATGTATTAGGGTTCACATAGCAAAGAATCAATATGGATAACATAAGTATTCAATCATACTTATTTATTCTCATCATTTCATCATTAAATGAATTATCAACACACAGTATGAGTCTCTCTCTCATCTTTGCCGGAATATGATTACATCATAGTTTATAGGTTTGGATTAACCTTTTCATAAGGCATGTTAGCCTACATTCATCAAAGTGCATTACATCTCAATGTAACAATTGACATGACACATTTCATATGCCACTCATCCATTCTATTGGACTTATAACATATCAAGGTATATCAGTATTGGGGTGTTCGATGTGATATCTATCATATCTTGATGTATCACTTCCCTCAAAACCTTTATCTTTCTTGAGTTCATCCACTTGGATTGTATTAGGGTATTCCCCATCCTAATACTTTATGCACCCGTTTATCACATTTATCATGTAATGTATTGGGCATTAGTCACTCACTTAGAATATACAACCATTGCCAATAATATGGACTCATCCTTGAGTTAGGAACAATTGATATAGGGATATCCATTATCAACCTCTCTAGGTGTTACATTTGTCAAAACATTAATCACTATTCCATTATTAGGAATAGGATTCTCCATATTTATAACTTGAGGATTCACATAGCATCTTCCATACATTTAAGGATTTCACATTGTATTGCTCTTCAATAGAGTTTCACATAATCATCCTTCTATATCAGGGATTCACCTAGTATTATGTGAAATTAAGATTTCACAGCACATCACCTAGTGTTAAAGCTTCACATAGCATTAATGGCACTACCCTATACTAGGGTTTCATATACCTTTATCCCATTTTAGGGATTAAGGTTTACCATTCACATCCAAGTAAGGTTTCTCATACCTCATACCCAAATTAGGGTTAGGATGTACAATTCCCATCAAATTAGGGTTTCTTACATTATTACACTAAGTTAGGGTTACGTCATCACCCTAGATTATGGTTTCACTGAGCTTTTCCCTTAAATTAGGGTTTCACATAAACTTGACCTAAATTAGGGTCAAGGTACATCTATCTTTTCCAATGAAGATTTCATGATCTCATCAATATGGATCAAACCCTGATTACATATTTATTCATATTGAGAGAATTAGAGCTTATTATGTAAGCAATCATCTCTCCCATTCTCTCTATCTCTCATCCTCTGTAGGATGTTAAATATTCCAAGATTGATCTAGGTTAACTCTTCACTTAAGTACACATAGTTAGGTTTAACCTTCATAATCATAATTGGTCTACATCATTAATAATCAAATAGCTAATTGACCTTTGATCATATAAGGTGTCCAAATGGTTTAACCATTTTGAACCTCAAACAGTCTTGGTCACTTATACCTCAAATGGTCTTGGTCACTTAGACCTGAAACGGTCTTGACCAATTAAGTTCAAACGGTTTGAAACCGTTTAGCAAAGTAGGTGCTTGAAACTGAATGGGCTTGAGTCTCCAAACGGTTTGAGACCGTTTGGTATCAAATGGTCTTGAGACCGTTTGGTCTCAAATGTTCTTGAGACCGTTTGGACTCAAACGTTCTTAAGACCATTTGGTCCAAACCCTCTCAAAACCGAATGGACCAAAAAGGGTCTTCAACACTTAATCGGTTCAAGGTTCCAATCCATGAACCAACTATCAATTGAACCACTAAAGTATTCATCAATTGAACCACTGAATCACCATTCAATTAGACCTTCAATTTAGGGTTTTGAACCCAATTGAACTAGGGTTGATAATCAAGAAATCGTCATTTAGGGTTTTGAAAACTAAGGAACCATCAATGGTTGACATTGTGGAACCAATTCAATTGAAATCAATGAACCATCATCATTATATGATATGACCTGACCTCAAATAGTCTTGAATGACCCCCAAACGGTATTGAGGTCGTTTGGATGATCTCCAAATGGTCTTGGGACCGTTTTCCCATCTCATCATCAAAATCCATGACATCCAATTATGGTTTGGATCATTGGATTGATTATCAAATCAACAATTTGATTGCAAATTAGTTGGTATCTTTGGATCTTCAAATACCCAATCATACTCAACCCTAGACCTCCAAACGGTCTTGAGTGACCCTCAAATGGTCTTGAGACCGTTTTGGTGATTCCCAAACATTTTGGAAACCATTTGGGTCAATCAACCCAAAACATCAACTCAATCAATTGCAAAATCAGCACTTAGCCGATTAGGGTTTCTATTTGAAAGTTTGTCCATATTTTGAGTTAATCAATTGGAGCCATTGGATCCAAATCCAACACATACTAGGGTTTAGACCTCAAATGGTCAACCCATCAATATGGTCAACACCCTCATGCGGTTTGGGACTCAAATCACCAAACGGTTTTGAAATTGTTTGGTCTCCAAACAGTTTGGTGAAACCGTTTGGACCGTTTTATTGAAACCGTTTGCAAGAGATATTTGGGGAGGTGTGTTCTTATGATGATTTCATCATCATCAAGATCCAAAATCACGAAATCTCCTATGATTTCCATGGTTGTTGCATCAATCAACCAAGATAAATTTCGGAAATGTAGAAAGGATCACCAATTGATAAGGAATTGAATGCAATAATAAAATCAAGGGTTCAAGTTATAAAACCCGCCTCCAATTGAGATCCAAAGCTCCAAGATCACGTCAACAATGGTGGATGCAACTCCTTTCACTATTCCAAGGATCTTCCTCAAGCTTTGAGTGAAAAGAATTGGTTAGAATTGAAGAGGGGATCGAGTTATGAAGAATTCATGCATTGATTTTCGATTTTCACCATGGATTCAAGGTGAAAAGAGGTCAAGAAGCTTACCAACAGGTTGGGGGTTGTCCTCCTGATCCTAAAAAGCTCCTTGGTCGTTTTCCAAGCAAGGGAAAAGAAATGGAAATGAAAAAGCCCTTGGTTTGGCTTGTAAAGGGTACTTTTATAAGAAATTCAAGGAGAGAGAAAATGCCTTATAAAAATTTATTTAATCCCAAAAATATTGCCGCCTCTTCCCCCTCAAATCCTTGGATCCGATGATATCTTTTTTGCCTCTTATTCCTCTCAATTATCCATGATTTAAAGAAAATCAAATTAAGCACCTCAAATCATATTATACTAATATCCATAAGTGAGTGGATATTTCTTTTCCTTATAATAAGGTGAGTGAGTTATCCACTTCCCTTGGATATTTTCAAGGCTTAGCAAAGGCAAAAAGGTGTTCACACTTGATCAAATTCAACCATCTCGTTTTTGGTTGAAGGGCCTTCAATTATTATATTTGTTTTTGCACTAAATTGAATTAGGGTTTCAATTAGGATTAAATGTTGATTATTTTAATATCAAGATTCTCTCTCCTCCAACTTAATTCAAATGAGGCGCCCCTCTCATTTTCTTGCCTCAACATGATGCCAAGAAATATTAGGGACCTTATTGAAGTGGTAATTTGCATATTGAACCCTGGGTTTTGGGTAAATTGCACATTAAACCAAAACTAGGTTTTAATGCACAAACATTGTTTCATCAGCTCTTTCTTGGTACTCAGGCTACCATAAGCCATACCTTTGCATCATATCCAATTTCATGATGATTCAACACATGAGTAACATATTATCATGTAAAATTTGCAATTTAACCCCTCAACTTGGGTAACTTGCACTTTAGTCCAAATCAAGCAAAACATTATTTCAACATTATACAAAAAGGACTAAAATTGAAATATAAGTTCCTCTTGAGTCCTAATTACTTTTCATAAGATAAGATTAAGCATCTACTCAACCTTATTAGGTAAATCATCTAGGGTTAACACATAACCCAGGTCATGGATGTTACAAATTATAAACCCCTAACAAGGATTTCGTCCCTGAATTCCCAAGAAAAGGGAGGGATATATTATTCATTAATCGTACCCTTAAGTCTCCACCTAACTTCTTAATGTTATGGAGATACCATATATATGTAACTCATACAAAGTTCCTTTCACTAATTCAACCTTATCAATGTTTATGTTTATGCAGAGCATAAATCCCTAACATATGATGTCCATATTATTGAAAGGAAGAAGCATAAAAGAACATACTTCTATCATCACCCAAGAATATTTACTAAAAGGGAAACATATATATCTAACAGAGGTAATTCACTCAGTAATCCCTTATTTATTTGGGAAAGTTCACTTAGCACTTTGATTGGGAAAGTTCACTGAGCAATTTATTTGGAAAAAATCACTAAGAAAGTTCACTGAGAGTGTTCATTGAGAATGTTCACTAAGTAATTTGTTTTGGAAAAATTCACTGAGAAAGTTCACTGAGAATGTTCACTAAGTAATTTGTTTTGGAAAATTTCACTGAGAAAGTTCACTAAGAATGTTCACTAAGTAATTTGTTTTGGAAAAATTCACTGAGAATGTTCACTAAGTAATTTGTTTTGGAAAAATTCACTGAGAATGTTCACTAAGTAATTTGTTTTGGAAAAATTCACTGAGAAAGTTCACTGAGAATGTTTACTAAGTAATTTGTTTTGGAAAAATTCACTGAGAAAGTTCACCAAGAATGTTCACTAAGAAATTCACTGAGAAAGTTAACTGAGAATGTTCACTAAGCAATTCATTGAGAAAGTTCAGTGAGAATATTCACTAAGCAATTCACTGAGAATGTTCACTGAGAATGTTCACTAAGCAATTCACTGAGAATGTTCACTAAGTAATTTGTTTTGGAAAAATTCACTGAGAAAGTTCACTGAGAAAGTTCACTAAGAATGTTCACTAAGTAATTTATTTTGGAAAAATTCACTGAGAAAGTTCACTGAGAATGTTCACTAAGCAATTCACTGAGAAAGCTCACTGAGAATGTTCACTAAGCAATTCACTGAGAAAGTTCACTAAGAATGTTCACTAAGCAATTCACTGAGAAAGTTCACTGAGAATGTTCACTAAGAAATTCATTGAGAAAGTTCACTGAGAATGTTCACTAAGCAATTCACTGAGAAAGTTCACTGAGAATGTTCACAAAGCAATTCATTTGGAAAAATTTACAGGGAAAGTTCACTAAGTAATTTATTTATTTTTTTCTATTTATCTCGCCCCTCTCAAGCGAGCAATATCAACAGGAACAGTACAATCATCCAAACTAATGACAGAATTAAATCTGGTAGTACTACTACCATTACAAGCATCTAAGTTGATTACATCAACTAGAACCAACGGGGGGTTTCTATAGAAATAAAAACCTCCAGTGTTTTTGAGGTGAAACTTAGCTAACTGATCTGCTGCCTTATTACCTTCTCTTCCAACGTGCGAACAAGACCAGTCAGGTTTCCAATTCTCTTTGACAGCTGCTAACCATCTAGCCAACATAGGGTTATCTGACGTATTATTCTTCAATGCCTTGATAACATTCTTTGAATCTGACTCAACGCAAAGCCCGCTTCCCTCAAACGTCAATCCCACCTCTGAAGCAAGGGCAATGGCTTGAGCCTCAGCCTCTAGAGCACTTCTGGCCATGGTTATCTTGCCCCATCCTCCTCGCCAGCTTCCATTACTGTCGCGACATACAACAGCAAGAGAAGATTGAAGGGTATGTGCATTGAAGGTTGCGTCCGTATTGAGCTTCAAAGAGTTCTGCACATGCTTTCTCCACTTCACTTCAGTAGATTTAGATTGCTGAGATGTGTTAGCATGTGTCCAAGCCTGGAGATGGATGGATACGTCCTTCTTGATAATTGATTTGACGTGATTCACGGTCTTCCTCTCATTCTCAAAAATTTGTGAGTTCCGATTCCTCCATATCTGCCAACAACCTCCTGCAAAGAGAATATCATGAGGTCTAATTGCCAATAAATTATTAGCAATCCAGTTCCAAATATTCATTTCTCCAAAGAAACTGCTCCAAGTTCCCATGTCTAGGACCTCCCTCTAGATTTGTGATGCGTGTGTACAGTCCCGGAGAGCATGTAGAGTGGTTTCATCCTCTCGTCCACATAGAGGGCAGGTTTTATCAGATGTCATGTTTCTCACAGCCCTTCTGCAATTGGTTAAAATTGCCTCGTGACCAACCAGCCACATGAAATATCTCAACTTCATTGCAATGTTAGCCTTCCAAATGACCTTCCACTTACCATTGGATATTATGTCTTTCCCTTTCCTCAGAATCTCGTAGGCACTACCAGTAGTAAAATGACCTGAGTCAGTATGACACCAGGCTCGAATATCGGCTATGTCAGTATTTAAAGGTAAAGTGGTGTTGGTCACCTGCTTCACTATGTCTGGCGGTAACCATTCCTCCAGGAATTCCTTATCCCACGTGTTTTCAAAATTGATTAGACTTGCAACTTTGAGGTCCTCCAGCTCTACTGGAATTGGTTTGATGACCAGATCCTTTAGCACGTGATGGCTGTCCCACCACTTATCTGTCCATACATTCGTGTCTTTGCCGTTAATCGGAATCACGATAGAGTTTTCGTGGATGAAAGATTTGTGATGCAAGACTGCACAACCAAGTCTGGAAATTGCTGGTTTAGAACCATCCTTGTAGGCTGCATACTTCGGTCGGAGCCCTTCACACCAGAAAGTCCTTCTGTTTGCGCTTAACTCCCAGGCGTGTTTAACGATCAAGGCTTGGTTCAGTTCTCTCATTGACTTTAGACCCAAGCCGCCATGCTTCTTCTCGCAGGTAAGCTTGTTCCACGCCACAAGGGAGATAGGGTGTTGCTTATGACTGCCTCCCCAGATGAAGGAACGAATGTGACTGTCAATACGATCACATATTTTCATTGGTAGTACCGAGGTCTGCATTATGTAGCTCGGGATGGCAGCTAGTGTGGACTTTGCTAGGCACTAAGTAATTTATTTGGGAAGATTCATTAGGAAAGTTCACTGAGTAATTTATTTGAGAAAGTTCACTGAGTAATTTATTTGGGAAAATTCACTAAGAAAATTATTTAGCTCTTCCTATTTAATTTCATTATACTCTCTAGATTGTTTTAAAAGGATTACTTGATCAGAGTAATCAGAAAGATAACAATCTAAGAGTTCCATACTTGCCTTATCTTCCAATAATCATATACCTGGCCAGGGTATACAAGTATTGAGATTAGATAGTATGCACTTTATTTGCTATCATATTCCTCACTTTTCATATCATTATACACACAGGATTTTTTTTTCATTCTAGAATTTTTCTTCAGGCATCACTTCTATATCTCATCTTTTAACACACAGATAAGGGAGATTATAAAGCATTTTAAGGAACACTGAGTAAGATGTAAGTTCTCATCTCCCTTGTGTCCATATAGGACTAGTCAAAGGAAGCTAAAAAACAACTACTTTTTTATTTTTAACACATAGAATCATGAAATGAAGTATCAGAATGATTATATTTCATTTGGCTATTACCTCTCACGGTTATCTACCACTTTAGGTTGACTCAACACATAGTGTCTAGTTATTTCATGTTGTTGCTTTTGCCTTTACTTAGTGGCTACTGCCCTGGTGCACTAGGAATTTATTGCACTGGTGGCACCAAAAACTTTGGCTTTTCAGAATAACTAGGCAAATGTCTCTAAAATTATAGAGACCTTACCTTAAATCTCAGCTTATTTCCCCTCCTTGGGCACTACCATCACAGATGTACTATTTTTCTAAACTTATGGCAGAGTCTACTTTCTCACCATATATTAATCTTTCCCACATTTCCACTGTTCCAACATGACCATGTCACTCAGGAATCCTTTTAAAGCCCAAAGTTTCAGCATTGAGGACTGGTAACCTAGGTTGTATTACTAGCATCCAGTCTTCTATATGCATTACTGTTATCCTAACCTACCCTTCAAGAGCATAACATAGGATTCTCTATCCTGATCAGGTTAAGATGGGAATCCCCATGCACTTGTTCTTCCTTTGCCTAATCCCTAGCACCTTCTCCTGGTGCAACAACATTGCCCTTAGCAATGTGTTCCTCGTGTTCTCTAGTTATTTTTAAACTTCACCCTTTCTTCTGCATAAGCAAAAGTCACTATAGGGTATACTGGAGGACACTAACATAGACTCAACACCTTAGTCCTATGTATCTGTAGACTCAGCGAACCTAGAGCTCCAATACCACTTAATTGTGGCATACAACTCACAAAAACATAATTAACTAATGCGGAAGTGTTCACTAAGCAGTGGATTACCGAAAATCACTAAAAATTAAAACCTTTTTATCAAGAGATCCATCAAAGAAAACTTTCTCACATAGAACCAAAGTAACACATTTACATTCTATTTTTCAAAAGTACATATCATGTATCATCTCTTTCTGAGAATTACAACCATCAACTGCTCTGGTAAGCTAAACACAGGCAGTATAAAATCTCGAGGCACTGAGCCAAAATCTCAAAAACACTAACTACTATTCCGAGGACCTAAGAGTATAGAGACGACACATAGGACTCTATATACAACTATATAAGGCATAACATCCAGTGTCTCCTCCTGAGACTTCACTTTTGTCCCTACTGCTATTGTTGTTGTCTTTCACCTACTAAAGGTTTCATGCCTCCTCGTCCGCGTCCACCTAAAAATTTGATTCCCACGGGGGTGAGACAATTGTAAATTGCCCTAGCGAGAGATATAACTCTCTGCCAGAAACATTATTATTGCAGCTTAAGAAGATAATTATGAACAGAGGAATTATAATTGTTTGACACTAGTTAATTCAATGTCTAACAGATTAGAACATTATTTTTATCAAAAGCATTGCAGCTATAACTTGATAGAGCAACATGTCACTTATCCATTAAGGAATATGAAGAACATGTATAACATTTATTCATTATAGAATCATTACCACAGAATTAACTCTCTTCAGGCTTAGATCATATATCTAATGCCTAGCATTGTCATTGTGGAGTCATGGCATGTAGCCATACTCTTTTCACAAAGTATTGGGATCTTAATCCCTCAACTCATCAAGTACATTTCCACTTCTTAACAAGTTCATCATCATGATTATAGGATATGGGTATTTGAATCCTCAACTCATCACAGAACACTTGTTACCACTTATTAGGTGACTTCATACCTTCAGGTCATCTGACCGAGGACATTATGAATCTTGCTACACAAAGTATTCCACATAGTTCACAAAGCTCATATCACCTTTTGTTACCTCTTAATAGGAAACAAGGCACATTATGTCTTATGAAGCCATAACCAATTTCAATAAGTAAAACACCATATGGTACTGACCGGCCTAAATCACGCGTCCTAAAATTGGAGGCGTATTTGAGGTAGTCGAGCCTTCGCATTTATAACCCGAATCCTTCTAGGCCCCCACAACTTTGTTTACGGGGTCGAAGTAGTCATACGGGGTCGAACACAGGGACAAGGTGGGTCGTGTTGACGACTCTGAATCGACACTCTACACTCCGGTGGGTATAAAGAGATATTAAAATTCCCCGAAGGGAACAACAAGATGTCACGATTAAATCAAAGAAAACTATCTCCAACTGGAGCTACAAGAAAGATTAAGATTTTGTCATTTAGCAGTTTTTAGGAATTTTCATGCGACAGAAAATAGAAAGATAAACTGCAGTTGAAGGCATAATGCAAGGGATAAGACTTCAGTAAGACAAGCGGTAGCAGTAACACCCTGCACCCCTCCTCTCAGAGCGTGTGCCTCTAACCAAGCCTCAACACCCCTCTCGAGGCTGTTGTTCTCAAGTTAGAGTGGAATGATACTAAAACAACTCTGTTCCAGGCACTCTCGTACTCCAGAACCGGACCGAACACTAGAGCCACAACCCAACTCTCGAAGTAGTTGCGATGGGAAAGACGATTCGGTAGCTAAGCGAAACGCGATCCAAAACATGCAAGCTAGAGTTCAGATATCCAACACAGCTGTTACCCAATCATAAGGCACTAAGCATTAAACAAATAGCAATTAAGCATTTCTATTTCCATCAGCAAAAAGGGTCTTAATACAATGCATAAGCTAAGAATTTAAATAACATAATTAAAGATAGATGTCTCCTTCTTGATGTAGAAGGGCGACAGACTACTACTACGCCCAGCCTGATACCGTCCAGGGACCTATCCCGGTACAGCCACGTCGAGCGGCACGAACTCTCGAACGGCACGCCTGACGGACGACTATATCGTTCGAAGACCCTGGCCGATACGCTCATGTCGGGCGGCACACCCTCTCAGGCAGCACGACTGACGGGCGGAGCGTATCGGGTTCGGTATCGTGTCGGCCATGGATTTACATATACTACTGTCGGGCATTGCTGTCAGGCACTCGTTTCGCGTATCTACATCGGCCGATATCAGCCCTAAGTGTCGTCCGGTACAGTCCTAGGTGAACCGATCCTCTCCCTCTCGGGATGAGGAAGAGCTCACCTAGTGTCCCTCGGTACGAGCACTGGGGCACGATACGGTTGCTCTCGCACTTCTCTCACAGATAGCTCAAGTCCCCAACTGTCCGAACTGTGAACTGGCCAGCCGTCCCGACCTATCCAACCTGTCTTTTCGGCTTCCTGTAGCTGTTATTTATAGTCAGCCGGTTGATGAGAAAACATGGTGCTCGAAGCGCCACGTAGCTCCCTTATACGCCGGTCGATGGATGTGGATGGACGATACAGGCATATCTCGGCGCGAGGTGCTGGCTATTGGTCACGTGATGGGCGGCACGCCTGCCGGTGGGTGGTCGTGTCACTCGACGAGCTGGGTCGTCGAGCGGCTTTGGCTCCCTGTCGGGTAGAAGGTGTGTCGGCCGGTACGTCCCTTTCGCAAGGCGCCCTTCTCCGCCGATCATTCTTGTGTCGCCCAGCCCCTGTCGGGCTGGGTTGTATCGGGCGTCAGGAAGGTCGAGACGGGCTTAGACTTATTGTGGGCCGGAATCGGCCTTATTGCACAAAAACGAGGAAAACCCTGTAAAAGATAGGAAAAATTGGAATAAGAGTGTTGCTTGGCCAATTATTGCAAAAATGCTAATAAAATAGAGGAAAATAGCAGCAAAGGGTAGTTTTGATAACAGAATAAAGGGCAAAAACATCACAAAATTTGTTGTTATCAACTCCCCCAAACTTAGCTTTTTGATTGTCCTCAATCAATATTTAAACTAGACTTTGTGTTGCTTCTTCTTGCACAGCAAAACTTTAAGGCTAAAGGGTAGCACAAGATTTGCGATGTCTTGGAGGTAATGTTGTCTTAATGCGAACAAAAGACCTTACCCTACTTGCCTTATTATTTAAGTAAAATTTTCCTTCTCCACAGCTTCAGCGAGACTTTGGTGTATGATTCCGAAGTTAGCTTCCACACCAAACAGCTTTATTTTAAGGGCAGAAAGTTGTGTATAGGGTAGGCTAAGGCTTTTGGGGTTTTTCTTCTTGTTTCCCATCAGTCCATCCAGGTAAGGGTCTGTTAACGGGCAAGTGGTCCCTGCAGTCCAAGCCAATTGGCTTTAGAGCAGTGATTTCACATCCTACGTACCACTGCTCCGGATCTACCATGCCTAAAGATGGGTACTTTTGGAAAACAAGGGTGTATATATATATATTTTTTCTTTTTTTTTCTTTTCTTTTATTGGGCACAACTCTCATGCTTTTATTCACGCTCATAAGGCTTCTTTCTCTTTTTTGGGATTTTTGCTGGGTAAGGGAAAACAAAAGAGATATCTGCTGTTTGGGCAGCTTTTTCCTTCTCCATACTCGTCTCTTAGCTGTTTGCGAGATTATTATTTTTTGAAAATTTTTGGATGGCAAGGCACAATCTTTTGTTTGTTTGAGACAACATTATCAGAAAGATATGACAGAACTTGTAACTTGTTAAATATACAGAAAGTAAACTTTGCAAGAAGTCACAATAGGTTTTTATTATTATAGCAACTTTGTACATATGCATAGGGGCAGAAATTTGCAAAGGAAAGATTTTTGTAAATTTTTATATGGCATGCATGCGTGCATCAGATATACAGGGAGCTATAAGGGCACATCAGGTAAAAGAGGATGAATATCGTAGAAAGCTTGAAGAGATAAAAATTTTATACCTCCCTCACTGGCATACCCCCCCCCCAAACTTACTTTCTACTCTGTCCCAGAGTAGAGAAGAAAGCAAAAGTGAGGTAAAGCTTAGCCAGTGAGGGTTAGCTTTCTGATGTGTTGCAATATGCTCCTACGAAGTTGTAGCATGACATTGGGAGGTTGTCTTGCGGGTTCGCTTCGGCGGTGTAGTGGTTGAGTGTGAGCATAACCCTCAAAATTCACTTCTGGCCCACCTTTTCTTCACATCTCCATTGTAAACATAAACAAAGGGACTGATTATCCGTCCCTAGTTTAGTTCCCAAGAGTGTGTAGTTAGGGTGGGCCCTCTCCCTTAAGAGGACGGAACCGAGGTGCCTCGAGCTTGTTCGGAGGCCTTGGTTGCCGCACTCTTGCTGTCTCTGGAGGTGGTCCCAAGCCACCCCATAGACAGGCTGATAACTAGGTGACTCGCTATTGGAGCTACCAAATCACGAAAGATCTCCCCTTTTACTGTTGTTGCCATTTCTGCCCGACTGTGGTTGCTGTTTCCCCCACTGTGCTTGTTGGCGAGGCCGGTGGTTTGCTCCATACGAGCCATACCTGTTATTTAAATTTAGAATTTATTCATCTGTTAGGCAAGGAAGATGAAAAGAAACACTTATTAAAACTGGGCGATAAGGGATCGGACGATACGATGTTGTCGCGCGATATGACTCGACGCCCGACACAGGTGTGTCGGGCGATTGGAGGTCACATGAAGTGAAAATATGACATCGCCGTGAGAAGCAAGACGCCCGATACGAAACATCAGGAAAACGCTATCGACCGGCGTTACGCGCGAAAGCATGTCGGGCGACAGGGTTATCGGCCGATAAATGTGTCGGTCTACGAGCCTATCGGGCGACAAGCCATGTCGTTTGGTAAGAAAACAACAAGCCGACCGATACACCCCACACGATACAAAACCTGTGCCGGGCGAGAGATAACGTGCCGGGCAAAAGGCGTGTCGGGCTATACCTTTGCTCTCAGGAGGCATCGCCCGATACTAGGGCGAAAGCAAGATGGCCGACACACGAGCAAAAGGGAGGATCACTGCATGCGTTTCCGGTGGCAAAAAGGAGAAAAAGATAGTTAGCCCGTCACAAAGAAACTTCCACGCTATTTATAGAGAACCCAGCTGGCGGTAAAACGTGTAAAACATGGCGCGCGTCGGGCGTTTTAGTCACGCTATTCCCGAGACGCAAAGTCCCATTGGTCAGTCCAAGGGTCATCCGCTGCCCTTGCATCGCCCGGGGCGAGGCTGCCCGATACAAGCGGTTCTGTGCCCAGCTGGTCGACACGGTAGAAAAGCTGGCGGTCAAAAGGCCAAAACTAAACCTGCGTGAAGTAAAAGGCCATTACAGGGTAAAACATCATTGGTATAGAGAAGGATCTCCTACCTCAGATGGTATTACTCCTCAATGCTCCGCAAAACACAGCGACGGCCCATAAAACAAAAAGAGTCATCACACGTGCGCATGTACTGACTTGGGCCTTATTACAGTCCATAATGGTTGTTTTTACAAAGAAAACAAATGTATCCTAATCTATGATTCGGGCTGCCTCCCGAGGAGCGCTGAAGTTTTCGTCGCCAGCTCGACCGGTGTAGGCTCTTCGGTTGTACCCACATCCAGTAAGTCAATCTCTGCTTTCCTGACAAAAGCTTCGTCCTCATAAAACCTTTTCACTCTGTGCCCGTTCACCTTGAAGATCTTAGTCGGGTCATCCTTGTCGCGGAGCTCCATCATTCCTGATGGGTATATCTTTGCCACAGAAAATGGTCTCGACCATCTTGTATGTAATTTCCCAGGAAAAAGACGGATGGAGGACTTGAATAACAAGACCTTATCCCCTTCGCTCACATCCTTTCTCCTAAGGTGGGCATCATGCCACATTTTTGTTCTTTCCTTGTAGATCTTTGCATTCTCGTAGGCGTGAATCCTCAGCTCTTTGAGCTGTTGAAGCTGTAAAAACCTCTTTTCTCCTGCTTTGTCTAGATCCATATTTAGGAACTTAATCGCCCAAAGGGCCTTGTGTTCTAGTTCCAAAGGCAGATGGCAGGATTTTCCGTATATAAGACGGTAGGGGGTGGTTCCAATGGGCGTCTTGTAAGCAGTACGGTAGGCCCATAATGCGTCGTCAAGTTTCATAGACCAGTCCTTCCGCGTGCGGCTGACAGTCTTTTCTAAGATCCGCTTGATCTGTCTGTTTGAGACCTCTACCTGCCCCGACGTCTGTGGGTGGTAGGGCGTAGCGATCTTATGTTTTACTCCATACTTGCGTAGGAGCGCTTCGAACTGCCTTTCTCCAAAGTGTGACCCGCCGTCGCTTATTACGGTGCGCGGTATACCGAAACGGGGAAAGATGGTCTTCTCAAAAAGCTTGATAACCGACTTGGCATCGCATGTTTGGGTGGCTACCGCCTCTACCCATTTTGACACATAGTCTACTGCCACTAGTATGTATTGATACCCCTGGGATGGGGGAAACGGCCCCATGTAATCAATCCCCCATACGTCAAATATTTCCACTTCGATCCAGCTTGCCATCGGCATTTCATTCCTCCGCCCTATATTTCCCGTTGACTGGCACTCTTTGCAAACCTTTACAAATCGTGCAGCATCTTTAAATAAGGAGAGCCAGTAGAAACCTGATTGTAGTACTTTTGCCGCTGTTCTCTCGCTACCCAGGTGTCCACCATAGGGGGAGGCGTGGCATCCCTTCAGGATATCAGTAGTTTCTTCTTCCGGGATGCACCTCCTGTACAAGTTGTCTGCGCATCTTCTGAACAGGAGAGGATCATCCCAGTAATAATTCTTGGCATCTGCGAATAGCTTCTTCTTTTGATTGTAGGTGATGTCAGGAGGCAGCTCTCCACAAGCGAGGAAATTGCAGATGTCTGCAAACCAGGGCAAACCTTCTTCTTGAGCTTCAGCCATCATGAGAGCTTCGTCGGCAAAGTCGTCGTCGATCTGTGGCCCTCTCTGTCTCTCAGCCACTATCCTCAATAGGTGGTCTGCGACCACATTTTCCGCGCCTTTCTTGTCGATAATTTCATGATCGAACTCTTAGAGCAACAAGGCCCATCTCAACAATCTGGGCTTTGCGTCTTTCTTTTGCATTAAGTATTTTATTGCCCCATGATCTGTGTATACTTTGACCTTTGATCCGACGAGATACGACCTGAACTTGTCAAACGCGAAGACAACCGCGAGCATTTCCTTCTCGGTGGTTGTGTAGTTTACCTGTGCTTCGTCCAACGTGCGACTAGCGTAGCAAATCACATGGTGCTTTTTATCTTTCTTTTGCCCCAGGACTGCTCCCACTGTGTAGTCGCTAGCGTCGCACATTAGCTCAAAGGGTAAACCCCAATCTGGCGCTTGAAGGATAGGTGGTGATACTAAAGCATTTTTCAGGGCCTGAAAAGCACTGAGACAATCGTTAGAGAAAACAAATTCAGCATCCTTTACCAGAAGATTGGACAATGGTTTGGAAATCTTTGAGAAGTCCTTGATGAATCTTTGGTAATATCCGGCGTGCCCGAGGAAGCTTCTTATCCCCGTGACGGAATTTGGTGGAGGAAGCTTAGATATAGCTTCGATTTTGCTGGTATCCACCTCAATCCCGCGCCTTGAGATCTTATGCCCTAGAACGATGCCCTCCCGCATCATGAAATGACATTTTTCCCAATTCAGGACCAGGCTGTTTTCCTCGCACCTTTGAAGTACTAACGACAGGTTCTTCAGACAGCTATCGAAGTCCTTTCCATAGACGGAGAAGTCATCCATGAAAACTTCCACGATGTCTTCTAGAAAATCTGAGAACATTGATATCATGCATCTTTGAAAGGTGGCGGGGGTGTTGCAGAGTCCGAAGGGCATCCTTCTAAAGGCATAAGTGTCGTAAAGGCAGGTGAACGTCGTTTTCTCCTGGTCGTCGGGTAAGATGGGTACCTAGTAGAATCCTCTTTCTTGACGACCTCCTTGAGCATCTGATTCAGCTTCCTCTGGGGTTGGGCCAGAGGCTTGGCAGACTCATCCAAGTTGATGCAATGCATGCAAAGGGCAGGGCTAAGGCCTTTGATATCATCTACGGAATATCCTATAGCCCCCCTGTGGAGTCTTAACTCCTCAAGGAGTCGGTCCAGATGATTTCTTGAAAGATCGGCGTTTATGATGACTGGGTTCTTCTGTTCTTCGTCTAAAAATTCGTACTTTAGTCCTTCCGGTAACACTTTTAGGTCCGGCTTTGCTCTGGGCGTCTCCTCCTGAGGTTCTCCCTCAAGGGAGGCATACTTCGCAGAGTTTACCTCCTCTTCTTCTTCTTGCAAGTCTTTTTCAGAAAGGTTGAAAATGTCGAGATGCTTCATGACCTCAGGATTTTCGAAGTCGAGATCCTGACAGCTTATTGCTCTCGCGAGGGGATCCACTGTCCGGATATCCTCCTCTATTTCCTCGCAGAATTTATTGTAGCTATCCGCAAAACAGGCTGATTCAGACAGGGATGGACCTCTCATGATTTCCTTCATCTTGAAGTCCATGTGGTTGTTTCCAACCCTCAAGATGATTATCCCTTCAGAGACATCAATCAGCGCCCTCCCTGTTGCCAAGAAAGGGCGTCCGGAGATGATCGGACATCTGGGATCTTCAACTGTGTCGATGACGACGATGTCGCAGGGAATAAAGAAATCACCGACCCTAATCGGCACATCTTCGACAATGCCTACAGGTCTTTTGAAAGAGTGATCCTCCAGTTCAATCCGCATATTGGTTCGAACCATGTCGGTCAAACCCATCCTTTGCGCGAAACTTAAGGGCGTGAGGCTGATGCTTGCTCCCAAGTCCGCCAGACCCTTCCGCTCGACATTGTCCCCGATGGCGAATGGGACCGTGAAAGCTCCGGGATCCCTTCTCTTAGTCGGCAAGCTGGGCTTTACGAAGGCAGAGGAAGTAGAGGCCAGGTACACTGTCTCTATCCTTCCTCCCCTTCTTTTCTTCATTATAAGATCTTTGAGAAACTTGGCGTATGTGGGCATCTCCTCCAAAGCGTCAAGGAAGGGGACTTCAAGATGCAGCTTCCTGATCGAGTCCATGAACCTTTCGTGCCGCTTTTTCAGATTTGCCTTGATCAACTTGTACGGGAATGGTACCCTGGGAGCATAAGGATTCCTCCCACCAGATGGCTCATCGGACGGTCTTGGCGCAGGCTCTTCGGCTTCTGCAGGCCTACCTCCATCTTCTGTTGGAACGGCATCCTTGGGCCCTTGCTTAGGTTCCGGTGGGGCCTCATCAGCGCGCTCTACTGTCTTTCCTGATCTAAGCACTGCCATTACTGCAGTTTCAGGGTGAGGGAGCATTTTTCCTGCAGGGTTCTTCATCAGAGCAGCCATCTGAGACAGCCGTTGATCGACCTCCCATTGGCGCATCTGCAGACTCGCCATCTGGTGTTGCATGGAATTCAGAGATCCAGGGCTGGTAAGTGTCCCATGTACCAGCTGGTTGATGATGGTGTCCTGTCTTTTTATGTAGGCGGAAAGCTGACCAACCCAATTAGGCCGGGTCGCTTTCTCGCTTTGGCTCTGACATTCGCCCTCAGAAAGGGGTTGCTCACAACGAGGCATGGTTGACAGTCTCGGTGTTCAGTAGATCAGAGTACCTGAAAACCGCATAAAAATCATGTTTAGAAAATTATAATTGGGGTAAAGAATAATGCTTAGAGTAAAAGAAAAAGAAAAAGAAAAAGAAGTGTTGTCAAGCCTATTTCTAAGCTTGAGGCACGGGAGTGTAGTTAGTGGATTCGGATTCGTCAACAGTGCCATTTGCCTTGTCCCCGGCAACGGCGCCAGAAAGTTGACCGGCCTAAATCGCGCGTCCTAAAATTGGAGGCGTATTTGAGGTAGTCGAGCCTTCGCATTTATAACCCGAATCCTTCTAGGCCCCCGCAACTTTGTTTACGGGGTCGAAGTAGTCATACGGGGTCGAACACAGGGACAAGGTGGGTCGTGTTGACGACTCTGAATTGACACTCTACACTCCGGTGGGTATAAAGAGATATTAAAATTCCCCGAAGGGAACAACAAGATGTCACGATTAAATCAAAGAAAACTATCTCCAACTGGAGCTACAAGAAAGATTAAGATTTTGTCATTTAGCAGTTTTTAGGAATTTTCATGCGACAGAAAATAGAAAGATAAACTGCAGTTGAAGGCATAATGCAAGGGATAAGACTTCAGTAAGACAAGCGGTAGCAGTAACACCCTGCACCCCTCCTCTCAGAGCGGGTGCCTCTAACCAAGCCTCAACACCCCTCTCGAGGTTGCTGTTCTCAAGTTAGAGTGGAATGATACTAAAACAACTCCGTTCCGGGCACTCTCGTACTCCAGAACCAGACCGAACACTAGAGCCACAACCCAACTCTCGAAGTAGTTGCGACAGGAAAGACGATTCGGTAGCTAAGCGAAACGCGATCCAAAACATGCAAGCTAGAGTTCAGATATCCAACACAGCAGTTACCCAATCATAAGGCACTAAGCATTAAACCAATAGCAATTAAGCATTTCTATTTCCATCAGCAAAAAGGGTCTTAATACAATGCATAAGCTAAGAATTTAAATAACAGAATTAAAGATAGATGTCGCCTTCTTGATGTAGAAGGGCGACAGACTACTACTACTCCCAGCCCGATACCGTCCAGGGACCTATCCCGGTACAGCCGCGTCGGGCGGCACGAACTCTCGAACGGCACGCCTGACAGACGACTATATCGTTCGAAGACCCACCCCGATACGCTCATGTCGGGCGGCACACCCTCTCAGGCAGCACGACTGACGGGCGGAGCGTATCGGGTTCGGTATCGTGTCAGCCATGGATTTACATATACTACTGTCGGGCATTGCTGTCAGGCACTCGTGTCGCGTATCTACATCGGCCGATATCGGCCCTCAGTGTCGTCCGGTACAGTCCTAGGTGAACCGATCCTCTCCCTCTCGGGATGAGGAAGAGCTCACCTAGTGTCGCCCGGTACGAGCACTGGGGCACGATACGGTTGCTCTCGCACTTCTCTCGTAGATAGCTCAAGTCCCCAACTGTCCGAACTGTGAACTGGCCAGCCGTCCCGACCTATCCAACCTGTCTTTTTAGCTTCATGTAGCTGTTATTTATAGTCAGCCGGTTGATAAGAAAACATGGTGCTCGAAGCGCCACGTAGCTCCCTTATACGCCGGTCGATGGATGTGGATGGACGATACAGGCATATCTCGGCGCGAGGTGCTGGCTATTGGTCACGTGATGGGCGGCACGCCTGTCGGTGGGTGGTCATGTCGCTCGACGAGCTGGGTCGTCGAGCGGCTTTGGCTCCCTATCGGGTAGAAGGTGTGTCGGCCGGTACGTCCCTTTCGCAAGGCGCCCTTCTCCGCCGATCATTCTTGTGTCGCCCAGCCCCTGTCGGGCTGGGTTGTATCGGGCGTCAGGAAGGTCGAGACGGGCTTAGACTTATTGTGGGCCGGAATCGGCCTTATTGCACAAAAACGAGGAAAACCCTGTAAAAGATAGGAAAAATTGGAATAAGAGTGTTGCTTGGCCAATTATTGCAAAAATGCTAATAAAATAGAGGAAAATAGCAGCAAAGGGTAGTTTTGATAACATAATAAAGGGCAAAAATGTCACAAAATTTGTTGTTATCAGGTACACAGGGCTGATAAGTTTTCAAATTACTTCTCACTAAGCAATAAAGCATATGAAGGCTTGTAAGGCCTATGAAACATTTTTAGTATACAATGCATTATAGCCCATACATGGCTATGCTCATCATCTCAACATACATGCATGTTTAGTACTCAAGATACCAATCATATATCAGTATCATGCAATACAAGGGTCTTCTCATTACATACATAACTCATCAATATGTAGTTGAACTTCACATAGGATTACTCTGTGTTTAGACTTCACATAGAACCATCATCTACTAGGGTTTCACATAGCATTACCCTGTATTAGGGTTCACATAGCATTAACTTATATTAGGGTTTCACATAGCATTGCCATGTATTAGGGTTCACATAGCATTAACTTATATTAGGGTTTCACATAGCATTACCCTATATTAGGGTTCACATAGCAAGGAAACAATATGGATAACATAAGTATTCAATCATACTTGTTTATTCTCATCATTTCATCATTAAATGAATTATCAACACACAGTATAATTCTCTCTCTCATCTTTGCCAGAATATGATTACATCATAGTTTATAGGTTTGGATTAACCTTTTCATAAGGCATGTTAGCCTACATTCATCAAAGTTCATTACATCTCAATGTAACAATTGACATGACACATTTCATATGTCACTCATCCAATTATATTGGACTTATAACACATCAAGGTATATCAGTATTGGGGTGTTGGATGTGATATCTATCATATCTTGATGTATCACTTCCCTCAACACCTTTATCTTTCTTGAGTTCATCCACTTAGCTTGTATTAGGGTATTTCCCATCCTAATACTTTATGCACCAGTTTATCACATTTATCATGTAATGTATTGGGCATTAGTCACTCACTTAGAATATACAACCATTGCCAATAATATGGACTCATCCTTGAGTTAGGAACTATTGATATAGGGATATCCATTATCAACCTCTCTAGGTGTTACATTTGTCAAAACATTAATCACTATTCCATTATTATGAATAGGATTCTCCATATTTATAACTTGAGGATTCACATAGCATCTTCCATACATTTATGGATTTCACATTGTATTTCTCTTCAATAGAGTTTCACATAATCATCCTTCTATATCAGGGATTCACCTAGTATTATGTGAAATTAAAATTTCACAGCACATCACCCAGTGTTAAATCTTCACATAGCATTAATGGCACTACCCTATATTAGGGTTTCATATACCTTTATCCCATTTTAGGGATTAAGGTTTACCATTCACATCCAATTAAGGTTTCTCATACCTCATACCCAAATTAGGGTTAGGATGTACAATTCCCATCAAATTAGGGTTTCTTACATTGTTACACTAAGTTAGGGTTACATCATCACCCTAGATTATGGTTTCACTGAGCTTTGCCCTTAAATTAGGGTTTCACATAAACTTGCCCTAAATTAGGGTCAAGGTACATCAATCTTTTTCAATGAGGATTTCATGATCTCATCAATATGGATCAAACCCTGATTACATATTTATTCATAATGAGATAATTAGAGCTTATTATGTAAGAAATCATCTCTCCCATTCTCTCTCTCATCCTCTCTAGGATGTTAAATATTCCAAGATTGATCTAGGTTAACTCTTCACTTAAGTACACATAGTTAGGGTTAACCTTCATAATCATCATTGGTCTACATCATTAATAATCAAATAGCTAATTGACCATTGATCATATAAGGTGTCCAAATGGTTTAACCAATTTTAACCTCAAAAGGTCTTGGTCACTTAGACCTCAAACGGTCTTGGTCACTTAGACCTCAAACGGTCTTGGTCACTTAGACCTCAAACGGTCTTGACCAATAAAGTTCTAATGGTTTGAAACCGTTTAGAAAAGTACATGTTTGAAACCGAATGGGCTTGAGTCTCCAAACGGTTTGAGAACATTTGGTCTCAAACGGTCTTGAGACCGTTTGGTCCAAACCCTCTCAAAACCGAATGGACCAAAAAGGGTCTTCAACACTTAATCGATTCAAGGTTCCAATCCATGAACCAACTATCAATTGAACAACTAAAGTATTCATCAATTGAACCACTGAATCACCATTCAATTAGACCTTCAATTTAGGGTTTTGAACCCAATTGAACTAGGGCTGATAATCAAGAAACCATCACTTGGGGTTTTGAAAACTAAGGAACCATCAATGGTTGACATTGTGGAACTAATTCAATTGAAATCAATGAACCATCATCATTATATGATATGACCTGACCTTAAACGGTCTTGAATGACCCCCAAACGGTCTTGAGGTCATTTGGATGATCTCCAAACGGTCTTGAGACCGTTTTCCCATCTCATCATCAAAATCCATGACATCCAATTAGGGTTTGGATCATTGGATTGATTATCAAATCAGCAATTTGATTGCAAATCAGTTGGTATCTTTGGATCTTCAACTACCCAACCATACTCAACCCTAGACCTCCAAACGGTCTTGAGTGACCCTGAAACGGTATTGAGACCATTTGGGTGATTCCCAAATGGTTTTGAAACCGTTTGGGTCAATCAACCCAAAACATCAACTCAATCAATTGCAAAATCAGCACTTAGCCGATTAGGGTTTTTATTTGAAAGTTTGTCCATATGTTGAGTTAATCAATTGGAGCCATTGGATCATCATCCAACACATACTAGGGTTCAGACCTCAAATGGTCAACCCATCCAAATGGTCAACACCCTCATGCGGTTTGGGACTCAAATCACCAAACAGTTTTGAAACTGTTTGGTCTCCAAACGGTTTGGTGAAACCGTTTGGACCATTTTATTGAAACCGTTTGCAAGAGATATTTGGTTAGATGTGTGCTTATGATGATGTCATCATCATCAAGATCCAAAATCATGAAATCTCCTGTGGTTTCCACGGTGGTTGCATCAATCAACCAAGATAAATTTTGGAAATGTAGAAAGGATCACCAATTGATAAGGAATTGAATGCAATAATAAAATCAAGGGTTCAAGTTATAAAACCCGCCTCCAATTGAGATCCAAAGCTCCAAGATCACGTCAACAATGGTGGATGCAACTCCTTTCACTATTCCAAGGCTCTTCCTCAAGCTTTGAGTGAAAAGAATTGGTTAGAATTGAAGAGGGGATCGAGTTATGAAGAATTCATGCATTGATTTTCGATTTTCACCATGGATTCAAGGTGAAAGGAGGTCAAGAAGCTTACCAACAAGTTGGGGGTCTTCCTCCTGATCCTCCAAATCTCCTTGGTCGTTTTCCAAGCAAGGGAAAAGAAATGGAAATGAAAAAGCCCTTGGTTTGGCTTGTAAAGGGTACTTTTATAAGAAATTCAAGGAGAGAGAAAATGCCTTATAAAAATTCATTTAATCCCAAAAATAGTGCCTCCTATTCCCCATAAACTCCTCGGATCCGAGGCTATCTTTTTTTCCTCTTATTCCTCTCAATTATCCATGATTTAAAGAAAAGCAAATTAAGCACCTCAAATCATATTATACTAATATCCATAAGTGAGTGGATATTTCTTTTCCTTATAATAAGGTGAGTGAGTTATCCACTTCCCTTGGATATTTTCGTGGCCTAGAAAAGGCACAAAGGTGTTCACACTTGAGAAAATTCAACCATCTCGTTTTTGGTTGAAGCCCCTTCAATTATTATATTTGTTTTTGCACTAAATTGAATTAGGGTTTCAATTAGGATTAAATCTTGATTATTTTAATATCAAGATTCTCTCTCCTCCAACTTAATTCAAATGAGGCACCCCTCTCATTTTATTGCCTCAACATGATGCCAAGAAATATTAGGGACCTTATTGAAGTGGTAATTTGCATATTGAACCCTGGGTTTTGGGTAAATTGCACATTAAACCAAAACTAGGTTTTAATGCACAAACATTGTTTCATCAGCTCTTTCTTGGTACTCAGGCTACCATAAGCCATACCTCTGCATCATATCCAATTTCATGATTCTTCAACACATGAGAAACATATTATCATGTACAATTTGCCATTTAACCCCTCAACTTGGGTAATTTGCACTTTAGTCCAAATTAAGCAAAACATTATTTCAACATTATACAAAAAGGACTAAAATTGAAATATAAGTTCCTCTTGAGTCCTAATTACTTTTTATAAGATAAGATTAAGAATCCAATCAACCTTATTAGGAAAATCATCTAGGGTTAACACATAACCCAGGTCAGGGATGTTGCAGTTTCCAATAAAGGAAATTTGTGCCATCAAAGACTGGGGATCTCATGGAGAAGCCTCCCTCTAGGTTGAGGGACCCAAGTAAATCGTCCATCTTCTCATCTCATAGGAGATGTGTCAGAGAAGAGTGTGGCTCTGATACCACTTGTTGGATTGAACGCCTCTAGAGGGGGGTGAATAGAGCTAGAAACACTTGCACAAAAATCGTTGGACCTTCAAGTTACTTCAACTAGAAACAATTGCAAATAGTGAATTTGATGGCAATCTAAACATGCATAGAAAGGATGAGAGACATTCAAACAAGCACTAGAACAAGTTGTTTAGAGTGTTTCCAGTCTCCAAACTAGAAGAGAGTCAGTCCACTACCTAGAGAGGTCAAGCCTTAGGATTTTGCAACCTATGTATACTTATATTCCATTATAAGACATACAATTGACCTTCCTTTTTTAGGACAAGGATACCCAACTTTCCTTTAAGGTCAAGAAAGCCAACAACCTTACAGCCAAGGTCTTACCTATCCGGAGCTAGAGTCTTCTACCTCACTAAGGTCTTACCCACTCTTGCAAGCAGCTGGACACCTTCGCCAAGAAGATCCCCTCCATGCAATGAGTCTTCCACCTTAAAGGATTTACCCACTCCACTCCCAAATCTTCAGCCTTGTCCTCATCTTCACTCGGAGAAGCTTTTTACACCTTCTTATATAGCTTGAAGAAGCTTGCACCTTCTCCTTCACTTGGAGAAGCTTTCATCAACTTGATCATGTAGAAAGGGATTGGGAAAAGAAAAGCTTTGAGAGCTTTGCAAGCATACAATGAAGTATCTCTCTCACACAGATCCTATCTCACTCATAATGATGAATTGAAGTGTAATCGAGAGAGAGAGAGAAAGGGACTCAATTGGATTGGATGCACTCAACTATAGCAAGGAGATTAAAATAGCATGAAGGCGCAACTTTAGAATGAACTACAAGAGGTCCTATTTATAGTTTAGGGTGTCCACTAGAGGGTAAGAACATTTAGGAATGTTTTATATCCATTTAGGGTGTTGCAACATATATAATTTTGAGTTTTGTAGCACTCCAACAGTTAGAATCACTTTTTCTGTGCTTTTTTACAATGCAGTCTGTTGGGTTTTCATAAAGGTAACTTGATCGATTGTAATATGTACCAAAGCTAATTTGAAGCATCGATTGAGTTTGTCATGTTTGCAACTCGGCCGCTCACTTGAAATCAATTTTACTAAGTGTGAGGATCAATCAAATTCTGTGAGTGGCAACTCGACCCAACCAAAGAATTCTCAAAATCCATGAAGGGATCGATCGAGATTGAATATCGACCGACAAACAACCTGTAATGAATTTTGGAAAATTACTTTTGAGTGATCAAACGTTTGAATTAAGGTTCTTGATTTTTTCTCATCTTAGTTACAAGTCATATCATCAATACAAATGACTACAGAAGACATCTAAGGTGATTTTGAGTGTTTTACATAAAAGTGTATTTGCATTGCTTTTGACTTGAAATAGAACAAACTAGGGCTTGATAGATTTGATCTTTTTCATGTATCTAATTCCTAAAATAAATCTCAAACAAAAATATTAGATACATATGAATGGAATGGTTAAGTCATTATCAAAATATGGATAATGTGTAACACTTAGGTCAACAATTCATAAACATGTATGACCAGCTCTGGCGTGTCTTATGCTTCTATAATGATAGGTTTTTTAGAACTTGCTTTATCTGCCTTATCATTGGTTAGTGGTTCTTTCAGTTGAGATTTCAGTATTTCAATATCTTAGACAAAAACAGACTCATCCTCATTTGTAACTACCACATGTGTCTTGACAAGAACATTAGAGTAGTCCTTCTTGGATTGAGTGGAGATGACCTTTAGTTGCTGAAGATGTTTAGATTGTTCTCTGGTTGGACAGTAAAAGCTCCTACTGGTGGCTTGAGGCTGGCTGAAAGTTGATCCAGTTGGGATTCAATAGCTTTCTAATGAGCCTGCTGATTTGCTATCATGCTTTGTTGTAACCGTAGCATCTTCTTAATGGCTAACAACTTATCATCAGAATATATGGTATTAGCTTGTTGTCCTTCTTGTTGTTGTTGATGCAGGACTTCATTGGGATTTTGGAACTGAGAGGTGTTTTGGTACTAGTTGTAATTTCTATTCTGATGGTTACCTCTAAAGTTCCCCTAATTCCTGAAGTTTTGTTGTTGATTATATTGGAATCTTGGCAGTCCTCGTTGTTGATCCCTATTTGGACTGAGTTGCTGTGAGTTATCCGCTCCCGAAGGATTTTTGTATGGAAAACATGGATGGTTCCTAGCCTCATTTGGAATATAACACCCTTGACCAAGGATAGTGTAGATGGTGTTCATATTTCCATCTAATTGCTAACTCCTTAGGCATAAGCATTGCCCAGAACTACATTGTATAGAATATTGCACGCTAGCATAGAATGATCAGTGCATTTACACGCTTCACAAAATAGAGATGCTGCTTTTACTTGTTGTTGTTGTCTTGGTGGAGATTTTCTTCTTTCATAAGAATTAAAAGACAATTTGAGGTCTTATTTCTTGGTAGCTAGTAGCTTTAGAGATTCAGAGATAGACTTGAACTCAGAACTACTTTCAGTCATAACTTTGTAGCATGAAGTTTACTCTAGATGAGGAGTCCAGAAACTTGTTGATATCATCGTCTACACCTCTATAAAAGATTTCAATGAGCTGATTATTAGAAATGCCATGGTGTGGACACTTGCATAGTAACTCGTTGTATCTTTCTCATGCTTCTGCTAGAGATTCACCAGGGACCTGAGTAAATTGTGTTATCTGGCCTCTAATGGTGTATGTTAAAGAAAGACAATATAATTTTTCCAAAAAGACATTTTGAAGTTGTTCTCAAGTGGTGATGTGGTCACATTGTAAGGAGTTATACCAACTCATGGACCTATTTGGAAGAGAATATTAGAAGAGGCAGAGTCTGATGGCATCATATGTAACTCCATTCTGCTTTGTTATAGCACATAGATCTACAAATCTCATGATATGTTTTGACAATCCCCGCCTTGCTTACCATAGAAGGGTTTTTTTAAAGCAGCATTATCTAATGTGCCCTGATCTCAAAATTGGGAGCAATGATGGGAGGAATTTACATTGGGTGTTGAACGTCGGTAGCCTTAGGGATTGAAAACTCTATAAGGTCCTTTTGTAACTCAGCTTGTTGAGCAGCTTCTTGGGCTGCTTGGATCTCCTCTTGAACCTCAACATGGTCTTCTTGCATAAGGCTTTTCATTTTCATTGTAAGGGCTTGAGTCACCCTTCGTGCAATTTCCTCCTTTTGGGCCATCCTAGCTTGGTTCTCCCTAATATGATGATGAAAGGTTCATTCTATCTCAGGGTCAAAGATAGATGCAAGGTCAATATTGTTGGAGCGTCACATGCACTAGTTTTTTAGGGTACCTATGATGGAAGGTACTTTTGGGAGTTAGATGAACGAAGTGGAATCAAATTCAAGTGTATGATCAATAATATCAATTGTGAAAGTAAAGTCCTAGATTAGTCTTAATAAGTGTAGAATTAACTAGACGATTATGTTGTCCCCAACAACGACGCCAGAATTTGATGTGGTTTATAATGCACTAACAAATTCACCTAGGGCTGAAATCCCTAAGTTTTTACCAAAGCCTTTTGCAATAGTACCACCCGCAAGCGGAGAAGACTTATCATGCTATAGTTAAGGATCAAATTTCAAGGAATAATGTTTTTAAGAATCTTCCTAATTAATATCTAATTGAATTAATACTAATATTTACAACTGAGAGTTGATTTGATTTTGGTTAAACTAAATGCAAGGAAAGTAAAAGATCATAATTAATACTGGTTTAGATTAGTGATGGGAGTCGCTGGGGTGTAACTGTAACATCCCTGACCTGGGTTACGCTTTAACCCTAGATGTTTTGATTAAGAAAGATGATTATATGCTTAATCTTATCTTATGAAAAGTAATTAGGGCTCTAGAGGAACTTATATTTCAATTTTAATCCTTTTTGAATAATGTTGAAATCAATGTTTTGATTGTTTTGGACTAAAGTGCAAATTACCCAAGTTGAGGGGTTTATTTGCAAATTGTGCATGATAATATGTTCCTCATGTGTTCAAGCATCATGAGAATGAAGATGATGCAAAGGCAATGTTTGTGCATTAAAACCTAGTTTTGGTGTAATGTGTAACTTACCCAAAACCTAGGGTTCAATATGCAAATTACCACTTCAATAAGGTCCCTAATATTTCTTGGCATTATGTAGAGCAAAGAAAATGAGAGGGGCGCCTCATTTGAATTAAGTTGGAGGAGAGAGAATCTTGATATTAAAATAATCAAGATTTAATCCTAATTGAAACCCTAATTCAATTTAGTACAAAAATAAATATATTTATTAAATGGCCTTCAACCAAAATTAAAATAGTTGGATTCATATGTGTGTGGACTTCCTTGATCTTTGCAAGTACCATGAAAATATCCAAGGGAGTGGATAACTCACTCATAATTTTATAAGAAAAAGAAATATCCACTCACATATGGATATTAGTATAATATGATTTGAGGTGCTTAATTTGCTTTTCTTTAAAACATAGATAATTGAGAAGAATTGGAGGAAAACAAGATAGCCTCGGATTCAAGGAAGTTGAGGGGGGAATAAGCGGCTCCATTTTTGGGATTAAATGAATTATTATAAGGCATTTTCTCTCTCATCGATTTTTTTTATAAAAACACTCTTTACAAGCCAAATGAAAGGCTTTTTCGACCCCACTTCTTTTCGTTTGCTTGGAAGACGACCAAGGGAGCTTGGGAGGATCAGGAGGACGACCCCCAACCTGTTGGTAAGCTCCTTGATCCCTTTTCACCTTGAATCCATGGTGGAAATCACAAATCAATGCATGATTTCTTCTTATTTCGATCCCCTCTTCAATTCTAACCATTCCTTTTCACTCAAACCTTGAGGACGAGCCTTGGAATGGTGAAAGGAGTTGCATCCACCATTGTTGACGTGATCTTGGAGCTTTGGAGCTCAATTGGAGGTGGGTTTTATAACTTGAACCCTTAACTTTGTTATTGCATTCAATTCCTTAACAAATAATGATCTTTTCTTCATTCACGATAATTGATTTGGTTGATTGGTGCAATCACCATGGAAATCACAGAAGGTTTCATGAGTTTAGAGCTTGATGATGATGACATAATCATAAACATACACCTCCCCAAATATCCAAAGCAAATAGTTTCCAACTTATTGGTCCAAACGGTTTCACCAAACCATTTGGAGACCAAACAACTTCAAACTGTTTGGTGATTTGAGACCCAAACCATTTGAGGGAGTTGACCATTTGAGAGGGTTGACCATTTGAGGTCAGAACCCTAATACATGTTGAATGATAATCTATAGGATCCAATTGATTAATTCAATGCATAGTTAATCACCAAGTAGCAAACCCTAATCGGGTCAAGTGCTGAATTATAATTGATTATGTTGAGCCTTTGGGTTGGTTAACCCAAACGGTTTCAAAACCATTTGAGAATCACCCAAACAGTTTCAAAACTGTTTGGAGGTCAACCAAGACCGTTTGGAGGTCCAGGGTTGAGTATGGTTGGGTATTTGAAGATCCAATGGTACCAAATTGAAATGCAATCAATTTCTGATTTGATAATCAATTCAATTATCCAAACCCTAATTGGATGTTATGGATTTTGATTATGAGATGGGAAAACGGTTTCAAAACTATTTAGAGGTCAAGCACATCAATACCGAATGAGGTCAAGCACCTCAAGACCATTTGGATGGTCAAAGGTGGTGATTGATGGATTAAAGATCCAAGGGTCAATTATGGTTGAAGCTCAATAATTCAATTGATTGTAGGCTTCAATGTTGTTAATCATAATCAACTAATTGATGGAAGTACCTCATGAACCCTTGAGGTTTTGGGACTAATTTGGCCCAAATGGTCTTGAGACCGTTTGAGTCCAAACGTTCTTGAAACCGTTTGGGGTCAAACGGTTTCAAAATAGTTTGGAGGCCAAACGATTTCAAAATTGTTTGGTGATGAAACCTCAAAACCGTTTGAAGGTTGTTGGTGATTCAATCACTTGGTAATGGAAGTTAATGATTGTTCTAATGATCCAATGATTGATAGTGATGGTAATAAAAAATTGTACAAAGGTTAAAGACCTAAAAGTACCTAAATTATTAGTACTATTAAAGGGGTAAACCCTAATCACTATAAGAACAATAATTTGGTACACTATGTTAATCATAGTTGTATGTACTTGATGGAAGGGTTAATATGACCTAATCAAGTTGAGAGGATGATAGCATGAAATTCATACATGAGTATGATTCATGTGGTGATTAAGGGTATGATCCTTAGTAAGGAGATCACAAAACCCTAATCATGAATATAAACCCTAATTGACAGGGATATTGAACTCTAACCCCAATTGAGGGCAATTCTAAATGTAACCCTAATCTAGGGTAATGATATGTGAAACTCCAATTTAGGGAAATGAGATGTAAAACCCTAATTGGGATGAATAGTGAATCTCTAATTATGAACAATTAAATGAAATCCTAATGGAGATTAATAGTAGACCCAAATTGTGGGTGACTATAGTGGAAACCCTAGTTGAGGATGATTCCATGTGAAATCCTATTCTAGGGTAATGCCATGAGAAACCCTGAGTTAGAATGATATATGTGGTACCCTGATGTAATTATGTGATGTGAGACTCAAATCTAGGGGGATGCCATGTAATGACATGTGAAACTTTTGTTGAGGGTGATTCCATGAGAAACCCTAGTTGGGGGTGATTCTATGTGAAACCCTAGTTGAGGGTGATTCCATGTGAAACCCTAGTTGAGGGTGATTCCATGAGAAACCCTAGTTGAGGGTGATTCCATGTGAAACTTTAGTTGAGGGTGATTCCATGTGAAACCCTAGTTGAGGGTGATTCCATGAGAAACCCTAGTTGAGGGTGATTCCATGTGAAACCCTAGTTGAGGGTGATTCCATGAGAAACCCTAGTTGAGGGTGATTCCATGTGAAACTTTAGTTGAGGTGATTCCATGTGAAACCCTAGTTGAGGGTGATTCCATGAGAAACCCTGATTACGAATTAACACCACATAAAGCTTTAATACTATGTTGTGATGAGAGGCCCTAAGAAGGGTGAAGGTATGTGAGACTCAAATGTGGAATCATAATACATAAAGCTCTAATCCTGGGCAATATGACAATGAATCCTAATCCTAACTTTTTTTAATTAAGGGTATAAGGAAACCCTAATGATGAGATAGGAGGAATTACCTTATAAAGGTGAAATATTTCATGTGGTTGATTATAAGCAACGTTATTGTAAGCTATGTCTTTATCATTAGACAAGTCCATATCATTAAAGATAGTTGGACAATTCTAATGTGTGGCCTATGCATTACATGCTAAAGGTGAGAGATTAGTAATGAAATGTATTAAGAGGGAAATACCTTAATACAAGATAAGTTGGTTAACTCAAGAGAGTCTGAAATGATGAGAAAAGTGATACATCAAGATATGATAGTTATCACATTCAGCACTTCAGGGTTTATATACCTGGATGCTCTTCAAATCCAATATAATTGGGTAAGAAACATATGAAGTGTGTTATGCAACTATTACTATGAAAAAGTAATGAGTTGATGCACTTTGATAAGTGTTGACTAATGTACCTTGAGAATGGGGTTAAGCCAAATTAATGAGTATGATGTATTCATACCATGATGAGGGTGAGAATTGAACTCATACCTTGAATTGATGATCATTAATGCTATATGATGAGAGTAATGATCTTGAATAATTAGTTATGATATCTTTGAATGCCCCAGAGGTATGGAATAATGAATTGAGGGTTGGATAGATAATATAATCATGAAACCCTAATTAATGGGAAATGGGGAACCCTAACCCTAATTTTGGGTAAAGGGAATGAAAAGCCCTATTTGGTAGTAAACCCTAATTATTGGTAAAGGAATAATAGTGTTACTATTGTATCACATGATGTGATGAATAACTTGTATGATTATTATCATGCCTAATATCCATGTAGGTTTTATGAGATGATGAACTTAGCCAGGTTTGAGCTGTGACATTTATATAATAAATGTTGATTGGCCTTATGTGCCTTAATGTTGTTGTTGCTTAGTAAAAGTAACATATGTGCATGGATTTTATGAGTCATATGAGTAAGATGTTGCCTAAAGAGGTGACAAGATATATTGTGGCCTTGTGAGCCATGTGTGATGCTTGTGTAACAAGTATCATGAATGCCTTAGTCAGATGACCTGAAGGTGATAGTTACCTAATAGATGGTAATGATGCTCAATGATGAGTTAAGGGTTTGAATACCCATAACCGTATGATTATGGTGATGAGATTGCAATGGGATGATAATTCCCAGTATTGAAATGAGGGACTGTGTTCCCAAGGTCTTTTAAAGACTGGTAAGTATTTGATGAAAATAGTACATGTCTCTTTATAGCATTGTTGTAATAAGTCATGCTTGAGAACTTGGCTGATGCTAAAAGAATGTGAAAATGTACTTAATTAATAAAGTGAAATCATATCATGTAGAGCCATGACCATAGATCCATCATCGTCAGTAATAAGGTGATGGTGAAACGGGTGCTCCGCGACAAAACCCGGAACGCATATTTTGAATATGTGGGGGTAAATGGGCGAAAAATATCCTTACATCCGGTGAAGAGATTGAGGGAAGGTAAACATCAAACCTCTCAATCCTTCATGTGTCGGGATGGATGTATCACAAATATCCCGATGGTTGGGATAGATGTAACATTAATCTCCCAATGATATTTAATGTCGGGTCAATGAAGATAAACATTAAATCTCTCAATGGCCGATGAGAGTGTAGTTGACGCTGTAACTCTATAGCGAAGTTCCAGTATACCCTGGAAAGCTATTTTGAGCAATCGACATAGTCCTGCTTGTGGTCCCGCACTGACCAGGATGTGAGAGGTCATGGGAATCCAAATCTTCCATTGACCTATGTATGGTACCGATTTTGACTTCGCAGTGGTCGGTTGGAGTATGAACGGTATACATCATCTCCTCAGGGTATAAGTGTGATTGTAAAATGAAATCAGTCGTATAGCATGTTTGCTTAAGGATTGAATACGTAAATTCATTGGCTGATGTTACATTTCTTTTATATAACTTTAGATCATTGATGTTATTCATATCTGTTTGTATTCATTACAAGTAGATGGATGAACTATGGCTATACTATAAGTAGATGCAATGTTCTCCTTGGGAAAGGAGATTACTTCACTCTGTTCATACATTGATTTATCTACTGTCATTTTGATATAAATCCTTCTGCTCAGTTTATTTTAATAAACTGCTATAACAATGTTTTGGTGGAGAGTTATATCTCCCACTGGGGCAATTTATAGTTGTCTCACCCCCGTGGGATCTAACATTTTTAGGTGGATGCAGACAAAGAAGCAGAAATCCTTTTGTAGGGAAAGGACAACAGCAGTAACATCAGGGACAATAGTGAGATCTCAGGTGGAGATACTGTTTGTCAAGTCATGTAACTAGAAAGTCATATGTGTCATCTTTGTACTCTCAGGTCCTCGGAGTTTTTAGTCACTGTTTTTAATGAATCAATCCGAGATTTTGGCTTGATGCCTCAAGATTCGTATGATGTATGTACATAATGTTAATAGGACAGCTTCAATAATCCGCTGCAAATGATTCACTTCCGCTTAAGTAAAACTTGTTTTTCTGAGTTGGATGCCACAAATTAGTGGTATTAGAGCTCCAGGTTCGCTGAGTCTACAGAGACATAGGACTAAGGTAGTAGAGTTTGTTGTTCTGTCATCTAGTGTATCTGATAGTGTCTTCTGCTCGTATAAGAGAAGAAGAACTTAAAGATGATTGGGTCACATGAGGAGGTTGCTGCTGAAAGCAGCAATGTCGCACCAAGAAGAGGTGCATGGGAGCAGGCAAGAAAGGGACAATTTCCTGAGAACCCCCTAACTGACCCAACTATAATAAGAAATCCTTCTTTAAGTATTACTGTTGGAGATTTTAGGGCAACAGTAATGTATATAGTGGATCAAGCATTGGCAGTGTTAGCCTGAGGTAGTGAATAATCCATGAATCATGACAGGTACGACAAAATAATGTCATTCAAATATGTTATTTTATGAATTCCTGGATTAATTGAGAAAGTAATTGATTGAGTTTTCCTTATTTAGTCCTATGAGGGCTTATGTTTTGCCTAGTAAAACATTACAAATGTTTTATGTTGTTCTTACCTCTATAAGAAAAGATGAGGTACAGAAGGGATGCCTGGATAAAGTCCAGGGATGTTAGATCTTATGCTTATGATAATATGAAAAGGAAGGAATATGAAAGTATACAAAGTGCATACCACTTAATCTCTGTATTTATATACCCTAGCCAGGTATACAACTATTGATGATAAAGTGAGTATGGAAACTCTTAGATTGTTGTCTTTTTGATTGCTCTGATCAAGTAGTCATTCTGAGACAATCTAATGAGTATCATGAAATCAGAAATATGGAATGAATAAATGTGTCATATCCTAAGCATAAGAAAGAGAAGTCTGAGAGAATCTTAGATGAGCATGTTGGTATGAGGAAAAAAAGGTGTACTCCTCATAAGATAAGAATAAGAATAAGGGAGATGAACCCTGTTCAATAAAGATGTAAATATAATAAAGATCTTTCCCATAATGAGGAAATGGGAAATGTGATGAGATCATGAGATGATCATAAACATGCTAGATAACAATAAAGAAAGGAATACTGATATGTAATCATCCTTATAAATTCCTATGCTGAAGGAAAGGAACCTAGGATGAGATAAAGATTAAATGATTCATAAATAGTTGAAAATACATGAATTGATAAGAGGAATATGAATCCTTGTTTTCTTTCCTTTCAGGGACATGAAAATCAAGTGGGTCTTAGGACACTTGATGTGCATAAGATAAAAATGTTCATGTTATGGATACTTAGAAAAGTATCAGTTTATCTTGGACATTAGTTCCAAGGTGAAGACATATGTAACAATTAATGTTCCAAGATGAAAGGAAGATAAATATGTGATGTGTTCTCAACACAAGTGATAGATACCAAGGTGAAAGATTCTGGTATCTTAGAAATATCAAATGGTTTATGTTGGCTACCTAGAGTGGTCAACTATAAAATTAGTTTGACTATATAAAAAAGTATGAACATCATATGTTAAGAGTTTATGCTTTGCATAAACATGATATTAATAAAGAATGTATGATGTTTTTCTGAACAAGAAAAGTGTTACTTGACACGTAATTGATTCCATAGTCAATGATGAAGAACAGTGTGGAAATAAGGGTATAAGGAAACCCTAATGATGAGATAGGAGGACTTACCTTATAAAGGTGAAATATTTCATGTGGTTGATTATAAGCAACCTTATTGTAAGCAATGTCTTTATCATTAGACAATTCCATATCATTAAAGATAGTTGAACAATTCTAATGTGTGGCCTATGCATTACATGCTAAAGGTGAGATATTAGTAATGAAATGTATTAAGAGGGAAATACCTTAATACAAGATAAGTTGGTTAACTTAAGAGAGTCTGAAATGATGAGAAAAGTGATACATCAAGATATGATAGTTATCACATTCAGCACTTCAGGGTTTATATACCTGGATGCTCTTCAAATCCAATATAATTGGGTAAGAAACATATGAAGTGTGTTATGCAACTATTACTATGAAAAAGTAATGAGTTTATGCACTTTTATAAGTGTTGACTAATGTACATTGAGAATGGGGTTAAGCCAAATTAATGAGTATGATGTATTCATACCATGATGAGGGTGGGAATTAAACTCATACCTTGAATTGATGATCATTAATGCTATATGATGAGAGTAATGATCTTGAATAATTATTTATGATATCTTTGAATGCCCCAGAGGTATGGAATAATGAATTGAGGGTTGGACAGATAATATAATCATGAAACCCTAATTAATGAGAAATGGGGAACCCTAACCATAATTTTGGGTAAAGGGAATGAAAAGCTCTATTTGATAGTAAACCCTAATTCCTGGTAAAGGAATAATAGTGTTACTATTGTATCACATGATGTGATGAATAACTTGTATGACTGTTATCATGCCTAATATCCATGCAGGTTTTATGAGATGATGAACTTAGCCAGGTTTGAGCTGTGACATTTATATAATAAATGTTGATTGGCCTTATGTGCCTTAATGTTGTTGTTGCTTAGTAAAAGTAACATATGTGCATGGATTTTATGAGTCATATGAGTAATTTGTTGCATAAAGAGGTGACAAGATATCTTGTGGCCTTGTGAGCCATGTGTGGCGCTTGTGTAACAAGTATCATGAATGCCTTGGTCAGATGACCTGAAGGTGATAGTTACCTAATAGATGGTAATGATGCTCAATGATGAGTTAAGGGTTTGAATACCCAGAACCATATGATTATGGTGATGAGATTGTAATGGGATGATAATTCCCAGTATTGAAATGAGGGACTATGTTCCCAAGGTCTTTTAAAGACTGATAAGTATTTGATGAAAATAGTACATGTCTCTTTATAGCATTGTTGTAATAAGTCATGCTTGAGAACTTGGCTGATGCTAAAAGAATGTGAAAATGTACTTAATTAATCAAGTGAAATCATATCATGTAGAGCCTTGACCATAGATCCATCATCGTCAGCAATAAGGTGATGGTGAAACGGGTGCTCCGTGGAAAAACCTGGAACACATATTTTGAATATGTGGGGGTAAATGGGCAAAAAATATCCTTACGTCTGGTGAAGAGATTGAGGGAAGGTAAACATCAAACCACTCAATCCTTCATGTGTCGGGATGAATGTATCACAAATATCCCGATGGTTGGGATAGATGTAACATTAATCTCCCAATGATATTTAATGTCGGGTCGATGAAGATAAACATTAAATATCTCGATGGTCGATGAGAGTGGAGTTGACGCTATAACTCTATAGAAAAGTTACAGTATACCCTGGAAAGCTATTTTGAGCAGTTGACATAGTCCTATTTGTGGTCCCGCACTGACCGGGAAGTGAGAGGTCATGGGAATCTGGCTCTTCCATTGACCTATGTATGGTACCGATTTCGACTTCGCAGTGGTCGGTTAGAGTATGAGCGGTATACCTCATCTCCTCATGGCATAAGTGTGATTGTAAAATGAAATCAGTCGTATAGCATGTTTGCTTAAGGATTGAATACGGAAATTCATTGGCTGATGTTACATTTCTTTTATATAACTTTAGATCATTGATGTTATTCATATATTTTTGTATTCATTACAAGTAGATGGATGAACTATGGCTCTACTATAAGTAGATGCAATGTTCTCCTTGGGAAAGGAGATTACTTCACTCTGTTCATACAATGATTTATCTATTGTCGTTTTGATATAAATCCTTCTGCTCAGTTTATTTTAATAAACTACTATAACAATGTTTTGGCGGAGAGTTATATCTCCCGCTGGGGCAATTTACAATTGTCTCACCCCCGTGTGATCCAACATTTTTAGGTAGACGCGGACAAAGAAGCAGAAATCCTTTTGCAGGGAAAGGACAGCAACAGTAACATCAGGGACAACAGTGAGATCTCAGGTGGAGATATTGTCTGTCAAGTCATGTAACTAGAAAGTCATATGTGTCGTCTCTATACTCTCAGGTCCTCGGAGTTTTTAGTTAGTGTTTTTAATGAATCAATCTGAGATTTTGGCTTGATGCCTCGAGATTCGTATGCTGTCTGTACATAATGTTAATAGGACAGCTGATGTTGTAATCCTCGAGAAGAGATGGTATAGGTTATGTACGTTCGAACCAAAATATAAATGTTATACAATGGTTCTTGATGGAAAAGACTTCTTATATTTGTATCTCTTTGCAAAAAGTTTTAATTTTTAGTGATTTTCAATAATCTGCTGCAAATGATTCGCTTCCGCTTAAGTAAATCTTGTTTTTGTGAGTTGGATGCCACAATAACTGAGTTTCACCACTACTACCCATGTAAACATGTCCCTAACATATCCAGACGAGATATATCTATCCAAAGGGAGTAAGCAAAAACCATCCATTAGGAAGTAAGATTTTGTAAGCATCTCAATGGGATTGATGTCTCATTACACACAGACCATGCACTTACTACTCTAGAGATGTCCCTCTAAAGTTCTCACCCAAACATCAACCAAGTCAATCGATATTCAAATCCCAAGTATATAAGTTCTCACAACAAGGAATATAATAGATCATGCAAAATGGGAGATCAAGCCACCAAACATACATAAAAAGATTAACATTGAGATGGAAAGTTATATACAATCCATATAATGTTGTTATGGGGACACATTAAACATGGGTGATGGAGCTACTCCCCCCACCCCAACAAAATGGAACTACTCACTCATCGAGAAGAATTCAGAACAAGAGAAAGAGAAGGAGGAATAGTTATCCATCATCTTCGATTGAAGGAGAGAGCAACCAGTCATAAGGGAGAAGTAGCCTAGACTGTCGTCGGGCTGCTTTGTTCTTTGCCCTTCATCTTCTTTGGGTTTGATTTGTTGGAGTAGGAGCAGTCCTGATGGGATGCAATTGGTAGGGTGGAGGTGTCAATGGCAACAGATAGTGGTGGAGTGCGACCGTGGCCAAAGTACCACAGGGGCATCGATGATAGTCGATGAAGATCGTCTTCCTTGGCTAGGCATAGAGCAACAATCTCTCGACATAATGCAGTAAAAGCAATCCCTCCAAATGAAGGAGGGGTCGACTATTTATAGGCTCTAACTGTGCAGGTGGTCCAATGGTCGATGAGATTTCTCAGTGGTATCTGAGATCGTTGGTTGTTGAGATTTCTCAACTGTCACTGAGATTGATGGTCGTTGAGCTTTTTTAGCGGTCACTGTGTAACAAACTAGAATCTGAAATCCTACCATATCCCCTGATTAGAAATCTAGTGAACTTTGTTCTTTAGATGTGACCAAACAAGGATACCGTTTAAAACACATTTACAAAATAAATGAATTATGTGTTAACATGTAAATAAGATTATGTAATATGTTACATGATGGATAAATAAACATGAATCATATGCTTTGGTTTAACAATAAGTAATCTCATATTAAAATTTTCGTATAATTTAAATAAATAAATAAGGAATGGACATAGGGCACGTTTGGATTGCATGACTTCGTTGGATTAGGGTATATCATGCATCTACTGAATGTTGCTCTGGGAATATGGCTGCATTTTCTGAGTCCAACAACTTTAGGTCTTTTGTTTGGTTTAATGGAGTGATCACCTAGAACAAGAAATCATCTGTAGAGAGAGATATGTTGTTAATATAATAATTAGATTCAAATTTGATATAGCCGTAAAGAAAGGGAGAGGAGGTAGGGACCTACGGCAAGCAGAACGCAGAAGACACACCCGACGGGTGATAAGGAGGTGGGGACGGGCAGACAGAAGACATATCAGATGACAAATGGGCGATATGTGAGCTGTATTTTGGCGCACGATAGTTTTAAAAAGGAAACAAAAATCCAGCACTAACACTGTCGATCGAAGATGTGGGATTCCTGAGTTTTAAGCTTCGACAAACCAAACATAGAATTTTGTGTGTCGGGTGCAAAAATACAATCCAATATAGTCAGATTCAACAAAACAAAGATGTCCATAATGTGTAAAATGAGTAAAATGTAGATTTTCATGCATATTAATAATATATGCCTTTTTTTAACAATGTGACATTAGTAGGACTTAATTAAGTAAGTGTTGATATAATGTTTTGATAAATATAATGATAATTTGTCAAAATTACTAATTGTGTGATAACTCATAAAAATAAATCTCAAACTAAAAATATAATAGTGAAAACGTGTTCCTTGGGTGCCTATTACCTTGGGAGCCAAATTTTACATTATTTGTACAATAATAACTAACCTAATTCTATTTAGAAAAGAAAATAAGATAAGAGCCAAAAGTATTAAATAAATTACTAAAAGTTTCCAAAAGTGGAATTAAACCCCAAATTCGAAATCTACATACTAAAATAATCCTATGTGTGAATTTTCATCTTATTTGGACAAACTTGCCTATCCTACTATAGTTTAGGAGAGAGAATGTACTTTTAAGCCCAAAATATTAAACAACATGTTAAATAATCTCAAAAGCAAAAAAGTAATGGTAAAATTGTATAATACATGTTTTCGTTTAATTTTGGGTCAAGTTTCACATAATTTAGGAGTTTCTACATGCCTCAAATTCATGAAGGAAAGATAATGTGTTATAATCTAAAATAATTAAATAAAATATGAAATCTCTTCAAAAGTGAAATCTAATTCCAAAATTGGAATCTACATGTCTTAATTATCCAGGTTGCAAAACTTCATATTAGTTGGACTTTGTATGAACCCCTAATTTGATTGGGAAAGAAAAAGAAATTAATTAAATATCACTTTAGTCTAAATCGGAATTGGAATTATAATAAATGTAATGTGTCACACGCTTTAGGGAACTGTAAAGAAGTGAAACCACCTCTCTACTGAAAATTTGAAGAATAAAACCTCCACTCCAAACACACCTCTAAGGTATCTTGGAGTGGGTATAAAATTTTTAAATCTTATTAATGGTATGCAAAACAACCAAAGTGTAGCAGCGGAAGAAAATAATGACTATATTCAATTTCTCAACTATATTACAGAGTATATCTCAATCTCCCACATAGGGTTTACATGTATGATACAACATAAGGATCTAAGATATAGGGAAGTCTAAACCATAACTCCTTAATCTATATCCATATCTTCATGCCATATCATCCAAGTCTTTCACCTAGGGTTGGAAGCATACCCCAGCAAGAAGAGAAAAATGGATGACATCAGCAAAAGCTGGTATGTGCATACTAAAAAGTAAAATTGAGCAATATATGGAGTAAAGGACATCAAATAAAGTGAAGTTACCTATAGAAGAGAAAATTATCACCCAAATGGGTATCAAGAGAAAAGAATCATAATAAAACGATACTTGCCATTAAAATAACATATAAAAGTGGGGCCACATAAGTACATATGAAATTAGGGCACATAACCCATAATGCATAAACATAATCATGCATGCATGTGAGATAAACATAGTCCTAGAACAATATAAATAACAATGACAGTCAAGCCTCATAAACTTGAAACCTGATAGAGAATGACACATAACTAAACTCCCAATATATGAAAGTGGGCCAAACCTCATAAATTTCAAACCCGGGTATGAGGCACATAACCTCCATCCCAAAAACATAAAGGGCACATAACCCAAAACCAATGCAATTATACTACTCTAGTGCTACTGAATCACATAGCATGTTAATGCAGAGGCAAGTAGAAAGTATAGTCAGATTATACAAACTAGTCACCACATAAGTGACCAACATATACATCCACCTCATAAGTGGGAAAAAGTCATCACATGTCATCATATAAAGTTCCATCATGTACAAAACATATGAAAAGATTCCAAAAGAATATCCATGATCACGAGATTAGTAACAAATAAGGTAGTTCACATGAACCAAGTTTTACAAAAGAAAAGACATATATGTAGGCTATTGTCCATAGGACCAAGAGAATGAAGAAATATATGTGAATTGCTCAACATAGAATAATAGTAGATACAACATACCTCAACTTCAGAGTCTAAAGATCCAAAGTCACTTCTAGGTCCAAGCCTAGGCATCCAAAGAACCTATGATGCATATATGTGGAATTAGGGTTAAGTTTCCATTAATTATTCAAAACCCTAAAAATTCACCTTTTTTATTATTATGTGAATTAGGTTATGAAACCATGCCACATTTTAGTTTATTTTATTAGGAGTCCAAAACATATTTTATGATTTTTTTACTTACATATATTTAGTTATAAATTTTACTAGTTATTACTTAATTAGGTAAATTCATTAAAATCACATATTTTCATGATTGGATTTGGTCAACAAAACCAGTACCACTAGGTATCCCTAAATTTTCTGATTTCATAACATATTTTATTTTATTTTTCTGAGCTATGGATAATTAGTTATATATTTTAAAAAACCAACCAATCAAGAAATTCCACGTCAGTGATAGACTTGCGAAAAGACAAGAGAGAGAAAAGAGAGAGGGGGAGAGTAGAAACGCACTAAGTTGGCCCAATTAGGGCCTGCCAACTCGGTCAGCCCCCACCGACAGCTGGACAAATTGCTTCAGCATGAAAAAGAAAAACAAACAATGTGAAAAGATGATTTTGCCCTTCTGCGAAAAACAAAAGTGAGAAGAAAAATAGGAGGGCAGAGAAGGAAAAACATACGAGGGAATCATCCCCCCATAGCGTCTGCTAGAAATCCAGCAACTGGAGGTCGGTCTCTTGACTCAAGACCACGATCCAGGGCATCATGACAGGAGGGATCGATCTAAAGGGGTTCCTCACCCAAAACCGAACTCGACGAGCCTAAAAAGTAGGTTGTTCATTTCACGAGGAAGCAGAACACATTTCCGTCATGGTCGGAACCTGATGGTCAAGGCCATGAACCAAAATCATAGGTAGGCTGCGACGCACCCCTGGTCAACTGGTAGGAATCGAAGAGAACAGCCGAAGGAGGCTCACCAAGAGTTTAATTGCACCGAGATGGATGAAGATGCTCTGAGGCAGTCACGACGTCTGGTCAGAGAAGATGGAGTTTGTGGAAGAAGCATACGCACCCCCAGACCAAATCGAACATGGAGGCGAGCTTGGGGATGTACGGTGGTGGATTCTGGGTGGTCATACAGAGTTGCGACACCATGAGAAGGGGTGTGTGGTATTGTGGCTTCGTGAGAGGGAAAGTTGTCATTTAGGGGTCTCTTCTATAGGGACCCTCATGGCTCATGTTAGTGTTTGATGAAAGCGGAATCCTCTCTCAAAACTGAAGCAACAAAAATTACAAAAAACCATCAATTAAATAGAGAGATATCCGGGAAACAAGATTTGTGTTACTGTACAACCAAAACACGGTCTCCTACTCAAGGCATGAGACGATCTTCTGACCGTCCGATCTTAAAACTAATGGTTGTGATCAAACAACGCATACAGTAAATCCGGGAATCGTAAGACTATACCATGACAGCGTGTAAATCCGATTTTTTTAATAAAGTATATATATTATTTTCTTTTCTCTTTCTTCAATTGAGGGTTCAAATCCTATCCAAATTACATGAAAATTTGCACAGAGGCCAATTAAGGTATGTAGATTCTGATTATGCACTTAGTTTTGCCTTTTGGAAACTTTTACTATGTTAAATTAATCAAATATTATTTTCTCTTTCCTCATGCATTAATGACTTTACGATTCACCAAATCTGATGAAACTTCACATATAAGTCATATTTAATGTTTTGGATACGAATTTTCCATCAATTTTACACATTGGAGTTGTTTGAGCATTTATTTAATATTTTTAAGCCTCTACACACTTCTCTCTCCTAATTTCACCTTTTAAGCAAACATTCTCTAAATTGGATGAAAATTCACCCAAAGGCTATATTTATTATGCAGATTATGAATCCAAGATTATTTTCCTCTTTTGGAGTCATTTATTATTTTATTTGATATTTTGGGGGAAACTTAGATCTTTTCTTCCTAAATGAATTAAATTAATTATTATTATATGAATAATGTGAAACTTGACTCTCAACGAAATTGGGACCCAAGGAACACAATTTTTAACTTATATTCTACTTTTGGGATTTATTTTAATGAGATATGCCATATGGCCCATTAACTAAAACTATTTATTCAATTAAGTTCTTTAACTTCTTATTACCAACCAAATGAGTCATATGTAATTATTAAGTACACATTATCATGTATTCCATTATATACTTTAGGTGACACATTTTATGTTCCATTATTGGCATAAATCTAATGTGTGAACATTAGGTTACATTATGGTGATTTATACATGCTTTAGCTCATTAGGGTCATACAAAACATCTTCTAGATCTATCCTCAACCTTGTTTGGCTAAGTCTAAGAGATCAAACTTCTAGGGTAGGATCTAAGATCTGGTATGTTACAGGAACTTAGTCGATACACACAACGATCAAGAGCTCATTTCCTATCTTGCTCTTGAATAGGAAATCAAATGTGTGAACTCGACCTTGTAAATCGTGGATAACTCTCTCATCTCTTGATCTCTGTGAGAGATTCTTTCTCCATTAGTTTCCGGATCTATTTCCGCATTGATTCATGCCTTATATGCTGCCTATTGTGGTATATTCTAGAAACATCCAATCTTGGCATGCAAGAATTCTCACGCCAGAGAGGTCTTTTGCTCATGTAACCCTCCCTATAAATGGTAGACCTATCATTTGGTTCCATGACAACGAGAGCAAACTTTCTCTGGCTTTAATTCCTTTGAACATCATTGTTTCAACCTCCATCGAACCAAGTTTCTATTTCGACCATTGTAGAGATCACCCTCGACTGTTGGCTTCACTACAACCAAATTTCTTCCATAGTAAGTTTGTTTGAGCATCGTTCTCCGAGATCAGCGTGTTTTTGACTTGTGATAGCCATCACATGGCATTTTCCCAACTTGCACCACCACAACTCTGTCATGTTTCCATCGGGGTCAGGGGGGAGAGATGAACCCTAAGAGAATCATCTATATACCCCTCTTGGCTCTTTTGGTCTTTGTTTTACCCCAAGGGTATATTGGCAAATTCATGACCTATTTCAATAATAGTCACAGTTTTGATCAAATCATTTATTGACAATAATGCCCTATCACGCTATAAAGTCTCAATATATGATATAAGGGCGAATTAGTCATTTGCAAATTACTTTCAATAATAAATCAGTAATTAATTTAAATCTTGTAAAATTCATATCTTTTAATTGGAAACTCCAAAAATTACACAAAAATATGTTTTCGAATCCTTAGAATATTCTCTATCTTTTTCTCCAGCCTAATTCCAAAGTTTTATAAATATTATTTTTAGGGTTTAATAATACATATTCACTTAATAATAATTGGAGACATATTTTGATGGGTAAAAATTAGATATTGGATCAAATCCACAATCAATAACCCTTAACTTAATCTCTAAGATACGATCATGTGTCAAATTAGATTTTTATCTAAGAGAGTATTAGGGTTTTGATTTCACTTATGATCTTATTAGTAACTAAAAATGATATCATGATTAATAAAGATGTGGTTTTGAGTCAAATATCATTAAGAAATCCTAAAATAAATATTAGGTCTTTAACATGTGTTGACCTAAGGTATTACTGATGGATTTGGATTTCTAGTGTTTTCACAATACATAAATATATTAGAACATAAACCCTAATTGATGGACCTAATCCTATATGTAGGTTGAGATGACTATAGACTTGGAGGATTAGGACTTAATCCATAACTTAGCACTCAAGTCAAGGTATGATTGCATCCTACATTAATTCTATATTGAGCAGTTCTAATTCTTCTCTCTAAATCTATGTTTGCATCCCCTATTATTCTTATTGAGAAATAAACCTAATTTCTCTCACTCTTGACATATTAGCCAACACAATATATCTCTTTTGAGAACTTATTCCATGTAAAACATTCTACTTAATTATGATCTAATGATCATCTTATTTTGTTGGACTTTCTTTTGAACTTCTAACTTGTACTTTAATTCTTATTGAAATCCTAACATTGCCCGCTTATGTGGTTGATGCTTATTTTGTCCATTTTTGTGATGGAAACTTTATTTGTTCTTTAAAAGACTACACTTTATACTTGCCTCCACATTTATTACATGTTATGTGATTCAATAGCCCTAGAGTAGTGTAATTACATTGGTTTTTTAGTTGTGTGCCCTTATTATATTTTTGGGATGGAGGTTGTGTGACCCATACCCGGGTTTTGTGCCCACTTTTATATATACTAGTGAGATGATCGTGTCTCGTACTCTATAAAGTTTCAAGGTTGTGAGCCTTGGCCGCCATTGTTATTTATATTGTTCTAGTGCTATGTTTATCTCACATGCATGTAGGTGATAATTCTTGTGATGGGTTTTGTGCCCAAAAATTTATATGAGCTTGTGTATCACAATCTTTATATTTTATTTCATGGCAAGTATTCTCCATGTTATCATTTTTTGAAATTCATATTCTTTTATGCTTAGTTGGGTAGTCCTTTCCTTTTTCCATGGGAAGTCATCCTTTTTGACACTCCTTTATTTCATAGCATTGCTCAATATCAATTTAGTATGCACACACCAATGTTTTGTTGAGGTATCTACCTTTCTCCTTTTGTTGGGGTACGCTTCCAACCCTAGGTATAGGTCAAGGAGAAGACAACCAAGTTGGACCAAAACCTCATCAAGTATAGCTGAAACCTTCTGGTAGACTCTCTTAAAGTGGTTAGGTGATCCTCAATTGATCCTTTAGTTTTGTTAGATCTCTTATGTATCACCATGTGTTGTGAAGTTTTGACACAATACCAAGTTCTATAATAGTTAGATATTTTGTTTTCGTTGCTACAACTGGTTACTTGAATCATACATTTTGAATAAATTGGTTATCATCCCTTTTGCAAAAACATTATAGTGGTGTTGATATATGGGATGTTTCCTTTTTATTTGATTTAGTAGGGAGCCTATCAGGTCCCACTCCTTCCAGTATGGTATCAGAGCCAATGACTATCTATTATGTAACTATTTCAATCTTGTCTCCCTTAGGATGATTACCTTTTTCATAGGTTGCTTATACATAGTACAATTGCCTTATGTAGGAAAACCCTAATGGCGGGATATAACTCATCAGTTGACAAACTAGCTAGTTATGAGACACCCTGGAACCCTACGTATGGGATTCAAGGATTGATCCTCCCTTTACCTCTTTGGTGAATCAAGTTACTCCTCCAACTGGAAGTTGACCATCAGTAGTTTAGGATACCTCAAACTCTATTGATGCTGATGTGGGTATAGTCATCTCACCTGAACAAGAGTTAGCTTTGTTGCGATAGTTCATTACCACAACCATGGTGGGAAAGATGAAGAGTCCTCTTGTGTCCGAAAAGCCTAAGGAGTACTCGTTAACCGATTTCATGAAGATGCAACCACCTTATTTCAAAGGTGAAGGAAAACTAGAGATGGTTAATAAGGCTACTGGGTTTAGTCATGGAGCAGACTTTTGATGGTATGGCATGTACTCCGCATCAGAAGGTTAGGTTTGCATCTTATGCGCTACATGGACCAGCTCACATTTGGTGGAATGGAATATCACATACTCGTAACATCTTGACCATGACATGGGAGCAGTTTTTGGCACTATTTCATGGTAGGTACATCTACATTGTTGTCCTAAAGAAGAAGGAAGCACAATTCTACAATTCGAAGCAGGGTTCCTTGTCTATCTCCGCATATGTGCAAAAGTTTTTGTTGTTGGAACATTCTGCTTCTAAATTGAGTGAGGATCACAAAGTTTACATATTCCTGCAAGGACTCAACTACAATGTGGGTTTTTCTCTTATCCCACATCTCCCTCTAACTTTTCAACATATGGTTGATTAAGCTTTAGCTGTTGAGTCTTATCCAGGATATCAACCTAAGGAACATGACAAGAAGAGGAAGTTTTTAGGTAATGAACATAAGAGGGACATGTGTGTTAAGTGTAACGGATATCATCCTCATGGGAAGTGTTCACATGGTGGAAATCAAGATAGACCTCGACCTAGATCTCAAGATAGGTCTCAAATTCATAAAGAAAAGAGAATATGTGTTATAATCTAAAATAATTAAATAAATATGAAATCTCTTCAAAAGTGAAATCAAATTCCAAAATTGGAATCTACATCTATTAATTATCTTAGCTACAAAATTTCATATTAATTGAACTTTGTTTGGACCCTAATTTGATTGGGAAAGAAAAAGAAATTACTTACATATCGCTTTAGTCCAAATTGGAATTGGAATGATAATAAATGTAATGTGTCAGGTGATTTAGGGAATTTCATCAATACACACAATTTTATGTGTTGTCAGAGCTCGATCTAATGATCAAGAGCTCCTCTCCTATCTCGCACTCGACTATGTAAAATTGACCTTGTAAATCGCAAATAACTCTCTCATCTCTTGATCTTTGAGAGAGATTCTTTCTCCATTGGTTTCCTCATCTATTTCCACATTGATCCATGCCTTATATGTTGCCTATTGTGGCATATTCCAGGAATGCCTAATCTTGTGGTGCAAGACTTCTCACGCCAAAGAGGTCTTTGCTCTTGTACCCCTCCCTATATATAGTTGACCTATCATTTGGTTCCGTGACAGCGAGAGAAAACTTTTTGTAGCTTCAATTCCTCTGTGCATCATTGTTTCAACCTTCATCAAACCAAGTTTCTATTTTGACCCTTGCAGAGATCGTCCTCGATTTTCGGCTTCACCGCAACCAAATTTCTTCCGCAGTAAGTTTCATTGAGCATTGTTCTTTGACATCAGTTTTTTTTTACTTGTAATAGCCATTGCCTGGTGTTTGCCCAACTTGCACCGCTACAGCTCCACTACATTTCTATCAGGGTCAGGGGGAGAGATGACTCCTAATAGAATTATCTATCTACCCCTCTCGACTCTTTCGGTCTTTGTTTTACCCCAAGGGTATATTGGTAAATTTATGACATATTTCAATAATAGTCGCAATTTTGATAAAATCATTCTTGATAATAATTCCCTATCATGCTATAAGTCTCGATATTTGATATAAGGGCAAATTGGTCATTTGTAAATTGCTTTCAATAATAAATCAGTAATTAATGTGAATCTTGTAAAATTCATATCTTTTAACTGGAAACTCCAAAAACTGCACAAAAATATGTTTTACAATCCTTGGAATTTTCTCTATCTTTTGGTCCAATTTTCATCGCTTGATTTCAAAGTTTTAAAAACATAATTTTTAGGGTTTAATAATCTATATTCACTTAATAATAATTGGAGAAAGATTTTGATGGGTAAAAATTAGATCTTGGATCACGTCCATAATCAATAACCCTGAACTTACTCTTTGAGATGCAATCATGTGTCAATTTAGATTTTTATCGAATATTTGAGTTTTAGGGTTTTGCTTTCTCTTATGATCTTATTGGTAACTAAAAATGATATCATGATTAATAAAGATGTGATTTTGAGTCAAATATCATTAAGAAACCCTAAAATCAATGTTAGGACTTTAACATGTGTTGACCTAAGGTTTTACTGTTGGATTTGAATTTCTAGGGTTTTCATAATACATAAAGTATTAGAACATAAACCCTAATTTATGGACCTAATCCTATATGTAGGTTGAGTTGACTTTAGACTTGGAGTATTAGGACTTGATCTCTAACTTAGCACTCAAGTGAAGGTATGATTGCATCCCACATTAATTCTATATTGAGAATTTTCAAATTCTTCTCTCTAAATGTATGTTTGCATCCCCTATTATTCTTGTTGAGAAATAAACCTAATTTCTCTCACTCTTGACATATTATCCAACATAATATCTCTCTTTTGAGAATTTATTTCATGTGAAACATTCTACTTAATTATGATCTAATGAGCATCCTATTTTGTTGGACTTTCTTTTGAACTCTAATTTGTACTTTAATTCTTGTTGAAATTCTAACTTTGCCCACTTATGTGGTTGATGCTTATTTTGTCCATTTTTATGATGGCAACTTTATTTATTCTATAAAAAACTACACTTTATACTTGCCTCCACATTTATTACATGTTATGTGATTCACTAGCCTTAGACTTGGAGGATTAGGATTTGATTTGTTGGTATGTATGCCCAAAGAGACAATCATATGATGATTGAGATGGCATAAAGGATTTGATTAATAATAAAGGCAAGCTTCCAATTCATTATGTTTCACTCGGTTATGAGATAATGTGGAAACATAATGGATGTCTAAAGAATGACAATACTCAATGAAATATGTCTTCAAGTACGTGACTTGAACAATGAGATCATACAGATGTTAAGAGTGTGTGCATTCTTATTATGTCCCTGGTCGGTTCTTACTATGGAAGGCAAATAGACAACAGTAACACATAAAACTGGAGTATGTGTTGGTTGATGATTGAATCTCATTAGTCAGATATGGTATATCAAACCAAGCACACATATACTTGTTACAGAACCATGTATCAGACAGACCCACCTTTAGAGTGACACATGGTAACTATAAATGGTGGTCATAATCATCTCTCATAGTGAAGGTGGTGATTTTGGTTCTTAGACCTAAAGTCACTACACTTGCCACGTGTTATTCGGTATACTTTAACATCATCCAATGTAACCCCAAATAAGGATTGCTATAAAAGTAATGATTGGGTAGTTGTGACATGTAGGGACTAATTGTGATTGATGTAGATGGAATTTGTCCCTCCTACTGGAGTTTGATATTCTGGCTACTTGATAAGTGAGACTGAGAAAAGCATGTGCATGCACATGTGGATCAATATATGATATTGAGGTCACATATATCTCACATAGTCTACTCTAGGATCAAGGAATATGGATTGAACGTTGAATAGGATGATGATTCCATATCTCAAGTTCATTCTAGATATTAGAGACAAAGGAATATACAATCACTATCACACCTTACATAGATTGTAGTTTGAAGTTGTTCTCCAACTTTCCATTCACTTAGGTAGTACCGATGTGTGACTAGGCACCACTCCTTGCTTGTGATGTCATAAAATAGTTATGGACATTTACTCCCAACGAGATATGGGACCTATAGGGTCACACACATAGGAATTCACCTAGAAGAGGATTTTATCCATGAATGATGTTTAAGTCGATTACTAAAGACGTTTATGTATTCAATTAAACAACCAATTAACTTATCAGACTCAGATTCATCAAGTTCAAGTGTTGAACTAAATGGTTAGGGTGTCAGGTTGATTGGAAGTTGAATTGGCTGAATTTTGCATGAGCCAGGACACCAACCGATCGGCTCATAGGCTGAACCAATCAGCTCAGTTTGGTGAGACAACTAGTTCATCTAGTATACCAATCAGCTCAGTCATACCAATTGAAGCTTCTGGTGATTTTCTCAATTCATGAGAATATTAGATTGTATCACTTGTTTAATTTGATTGGTACAACAAATTAATGTTGGACATTAATTGGAAACCAATTTTTAATTAAAATTGCAAGCAGAAAACATATGAAATGATCGAATCATTGAGTGAACCAATCAGCTCACTATCCCAGCCCGACCAGTTCACCTGTCGTAGGGCAATTAACTAATGGAAATTCTGGTCCCTTCCATTCCCACTCAGATTGGGAACCCAAACCCTAACCCTTCTTATAAATAGAGGAGTATTGGGGGCTTCCCAGAGACACAACTCAACTGCTTCTGACAATTATTGTCCTTTGTGGTTGTGGTAACCAATAGAGAGGCCGAGCAAGTCCTACCCACTAAAGGGAGGGATAGCAACAGAGAAGAATTATGGGAGAGCAAGTAGGTGACTAGTATACCAATGAGAGGGACAACTCTGACCTGTCCATTCTAGTAGAACGATATGAGTTCTATGTGGTCTATGTGGACTTCCATAGAGGTGAGGTGTGAAAAACACTAGAGGGGGGGTGAATAGAGTTTTAAAATAATTTTAACAATGTATTGAACTCAAACAACCACAATTGAAATTGGAAGAAGGAGACAGGTGTTTAGAGTGGTTCCAACTTTAGCAAATACTAAAGTTGTCAGTCCACTACCCGGTTGCTTACCCAACCGGGATTTTGAAAGTATTTATTTTTTTACCTTCTCAAGGATTTATACAAAATACAATACTTTCCTTTACATCCCTTGAACAGCCTTCACTTGAAGTAGGTGCACCAACTTGAGGTAGCCTTCTTGAAGTAACTCCAAGCTCCCCCTTGAAGTAGCCTTCCTCTCTAGAAGTAACCTCCCGTTGCACCAGCCTTCTGAAGTAGCTCAAGGTCGCCTTCTTCACCAAGAAGATCTCCACCCTCTCCAATCCGTAGCCTCCAACCTAGGAGTAGCAAGGAGAGTACAAACAGTAATAGAGAACAAGAAAGGAAAAAAAGAAATTACAACTTATCCTTTGTAGCCCAAGGCTTGATTTGCCTAGATCAAGCGTATAAATCTCCTAACCAAGTGTATGGACTTGTGATTGCAGTGGGTAGGAGATACTAGCCTATAGGACACGAATTTTGAGCTTAGGAAGGAAGTTTCCAATTGTCACAATGCTCAAATTTCTCACAAACAGATTGCTCAAAGTATGCTCAAGGATTTCTCAAGTGTAACAAGTGTGTTTGAGAGTCCTATGGCTTGTCCTATGGATGCTTAAGGACGTTCTAGACAACTTCTAGGGGTTTCTAAGTGCTTAACTAGCCGTTAGGTACAAGTTTGTTGCTTTAGCAACGGCTAATTAATTTACTCTGCAGTTGTTGTCAGAGTTCATCTCGGTCGAGGAATGGTCGACCGAGATACCTACTCGGTCAAAGTTTTGTCGACCGACAGGCTCTCTGGATCAAGTGATTTGCAACGTCTATCTCCAACTGCCAACTACCTTGTCAGTTGTGTCTAACGGCTACTTTGGATCTTTCTCGGTCGAGAAGATTGTCGACCGAGAGTGTCTCGGTCGAGGAGTTGGTCGACCGAGATTGATCATGTTTCAATGTTTCAATTTAGGCACTAATTATATGTATGAGTGTGCAAATGTGATCCTATTTGAAGGGGATGACTTATCTAAATGTGGTGTTTAGATAGGGAAGATCTAACGCTTGATTTACATGCATTCTAAGTACTTGTACATTATATATTTGTACAAGCTTTTTACAAGGCGATTACATTGCATGAAAATATAAATATGGAAGCATATAGATTTCCCTAATACTTTGTCATCCGCCTTGTTCCTGCACACTCAAGTAGCTCGTTAGATAAATAAGAATGAAATGTTTGTCATAATCAAAACAAAGGGATTTATAGATGTCCATTTAGCCAACAATCTCCCCCTTTTTGAAGATGACAAACATTTCCAAAATATAAATAAAGGAAATATAAAACATATGAGTTTCATACCTGAAGATTTCCTTTTGTAGCCATTTTTATTTTTGCAAGTAAGTGCTGGCCAAGATGTTATGAAACTCATTTATATTTTTGATTTTATATTATTTTCTCCCCTTTTATCATTTCAAAAAGATATCCAAGTTGAATAATTTATAGTATTTCTCCCCCATAATTTTATACTATACTCCCCCTTAGATAGATATCCCAAATAGAAGTTTGAATTCTTTGCAATAGATAGTCAATTTAGTCACAATTTTAAAGATTGCATTCTTTTTTATTTATTTTTATTTATTACTCCCCTTATTTTGGATGCTCTACTATGATAGTCTTATACTCCATATTTAGAAGATTTCTCATATGCTTTTAGAAGAATATCCATTGTAACAAGTGAAGATAACCAATTTCATTAAAAACATGGAATGTATTACAAGCATGGAAAGATAATCAAATCATATAGAGATGACCCATTTATTACAATCATTCAAAGATGTCATTACAACTAATACAACTCCAAAACTCACTGGAAAGACTTAAGAATTACATCAATATCAGGGTCTTTCCCAAGAAACGGCTCAGCTCCATAATATCTAACCAAAGTTTGCCAATCCAGAGCACCTGTCTTGGTTAATGCATACGCTTCCAAGAAGGTAGGAACTCGATCAAATCGGAAGTTAGCAGCAATATCTTACAGTTGCATGGATGAAAACTGAGTGTGCGTGAGATCCATAGATGATGGAGGTGGAGTTTGATAATAGTTGTAAGAAGGATTATATGGATTGAGCATGCCAGGATTTAAAGAATAAGGATATTCATATGGTTGGTTTGGAGAAAGGGTTTGCATTCTTTGGTTTAGATAAGTCATGGCATGATGGTTATAATCTAGTTGTTTACTAAGATGATATTGTGACCCAGCAACATAGGTTAGGGTGTTTTGGATGGGATCATAGGGTAGGTTGGTAGGAGGAGGTGGTGGTGGTATATTTTGGGTAGATGTCTCTCATTCCGTCCTAGCCCTCTTATGACCGAAATCAATTCCCATTTTTTCTACAGTAATCTTACTTATTTTTTGTGGTCTACGCTCCCATGTATAACCCATATCCTCAATTTGTGTCTTAAGAAAATGTTGAGTAATTTGGCATACAAGATCAACATATGGAGGATTGCCAGAAAACTCAAGCATGTTTTTAAGAATAATGCGGATAAAATTTGTGGGAATACGTTGGATAATGGCATAGATTAGACACATGCGAAAAATAGGAACTTCAGACTTATTTGCTCTAGGATGTATGTTTGTTGAAATAATAAGGTTTACAATCCTAGCTGCAGGTTTGAGATTGATAGCGTAGTATGTGCCCCTATCTTCGTGACAGGTTGTATTTGATTGAAAAATGGTTCTTTTGATGTCACTAAGACTAACTGTATGGTCATCTTGGGAAAATTGATTAAGTGGGTTTCCAGTGGTAAGGTCAAGGGTGTCTTGATATTCATCTAGGTCAATATTTAGCATGTCAAGAATATCTTCTTCAGTAAATCGAAAGCTATGCCCATTGACCATAGTATAGAAGAAGATGGTTTCATTTTCAGAGTGGGAGATGAGGTTAGCATAGAATTCATTCACTACCTTGGTGGAATAGGAAGGGAAAGAAGGGTTGATGAATTCTTTCAACTTTTGCACCTCAAAAAGGTCCTCCAAGTCGACGATGTTGAAGAAGTCCATAACTTCAACTGGTCGTCGTGGGAGAGGAGCTTTGGAGGAGAGCCGTAGATAGTGATCACCAGCATCTCCGTCGACGAAGGCAATGTCGTTGATGATCGTCAATGGTGGAGTAGCTTCCCTTCCTTTCCTGCCGGCGACCTTCTTCTTCCCACGAGCAGATGATGAGGCCATTGCGGTGCTTGAGGGTGGAGAAGAAGCAAGGAAGTCTTGGGGATGAGGATGCTAAAGATTTGCACAAGAATGCACTAGAGAGAACCTATGGAAGCAAGAATATGAAAGTGTGAAGAAGTGACCTGTTTTTTGTCCCTTTTATAGCAATCCAGTGACCGGGTCGGTTGACAATTTGTCGACCGAGCGTCCGCAACGGTCATATTCCAGATGCACCACTCGGCCGTCCAACGGTCGACTTGCAACGGTCGGCCGTCAATGGTAACGGTCGGATTGCAACGGTCATATCCCAACGGCTCATTCTCGGTCGAGCAATTGTCGACCGACACTGTCTCGGTCGAACAATTGTCGACCGGAAGTGTGTCCGATGTTAGGTCGGTCTAGATTTTGTCGGTCGAGAGAGGTGGGCTGACCGAGAGGTTTTCGGTCGAAGAATTCGTCGACCGACAGACTTACTGGGTATGAATTTTTTAAGCTGATTTTTAATGCAAATGATAGACTAAATTTGTAGAGCATATATATATTTTCTAAGGGAGTAATATTTTGTTTTATTATTGACAATATTGGGACAATTTTATGATCATAAATTAATTGTGCTTTTAATCACAATAAAATGATATTCAATTAGTTATTGTGTCAAACTTATTTTAGGTCGAATTTGACTACGACCATAGCGCCCCTTGGTCAAATTTCATTTTAACCAAGAGGCAAATTTGCAGATTTTCAAATTGAATATATCGAGTATAATATCTGCATAAAATTTGATTAAGTAACAAGTTGAAGCATACTACTTAATATGATTCTTAAATGAAGGCACAATTAATATCTCAAGTCTTCAAAGATACTAATTTAGAGATTTTGTCTTAAGTGTTGCAAGCAATAGCATATAACTAATAAATCATTTTGCTTGCCGAATATATCATCACGGATCCATGCATACAAGTATCATTATCTATGCGTACCAAATAGTGAAAGCATATCCGTGATGTAATGATAACAGCATATAATGATAATTCCATCACATGATTTGTAAGAAGGGGGGTGAATAGAGTTTTAAAATAATTTTAACAATTTATTGAACTCAAACAACCATAATTGAAATTGGAAGAAGGAGACAGGTGTTTAGAGTGGTTCCAACTTTAGCAAATACTAAAGTTGTCAGTCCACTACTCGGTTGCTTACCCAATCAGGATTTTGAAAGTATTTATTTTATTACCTTCTCAAGGATTTATACAAAATACAATACTTTCCTTTACACCCCTTGAACAGCCTTCACTTGAAGTAGGTGCACCAACTTGAGGTAGCCTTCTTGAAGTAACTCCAAGCTCCCCCTTGAAGTAGCCTTCCTCTCTAGAAGTAACCTCCCGTTGCACCAGCCTTCTAAAGTAGCTCAAGGTCGCCTTCTTCACCAAGAAGATCTCCACCCTCTCCAATCCGTAGCCTCCAACCTAGGAGTAGCAAGGAGAGTACAAACAGTAATAGAGAACAAGAAAGGAAAAAAAGAAATTACAACTTATCCTTTGTAGCCCAAGGCTTGATTTGCCTAGATCAAGCGTATAGATCTCCTAACCAAGTGTATGGACTTGTGATTGCAGTGGGTAGGAGATACTAGCCTATAGGACACGAATTTTGAGCTTAGGAAGGAAGTGTCTAATTGTCACAATGCTCAAATTGCTCACAAACAGATTGCTCAAAGTATGCTCAAGGATTTCTCAAGTGTAACAAGTGTGTTTGAGAGTCCTATGGCTTGTCCTATTTATAGGAATGGCCTATGGATGCTTAAGGACGTTCTAGACAACTTCTAGGGGTTTCTAAGTGCTTAACTAGCCATTAGGTACAAGTTTGTTGCTTTAGCAACGGCTAATTAATTTACTCTGCAGTTTCTGTCAGAGTTCATCTCGGTCGAGGAATGGTCGACCGAGATACCTACTCGGTCGAAGTTTTGTCAACCGACAGCCTCTCTGGATCAAGTGATTTGCAACGTCTATCTCCAACTGCCAACTACCTTGTCAGTTGTGTCTAATGGCTACTTTGGATCTTTCTCGGTCGAGAAGATTGTCGACCGAGAGTGTCTCGGTCGAGGAGTTGGTCGACCGAGATTGATCCTGTTTCAATGTTTAAATTTAGGCACTAATTATATGTATGAGTGTGCAAATGTGATCCTATTTGAAGGGGATGACTTATCTAAATGTGGTGTTTAGCTAGGGAAGATCTAACGCTTGATTTACATGCATTCTAAGTACTTGTACATTATATATTTGTACAAGCTTTTTACAAGGCGATTACATTGCATGAAAATATAAATATGGAAGCATATAGATTTCCCTAGTACTTTGTCATCCGCCTTGTTCCTGCACACTCAAGTAGCTCGTTAGATCAATAAGAATGAAATGTTTGTCATAATCAAAATAAAGGGATTTATAGATGTCCATTTAGCCAACAAGGTGACCTTTTCCTATCTCTAGAAGGGCAACATCATCCTACAGTCTATGGTGAAGACCGTACAAGCTATTACAGATGCTGTTCGAGTCTGCTATCTGTGATGGAGTTGCAGATGTTGTCCCATTGCCACTGGGAGTGTAGGACTACTGCAATGAGTTATAGTCATTGGACTTCCTCCAGGACTAGGTATGAACTCGTTAAACCATCCTTCCCATTACATAGTTGTTGGCGCAATCTTGTTATTCTGGGGAATATAAATACATATATTTTTGTTTCCGCTACCTTTTATGTTCCCATATTTCCCTGCAGTCGTATCAGAGCCATGTCAATTTACTATGTTTTAGGATAATCGATATGATTAGATTTTTTATTTTCATCATTTATTTATTGCATACAAAGCAAATACTTAAACTGATTAATGTGCAAATCCAATAAAAAACCACATATGATCCCAAACTAATATATATACATATATATGAAATATATGCAATTTACATGTGTCACTCTAGAAGTGAGTTTTGATGGTGGATGTGTATCATTGTTATGGCCAATAATCCAAATATCTATGTGTGGTTGGATGGTTTGGTTTTATTTCCTATTTTATCTTGGTTTGCATACCAAGCCTCTACCTTGTTCTTTCCAATGTAAAAGTATTATTCTTTCCTACCTTTGCTCCCCTCGAATGTAACTTGAGGTTTCTCATTACCATGTAATAAGTTTAATAGTAATAGGATAATTTCTTTTCTTATAACAACGGAGATGACGATCAACATCGGGAGAGCCGACCATTGCACGTGACGAGACGAATAGTTGGAGGACCAAGGAGGGCAGACCACACAAGGTGTGAACTGACCAGCTGGTGGTCCCAACTAACCGTTTGGAGATGTCCATACATCCGTTGATAGGAGGCCAACTGATTGTTTCAAACAAACAACCGACCAGTGAAGAGGTGAGATGACAGGTTCAAGGGTTGAACCGATCAACCTAGATTGGAAAGCACAAATCTTCACCAACAACAAGATTCTGCATGAGATGTAGACCCTAGGTTGTGGTAATTCCTTATGGCTCCAAGGAATTATATTATAATGGACATAACCATCACCTTTTGTTTTATATTGCATGTTTACAATGTGGGATATAGCATGTATATGGTATACACTATATATATGTGGTATTTAGATAAAGTATATGTATATATACAAACTCCATAAAAATAAATATTAAGTCTAAGATGATTCCCATTAGTGCCACATACGAAAAGCTTGATCGACTAAGTGTGGGCATCCCAAGGGTGGTGCACTCTCTATCTCATGGAAGTATGATGGTAATAATGTAGGCCTGGCAAGCGAGGTGTATTATTATAGTGTTAGCTTTTGGGTCAGGCTTAGTTGTGTGTCCTTAATGAGATTAACCACCTAAAACATACATATGATTATGGAAAAGAGTTGTGCATACCATCTATCCAAGAATTATATAAGATGTAATTGACAAACATTGTATACCTTAATGATTGACTATAGACGCTGGCGTTGGCCGGGTAATAGTTGAATTATTTTGGATCTTGGCTCACTAGAAGATTGTATGTTGTAATATTCCAAATTGATATGTGAGGGATATCAATTTGATTAAAATAATGAGAGCGATAGTTAATTAAAGACCCAATAAATATCGTCAAATTTTAATCAAATCAAATCAGAAGAGTTGTTGATAAAATTGCAAATTCTTTTGTAGAATCAAATGGCAACACACAACAACAACACCTTTTCTCTACGATCAATCATTGAGAAGGATAAGTTAAATGGAAACAACTTCCACAACTGGTTTAGGACATTGAGAATTGTTCTCACACATGATCGCAAGCTCTATTTCTTGGAGACACTAGAGCCAGATGAACCCCTTCCTCATGCACCTAAGGCTGACAGGGATGCTTACAAAAAGCATACTCAAGATGTCATGGATGTCAAGTGTTTGATGTTATGCTCCATGAACTATGAGTTGTAGAGTTAACGTGAGAACATATATGTTATTGAGATGGTCACACATCTGAAGAACATGTTGCAAGATCAGGAAAGACATGAGAGATTTGATGTCTCTAAGGCATTATTCAAATGTAACATGGAAGAATGAGATCCAGTAGGTCCTCATGTACTCATGCTCATTGGGTATGTGGAGAACCTGGCTAGACTAAGATTCTCCTCAAGTTAAGAGTTGGCCACTGATGTGATTTTGTAGTCTCTGCCAGAATCATACAGTCAGTTTGTCATGAACTACTACAACATGAATAACTTTGACAAGTCACTGACAGAGTTATTAGGCATGTTGAGAAAAATTGAGACACAAATGAAGAAAGACAAGCCCAACTCTGTGATGATGATCAACAAGAGAAAGGGAAAGTCTAAAGACAAAGACATAGCTAAGAATAGTTCAAAAGCTAGCCAAAAGCTCAAGTCTTCATATCTCAAGGCAAAGGGAGCAGTAAAGAAAAGAGGTGATTGTCACCAATCTAGACATTGGAAAAGGAATTGCCCTCTCTTTCTGGAGGAACTAAAGAAGAAGAAGAAGGAAGGGGCAGAGGCCTCTACTTCAAGTATAAGTGTTATAAGATAAATTTGAAGACTTCTTCATCTTGGCATGTGATACCGGATAGAGATCTGACATACGTGATGTGTCTGATCTGACAAAAAGTAAAGCCTTTATGAAAGGACAAAGATGGACTATGCGGAGAAAGAGTTGTTGCAGTTGTAGTCTACATTTAAATTTATCTTATCCCAATGGGCATGTAATATAGTTAGTTGAGCTGTTATTTCATTATGCCAAAATAGAAAGATTTTACTTTATGCATCTTGTATGACAAGGATGATAAATCAATAAAGAGTTGTTAATGCTTCAATTTCAAAGATGTGATCTTGTATGGAAATGCCCCAACATCTAGTGATCTTTATATGAAAGGATCCAAAGATGAGTATTTATAACATAAATACCAAAAAGATTATAATTGATAACTCAAACAATATTTAGCATTGTTGTCTATAACACATATATGAGAAATGCATTTCTAGAACATGTTGATGTTTTATCTAGACTCTTTTGGTTATTGAACCAATAAGAGACACGCAAATCTTATGAGTATAATGAAAAAAACACCTCTCACTAAGTGTAGTGGAGAGGGTAAACATTCTGTTAAGCCTTATACATGTTCATGTGTGAAGATCTTATAGAATAAATGCCAAAGGTAGTTATTTGTACTTCATTATATACATTGATGATATAAGTTGAAATGGGGTTCATATTTGATGAAATACAAAAAAAATCTCTTGAAGTGTTCAAGGAGATTATAAATGAAGTATAACTTTGATATTAAGAAACTTTTTTGTGATCAAATGTTGAAATACTTTACATCAACAGTTTGAGAACCTTTTTGATAGACTGTGATAACGTATCACACATGATGATGTGTTAGAAAGAAGGAATTTCATCCTGATGGGTCATGATGTGATTATCATTTAATATAATCTTCTAATCTTCTCAAAGATACATGCTTTACACTAAAACAATGTACCCTCTAAAATGGTTTAAAAGACATCATATGAGATATGCTATGAGAATGTCCTGATATGTCTTAAGGATTGAAACCTATATAAAGAAAGTAGTTTCTTGAAAAGGTTTCTCCACAAACCCAAATTATTGAACAATGATATTAATCCCAACCTAACAACAAAAGTGTTTTGTTGCTAGGATAACTGAGTTCCATAAGAATCAGTGGGAGCAAAAGTAGAACTCGAAATGTTTGAGGTCAACAAGGAGGTACAATAAGAACAAGTGAGAAACACAAATTGGTGTGGAATCTCAAGTTCATTATGTAACACAGAACCTCATAGTTCTAGTAGAATACATCTGAGATTTAAAGATTGTGAATCTGATAAGTCAAAAGCTTTGGTCACGAGATGATCAACCAACAAATCAACTAGAAGCTATTTAGAACCAGATTTTGAGAAATGGCTTAATGCCATTAGGGAGTCCATGTTAACTAACAACGTATGACCTTGGTAGTACCACCTAAAGTGGTAAGACCCAAATGGTGTAGCTGGGTTTTTAGGAGAGGAAAACCAACATGGATAGCCTGAAGGGACATATTGGTTATAAAGGTTTTCAAACCAGTTCAAGTTGTTGAACATGATGAAATCCATTTACCAATTGGCATGCTTGTTGTTGTAGCTTGTATGGACTATAAGATTTGGCATATGAAAATTAAAATGTGTACATGACACAACCTAAAGATTTTATAACTTCATGAATGCAAATAAAGTCTATAAGCTACAAATTTCAATCTAAGGTTGAGACCAGCACCTCCGAGCTGAAATCTTTGTTTTGACAAGATAGTCAAAGAGTTTGACTTGAGCCAAGACAAAAGATGGAATCTGTGATTACAAAATATTTACTGGGAGTAGATATATGAATATTCCACATATTGATGGGGAATAACATCTCAATAATGTAAACATTGATGCCTAGCATGGAAAACACCTTCAACAATGAATGATTAGGTGAAACAACCTATGTGATAGGGATCAAGATCTATAGAGACAGTTCTTGAAAGTTTCATAATCTAAGCATGAGCGCATACAATAGCATGGTGCTGAAAGAGTTCACTGTGAAGGATTCAATGAGAGAGAATTTATCTATGTTACATGAGATTAGTCTTTCAAGAACCCTATGTTCTGATTCTTTGTGAAGAATGGAAAGACATGAGTAAGATGCCATATGCAATGTATCTATCATATATGCTACATAATGTACTCATCCCATAAGTCTTGTATGTATTGGACATGACAATATAATATAAATTTCCAATGAGCGTCATTGGAATGTCATTATGGAAATCCATTAGTACTTGAGAAGCACTAAAACATAAGTTGCTAGATTATAGCAACAAGGAAGAGTTGAGTGTAAGGGTTACACTAATGCAAGCTTCCAAAATGATAAAAGTCATCTCAATATAAAATAAGAAAAGAGTTGTGAGTTGGAAGGGTTCTGAACTACACTCCATTGATTCAATTCTACAATAGAAGTCGAGTATCCTGGTGTTATGAACACATGAGAGGATGTTATATGGATCGAGAGGTTCATAAGGATGAACTTAAGGATGTTCCAACCATTGATGTCACAGTAGAGATATTGTAACAACAATGGAGCTATTGGTTAGGCAAGGAATATCAGATACCATATTATGACAGTTCCATCTCATACGAGAATTGTAAAATGAAGAGATAAGGAACATGCCATATACACACTAATAACAAAGTGTTGCTAACCCTCTAGATTAGCACTTGCAAAACAAAAAAAAGGATGGACATGTTTATATCACTAAGAATATGATTCGTTGATTATTGACTCTAAGTGCAAGTGGGAGTCTGTTGGTATGTATGTCTAGAGAACCAATCATATGATGATTGAGATGACATAAAGGATTTGATTAATTATAATAAAGGCAAGCTTCTAATTCATTTGGTTGCACTCGATTATGAGATAATGAGGAAACACAATGAATGTCTAAAGAATTAAAATACTCAATGACGTATGTCTTCAAGTACGCGACTTGAACAATGGATCATGCAAATGTTAAGAGTGTGTACATTCTTATTATGTCCTTGGTTAGTTGTTACTATGGAAGGTAGATAGACAACAATAACATATAATATTGGAGTGTGTTTTGGTTGATATTAGAATCTCATTAGTCATGATATGGTATATCAAACCAAGCACACAAATACTTGTTAGAGAGCAGTGTATCAGACAGACCCACCTCGAGAGTGACACATAGAAACCATAAATGGTGTTCATAGTCATATCTCATAGTGAAGGTAGTAATTGTGGTTCTTAGACCTGAAGTCACTACACTCGTCACATGTTGTTTGATATACTTTGGCATCATCCAATGTAACCCTAAATAAGGATTGCCATAATGGTGATGATTGGGTAGTCGTGACACATGAGGACTGACTGTGAGTGATGTAGATGAGATTTGTCCCTCCTACTGGAGTTTATAGTCTTGCCACTTGATAAGCGAGACTAAGAAAAGCATGCACATGTACATATGAATCAATATATGATATTGCGGTCACATATATCTGAGACAGTCTACTCTAGGTTCAAGGAACATGGATTGAACGTTGAAGAGGATGACGATCCATGCCTCGAGTTTGTTCTGGATATCAGAGACAAAGGAATTATACAATTAGTATAACACCTTACACAAATTGTAGGTTGAAGTCATTCTCCAACTTTTCATTCACTTCGGTAGCACTGATGTGCGACTAGGCACCACCCTTTGCTTGTGATGTCATAAACCAATCATGGACATTCACTGCCAACATGATATGGGACCTATAGGGTTGCACACATAGGAATTCACCGAGAAGAAGTGTTTTATTCGTGAATGATGTTTAAGTTGATTACTAAAGATGTTTAAGTATTCAATTAAACAACCAACTAACTAGCCAGATTAAGAACCATCAAGTTCAAGTGTTGGACTGACTGGTTAGGGTGTTAGGTTGATTGGAAATTGAATTGGCTGAATTCTGCATGAGTCAAGACACCAACTGATTGACTCACTGGGTGAACCAATCGGCTCAGATTGGTAGGATGATCGGTTCACCTAGTAAATCGATCAACTCAGTCATTCCAACCGAAGCTTCTAGTTGTTTTCTCGATTCATGAGATAGTTGATCGTTTCACTTATTCAATTTGATTGTTACAAGGAATTAATGTTGGACATTAACTGGAAATGAATTGTCAATTCAAATTGCTATCGATAAATATGTGAAACGATCGGCTCACTGAGCAAACCGATCGACCCACTGTCCCAACCGACTAGTACACCAGTGAACTGACAGGTTCACATGTCGTAGGGCAATTAATTCATGGAAATTCTAGTCCCTTCTACTCTCACACAAACTGGGAACCCCATACCCTAACCCTTTCTTGCCAAAAATTCTGGTCACCCCCTCCCGCCAAAAATTCCGGTCCCTTCCACTCTCGCTCAAATTGGGAACCCATACCCTAACACAAATTTGTAACATTGTTGTTGTTATTGTTGTGGAAATCACATACACTCATATAATCTTTGGTATTATTTTGGGTTCACCTTAAAAGGGTGTTACTTGTTTCTTGTAACAAAAGTGACAGTTGATGTGGTTGCTATTTATTTTGTTGACATTGTGACCCTTTTGAGGTGATATGTTGGATTCTTTGCATTTGTATGATGTAGTATCTTAAGTTTAAGGAATATAAAAGAGTTTTTTACAAAAAAATCCTTGCATTGAATATATTCCCCGTTATCAAAAATCCAAAAAAAACCTCCTCACACTCCCCCGTTACCCAAACAACATTACTTTGTTTTCTCATTCATCTCCTTTGCTTTTGCCCTTTTATTATTTCATTTATTTGATTATTTATCTATATTTTTTATTACATGACCATAGATAAAATATATTATATTGGTTCTAGGTTTCAAAGATAAACATTTTCAGCCAGTTTGTTAGGACAAAGTGACCAAAAGTCAGATTTGGGTCTGTCCACGACCAACTGGTAGAAAATTTGATCAACCTTTTTCAAACCAAAATTGACCTGATTCAAAAATTGTGATAGTTCTAAAAGAAGCACACTCCACATATGAAGCAAAACTTTAAATATATCAATTTCCAAAGGGAACAATATTCTTTCTACAATCATCAAAATCCCAATTTGTGTCATATTTTGGGTCAGAAGGTTGTCTTGGTTTTGTCAAAGTCATGTTTGGAATCGAGCTCAATTTGGATTTTTCTCACTTAGTCTAACCTAGACTGACCCAAATTATTAAATTTAGAACCTAGAACAGACCCTGACTCATATTTTGACAAGTCTCAATTTATCAAAACTAGTAGTTATAGGCTAGGTGCATCAAAATTCGAGTTCTTTATGACTAGATTGTTTACTGGTTTAACATAGCATACATCCAGACCCAAATTTCCCCAAATCTGATTAAAATATGTTTTTACAAATTTGTGAGTTGGACAAAGTGACCATAATTCAGATTCATGTGGGTTCTAGCTACTACTTTCACGATTTTGTGGCAACCTTTGCTTATCCAAAATTAATTCAGTCTGGGCTTTAACCAGTTGTAGAAAGAACATTGCCCCCTGTTTTGAATGATTACATATTAAATTTTTCACGACGATATACTTTCTTAAGAGTTCAAAATTTTGAGTCCTGATCAATTTCGGGTCAAAAAAGGCTGATTAGATTTTCTAACAATCGGTCCTATAATCAATTTTACCCCGACTTCGATCACTCATTCTAACCACATTGACCCTGATTGTTAAATCATGGAACTTGGAAATGTCATGGTTTCAATATCGTATAGTTTTACCTATGATCATGTAATAAAAGAATTGTAGACAAATAATATACACAAAAAATAAACAAAATGACATTAGCTAGATAGCTGAATGAGAGATAAAATTGTTGTCGTCAAATATGGCAGTATTGGTAACATGGGTGTGAGTGTATGGTGTTATTTAGTTTTGATAACTTAGGAGTAATTAAGATTTCTTTAAATGCAAGGGATTTTTTTAAAAATAACTCAATATAAAATGATATCAATAAAAATCAATGGTATGGTTAGTTGAAATTGCAGTTTGTTAAGCACATCAAACTAATTTGTACAACTTACTCTCTCAATTTACTGTGCATTACATTGAAGGCTACCTTATAATGCCATAACTTTTCAATGTACAAACGTCAAATCGATCACACATGATCCCAGGGGCGGAGCCACAAGGGGTCTGCCTAGGCCGACCCCCCTCCAAAAATTATTTTTGTTATTACTATGATACCATGTGTAGATTTGTATTTTGTGAAAATCTACTATTACACCGCACAAAATTCAATTTTTAATCTTATGATTTCAACTAATTCTATGATCTTTCTTTGTGTGAAGTATATAGGGGTTAAACTCAATATATTTTAAAATCTCTACCTTATCCCCTCACAAATTATAACATTTATAATTTTAATATATATGCCGTCATTATCACTTAAAAATATTATATCATTGATTCTTCTCCTACTAAATTTTACTTAATAATTTCATACGAATTGTGTCGAGACTTATATAAATGATTCATCCATACTTAAAAGCAGAGATCTATAAGGATTAGGGGTGTATACCCTTAAAATATGAAACTTAATTATATAATATAATATTGATAAAAAGATATCATACAACATGTTGCCGTATTAATTGAAATCTAATGTAATTTTATCGACTCGTTAGTTGAAAAAAAATATTGAGTATAACTTGAGTCAGTGCACTCAATTATAATTATACAATATTAGAAAAATTATGACCATACATGCACAACTAATCACTTGCTATTTAAATGTTTTCTTTTTAAACTTTTATTAGTCAATCACTCACAAATTGAGAAAAGATACATGTTATTATATAGAGATAGATCTAAACAATATCTATAGTTAGATGATATTTCACAAGCTTGTAGTTACATTATATTAAAATATTATAAGGTTAATCTAAATACTAATAATTATACATTTACAAGAATTTGAGAAGACAGTGACAACATTTCTATCTATAAAAGTAAAGAAAAATATTGAATAAATGTCATCTTTGGCATAAAGTAAAAAACAAGTAGGAAAAACATGTGAAATGTGGGGTAAGAAGGAGAAGAAAAGGTAGAAAAATCCATCTTGTAGATATACTTTTAATCAAATTGAAAGAGAAAAATAAAGATGACATGTAAAATGAAAGTAAATAAAAATATATAATTATTTGTTTCATAACCTCTCTTCTCCATCTTTTATATTAAAAATTAAAAAATATATACATGAATCTTTCCTCTTCAATATATTCACTTTACATTCTTCAATTTTCCATCTTCATCATTTATTATTTATACAACAATATTAAATATTTTCTTTCTTATTTCTTTATGAAGTTCCCTTCATATCAATCAATTTGTCAAGATCTTCAAATAAATTTACCATATAGTATATCATACTTCTATCCTTTATAGTGTAAGATTTGACTATTATAATTTTTTTTGGATCGTCCAATATGACACCATCCAAACGGTATCATATTATATGATGCATGCTCTTCACTAAAAAGTGAATTTGTTCCCATTTTCTATATAATCAATATTGTTCTTATGCATTACTAATATTATACACATTACACTGATCAAGTGACCGTAAATTATGATTATATTGTTGATCATCTGGTTGTTTAATCAACTTCAAAAAAAATATGGTTGTTTAATCTGAAAGACATGGTTAAATAATGTATTATTTATGAACTTAGATATCTAAACAAATGTACTTTATAGATCTAAAAAATTATATAATTTCATTTATATTAGACATTTTTATTTTTTTATAAATAGCTTATTTTTATATGTTGGAGGTAATAAAACATTATGCTATCCTATAATTTTTTCTAAATAAGTAATATTTTTCGCGACTATATATAATCAATATTTATCAACACACATACTAACCAAGCCTCCCGTATGGTAGATTTCTCGATCTGCCACTGCATGATCCCATAAACTCCAAGTTAACCATCAAAGAATTCAAACAAGACAAAGGAATGAAGAGGATCTTTGAGAGTATGTAGAATGGTAGGATGAAGGCTTATTATATCTTGACCCTGGTCGGAGATGCATGTTATATGTAGGGCACTCATTTACCCACACGAGAATGAGTAGAATAACATGTGAAAAGGGCAAAGTAGCATAAATATGGACGTATAATATTTGAGCAATCATTGGTTCTTATATTCATACTCCAAATACAAGTCACCTTTTATAACTATTCTGAATAAGAACAAAATATCTTTATGGTTATGTACTTTCAAAATTCTTATAGCTAACATAATTAATTTTTGCACACAAAATATAGAGGAATTCAGTTTTCTTGCCGTAAGATAAAGGTTGTGGGTAAACCCATTTACATCCCTGAGATTCATCCTTGGAGGGGTAAATAAATATTCGAAAGCGCACCAAAATAGCCGCGGAAGACAATCTTGAATCCGATTAATCTTTAGCAGAGAAATAATTTGTCTTTGTTGCGGTTATCTTTACGCCCGTTGACTCCCGTCAGACCTCTGGTCTCCCGGCACAATTCTCCGGCCACGTACGTCCTCGAACAACGGTGAGATAAACCACCGTCCCGCCAACAGTAAACTCCTCCTCGCCTTCTCAGCATTTCTTTTCTCTAGAAAACGTCTGATGCTCAACCTGACTCGTTCCCTCTCTTTGCGCGTCATCCCTCTTCCGCGGTGACCTTTGCTGGGGTTCAATCGCCACAGCGGGAACACTCCGACGCTCCTCCGCGGTCGCCATTGATTCCGAATTCGCCCTTCTAACCGCCTCCCTCCGTCCAACGTCATTTCCGTGTTTCCCTTCTCTTTGTCAACCTGTGTATTGTTTTCTTCTTCTTTTGATTCCAGCCCCTTATTTGTTGCTATATATATTTCTTCTCTGATGCGGGCCCTCCACCACTTCGTTTTCTGCTGTCTCCCTAACAGGGAGTCTTCTTGTAGTTGCTTTCTCCTGCTGCCGCCATAAAAGGAGGAAAGGCCTGAATACAAGTCGCTTCAGCATTTCGACCTCCAACTTCACCGGCGCCGGGCTTCCCTCTAATCTTCCCTGGTAGGCTCGCGTCCTGATCTCCGGTGGTGACCGAGAAAAGCAGGAGAGGACGACGACTTAGAGATGGGGGTGATACGGCATGTCTCCTCTTTCCTCCTGCCGCCTCGGCAGACATCATCCCTTGTGGAGCAGAGCAACGGCCCCGGCGCCTCGCCCAACTGCGCCCTTATCGTCCTCAACCAGCGGATACCCCACTTCACCCCTCTCCTTTGGGAGCACGGTAACCGAAAGAAGCCTCCTTTTTCATCGTTTCTTTGCTATCTTTCCTCGGTGCCGTGGCGACTTTGCTGAAACATGTTTTTCCTTTCTTTCTGGGACCTTTCTTCTCTACGTGGCGCAGCTGGGCTTCATATGTGCGCGGACGGCGGGGCTAACCGTGTGTACGACGAGATGCCGCTCCTGTTTCCCGACCAGGATCCATTGGACGTGCGCAAAAGGTATGGTTGACGGGGCACCCTTCTCCTCTTTCCTTTTCTGCTCTGGTTTTTCTGCAGTTATTGGGTGGTGTGATTTTGACGCATTAGCGTTTTCTTTCCAATTTGTCAAGTTGTTTGTTGTGCCAAACTTGTAGCTATCTGGTCGTTTCTGGCTAAATTGTAGTCTCAGGCGGCAGAACCGCCCCCTGTATCGGTCTTTTGGCTTCCAAGCCCAGAAAGGGTTTTCCTAACATCATGACGGCTGCATAGAAAACCAGTTTGGGGCTGGCTAGCGTTCCAACGAAACAAGGTCATACTTTGGTGAATAGGTTTTGGGTGTTTGGTGTGGAAAATCTTCCATAATGGAAGTCTTATATTTATACATAAGGCTACTTAGAAATCGGCAGAAGATGATCTTGGATTAATATGAATATATTGTTGCACGATAAACTTATTATCTCCGAGTTTAAAGTTTCTTGAAGCTGAAAGCGGCTACGAGAAAGAGGAAATAGATCATTCCCTTGAGCTAAATGAGAACGGCAAAGCCGCCCAGATCCAAGGGGTGAAGTTTGACGGATTTAAATACTACCAACGTGATGCTTCCAGTCTCCTATAAGATCCAGATTTCTTTTGGAGGAATTACATAAAATAATAATGGCGTAATTATGTGAATGATCTCCATATCTACACTCCAACCGGAAACTAACTATTATCTGGAGGATTAAAAAGGCCTGGCAGTCTAAGTGCCTTTGCAGATGGCAATGACATGCCTGGTTGACAAAACATCCAAATCCAAGGTAACTTAACGCTGGGTTTTTTTTCAAGGACGCGCTGCCGTGCAACAGTATGATTAAGTTTTAGACGTCAAGCTGATGGAAGGTGATGACCTGTTAGTAATTTCGCATCAATAGCCATCAATGCAGTTCAGAACAATAAATGCTCTTCTCATCTAGACAGCTGTTATTAACTAGGGGCATGTGAGGTTTCTTTAGAATAATATATCCTTTTTACTAAATCAAGCCTATATATCCTTTTTACTAAATCAAGCCTATCTCCTGACAGAAGTCATATTGACTATGCATATGTTATGTATAACTAGTGTCGGTGAACTTGGTGGCTTGGTGTAGGTTGGTAGCACGATTAATGGCTGGCTCTCTTTGTGTGTTCCCTGTTATAGTGGAATCCCATATATATTCTATAAACATTGCTCCTTTAAATAGGAGTAGAAGGGGATACAATGTACATGCGGTATCATCTAAGGTACACAATAAAGAGGGTACAATATAACAGGAGTACGTGATTTTGTTTATTTAATACCCCCTCCCCCTTTCGAACTCAAGGTGGATCAAAGAGCGAACTAGTTTGGCATGACTACTAATAGGGTGAGTCTTTGTAAAAAGATCTACAAGCTGATTAACGGAGTTAACATAAGGTAAAGTGGTAATTCCTGCCAAGCGCTTCTCTATAACAAAATGACAATCAATCTCAATATGTTTGGTCCGATCATGAAATACTGGATAACTGGCAGAATTGAACATTGGTCTTATTATCACAATACATTGGTGTAGCCTCAGAGATAATGACTCTCATGTCACCTAAGAGCCATCTAATATGTATTATTTCCTGTGTAGTGTCTTGCATTGCTCGATATTCTACCTTTGTAGAAGATAGAGATGCAACATCTTGCTTCTTACTGCTCCAAGATACAAATAATCTCCAGGTAGAAGGCAAAACCTTATGGTGGAGCTTCTTGTAGATGGACATCTGTCCCAATCTGCATCAGTGTAGGCTTGAAGTGTGAATTTAGAGGAAGAACTCGTAGGTAAGGATCTAGTAATTGTCCCAGACACATACTATATGATGCGAAGAACTGCAGCGTAGTATATGTCAGGCGTAGTGATACATAGATATACAAGTTGGCCCACTAACTGACGATATCTTATAGGATCAGGTAGAATCTCTCCATTAGTTGGACGGAGCTTCACATGAAGCTCCAAAGGAGTTTCAGCAGGTCCTACGTGACATGAGATACCTGAGCACGTTCAATGATGTCTGCAACACATCTTTGTTAAGGAATGAGAAGTCCCCATTTCCTCCAGCAATCGACAATCCTGATAAAAAGTGAAGAAGCCCTTGATCCTTCATATGAAAGTGTTGTGCCCGATAATTCTGAATTCCAGTGGTTCTCATAGTATCATCACATGTAATTATCATGTCATCTACATATATTAAGAGGATGACTCGTCCTCTAAGAGTATTGTGAATAAACATTGAGTAGTTATGTGCACTTTTGAGTATACCCAATAGATGTAATAGCTTGTCGAAAACACTCGGACAAAGCTTGAGGTGCCTATTTAAGTCCATAGAGTGCTTTGCGGAGACAACATTAGATGTAGGAATCATCAATCCAGGTGGAGGAGCCATGTATGTAGTCTCAGATAGTTTTCCATAAGGAAAACCTTTTTAAACTTCCATCTGGTGTAAAGGTTGTTGGCAAGCTGCTGTAACCACAAGAAGAATCCTGACAGTAGTCAAGTGCAATACATAGGCAAATGTCTCCTCATAGTCTATCCCATACTTTGGAGTGAATCCTTTAGCAATCAACCGTGCCTTGTACCTGTCTACAGTACCATCAGCTCGACACTTGATCTTGGAGAGCCGATTACAACTAATAGGTGCTACTCCTGAAGGTAGACCCAAGTATGCGTGCGCTCAAATGTAGGTAGTTCCTCAGACATAGCTTGTTGCCAATGTGTGGAAGTAGAAGCCTCCTTATATGAATGCGGCTCCCATCTGTATGAAGTGCAATAAGATAACTTGTATACTCTGGAGAGTAGCTCCTAACAATAGTATGGGCGTATCTTGGATTAGGACGACAAGTGCGTTGAGATCTTCCCACATCAATGTCAGCATAAGAACCATGTTGCAATGAGTTCGGACTAATATCACGTACATAGCCATTAATAACAGTAGAATGCTTAAATTGAGCACTTGCAACAGTGGGTGTATCACTAGGCACAATACGGGTGTCCTCAATCCTAGTGGTAGTAGAATGAATTGAAGGCTCAATGTCAGTACCTCAATCTCTCTCACTAGGAGGCTTAACATGGGTTCTCAATCTCAGTGGCAGTAGAATGACTTAAAGGCTCAACATGGGTAGCTTCAGTACCACTAGGAAGCTCACTATGGGTGGCCTCCATCCCAATGGTAGGAGAAACAATGGTAGTAGTTGTAAACTCGACATGGGTAGTGGTGATGAGGTCATGGAGAAAACCAAAATCCATTAAGTAGAAGTGTAGTAAGATGTATCCTCAAGAAAAATGACGTGTCTCACAATGCGAAACTGACGAGCAATTGGGTCAAAACACCGATATCCTTTGTGCTCATCACTATATCCAAGAAGAGCACAACGAGCAGGGCAGATAACTTATTTCGCTCATGTTTTGGTAACAAGACAAAACAAGTGCAACTGAAGATATGCAAATGCTTATAAGATGGAGCTAGGCGATAAAACTTCTCATGAGGTGAAACTCCATCAAGATTTTGTGTTGGCATAAGATTTATAAGATAAAGGGAAGTGCGAACAACTTCAACCCAAAAATGACGAGGCATGCTAGAACTGAGTAGGAGGGCTCTAGTGGTATCCAATATGTGCCTATGTTTTCTTTCAACAACTCATACTTGTTAAGGCGGCAAGGCGACACGACGTTTAGCCAGAGAGCCTTGCAACTAGTCGCGGCTAGTCGTGACTAAGCGTCGCTTAGGTGGCTTTAAAAAGTAAAATATTAGTACATTTAAGCTGTAGGCATGCATATATTTAATAATTTTCAGAAACTTTTCTTCCTTCATATACATTTATTTCATAATTATATTCGTAAGTACATAAACTTATGGTTAACTCAATGACATACATATGTATTTTGGTAAGAGGCATGAATAATTACAATATCTAAAAAGTTTACTTAGAATTGCCAAAACAAGAAGATAATTCCAAATAATGTAAGAGATTGAAACTTAGTACATAAATAAAGATTAATCTATTGCTAAGTGTTGATTTTCTTTAGTAATATAGTCACTAAACGGGAACTGAATTTAAGGCAACAAGGCAAAGTATGAAAATCTGGGAAATGCTTATGAATAAAATTATAATAAAAAATGATAGTTGACACATAAAAATCACATGAATGTACGTTTTACGCTAGGACACAAAATTCGATCATCAAAAATCATAAATATGCTAAACAATGTGCAAAAAATATCATAAGGCGACAAAATTCGGCAAAGCACAGGGCAAAGCGCACCCCTATCGGAAGCCTTGCTGCCTTTGGCGATAGCCTTAGCAAGTATGCAACAACCCCATTTTGATCATGGGTGTAAGGACACCATTGTTGAAATAGGGTACGTTGAGTGTAAAAAATGGCATGCATGGTGTTGAATGTATATATTTTTTGCTCCATCAACACAAAACTAATGATTAATTTTGTTGTAATGGATTTGAACTCTATTAATAAAGGATTGATAAATTTGAGGTAATTTAGATTTATGCCAAAGAAGGTAAACCCATATATATTTTAAAAGTCATCAATGAAGCTTAGATAGTAATTGTAACTGCTACCTGACGTAACAGGGGCAGGTCCCATATATCAGAGTGCATAAGATCTAACAATAACTAGTTTTATCTACCAAGTTTTTGAAAGGTAGAGCTATAGCTTTTGCAAGCTTGCAACTCACATACTCACGCAACAAGGTAGATGTGGATACTTCACCTCAAGCACCTGATTTGATAAAATCTTTGAGACGGACAGAAGACACATGACCCAGCCTATGGTGCCATATATTTGAGGATAGCATGACTCCAACAGTAACGGGACATGTGCGTAATCTGAGCAAGGGATATGCAGGCTAGTACCATGATATAAGCCTCCAACTCTAGTTGCAGATCCAATCTCTTGGCCTAATTGTGGAGTGTGGATACTGCACAACACAAGAAGTGACACTCAAATGACTCTGAATCCAAAATCATAGATGCTGCCAACATATATTAAATTCATATTCAAATTATGAACACGAAGAACTTTAGGTAGCATAAGATGTTCAAAAGTGTAAGATTGGCGAGTGATAGACCCAATTCGAGATACGCTAGCGAGGGAACCATCAACCATTTGAATGGGTTTGCTTAACAAAGTAACAATTTTTCAAAACTGAAGCGTGACGAGTCATGTCATAAGTAGCTCCTGAATCCATAATCCAGATGTCAGAGGGACCAGATACAAAAGCTGTTGAGGAAGGAGATCCTCTGACGTTTGAGAAGTAGATCCTTCGACATTTGCAGAGCATGACCAGTAGATCCTATCTTAATCAATTGATAAAGCAATGTCGTGATATGTGAAAGTTGTCATATCCGAAGAGGCGGAGAATTTCCCCACAATAGTAGTAGCAGTAACTCCATGGGAAGATTCCCGCTGGCAATAGGAGGACCTTTTAGGCTATTGCCAACATTAGCAAAAACTTGGGATGCATGGTGTGGTAGGAACTAATTGTGAGACTCCATTGACAGAAAATCATTGAGTTATCCAATCAGGAACATGCTGCCGAGGAAATAAAATCTTTTCTCGGATTCACAGTGAACATGATTATGTTGTACTTGAATTGCCGCCGAGCGTGAGCAGAATGAAAATTGTCTGTTGTGCTTGAGAAGTGGTACAAGCCGAAGTGGCTTCTGCAGTGCATAAGAGCGGAACTGTTTCAAACATAACAAGCCAATTAGCCAAGCAACAGTGTAGACTTGGTATTGATGTGCTCGAAGAAGAATTACAAAAGGCAGGCTTGCGTGACAAGCAAAAGCAATGAGCCAGATTGGATTGCTTCCTGTGAGGAAGAAAAGAAAAGGAAAAACTGTTGTGAAAGAATGGAGGAAAGAAACTAGATTGGCCTTACAAGAGTGAGACTAGACCATCCACAATTGGGTGGATGCACGATGAATAGTCCAAAATGTCTGCCGTGACGGAACGAACACATCACTCCGAATATCCTGATGCGCCGAGAAAGAGAAAACAAGAAGTAAGACTAAAGACAAAAAGTGCCGCCCAGCCCAAAGACTTGTTCCTCCTGCAAGCTATGTTTTTTTTGTGGAGACGACGGGATGAAGGCAGCTGTAACCCTAATTTGGCTCTGATGCCACGTTATAACAAATTCCCATGTATATTCTATTAACATCGCTCCTTTAAATAGGAGTCGAAGGGGATACAATGTACATGCGATATGATGTAAGGTACACAATAAAGAGGTACAGTGTAAGAGAAGTACATAATAATTTGTTTTTTTAACAATCCCCAACACTGCCCCCAAATGATAGACTGGATATTTCATGGTCATGACTGGTATTATACAGAAGATTGCAACACAAGGAACCATCATTTTAATTTTGTTCTTTCTGATCATCTTATCTTCATTTCTTTTTCTGGCATCAACTGTTTCATGATAGTTATATTAAATGCTTGCGTTTTAGCTAGACTTCTCTATCTCTATTACAATATGTCTGGATGAACACATTTGAAATCCTGGTATTTACTGTATTGAGGCGATGTGTATCACTACAACTTTGGAACTTATAACTACCACCTATGACTGGCATAATAGAGACGAGCAACTTTTCTAATTACGCCAGAATCATAAGGACTTAGCATGCCGCCCTCCTCCCGCTTTGCATCGCTTTTTTTACATGCGCTGACACAGCAGACACTGCAGATGATTTCAGCTTGCTCACCCCACCACTCTGAAACTACTAGCTTACGCTGCATACTACTGAGATTTGAAAAACGGCACCCAAACTAGGCCCAAGAGATAAGCAATTAAGAATTCAGATTGTTGTCTAATTTACCTTTAGCCTTTATGTTCGCAGTCCAAAAAAGTTGATGTTCATGTCAAGCTGAATTTAGCTGTTTCATCTTGTGATATGTGCAGGTACAAGCCAGATGTGATTAAAGGAGACATGGACTCCATTAGAGAAGAAGTCAAGGAATTCTACTCTAATTTGGTATGTTTGCTTTTGATAGGGCCTATGTATTTCAAACTGATTACTGATTGATTATGGACGTGCTATCAAACCATTTAAGTCAGTGTTAACTGAAATATTTGCTATAATTTTCTTGTTTTGTATAGTACATAATTTGATCTTGCCATATAACCTGGATATAGGCTTTCTGTTGCTTTCTGTTGTTTCTCTTGCTTCATAGTAACTCAGCTGTAGTTTCTGCACTCAAAACCATTTTTTCGGTTTGTACATGTGATGTCACAATTCTATTTTGGAAGCATACTCATATCTTGTATATACTAGCGCTTCTTTTTTGGGCAGAAATAAAATCTTCGAAAACCACCTATAGTATTGCAAGACGCCGTTTGCAAGCATTTATGGTTAATGACAACCTTAAATATCCTGGTTTTGTTACTGTTCTTCAGACCGACATCTTTTTATGATTACATGATATCCTTCCTCTTTGGGAAATCCAATCTGCTTTTCTGGTCCATATTGTAAGGTGAGGTTTGATACAATAAGATTGAGATTGAAATGGCCAGATGATGCAAGCGGCATGCTTATAGCAGATTCAATATAAAAAAATCCAGTTCATCACTAGCACCGTCATTTAAGTGTTCCAAGTTCCAACCATGTTGGGTCATCGACATGGACCCTTCTTTTCTACTCAGCTCTGTCATTAGGATGTAACAAGTGCTGATCTTTTCTCGTAAGCTTGTACTGAGTTCATATAGGTCTACCTCTTCGTCTTTCAACTTCATATGACTCAATAACATTACTTCGAGCTGGTGCATATGCTGGTTTTCATCATATATATCCAAACCATATAAGGTGTCCTCTTGTGGTTTGTTTTTAACTTTCACTACTACTTTATTTGTTATGCAATCATATCTACCACTCTCTTTCTTTATTTTTCCACAATTCTGGTCCTTCTGTTATATATATCTTCCGAACACCTTATTTCTTCATAGCCTAATTTCACTACCAAATAACATGTATAACTGTTATGTGAAATTTGCCTTTCTATCGTAGGTTGTGTTTAGTACGTGGTGAATCACAGGGAAATTAAAAGTTTTGTTTGTTTAGCTTGGTGATGGGGAATAGGAATCTTTCTATGGGGTGTTCACGGGAAAATTTGGTCTATTTTGTCTCCATTAAAAAGGACGGGGAATGATGTGGGGGAAAGTTTCTTTGAAAAACTTAATTCTTCACTTAATATTTGGGCATGTGCGAAAATGTTTCTCTGCTATTTTTCTTATGTGCCCACTCTCTTTTCTTGTTTTGGGCACATCTTCCTGTCCTTTCTGATATATTTATCTTTTGAACACCTTGTTTCTTCATAGCCTAATTTCACTACCATACAACATGGTGCCATGCACAACTGTTTTTTGAAATTTGCCTTTCTATCTTAGGTTGTGTTTGGTATGTGGTGAATCACGGGGAAATTAAAAGTTTTGTTTGCTTAGCATGGTTATGGGGAAAGGGAATTTTTCTATGGGGTACCCATGGGGAAATTTGGTCTAATTTGTCCCCATTAAGAAGCATGGGGAATGATGGGGAAAAGTTTCTTTGAAAAACTTAATTCTTCACTTGATATTTAAGCACATGCAAAAATGTTTCTCTACCATTATTCTTCTATGGACATACACACATTTCTCTCCAAGATTTTTATACCAATAAGTATTACTTCCGCCCAAAAGGATTTGTTTCCCTTTAGAAACAATTCTTTTTCTTACTTCTCTCCCGACATTTTTCCCATTAACAATTATTTGTTTTTGCTAATATAGGAATTTTCAACTAAAAACTTTCTTTCCAGCTAAAGTACTTCTCGCTAAGAATATATTTTACCAAATATGAATTTTTTGGGCCAATAATTATATTCCCTTCATGAATATGGTTCTCTCTGAGTAAAAAAGTTCCATTTTGTCAGGTGAGGTTTGAGACAATAAGATTGAGATTGAAATGGCGAGATGATGGAAACGACATGCGTTTGGTTGATTAGACCTAAAAAATTCATATACGACTCATCATTGTCATCACCCTCACCCTCATTTAAGTGTTCCAAGTTCCAATCATGTTGGATCATCTACATGGACCCTTCTTTTCTACTCAGCTCTGCTTTGGGGTTTATTGTCATTAGGATGCAACAAGTCTAGATCTTTACTTGTAAGCTTGTGGCAAGACAATTTAGGTCTGCCTCTGTCTTTCAACTTTGTATGACTCAATAACATTACTCCTAGCTGGTGCATATGCTGGTTTTCTTTGCACGTCCAGACCATATAAGGCGTCCTCTTGTAGTTTTTTTGAACTTTAGCCACTCCTACTTTATTTTTTATATAACCATATCTAACACTCTCTCTTTCCTTGTTTTCCGTGCATCTTTCTGTCCTTTAAAATATATTTATCTTTGAATGCCTTGTTTCTTCATAGACTAATATCACTACCATACAACATGGCGGCATGTACAACTGTTAAGTGAAATTTGCCTTTCTATCTTAGGTTGTGTTTGGTACTTTGCTGAATCACGGGGAAATTAAAAGTGTTGTTTGTTTAGCATGGTAATGGGGAAAGGGAATTTCTATGGGGTATCTAGGGGGAAATCTGGTCTATTTTGCCCTCATGAAAAAGCATTGTGGAATGATGGGGAAAAAGTTTTTTTGAAAGACTTAATTCTTCACTTAACATTTGGGCACATGCAAAAATGTTTCTCTAATGTTTTTCTTCTGTGCATATAAACACGTTTTTCGGTTAATTTTTTTCCTCCAAGCGCACCCCCCCCCCCCCCCCCCCCCCCCCAAAACACACACACACAAACACACCCCATCCCTACCCATCCCGTGTCGTCCTCGTGCAGGGTTGACTCCGCGACCTCCCGCACACATGCGAGGGTGGCCGCCCACTTGGCTAGTACACTCTTGACTTATTTTTCTTCAGTGCACATAAACATATTTCTCTCCAAAGTTTTCATGCCAATAAGTATTACTTCCACCAAGAATTTGTTTCTCTTTAGCAACAATGCTTTTTCTTACTTTCCTCCAAGCATTTTTTCCCTGTTAACAATTATACATTTTTTTGCTAAGTTGTGATTTCTCAACTAAAAGGTTTCCTTCCAGTTAAAGTACTTCCCGCTGAAAATATGTTTCACGAAAAATAATTTATTTGTGAAAATTTCTATTCCCTTCATGAATATGGTTCTCTCCAAGTAAAGAAGTTCCCTCCAAATATTATGTTGAGAATTTGTCTCATCAAACTAACAATTTCCATGCTAAAAGTATGCTTTTTACCTAAACTTATGTTTCCATCTAAGCAACTGACTTTTGTCTAGGAATTTCCCCCCCTCCCATGTCATGAACATCTTACAGAAACATATTTCTCTTCAAATAACATTTTAACTAAGTGAAATTTTCATTCAAGATAAATTTTCTCGCCAAACTAGTTCAACACTTTTTATATAAACTCTGTTGTTGCTGTTGTTTATGTCAAAAAGAATTTTATTGTATCTATTTACTATTTTTATAAAAAAAAGTACACTTATATGGGTGCGTTTTATAAATAAATTTCTCTCCCTATCTCCATAGTCGTGTAACAAACACCCTTTTTTAAGTATTTCCTCATCTCTATCCCTTTCCTCACAGAAACATAACCAAACAATTCTTGTTAATAGTTGTCCTTTCCTCACAGAAACATAACCAAACATTCTTGTTAATAGTTGTCCTTTCCTCCCCGGGGGACCCGGGTTCGAATCCCATGTTGCACACTTTAATTACCACCCTTGCAGTCATCCAGGCTCTGGCATGCCGTTTGAGGTAGAGGGGAGACAAATGTCTCTTCTAGCTAAGAAAAAAACAATATTTTTAAGTATTTTCTCGTTCCTATCTTTTCCCCATCGAAACATAACAAACAACACACCTCCCCAACCCAAACATCACTTTTTAATAATTTCTGGTGAGGAAATAGCAAGGAATGGCCTTAAAAAAATCTAACATTGTCTTCTCATTCTGGAAAACATTTTGGTTAAATTTATTAGAATCTTAACTGACCACCCACTGGGTTTCAGGAATTTACAGCATGCAAGGTGCTCTGTTCTCTGAATGTGATCTTGACTGGATTTTTGTTAAACAGAACGACTTGTTGTTCTTTTCGATATTATTTTGATTTATCTGTTCAAATTGTTTCAAGCTTCTAGCCAGTTTGCTACTGTATGTAATAGGGACAATATGTTTCTTTCTTTGCTATGTTTATCCATTATGAGATTCTTCAGGGACGTTTTACTTCATTTTGTTACCATAAATGTTTTGTCTTTTGACTCTCCTCTTTCTCTGGTGTCAGGGTTCCAAAATAGTGGATAAATCACAAGATCAGGATACCACTGATTTACATAAGTGTGTCTCTTATATCAATGGCTGGAATGTACATGATAAATCAAATGTAAGTAGCTTGCAATTTCTTTATTAAATTGCTACAGTCATCTTTGATATAGCATGGACTTACTATAATTTCAGTCAAACATGAGTTCTTATCAGGTGTAAATTCAGTCAAACATGAGTTATCATATGCCATTTGTTAGATTTTGGTGATCTTGAATGTTTATCTAATATAATTAATAAAATCCCTGACTTTACTGGTGCCTTTTGCTGTTTTGCACCGTCAAGAGCAATTCCTTTTTAGAAATCTAGTAGCAATGAGAGAGACAAACACCAATTGCGAATCCACTGGAATGGAATGGACATCAGTCTCATGTATGTGCATACAAGACTATAAAACATCTGTCATTTTCCTAGTTAATTATGTGTATGAAATGGGTTTTTATTCTGCAAAGTTAATATGGGTATTAACTCATCATCCATGAAGAGTACAATGCCTGCAATCGTTCTTATATTCTTCATATACAGTTCCTAATCATATATCTTCACCATTGTCAAATCCAAACAAATCGTTTTGCAGTATATGAGCAAGGAAGAAACTGTCCGATTTCGACAATGTTTCGGTAGCCACAGAAACAGAAACTCCGACAGATGCATTCCTGGCGTTTCGACGACCAAATAATCAATTGTTTAGCGAAATTTTACCAGAACAATCTACTAGTGTAGATCTACTCAAATATGTAAAAATATTTCATATTTAATATGTGAGGTGGTGGGGCTCCTCATGTGTGAGTGAAGGAAGCTGAACAATTTCAATGGGGATTTCAATGGAGATTTTGAGGTCAATTAAATGGCAAAATGAATGAATTAAGTCATTATAGTTTGCAAGTACAATATATAGAATTAAAGATACAAATTTATGGAAACATGGCATGATCTAGGATGGTAGAACCTCTTGGTAGGATGACAGGACGTAGTACATAAACAATGTTGCAGTGGTATGAGGAAACATGAGGCAACTATGGTTTATGCATCATCCTCATTGATTATACCTATCAACATATTGGCTCAAGTTTATTTTGTTTTATACAAGCATAGATGTGTCTCACTATTAATCTCTATATGCCTTCAAGTGATGAAACACATACTAATGGATTGACTCAAGCTTTGTTCTTGGTCGTGTGCTTTTGTAGCGAGAGCCTATAGGAGGCGACCATGCAGTTAGAGGTGTGATTGATAATGACATACATACAAAATATTTCGATAGTCATGCTAATATTGCACACTATTAACATAAATCATGTGACCTCAATAATGAAAGTTAGCGGGTCATCATAGCCATAGATATCACTCCGACACCCATTTTTAAATATTTCCTATGTAGATATTTATAGAAGTGAGAGAAATAGGAGAGAGAGGTAGAAATAGGCTAGGAAGAGGAGAAACATAACTTAGATTGCCCCTTACGAGCCCAAGGAATCATACAGTAAAATCTGCAGACATCGTACCCCGTTTCTCAAAATAATACATGTGTTTCTCAAAATTTCATCGAAATGCTGACAAAATGGGCCTTTTTTCATCGAAATGTACCTAATTTCGTCGAAATTCGAAATAATTGTCAAAATATATTTTATTTCTGGCGGAATTTCCTATATACAAACATGTAAGGCCATTTCTATCTCCAATGGCTGGCGGCATCGAAATAATTAGCGAAATTTCGCCAATTTCGACAAAATTTTGAACATTGTATAATAGGCTAATGGCAATAATATTTTGCTAATGCCAAAGAGTAGCATGGACACAAACTCAATATTTGAGATTCGAACAGAAAAATCCGGAAGTTGCGAATTTTAGGTAAAAAGGGTCAACATATGGTCAATGCTACGAGGAAAGTCGGGAAGAACCCACAAGCACATTGTCACACAGTTAATGTGTATATTGCACACATATATGTGCATATATATTACATCGCATACATATTTATATTACACACATTTTTACATACATGCATATACATATCATGGTTGTCAAGGCAGCCAGGCGGTGAGCGTTTTTGGTTGGGCGCCAAAGACACCCGGGCCACCCAGGTGTTGACGTTTTATACATATATTTTGTATATTATATATTAAGATATAATAAAATGTATAAAACTAATCTCCTAAAATTATATTTATACAAAAAATAGCAGATATGGTATCGTGGTAACTCATATTTGTAGAATGTATATTTAAAATTTCAATATGAAGACTTCAAAGTCAAAGAAAGAACTTGTTGGACACAAAGCCATATTACTATGCATCCCCACGAAGCCCCAGATATTGAGCGGACCTCCTAGGCAGACCCACCCTTGACGCCCGGCAGCCTAGGCGGCGCCTAGGCGTTCACCTCAACATCCATGATACAAACACACACACACACATACACTCAAACTAAGCCATAGTCTTAACCCAATATAAAACATGATAAATACGGGAAATACAATATACAATGGGGAAAACGTAAAATGTGAATAATATATGTATAAAACATGATATTCAGGAATTTAGAGGTATTCAGCTGTTACATATGGCAGGGGAAAAATTCACGTTTTAAAAATGACTTTAAAAAAATGCAGAGTTTAATGTGAATTGTTAAAGTAGTACTACAATTTAGAGTAATAGGATATTTTCTTGGTCATGTTCGCAATTTCTATCAGCTAGCTTAACCTGAATTTGAATGGTCATAATTATATTTTCTACCAGCTAAAATTACCTTAAGGATTTTTGGTTTAGCAATGTTAGATTAAAGTTGGTAGACACATTGACCAGTTGTTTTGCAAATTTTTATCTTTCATGCAATGAAGTGATAAGTCAGACATCCCACACTTGCTCATCTTAATTATCTATATCAATTCTTTCTGCATTGTGCAGTTAACCATTCTTGTTGCTGGGGCTCTTGGAGGAAGGTTTGATCATGAGGCTGGGAATGTTAACGTTCTGTATAAATTTATGGATAACAAGATTGTTCTTCTATCGGATGCTTGTTTGATCTTCCTCCTCTCAAGAAATCATTACCATGAGATTTATATCCAGCCAACTGTTGAAGGTCCACACTGTGGCCTGATCCCTGTTGGAGCGCCGTCCACAAGTACCACGACCTCAGGCCTGGAATGGAATCTCAGTAAGTGTTCTCAACATATATAAGCAAAAGTGAATTATTTTGTATTGGTACAGCTGAATTCATATTAAACTAAACTGGTGGTAGATGTTAATTACTGATTTAGTATGATTTAGTATGCTAGATAGAAGACGTTAGCTTGAATTGTAGTCAAACACTTTGAGTGAAAATAAAAGGGAATGCTTGTCTACGATGGTATTTGAGCAATTTTCATCCGGTACAATTGGAACTCAAAAAATTCTTGGTATTAAATTTTCCAATTAAGTATTCTATAAATCAGAACCGCCCACCCCTATAGAACGTGGTTCATCATTCATGTTTCCATTTATGGTTTTGTATAGTTTTCTACACTGATTACACCCCATAAAATTCTCTCTGATCGAAAAACCGAATAATGAAATCCAAATAATTAGAGTAGTTTCCACATCTATATCAGCAACAAGGCTATAGTAATTTTTGTCTAGTATCTTTTCAGGGTTCCAAATGTTTTGCTAGGTTCAGGCCTTTACCAGTGAGATGAATTGGAAATAAGAGTGTGCCCTTATTCTTAACAAAAAGGTTCTACTTTTTTGGGAGACTGAATTAATTTGTATCATGAAAGTATCTCACTAGTGTTTTTTTGAGAGGTTGCAGAGAGGGTATAGAGGAAGCAACATGGTGGTATAGGTTGTAGCTACTATTTCTCTATTGTTGGTATCATTCCATTAAATAAATGACAGTCTTACATCAGAGTAACTCAGTGAAAGCAAGATGAAAATGATGAAAGTAGGACAGGGGCTCCAGACCCATTGCTCATTTGGGCCCTAGAGATGGCACATGCATGCCCTCCCCAGAGATTTACACCATAGTAACTCAAAGAAAGCGAGAATGATGAAAGAAGGAAAGGGGTTTGTAGGCCTGTTGCTCAATTAGGTCCTAGAGATGCACACACGTCTCTACATTCCCCTCCATGATAGGATAATCGCAAAATCAAGGAAAACACATGTTTGGAAGTTGACCTCTCACTGTTGCCCAATCGTTATAGAGATTTTTCTTTTTGTCCAGTATATATTGACGTTGGCGTAGGACAAAATAGCCCCCCCCCCCCCCCCCCCCCAAAAAAAAAAAAAAAAAAACCCACCAACATGCCAATGCCCATCTCATATGCTAGGGGATGATGGCTATGATGATAATGACGGAAAGAACTGAGGCCACTGAGAAGTGGGAAGAGGGGGAAGCCATAGCAACAGGAGTGAGCTTTAGGTCAAAACCAATAGGGGGAGGTTGTTGTGGAAGACGAGCAAAGGCCCGACTAACCATGGGCCCTACCCACTGAGATGTGAGCCATTGGTGGGTGAAGCAACATGGGTGAAGACGACGTCACCATGCAATGGCGACCAAGATGGCCATCAACCTCTATGAGAAAGAAAACGGTGAAGGACAATAGATGCAAGGACCCAAACACCTGCAAATCAAAAGAAACATGAGGCTTAGGCTCCTAGAAAGTGAGTCTAACCAAATTCCTAGGAGCCACATTTTTTTTATAGTGCACCTAGGTGCTGAAGCTTGGAGACATGATGATTTGGATAACATTCACATAAAAGACCAACTGAGATCTAATATATTGAGATAATATATCATTCTTTTATTATGTCTTAGGATTTGAATACTAGATTCACATAAACGAGCTATTTAGATCTACTATAGTGCTATAATATATTAGTCTTTTATTATATCTTTACTTCTATTTTGGACCCACAGTGTGTAAAATGGATTTACCATGGCCTATATAAATAAATGATACTAGTGCTTAAAAAACATAAGAGAGTTCCTTTTTTTGTTATTTCTACATAGTATCAGGGAGATTAGAGAAGGAACCACTGGTGTGCCCCCTCCCGCTGCCGCCGTCGACTCCGTTCAAGTAGCCTTCTTCACTGCCGCCGCTGTCCTCATCTTTGTCATCGCTATCTCTGTCTCTGTAGTTGTAGTCTTCTTCATCTTGACCGTTGTCGCCATTTTCGTGTTGCTGCCGTCGCCATTTTCGTCTTTCCCATCCTTCTCCGTTAGTGTAATATACACCAACTACCTCTATCACCCTTCTTCTCTATCGGCATAATCTACACCAAACGCCTCTATCACCCTTCTTTTCCTTTTGGCCTACGGTCTTCCCCTCAAATTTATGCCCTAAAGGTTGAGTTTGGGAAGCTATATGGAACCTACATTGTTGGTTTAAATGACCATCTATCATCAGGTTTTTAATCTTTTTTGAAATTGATCACCCTAGATCATCTCCTATCTCTGTTGCCTTTCATCCCCCGGTGGATCTCCTTACTTCTTTTGCTCTAGCGGCCTACTTGATGCTCTGACGACACCTTATACAGTGTGTAGCTGCTGTATACGGCATGCGGTTGCTACCCCAGACAATAACATGGCGTGCCATCTGCTACATGACGTGTGGCTATTCTCTATTGAAAATCTGATCCAAGACTTACGTGTTGTCTGATTTATCAAAATTGGCGACTCATTAGTATGTGTGATTCATCAAAACGGTGTGTGACTGTTTGCCTCTCAAAATCTGCCTAGAATTTACAACACGACATGTCAGTTTTTGACACGAAGTACCATCCATTTACACGGCATGTGAGCCATCGATATGACCTGTAAGCAATGTTTTAAAAAACGCTAAGCGGTAAGCGTGCGGACAACACCTTGTAACTGGTTAAGCTGTAAGCGGACAATTTTTGAAAAAATGGGTTTTAGTTTTCTATACAATTTTATACAAAATTACAGATATATGCATATAAATACTATACTTTTTGGAACTTCTATACATATCTAAACACCCTGCACAATAATATTAAACACCCAAATACTTTATAACACAACTATAAAACAATGATTATAGCTAATATATTGAAACAATAAAGTTGTCATAGATAAAACACCCTATACAACTATAAAACAATAAGTATTTAGTGCATATATATGATACAATAACAATTTTGCATCACATTACAACGGACTTATCAATGATACCTGACTAACTTATTGCTATGTTTACATATCATCAATTAATCATACATTACAGCTGTACATTTAGCATCAATTAATCATACATTACAGCAGTACATTTAGTCGAAAGTATGCATGCTAAAATCTAAATTTTGATAATGGTTTTATGTAATTTACTTGGATATACAACAATTATCAAAATTTACTTGGACATAAAACCATTCTAAAACACGTCAATCCATTATCAAAATTTACTTGGACAAAATTTATAAATTATTATAAATTTTGAGTTTATAAAGTAAAATAGAGATATCGAGCACTTAATGAATCATCAGATTTAAATCCTAATTAATTTAAGATCATAACTAAAGTTCATATTGCAGATTTAGAAATTGAAAAACTCAATGTCGGACATTCTCGCCTTAAAAGAAATGTTGCCCTCAAAATTTGTCTACTACAAGAACATATGTGGATCTCTCCTGAATGTCCTGCTTCAACTCCTAGGTAGCATTTTCCTCATATGGCCTTCACTATCTAATGCTTTTATTCCAAAGTGACTTGGTTTTTGAGTCCAATACAATATGCAACTGTCGTCTCCTGATAGGCCAGTATCTTCCCTCATATCTATGGGTTCATGATTCAATACATCACTTAGCACCTTGACATACTTCTTTAGATTACTGACATGGAAGACATCATGCGCCTGGCAAGACTACAGAGACATGGCCAATCTATATGCACACTCCTGATGCTCTCTAGAATTCAAACGACCGCACTTACCTATGAATTAGATTCCCCTTGTTTCATTGCACTCAAAAAGGTCGGATCTTTAGGAACACATGCCCTCCTGCTAGAAATTGGTGATATGTTCGATGTATGTCTACATATGACTTTTTTCTATCCTGAGCCTTCATCATCTAAATGAGAGCCACCTTGTCGGAATACAACTCCAATTCCTTAGACTTCATCAAAGTTTACTTCTAACTTCTTCCTAGTGAAGAGGTAATCTGTAGCGCCTACCATGTAGAGTTTTGTATGGGGGCCTGTCGATAGCCGCCCCGTAGTTGTTAATATATGCAAATTTGACTAGTTTAGGTAGTAGTTCCACGAAATACCCCAATATAAAGACACAAACGATCCTCCAACACTTGAATAGTCCTCTCAGATTGGCCATTAATTTTCGGATGATATAATCACTACTGAACTGCAAATTGGTACCCAGTTCCTCCTCAGTTCAGTAGTGATTATATCATCCGAAAATTAATGGCCAATCTGAGAGGACTATTCAAGTGTTCAGAGATGAGACATGAACTTTTGGATATGTGTTTGAGACAATCAGTGGCAATACGCATGAAGTTACTAGATCTACCAGATGTACAACTCAACTAGGTTAGAAACTTTGGTTGTTGTCTTCACAGATAGTGCTGAATTCATAAAGCGATATACTACAACCTAAACAACATCGAGATCCGTCTTAGTCCTGGTTAACCCTACCATGAAATCCATTGTGTTTTGATCCCATTTCCACTCGAGGATCTTTAGGGTTTAAAGCAGATTACGTTGACTTAGGTGCTCCGCCTTCACCTTCTGGCACATGCTTAGAAAGGAATGCTGCAATGTCCGACCTCATACCTCTCTTTTAAAAGAAATGTTGGATATTCTCATACAATTTTATTTATCCTGGGTGTACAATGTACTTTGACTCATGCCTCCTGTAACATCTGTTCAAATTAGACTGCTCCAAAACCCAAATCTGGTTTTTGTACCGTAACCCTCTCCGTCTAACCTGATGGACTAGTGAGTTGATGGCATATAAATTAAAGGCTACAAGCTCGTCAAGTAAGGTATGAAACATTGTCGAAATTGGCAAAACATTAAAATAAACTTGAATTTCGCTAAGGTTTGCTACAAAAATGTCTGAGTGTGTCAATGGATCACATCTACCAAAATATTCTAGCAAAATTTCACTGGCAAATTTCAACATGTTTCACCTATTTTGCTTGATTTTAGTTTTTTTTGTTGCAAAATCATCACTTAAGTGTCTAAACCCATCTAAACAAGAGAATTTTTGTGGAGGTTTGAATAATTGCATGCCTTGATGCTGAGGGGAATTGGGGTGATTTCAACATTCGGAGATCAAATCCTACTAGATCAAGGAAAATAATTATATTTTTTAATTCCACATCATTTCCAGCCGTTCTTTCTACATTTTTCCATGTTTTCACCTTAAAAAAACAATTTTAACATCCTAATGCACATTGGATCTTAAATCTACAACATTCTAGACATAGATCTACATATGTATTCTACAATTTTATCAATACTTGCATGATTTATGTATTCTAGACATAGATCTACATATGTAAGACATAGATCTACACATATAATCACTAGATTTGCACTAATAGCTATGATAAATATCTTTTATATCATTAGTATTAATATTACAATAGAATATATTTGTCATAGTTAGTTATTTCACTTAGGTTTAGTAGAAGAACTTGTGACAAAAATTAATATGGACACAAATACAATATTATTTTGTCATTTCTATATTTTGTAGGTTATTATTCATTTATAAATTACATAGGAAATATGAAATTCTTATTTTTTTTGCTTAAATGTCCTTGTTAATGTGATATTAGTTGTCAATTAATATCAGAAGACATCAATACACCTATAAGCTTATATAAACTATCATCAATGCTTATTTTTTAATTCAAGAGTAATTTCTGACCTTAAAAAACAAAAAGCAAAAAAATGGAAAAATGTATGGTTCATTCTATAATACTTATACTTAGTAGACATACTTATAGTATATCATAATTGCATTCGATAACATTTTCTATTCACTGCATTATTAAATGTTAAGTGCAAAACATTTTTTATGTTTTCTTCCAGTGTGGACAACATGTCTTCTGGTGGTGGTTTGTCTGGCAGTGAGGGTGCTAGGCAACCAACCATATCAAAAGATAATGATTTTGCTTGAAAAAATTGCTCTATTGTTTCCAGGGCCAATGAAAAGGTCGATTCTTGAGTCGATATCAACTGCATTTTCCACCCATGAAATTATGTGGGGGCATGCCCTACATATCCAAGTTGTGATGTTATAGCACAAAAAGTGCATACATGTATATATCATGCTTGCTAAATTTCCTAACTCAATTTATTCATCTAAAACTCTAATCGAAAACCCTAGGATACAACTTGGTTTCTTACCTCACACATGCATGGACCCCCACCCCACCTACCCCATATAAAATTTTATTGCATAAATGTATCCAAGCTTATAGATCAGGCGTATGAAATTTCATGGCTTAATGCTTTCATTTTAGTGTTGAAACAACCACAGTCGCATGTCAAAATTTCCATAATTATCTATTTCCATAAATTTATATGATTTGTACAAGACTTTTAAACACAAATTTACCAAAAATAGCATAATAATATAAAGTTAATATATTTATCTAATCAAAAGAATTTATCTAATACTAATACAAACCAATACAAAACTATGTTGAATTCTCATAAAGAAACATAATGAAGGATGTATTAGTAATTTCCCAGACTATTGGGTGGGTTAAACTTTCGTATGTTTAATTTTATTTGTATGTATATTTGTGACTTTTGGGTCAATTTGTTCTAAAGTCCAAACCCGGACCCAACCCTAATATTTTTGGGTTCTTCGAGTTTGGGTCAAAAATCCTAAACCCTAACTCGCTGTAACAATTCAGGTTTGCGTCGGGTCTAGTTTTGCCAGCCCTAGGCTAAGTCCTTCGAGTAAGTAGGTACTTATAACTCTTATGATTCACAAAGATATTGAATTCAATCCCATATAGATATAGCCTCCAAATCATTAGAGCATACACTATCAATGCCATCCTGAGGGTTGTGTATGAGAGAATTGAGCTCATCTATACACTACGACTTTCACATTCTACGTAAAAACACAACCCCAACCCGTTCTGGATGCATATGCAAATATCACAAAGCTATAATTTCTAGATGGTATGTAAGCATAGGGGTAGACACTAACCATTGAGCTCCTAAAAATTAGACGACCATTCAAATCGTTTATTTGTCCTCATAAGTTTGGTCATAGGAAGGGCAATTCTAGAAAAGTTGGGTATAAATATCCTGTAATATCCCGCTAGGCCCAAGAACTATGGATTTGATAAGGAGTCACTAGTGACTCCCAATCATGAAACTTTATGGCATTTGAAGGTTGAGTGAGAGTCCCACTATAAATAATATGCCTGAAAAAATGACGTTATCCATCTAAAATTCACTCTTAGAAATCTTCGAATAAATCTGATCTTGTAGAATATTGAGAACTTTAGTAAGGTGCTCCAGATATTGAGACTTGTCATTTGAACATATGAGAGTATCATCGTTGAATACCACTACAAATCATCTAGGAATAACTGAAAAGCCTCTTCACTAAATTCATGAAGACTTTAGGGGCATTAGACAAGCCAAATGGCATGACAAGGAATTGATAGTGACAATATCAGGTTCAAAAAGTAGTTTAGGAGTATCAAACTCTTCCACCTTTAATTGGTGATATTTAGAATGGATGTCAATCTTCAAAAAGACCCGGGATGAATGAAGATGGTCAAAGAGATCACCAATACGAGAAGAGGGGTATTGTTTTTGATTAAGCATTCAGTAACCAATACACATGCAAAGAATCTATCCTTTTTCAACAAGAGAATTGAGGCTCTCCACACAGACACACTAGGATGGAATCGATAGATAAACTCCTTATTACAGACTGAAATTTTGTTCCATGGGACAAATAAACCCGTTATCACAAGGTTCTTGTAATTGTTTCCTCAATTCTAAAAGTTCAACTAGGGCTATTGATATAGAGCTAGAGAGATCGATGCGAGCTCGAGATTAGGTGCATGAAGAACTCAATCTCCTTAATAGGTGGTAATCCTGGTCGCTCCTTCGAAAAATATTTTTATAATCCTCACTACGTATCTAATATCAAAATGATGATATGATGCCCAAGAAAACTGTTGTTGTTCATAGTGGGGTGCTGCTCCCTCAGGGCACCTTGCTTGGACTGACAACCTTTTCTCTTTTGTGCCTAAGTGTCAGATTGACTAATCATAATCAAGGCAATAGCTATTGATTCTTTGAGAGAAAAATTGAGGTAGACAAGACTTGTTTAAACTTGAGTTCGCCGTTGGCTATGAGGCATGAACGATAAGACGCCATGTCAATGCTTGGTTCATAATCTCTAATGGGATTGTACTCGGTCCAGTCTCAGAAGCTGGGGCTATAATCATTTTGTGAATGGCCTACTAGATAGCCGTTTTTGAGTTTAATGACTAAGATTACAACATTTGATGAATGACCCTTTTTTGCCATGAATGAGTAAAGGAGGGGAATCAAATATAGAAATGACGACTATCTTGCTCAAAAACATCATTATGCACCTTTCTACCAAATTTGAGCGCAATCCAAACACTAGAGCTGTGGATATCCTCAATAGATCATCCTTCCTAAGTTCATTTAATTAGTTCTAAAATGCAAGGCGTCTTCAAAAATTGTTTTAAGGAGTTAGAATACTTGGATTGCTACCAAACTTTGAGAGATCCTATAAACTAGTACAACTTTCACGTTTATAAATTAATAGAGATTTTAATCAATTAATGAGTCATGACTCATGAGATTAGAATCTTAATAATATAAAATCAAAATTAAAGAGCATATAAAAGATTTTAGAATTTGAAAAACTCAATTTATCACACTTCTGGTCCACCATACACAAATCTTGCAAAAGGCAATCAGGCATTGTATCACCATTGGCAATTTAAGGGTGTACAAACTTATACAACCAATGTAACTTGATTCTAAAACAGATGGACTTGAGACCAAGGAACAAGGTATCTGATATCAATGCTGTTTTGACAACCTAGAAATAGATATTTACCAATATATCAATGGAAATATCGACAGATGCAATTCTGGCTTTTTCGACGCCAAAATGAACAAATTAAATCATGAATTTTTATAGGTGTGATCTCTACACCTAAATGCATCGTTTATGCAATAAAATTCTTTAAGGGGTATGTGGAGGGGATCGTCCATCATGTGGGAGGTAGGGAGCCTGTCCTATTTTTTGGGGAGTTCGATGACAAAATATTGGAATTAAGATTTGGAATTTTACTAGCACAATCCATAAACATAACTACACACATGTATGCAATAATATCCAATTTACAACACATGGATAACATAGTAACTTATTAACTCATATCAGTTGTATGTCGAGTTACACACCGATTCTCCATACAATATCGAGTTAACATGGGTGACATATTGCTCCCTTGACATGTACATTATGTAAGGTTGGTGGCATGAAGTTACATGTTGCTCATACATGTCATATACAATACTATATAAGTGTATAATTCTTGTTTGTATTATGTAATCAAACACGATATATTTTAGAATTTTACACTACTATGCCTATATGCGTCATATTAGATTCTTGAAGAAACTATATACAAAGGTTTTCTATTGCTCTTCTTCAATATGTGACTTTGGCAATTAACTTCATGACTATGAAGTTAGGCACCATCACTATTGGACACCTTTTCTCCGCCATCGTTTGTTACCACATGATCTTGATATGCACTAGTGAATTTCTCCGTGGATTGTTCACAGTAGTGGGATAAATATAAAAGCCGTTATAACCGGGCCCACTATATGCATGTTGTGGGGATGGGATGATATAAAAGCGTAGTTACCATGTCAACCGTCCATGTTGTGGGATATATGTTGCAAGTGTCATATATAAACAAATATAAGACTAGAAAATTACAAAACCTATACTTTTCTACAATATCTGTTTGTTGTGTTGCAAAGCACATTTCTTCCTTTGTATGATAAAATACTAGTAATAAGATATATGTATACTGATTAGCTTACTACTAAAAATGATAGCAAATTATACTTATATTTAGTGAGTTATATAGGTATATTATTATGACTATAATGTTTATTATGAGATAGTGTTGTAGATCCAAGAACACACAATTAGGATTGTTGGAATATTAGCCTATTTAGTTAATAGGTTAATTAGTCTATTGTGTACATGGGCTTGTTGCCCTTGGCCCATTAGGGTTTAATCCGCTTCATTGTGCTTCCTTGTAATAGCCACCTTTCCTATATACAGGACAGGGGTGTATATATCAATATACAACGAATACACTTGTTCACAAGGATGACATCATGTCATAAAAAAACAAATTGGAGGATCTTTGCTATTTAAGACAATTTAGGATGAATTTACATCGTAATTGAGATAGATGAGGTGTAAATGAGAGAAATGGTAGAAAATATATAGGCATACCTTAGATTAGGCTTATTTGAGCCCTAGTTGTCAAAATCTCCTTGCTTTGCCATTTCTTCCTCTCAAACAACAAAAATAGGCTCAAGCATGCAAAAATCGGTATTTCTGTCGGTAATACCAGTAAGTTTCATTAAAATTGGCGGTATTTGGCAAAATTTGGTGGTATACCCATCGATATACTGATATTTGCGATCCTATCGATACAATCTTAACATATTGTAATTGACGGTGTCGAAATTGAAATTTCGAGCAAATTTCACCCGTTTCGACGATATTTCATTCCTTGCTTCAGACAATGGTTGTGGCTTTATCACCTACTTTGGTTTTTGGATCACTTATAATGGCTTTTAGAACATAAACCTCAAGCTATCCTTCTTGTTCAAGGAAATTTTGATGTCAAGAAAGTAGCAAACATGTCGGCGAGGAGTGGTTCAAGTGGTCAACCACATGGTCCCCTAACAAAGGGACCCGAGTTCGATTAACAGTTTCCGCCTTGATTTACCACCCTCCAGGCATCCGGCCTCCACTACTATTTGAGGAGGGGGAGATAGTCTTCTCTTCTAACCCAAAAGAAAGTAGTAGACATCGTTGTTCATGTCTCACCCCCACCCCAAAACTCACAAAGTATGTGAAATTGCACACTGGACTCAAGTTTTTTTGTTTCAGTATAGATAAAGACAACAAGTTCTCTTTCCTTCTTTGCTATGCTCTTGATTCTCATTTATTTGCCAAGCCCCCCAGGAATAAAATCAATGAGATGAACGATAATGAAATGTCTACGAGATGTGATGATATTTATCCTCAATTTCCTAGCTAATACATGTGCACAATCATGGCATTCTCAAGGCCAATCTCCTGAATGCACATTGTCTGAATAGCACATACATGTGTTAGGTTATGCAACGGTGTCAATTGCCTTGAAGAAGCAGGTGCCTAATTTAAAATTCATTGATAGACTCGTCATGTTCCTGTTTATTCTATCACTCCAAGCACCTATCATGATTGTACACTCGTATCTCCTACATATTTTATTATGAGGTTGAAGACCATCTATTCTTTTCCCAACCTCATAGTAGGATAGGTCTTGTAATATTTTTATTCTGCCCAATAGCATGGTGCACTGACAAAAAAGACTTGTTGCATGTTGCATTTAAAAAACCCGTAGAACGGTTAACCCTACACCCATTATCGTTTCACCCTTATCTTTGTTTCTTATTTATGACCTCCTTTATCCCCAGTTAAAACACTGGAAAATCTAAGCTGGGAGTGGTTGGTGCAGTGACCTTCATCAGTATCATCAAATTTAGCCAGATGGTGTCCACTTCTTCTTGAACAGTTGCTACAACTTATTGAATTTTCGTCTTTGTTCTCTTCTTCCATATCCTCCTCCTTATTCTTTTCGGTTTCCTCCGTCATATCATTGTGAACCTCAGGTCATGGTGATGTATTGCCCTTGATGTAAACTATGTGTTCTTTTAAATGATTACTCCCCCCTTGATCTTGTTACGGCACAATGCACATCCAACCCAGCTGGAGTTTTTATCTTTGAGGAAGCCTTACTTCTATGTTGGTCCAGTTGATCTAGTTGGAAAGCATGGTTGCTTCTAGTGATTGGGTGTTAGTTCCAGTTGGGGTTGATCCAAGACTCTCCATAAGCGCACTGGAAACAACAAAAAAACATCAAACTAAATGAGCACTTGCTGGTAGCACGTCAACCTCGCTCTAAATGCCACCATGGGGGACAAAAACTATGCAGTATTATGCCCCTCGTGCTCTTACTGTATTGAGTAGCACAACCGCACTACTCACACAACACCTTCACGCTGTCATCTGCATCAGGCTGTATCCCAACGACCTACAGGACCATCAACAGCTGGTCCATACCCCACTAGCATAGTCACAATATACTCCGTTTTCTTTTAAAAAACGTGTTTAAAACGCTTATCATTCACCTGCCGTATATGACGGCCGTTTTAAAATCCAAATCGGATAATACATTTTAAACGCGTTTAATTCGTGTAAACGCGTTTAATACGTTTTTTTTGCCGTTTTGTACAATCCTGTACTTTTGCTTCACATTTGTTTTTTCCGCATCCTTTTTTACTCGTAGCAGGGTTCCACTAAACTGTCCAACCTTCCTCCTTTATTCCCCGACACACCAAGAGGAGTAACCCTCGACATTCTACATGTATGTTCCATCTTTCTCCTCCATTCTCCCCCTTTCTTCCCTGATTTGTGCCTGCTGCTTGCTGCTCCCACTTCTTCCAATATTAGGGTAATCAGTTTGATGTTTAGTCATTTTCAATCATTATATGTGTGGGTGTATATATATGTTTGTATTTGTTTATATATATATATATATATCCGTTTTTTTGCCGATTTTTTTCCGAATAGTTGACCGAACTTTTACCGTATGTTGACCAATTTTTATCCGAACTTTCCGCATAATTCCCGATTTCTGAATATTTCAACTTGGCCGTACGCATCTCGAATACTGAATTTGTGACTATGCCCACTAGAGCACAAAAAAACATTATGACCCCAACAGCAATGCACATATGTAAGTTGACGGTTTGCACTCCCCATAAATCACTTGTCAAACACCAGCACTATCACTGCAGCCATGAGCTATCAGAGGGGCACAAACTTGCTATTGACAGGTGGCTGGAAACCTCCATCAGGTTTTTCATGTAAGAACCAACTTGTGTCCTGCGTAGGTAATATCTTTAAAGTAATAGGTTACGTATATTAAAAAGGAATACACTGCCACTGTGCTTCTCAAAATTAACACTGCTATGTATAATATGACCAACTATAAATACTGTTTTTTGGGTGTGTAAACATGGAAACAGATTGCTTTTTGGGTGTCACGGATGGCAAACTGCAGATGCCGACATCCACCATCCATTTCCTGATTTGGGCCATTTTCTTAATATGTGAAATGGTAATCCATACAGCTCCTCTTAGGCGGGATAAATGGTAAGTGCGGATGTCCAAGGAGTTGTCGTTACCATCTGTCCGCCAAACATGTTTATAAAACAAAAGTCCCGTAAGCTACATGAAGTTGTTAACTAAAATCCAATGCAAGGCCATAAAATAAAATTACTTTTACTACCATTGATTTAGCTCAATGGCTATGTTTTCCCGTGTATCCTCATTTTTTATCGATTTCCATCTAGAACAACAAGTACTTATTAGCCAGCAAGCCACATAAGCATGTATTGGCTGCAGGAGGTAATGCTGCTATGCCATGTTCTAGGCTACCATCATGTGCACGAGAATGCCAAGCCTCCAATGTATAGGGTGAGCTGCTGTGCTGCAATGGCAGGGTGGACTGCCTCCGTGTGAATTAGGTTGAGCCTGCACGTCCTTGGCAACTTACTGGAGTGGGTACGGAAGCCATTATTGCTTGAGCAGGGGCATGGTGGTTCCATGGGTCGAGATGTGGCGAGAAGGGTGATGAATGGCTTGTCTTTGTGGCGTGGTTTGTAGTGCAACTGCGACTCTTTGTAAACCAGTAAGGTTCATCACTGTGGCTAGGTTTGGCCTTGGCTGCAATAAAGCTCTCTGAGGCGGACGAAGCAGAGCAGGTTGATGCTAAGATGTGGGCCTGGAATGCTCAACAACTTTGTTACGATGTGCACACCCAACTTAGTAGGGCCATCTGATGCTTCACCTTGGAGGACGTTGAATTGTTGCTGAACCACCTCTCATGCGGCTCCTCCCTTGTACATGCGGCAATAGTTCTTACTATCAACTCCGATAAATTCCCTCCCTGTGGGTCTGGTTCAGTGAATCCATGATGTTATTGGTGTCTATCGATGATTTCTTTTAGTCCCGTTTTACCTACTTGATGATGCTCCTCCTCTGTAGGCACCCCATCCTTGGCCTCTTCTTGTACCACCAAACTCACCATGCTTGCTTTTGAACCCAAGCTTGAGACTACAGTTGTGAAGCATTAAGCGAACCACCCTTACCTGCAAGTGCATGACCAGGAGCGCATTGCCAGATGTTGAGCGAGCAAATGATGTGAGTTGCAAACCACTTTTCTCTCTCTCAAGTAACCCCTCCCAAGCATGGCCATTTCGGACCTACTCGAGTAAAGTAAACCACCATTTGTTTATGACAATTTTAGTTTGGAAAAAGTGTACATACAATCGTTTTGTGGTCCGCCATCCACAAAATCAGCCCCGTTCTTTTGGTTGGAAGGCATCAAATCCATCAAAAATGAGTAATTAGGTTTGGGAGCCGATTGGATGATGTAGAAATGGTTTACTTTGCCATTTGTATATAGATTTGATTTTCTTTATGATTTTGCTTTCTAGTTAACATTATCTTTTGCATTTTGAAATGGACTAGTTACACCACACACGTGGCACGTGAAAACAAAGTTAGATGTTTTTTATTATATTATTTTCTATAGATTTTGTTGTCTTTATGTAAAATTGAATGTGTTCATTTTTATTAAATTGTAGAATATTATAAAATAATATATTAAGGATTCAACATTACATTTGTATAAAATATAATAAAAAAATGCTGACAATGTTTCCTAAGATGCAACTTTAGTTATGTTAAAGTGAGTTAAATTAAATTGGTTGGAGGAGCATATGAAAAATTACCTTTTAGATTGTCATATATGTGTGCGACAATGCATGGCTTTAGTTGTGAGGATGATATATATATATATATATATATATATATATATATATATATATATATATATATATATATATAAAGGAAAAAAGGAGTGAGGATAGAAAAAATTAATGGCATGCAACTAATGGGGCGTGATTTCAAAAGAAGAGAATGAATGAAACTTCATTTTAATGGAGGATTTTATCGGAAGGGGCCTCAATCATGATAATTTCATTTTTGTTGGTTGGAGAAAGAAAAAGAACAAGAGTTAAAGCAATTTCCAAGAGATAGATGGGATGTTAATGAGGTGTGGTAAATTGGGTGTGATTTTAAAGGAACTTGGTTAACGTGATTTATTTACAATGAAATAATGTATTGAAGGAGAGAGAAATAGTAGTATCAAGTAAAAAATTAATGTGATTATAAATACTGTTAGAATAATAAGTATAGTATTTATTCTAACAAATACAAAAGGAGAAGTGACAGTATGAAGTTAATCGACAAAGAAGGTTAGTTTTCAACTTTCTTTTTGCAAAGAATTGAAAAAGGGTTTAAAAAAGTGAGAAGAGTGAAAAGTAGGGAAATGACAATATTTTTGAAGAGCACATTTAAGCAAAAAAGAGAAATAAATTAAGATGATGCAATTAACAAGGCGTAGTTTAAAAGTGAGAGAATTAATAGGATTTTATTTATAATGAGAGATATAACCAAAAGGGACTCAAATAATGACAATTTCTCAAGATTTTGATTGGTTAGAGAAAGTGAGAGCATGAGAGTTAATGTAATTGCAAAAAGAAAGATGAGAGTTTGATGTGATGCATTTTTTGTTTTACGAATTCAATAGGTATTTTACAATGAAAGAATGTATTGGAAGGCTAGGCGATTGGTTGGATAAAGTTAAGAGAAAGGTCAATGTGATTGCAATTCGAAAGATGATGTGATGCAATTCACGAACAAGCACATGGTTTTTAGATCTCCTCTTTCAAAAAATTGGAACAAACTTGAGCAAGAGAACTATAAAGATTTTTTTTTCAAAATACTTATGCTATTATTAGCTAAAGTTTACGCACAAACTTGTTCTTTATGGATCTATAGATATTGATAGATTATTTATAAAATGGAAGAGAGAAGTCAAAAGGAGTGTTATTAATGGGGTGTGGTTAATGAGAAAGTTAATCAAATTTCGCTTACAATTGAAAAATTTATCAGAGGGGATGCCAATCATTGTAATTTTATTGGATTCAGATTAGTTGAAGTGAGATAGAAAAAGAATCAATTGGATTGCAAATAAAAAAGGGGAGAGAGAGACTGGGGGAAGTTACTGAAATGTTATTAAATAGTATGCTCCAAATCAAGTGTTAATGAGACTTTGCTCACAATGAGAGCATGCAATTATTGTATATATATGTTGTTGACAAGTGTGTGGGACACTGTAATATCGTTGTATATTGATATGTACACCCCTATCCTATATATAGGAGAGAAGGCAATTACAAGAAAGTGAACTAAATCATAATGGGCCAGGGCAAATAGGCTCATGTACATGATAGACTCATTAACCTATTAACTAAATAGGCTAATACTTTCTAACACTCCCCCTCAAGCTGCATCATAGATGAACACATGCCCAAGATTGGAGTTACATGACTCGAATAAATGATAAAAGATAGAAATGATAAATGTCACTCCCCATACAAAAATTGTTACTCCCCCTTAAACAATACTTCCTAACTAAACATATGACGAAGCCTTTTTCTTGAGTTGAGTTCTGCAGACTGGAAATGCTCGAGCTTTGGAGAATGCCTTTTGAAGTGCATCCCGAATGAAGAACATTTGATTTATAGATTTTGAATGCTACAACAGAACCTCGTCACAATCAAACTAGATCAGACGATCAGAACTACCATGACTACGCCATCTTCACTGGAGGGGAATGTGTGAGTGGAATAAGCGCACAATCAACACATCCCACGTACTTAATGCGACACAAACACGGAGGCTAATGTCGATGTAACAATAACTGTGTCTTCAAATCATCTGAGAAGTGTAGCCAACTTGAATTAGCGCAGAAGACCACAGACGCGCATAATGTGGCACAAACACGAGCTGGACGAGGTGTTGGCGACTGACATACTGGTTCCATAAGTCCGGTACAACCTTAGGGCCTTGGTAGGAATGAAGGCACCATCAAGGAGAAGCCCAAGAAGATCAACAAAAAATACAACTCAGACAGAAGTAGCTTAGTGAAGATCAATCCAGATAAATCCTTATAGATATAGAATGCACAGGATGGAAGATAATGAGCTTCAGAGAAGTCCGAAGAAGAAACCATTTGTCTCACTAAAATGCAGCGGGAGTGATCAACTGAAACACCATCAACACCAAAGGGAACAAGAGGCCGAAATTAGCTGCAACATCTCGTCCTAACGTACATAATGTGGTACGACTGTGAAAGAGTTGGTGTCAATGCTGCTACTGTGAGATCCTTCAACGCTGTCTCACATGTAAAGTGATGCTAAGTGGGAGTGACGCGCCACAAAGGCATCAACAAAGCAGTTGTGTCGAAGAATATGAAGCTCCATGAAGATAGCCTGGAATATATTAATCTCATCTCATATCTCTCTCCTCATATGCTCTCTCTCATGTTCTCCTCATACCCTCCTCTCTCATACTCTCCCTCTTCTCTATATCCCCCACACCAAATATGATGAGGGTGAGTAGATGGTGTGGAAAAGGGAAATGTGGACCCCCCACACGTGGAATGACGCACACATGATGGGTGGGAGGGTGGGAAAGGAAAAAAGTAAAACAAAAATACTATCGGAATGGAAACTCGGTAGAAAGAGGAACACTACCAGAATGGAATAACATAGGAAAAGGAGTGACACTACCAGAATGGATCTCAGTAGGAAAATTGATAACCAATCAATATACAAAACAACCTGTTTATAAGATCCGGATAGAGAAATTAAATAGATTTTTTCTTGACTAATAGGTTTTTATTATCATTAGGTATTGGAGAAGAGATAGATATTGGAAGGACGTCATAACTTGTATTTGAAATTTACAGTCTGCAACACGACGTGTAGGGTGTGGACGCGTTGTGTAGATTGTCGAAGGTGAGAGACAAACTCCTGATGAGACACCGTGTGAGGTTGCTGGCACACCGCATAGCTCCTTTACTCGAAAATTACTGACTCCTTGCAACACGCCGTGTATGGATCCTACACGTTGTGTAGGATGTCCGAGAGGCGTAAACCAGATCTCCGCCGACATGTGTTGGTTGGCCAATACGTCGTTTAACTTGCGATCTGGACAAACTCTTGTCCAACAGAGTGAATTTTGGACTGCTGCACGCCGTGTTGATTGGCCAACACGTTGTTTAGAATGCCGATGAAGCATTATCTAATCGGAATTAGGACTATCAAGTAGACAAAGAACCCATGGAATTAGTACCATGAGTCGACGAGAATTAGCGTCGTCTTTTGTATTCATGTAGATCATGTGAATATGAAAAGTGATGGAGGCTCCTTGCTTGACAACGACCCGGACTGGACAGGAATTAGTGCCGTCCAAGGTCCCGAGTAGTGGTGTAGTGGTGGAGTGATGGATCTGCTTTGATGGCTAGCATGGCGGCTGGACGCGATGGAGACGATGGTTGGAGCGGAAGGCAAATGTGCGTTGGTGTGGCTGCTTCAATGGTGGCGACTACGTAAGGAGCTGCATGATAAACAAATCTTCTCTTAGGAGAACTTGGGGAAAGTGACGATGACGGTCACGAGGGAAACTTGGTGGCGACTTTGACTATGGATCGAAAAGCATAGATGGTCGGGAAGGATTGCGCCTACGAATAGATGAAGATTGAATCTTTAAGAAGGTGGGAGAGAAGTCATGGAGGTCGGGATGTGCTTGGCGGGTGGTCAGCCTAAGCCGTGGAGATGGTGGCCTCCCACAGGCGGGCACTCTCTCTGTTGCTCTCTCTAGAAGAGAGGAGGCGGAGACTAGGGCGCCGACATACGCAGGGGAGAGGGAAGCATAGGCGACGACTAGGGTTAGGTCCCTAGGGCACACTCCAATCTTGACAAGTGTGTGGGACACTGTAATCGTTGTATATTGATATGTAGACCCCTATCCTATAGATAGGGGAGGAGGCAATTATAAGGAAGCGCGGATCAAACTGTAATGGGCCAGGGCAAACATGCCCATGTACATAATAGACTAATTAACCTATTAACTAAATAGACTAATACTTTCTATATATATATATATATATATATATATATATAGAGTCAGGCTAGAATATACTCGAGTGTATTCATAGTTGAATACACTCAGGTAGTTTTTCATGATGCAATATTTTTTTCAAAAATCTAAACATCTTGTGAAAAGCTCATACACAAAATTTGAGCACATTTGGACATTTATAAGTCATGTTATAAAGACCGCAAAAATTATGCATTTCAAATTAGTTTCACGCGTCGATTTTGTTGCCCTTGGATGATTGACTTACACTCATCCAAATGGGCTCAAGATTTGTATGTAGCCTAGTTATAGTATGACGGTAAAGATCAATGGTTTACATTTTGCAAAAAATAATCTTAATATGCAAACACACTTGAGTGTATTCGTGCGATCTGTACACTCGAGTGTATTCTAGCCTGACTCTCTCTCTCTCTCTCTATATATATACTCTCTCTCTCTCTCTCTCTATATATATATATATATATATATATATAGAGAGAGAGAGAGAGAGAGAGAGAGAGAGAGAGAAAGAGAGAGAGTTAAGGAAAAGTCATCATTTTGAAATTGTTGCATTCGTATTAGTTATCATTTTTTTTGGAAAATACCAAAATGAAATAGTTGTAATTACTTAAACAAGTTCACTTTGGATTCTCTAAATATTCATACATAAGCAAGCTTAAGCCTAACCTTTAATAGTATTTTAGTAACTCTTTGATAAAAATGATAAATTATATATGTATGTAGGAGTAACTTGTTTGTTTTAGTATGCTAGATTGTGATTGGTATAGTATGAGGTGGTTGGTGCTAACACTGTGTTAAATATGATGTCTAATTTGTTACGGTACATATTTTAAGCAATCGTAAAGTGAAAAATAGCAATCATAAAGTGAAAAATAAGAACTTTTGCAACTTGGGATATTAGGGATTCTTAATCTGTCTGAGAAAATGTTCCAGCAGTGAATGAACACTTAGGGGAGATAGTGGGTTATCAACCCCTTGCTTTAGGGGAAATAATTGTCACCGAGACTAGGAGAAGTCCAGAAGTGTTGCTTGTTGCTGAAAATAAGGTGATGCCATGGTGTATGCCTTTGATTTGTGGGGCCCAAAAGAATTATCAAGAAAACATCCAGGTATGCCGTGGACATCAAAGATTTCTTCTTGGAGAGGTCTATTGTGTTTATGAATGCTTTGTTAGCGTCAACTCTCAACTTGGAGTTTCTGGTCCAAACTACATAATGGAAACATGTAGTTGATCAAAGTTAGTTGCTTTGAGGGCCTACTACATATATGGGATCCAATGAATTCCTTTGGATTGCATCTCCATTCAACAAACTGATACTGACCTTGAAACACCAAATTACCAAATTCCCAATTCTATCACAATATCTGTACCGTCCTCCAATGCCTTGGCTGCCATGTCTTTTACCTCACCATCCTGATGCCAGGTCCCTTCCTTTAGCTAATCATCCACTTCCACACTAATTTACCTCGTTATATTTTCTTATGGGCAAATTGCTTTGCTGTAGGTGCTACATGCGTCTTGGTTTCATTATGGTTAAGCAAGTATTATATGATACAATAATCATATAACTTATAGTGCTTGCTGGGAGGAGAAGCTATGTCTGTCAGTGTCTTCTAATGTAAATGACGTGATTTCTGAAGTTCTTGCTGATTGCTATGAACGGAAGTAATAAATTTTCTAGAATGAAACTGCAACAGAATCGAGCCTTTTATGACGCCAATCTAGAGAAGTTATAACCTGCTGCTCGATCTTTTTTTTTTCTCCCTTACTAATGCCTTGTTGATATATATCTGCGATTATATATTCATTTGCGGCTACTCGGCAGTTTCGAAATTCGTTGTTGTGGTTACCGGAGTGTACCTTACAGTGTTCACATGCTTCAAACTTTCTTCCAGATGACACAGGAATGGCGTTTGGAGGTTTAATTAGTACTTCAAATTTGGTACGAGAGGAAAAGGTCACCGTCCAATCTGATTCTGATCTTCTGTGGACAATTTCACTAAAAAAAGTCACTTAGAGACCATTCTTTCATTGGCACTTGTAAATTGAATTACTTTGTTGCTGTTTGTTGTAATTTGGTAATGGAGCCTACTTCTGCGCTATGAATGGGTAACTGTGGGAAACTGAAATGCCGTAATTAGCCTTTCCTCTAGCTGAAGCGGAGCATAAAGAGACATGCTGCTGCTAATTCCCGTACAGAGAAAATTATATTCAATCGCGTTATTTTATGTGAGACAATGTACCATTCTTTGTTATCTCATGCGGCAAACTTATGAGGCAATCTCACTCATCCATAAGTGTTTTGTATGCTTGATTTTGTTTGTTGCCGGTAGACCTATTTCTGGAGTATTCGAATAAAAACGCTGGAAGGATTGAGTTTATTTCTTTTTGCTCGTGAGGCCTCTGTACTTTGTTGTAATTGTATCGTAAGCAAATTAGTTGATGTAAAAATTTGACATTTTGCTGGGACTGGAGACCTTGCGCAGAGGTAACAAGTAGTGAGGTTGGGTGGTAGCAAGTCAACCAGGGATGACTTTGATGTTTAATATATTTAAAAGATGGTTAGCTAGCAAATTAATCGTGTGAATGGAGTTCGTACTTGGACTTAACCTGTGACCACATGGTTATTGGTTGATGTTTCTAGTCATACTGGAGTCGAGCTGCTCTCTCGCCTATGTGTAGGGTGTAGATTATCCCTTTCTTCTCATCTCCCGTTTGTAATGGTGAGCCAAACTAATTTTGTAGACAGACAATGATGAATTCAACAAAATACTTATAATGTTAGTCAAACGCCTGCATAGAAGTGGGAAGCCATGTAAAAGCAAATTTTAGCCATAGTAGAGCTCCTCACAACCTATGTATAATTTGCATACAATTAATTTTATGGACAATTGATGTATTTTCCCCCTGATTGACCTTAATGCTTTAAAGTCCCTTAGGTATTGCCACATACTAACAATTGACTTCACTTCTACTAATGATCATCCCCTCAAAGCATATGTGAACAATCATAAAATTGTACATAGGAACATTACGGTCCCTCATAGTTATAACCCATTGCGTACATGTCACATACATAGAATCGGTAATTGTTACTACATGTATGTCTTTGGTTAATGACCTCTTGTCATGCTCTTTTATGCTCCCCAATACATAAGGGATGAGGTGCTCATGCTCTTTTATTCCATAACATTTTGTGTTCTTAATAGAACTTGTAAGTTCATTTTCCCACTTTGGGCTCATTTGTGCCGCCATTTAGGGTTTCTTATTTTGATCCATCTTGGGTTCACACTTGTGTCTTGCATGGAACTTTGTCTTTGGATTTCCCTTTCATAGTATTGGAATCAATTTATGTCTAACCACTTCTTAATTCACATTAAGGGGTGCTTACAACAAGCGATGATTTGAATAATACCTTTATCAAATTTTGGAATTATAGAATAAAGTCATAAATCTTACAATCCAAAACATACTTAATGAGCACATACTCATAGGGTATAATACATCATAAAGAAAAAAATGGTATACTAGTAGATATATGTAACCAAATACTTTGTTTTTGGAGAAGTTACTTGGTTCAACTTCAAATTAAGCTATCAACTCTAAATTCTTCTAGTTGGTAGATCATAAGCGCTACTCGTATGCTCATTAATTAACCTAAATTAGGTCTTCCTAGGGTTTAGGGTCAACTAGATCTAGGGATTATCCTCTAATTCCTATATCGGATAATGTACATATAAGATGGGTTTCAAGTGTCACATATTCCACTATTGAGGTCTTCAAAGACTCAATTTGGCAACCACAAAATTTTGGAATAATTAGGTCAAGTGTTGCCCTGATTTTCACATACTTAGATCAAAATCCTAAGTTCTGCCATGCAATAGATCTATGTTTCAATTACTTTTTTTCTTCAAGTTCCCCATACATTATAGATTATGGCATCTTAGTCATACTGGATTAATAGAGTATACTTTTACCTAAAATCTAATACGCGTATGTTCAGGAAAAGAGGGAGAGTTAGGATATGTCTAAATTTTCAAAATTTACATCATAATTGGGTAGATCAAAATTATTTCAAAAAATGTCTTATTTTTAATTTTTGGTCTTGGAATAATTTCTAGTATATTTCAACCAACTAACATATCATGTATTTTCTTTAATTTTGCAAAAAGCCCAAATTCCATGTTTCTTATCATCCATCATATGTTGAGAGGTTTTTGTAACCCATGAATATCATAAAAGATTTGGCTTATGACACATGTGAAGCTCATTCTAAAAGAGAATCCTATTACCTCATGCCATTGAGTTCATGTTGAAATGATAGCAAATGGGCTTGTTTATGTGCATGCCCTAAAGCCAGTCATTCGATGATGGTAATATGAACAATTTGTACTTCTAACTTGATCAATAAAAGAAATCACATTTATTTATGAACATTTATTTTTAGTGATATTTATATGTGATAAATGCTCTAAGAATTATTGTATGAAAACCATGAGGATTGAAGAGACTTGACTTTGATCATGATATCCTAATGGGTGCTAAGAACAATATACTTAAATATTTGTAGTTGGATATACATGTGAGATTAGTTTGTGTGAGTGACCGATGACCATGTCTTACTTGTCATAAGGGTTGGATACTAAGTCACACATATATGTATTTGTTAGAGAATAAGTGTACAAGATACCCACCTTTAAATTGATTCATGGAGCATTATGTCATATCATAATCAACTCTTAATATGACAACATTGTACTAATCATCTCACCTGAAGTCATCACGATGACTGTGTGATGATACTAATACTTTGACACTACTTAGTGGAAGTCACTAAAATGGTTGTGTGATGATCATCATACTTTGACACTTCTCAATGTGATTTGAGGAATATTACCATTAAGGTAGTCATTGATCGTGATGGGAGTCACACTATACATTGCAAGTGAGATATAGTAGGAATTTGTCCCTCCTATATAATAGGAGTGATATCACATAACTTGATAAGTTAGATTAGAGGAATGCCTAGATATGATCATGTGGAATATTTGTGACGGTGAGCTCATATGTATATTTCTAGTGTAGTTGGTGATCAACAAATTGGATTGGAATATTACCATTCCTCTAGTTCAATTAGAATATCTATTTTAAAGTGAGTATCCAACATATAGTCATTGTTCATCCTGGTTTAGTCTTGTTTGACTAATTCCACTACTTGGGTAGAAATCATGTGTTATTAGACACCACTCTTTGCTTATAGATTACTAAATAGTAGGATGGCTACAAGATGACACACATAGAGATACCTTACAAACATTGAATTTATTGCAAATGCTATGGTATAATAGGGACCTAAAAGTTAGTTTTAATGACATGTAATTAAGTTGTGAAGCCAAATATTTTGAACTAATTTCAAAGAATTCAAACGTCGCTGCATCATAGTAAATAGAGCATCCACAACACTAAACATGCATAATTTTCTGTTATGAAGGACCCACATGTGGTAGATTTCCTTTTCTATTAGAAATTCTAATCTAGACAAGATTGGGTTTAGGAAACCTTATTATCTCCCACTCATATATATATGATATGAGAGGCTGTCAAGGCACACCATCTTATTTTATCATAGTTATCTCCAAGGTTTGAGAAAATCTAGAAACAACTAAAGAGGGAAAGACAAAGGACTAGAATCTCCAAACCACTTTGAGCGCTCATGTGGATATCATAGAGATACATTCACGTGACAAACTCATTCTAGATAAGGAAAATCAATGACAATATGAACCTTGAGGAGAAATATACCACATCTGAATACATCGTTCCATTGAAATCACTTACCAAGAAATAGGATGTCCCACCAACCACACAAGACAACAAAATTGGATCATGAGATGGCATGTGACATATGTCATACACAGGGCCCTGTAGAAAACAATTCTCCATCATAGAATGTCCATGGTAGATTTTCTTGTTCTTCGATTTTCTATACGATAAAATTCAGTACAATTTCTAGGCGATCACATATGAATTGCACCCCAGTTGATGATCCATAGAGACCTAAACACAAATTCATAAAACCTTTAAATGTACAATATGGTGGCTACTTTCTTATGAAACATCTTCTGCAATAATTTATGTATCTAGAACCCTAAATCCAATTCTAGTGCATTAGATGGATCCTTCTTTAGGATTCTTTAAGGAAAATATCATTGCATTTCCACTCCCAAGAACCCATAGGTAGTCTCAAAGATACGTCTAATGATCTTTATTAGACTGCTTATTCTAAATTGAGCTTTTTCCATTGTATGATGATGTAGAAATTACATATGATGAAAATGCTTAATGTGCATATCTAGTTGATGGGAATGTCCATGTTAAGTACTTACCACATATGCTATAGTTAGTATAAAAAAATCTAAAATTATTTGCTTGGTGTTTGATGCGTGACTATGGACAAAACATAATTATGTATTGTTGATATTATTTTTTATATTGTTTGTATATGTAACATACCTAAAACTAGGTACCAAACTTTCCTTTACACTTTCTTATATATTTTCTGATAGAATAATATCTAGTACCTTATTTCTAATTCAACATCCATTAGGGTTAGTTAGATTCCAATAATAGCATGTTTCAAAAATATCTTCTTCAAGGAGAGTTTAAAGGTAAAATAACCACAATGAAGTCAATAACAAGATTTTATATGCAAATACTCTAAGTAAAAAGTTTAACTCTCTAGAATCTTCTTGCAAATAAAATTTGAAAGCAGTCGAGTTAATATGTAAGATGGGGTCACAATTAATTAATTAAGAGGAGTTAATGCATTAAGTGAATTGATTAATATAAAAGTAATGAAAAATTACATCAAACACTGTCAAAATACAAAATTAATGTTAGATTCCAATTTCTCATCTCTCATTAGATGACCTAGCAAATTCCAAGTCAAATGGATGTTAAATACACCCCAAAGTGATTAAAGAGAGATGAATATATGATGTAATTAGTATTTTACTTGATATAATGTTGTCATCATTTATTATGTAAGGCTTACATTGGTATTTGTTACCACACAATTCAGGTGCATTTTGTGCATTTCAGTGACTATCTTTGAACACGTGATTGATCATATGACCCAGATTTTCTCCTATCTTTGTTCCCCTGACGCTCAAATGCTACAATCACTATGAATTTGCTACCTAAATTTCTTGCCTAAAATGGCTCTTTGACCCCATCTTGCTCCTACAAAGCTAATGGGGGAAATTCTTCCTTGTGAGCACCCCATATGTGAGCTCTAGAAATGGAGTCAAATTTTAGTCTTGTGTCCATGGCATGAGGTTGGGGACAATCCCCTCGGAGAAATCACCCTCTACCCTCTGACCCCATTTTGATTTCTCACTAACTCGAGGGAATTCTTGTCTTTATTCAAGTTTCATTCTCTATTAAGCATTTGTTTCCAATCACCCTAATACCATATTACATTGTCAGACTCCTTATAAAAATGATAATTAACTACTGAATCATAGATAAAACAATAAAATATATGTTTTCTAAATTAGAAAAAAAATTCTTGATTCGATGGTGATGTATTTAGAATCCAAATCCAATTTTTTTGTGAGGTCATTTTATGGTTTAAGTACATTAAATAAAATAACTAATAAGATGTAGCACTTATAAATTGAAATTTGTTTTTTTTGAGGCCTGACGTTGAACTCTAAGGGTACTTTTGGATTATTTAGACTTTTAAGAGTTATGTGAAACTTCTATCTAAATTTGGAAGTTTATATATGATTATGACTCCATTTTCTCTATAATGGGACATCTTCTTGATACTACTTCTTCTTGATATCTAAATTGCATTATATGCCTCTTGAATTTCAATCATCTGAATTCTTGTGCAATCATGAATTATTGTGTTGTATGGGGTTGTGAAAAATCCTACTATGCCATTTGATTTGTTTATAGTGATTACAAATGGGCATACTTCGTGCCACTCTATATACATGTTGATATTAGACTAAGTTATCAATCATAGATGCTTATGCATAACCATGATTTTAAGGGCGTGCCTTTCAATATGTGTGTTCCTTTCCACCCTTTTTATATAAAAGGACACACATATATAGTCCAAGGTGTGGGCATTCCACCCAACCATTTTAGGCCAATGATCCTATGGTGTCTTAATTCTATAATAGATAACTTTAGTTTACTTTATATCTGAAGCCAATTGTATTATTCCATAAACTTGTATGATTAATTGAAATACTCTTTATAATATCTTATTGCTTTATGTAAAAATGCCTCATTATTTTTCTAGACTTTTATTGAACTGACCTATATGTTAATATCCCCCTCTTGCATGGGAACCCCCCCTTCTGTCCGACATACTTTATAATTATCAAATATAATATTTATGCACATAATTAGTAGTTTTTGACACATACGTCTTGTTTCCCCTATTCTAGGTGTTGTTCCCCTTCCACATAGAGCCTAAGAAACATATTGACCAATTGTTTGAGGAGAAAGGTGTGACACCCATTTTGTAACACCCCTGACCTGGGTTTTGGGATAACCCTATTTGTTTTGCTTAAATAAGTTGTTTATAACTTCAGTATAATCCTTTGAGGTGTTTTACTAACATGTGACACACCAATGTTTCAAGTTTGGACCAGAGTGTAGTTCACCCAAGATATGGGGTTATCTTGCAATATGTCACATGTTGAGTATGCCCTTAGTGCTTTAGCATAATAAGGAGAGGATGATGCTATCGGGCACCTTGTGGAGAGATTAAGTTTCAAGTTGAGCTTGTGTGGATGATGCTTGTGCTTTGTGTGCTAGTTTTGATGTAAATTGCAATTTACCCAAAGTAAGGGGTTAACAAGAAAATTAGCATCCCTAGAGTGTCCCTTCTATCTCTCAGAATCATTTAGAGGGAAGAGAAAGGAGGGGGCACCTTGTTTGAGTCTTGCTTGAGTGACAACACTCTTGGTGGTGAAAGAACCAAAGAATATTGAGTATCTTGAACCCTAAATAAGGTTGTGTCGAGTTATGAAGAGTATATGGGAGTGCCAATCGATTTAGAAACCGTAGAGGAGGTCCCATATCAGATTAGAAACTTTTTGGAAGTATTCATATTGAGATACGCACCTCAAGTAGGTGAAGCCTATCATTTTAGATGTTCCTTACAAAAGTTGTATCCGTTTGCATATAAAGTAATATTGGGTTGTGATATCTTGTCAAGTAAGCTACCCAATGGCCGATATCCCATACTTGAATTATCCATAAGAATTTTTCATGATGAGATAATTATGTTTGCATGGTGCCACCTAGTTACATATGGTGATGACACATGTCACCTAGTTACATATGGTGATGACACCTCTCATGTAGCCTCTCTCTTGAAACTCAACTTTATAAGCCCCTCTTTTCACAAGCAAGTAAACTGTTTGACTCTTTTACCACCTCATTCTTGGTGGAAGACCCTAGGGGCTCAAGGATAAAGAGGAAGGTCAAGCATCTTGTCTAAGGTGATGCCATGACCATCTTCAACCTTGGATAATTATGTATCTTAGATCATAATTCTTTCTTTCTTTTCTTCTTCACCAAGTTTCTAACTATGATACCTTCTTCTTGATGGAGGTGAATCTATAGCCGAATCTTGGACCTTTGAATAGGTCATATTCAACTTTGGGAACGTGGATATTTGAAGCTTTAATCTCTAGTGGTGATCTTGAGGCAGGTTATATAACTCTACTTCAATTCTATTGTTATTCACTTTCAATTGCACAATACTTGGTGATTCCTTCTCAATTTCGATTTCCCTTAATTAAATGATGAATCTATGAAATCTAATGGATATATGGGGTTGTTGTCCATGAACTAGAGTGTTAATGGACGAAGGTTTGGATCTTGAAGATGATAGAAACTGATATCACCCTAAGCACCTCTATACCGATATCACTTTGAAGCACCTCTAAACTGATATCACTTTGAATCAACTCTAAAACGATATCACTTTGAAGCACCTCTAAACCGATATCACCTTGAAGAATCTCTAAAATGATATCAGTTTGAAGAACCTAAAGACTGATATCACCTTAAGCACCTCAAAACCGATATCACTTTGACGTGCCATGGGCAACACAAGTGATAGTGTCATGGTCGACACACACCCAAAGATGATAGTGTGGCCGATACACTAAAAAGTTCTTAGTCCGACACAAGTGTTATGTCCGGACACAAGTTTCTAGGCTAACATGAGTAAGAGTGTCTAGGTTGACACAAGTGATAGTGTCTAGGCTGACACAAGTGAATGTACGTAGGCCGACACAAGGGTTAATGTGTAGGACGATGCACCTAGATGAGTGTAGACGACACATGAGGAGTATAATCAAGCTAATACATTATGATGTAATGAGATGGATACACTTTGATAAGTCTAGGTTAGTATATCCTAAAGAGGGTCAAGTCAATACAATAAGTTAAGTTGAAACCAATATTCTAGTAAGGATGAGAGAGGAATTTGTATCGCTCATGTTGATAATCAATTAATGATAATTGATGAGAGTAGTCAAGTATGTTTGAATACTTATGGAAAGGAAATAATCTCCTAGATGAGAGGATCTACAAATTAGGGTTTGGTGGTTGAATATAACCTTAAAAACCCTAATTGGCTACACTAGAAACCCTAACCCTAATTATGAGAGGGTTGTAACTTGATTGAGGGATTTTTCTTTTATTGCATGGTGCTGATATTTAAATCAATACCTCTTTTATCATGAGATCTTAACCATGCAAGTGTTTTGAGATAATGAGCATAGCTAACTATGGGCTATGGTGATGTGACATTACATAGATTGAATGGGCCATGCGTGAGCCATGTAAAATACTTGTACAACAAGTATGATGTTTATATGGGTCTTATGACCTAGAGATGGTTGTTGCCTAGTGAGAGGTGACATTGTTCAATAAGGAACTAAGTGGACTGAAACTCTGTAGCATGCAATAATGATGATGAGATGAGATTCTCAGTAGTATGCTTAAAGGATTGAGATCCCATGATAATTGTGATAAAGTAACAAGTATGTGTTACAATTGTTATGTGTTTCTTGAAGGATGTATTACACTATTCTTTGTAGCATTTACCTGTGTGGTATATTTTGTAACTTGATTGATGCTAAAAGGTGTTGTGATACACCTAAAATTGTAGGATGCCCTGGCCATAGATCCATTCAGTCTCAGAACTTGCTGGATGGTGAAACGAGTTCAACTCGAAATGCATATTGTTGAATATGCGAGGATGCATAGTTAATCATCTTCCTACATCCGTAAAATAATTATGTGATGGATGGCCATGAGTGAGACAATCCTTTCCTTGAACGATGGCCATGCGTGAGCCAATTATTTTATAACAATGGCCATGTGTGAGCCAATCCTTTTCTTGAATAATGGCCATGCATGAGCAAATTCTTTTATAAGAATGGACATGAGTGAGATAATTCTTTACATATTAGAATGGCCATGAGTGAGACAATTCTATTTATCTGAATAGCCATGAGTGAGATATTCTCTAGTGCTGTGACCTGTACCAAGGCGAGCTAGTTGATTAAATGGTTGACTATATGTCACTATCACCGTTGACTAATATATCTTCGCATTGTCTCTCGTACTGACCAGGAGTAGTGGATGAGGTCTTGGAGTCCGACTCTCCTTGAACCTTGTATGGTACCATTGTTAACTCTTCATAAGGGGCGGTTGAATTTGGGTAGTACGACTCAAATACCCAAGGCATAAGTTAGGGCATAAAATAGGATCTAATGTGTGTGATTATAATAAGCTCGTGCTTGAATGTGAGTTTGTGCATAGTAATCTTGAGCATCGTGCACCTAAGTGTGTGCATTATCATGAGATGATTGTTAAAAGATTCAATTATCTGTGTAGCATATTTCTTTTGAGAATAGAATACAAAAATATTGAATGGGGCTGCAATTGTATTTGTATGACATAATCGGTAGTTGTCATACTTGTTGTTCATATTTCTTCTAAAGTGATTACTTGATCTACTGTTCTATCATAGTTATCTAAAATGCTCAGTTATGATAATATTCTACCATGCTCATAATATATGGTCAAATTTGTTTAGTATAGTGCAACTTTACTTTCTATTCTAATAACAATATATCTGTGATAATAATAATTTTGTTGGAGAGTTATATCTCCCGTTGGGACTTTTGTCTCACCCCGTGGGTTCCACAACTTTTTAGGTGGACATGCAAGAGGTAGAAGAGATCATGTAAGCAAAGACATGACATCAGTAGGAAGAAGACCTAAAATTTGAGGCGGTGTGCTGTTAGCTGTGTCTTGTTGTAGATAGAAGTCCTATGTGTCGTCCATGTACTCTCAGGTCCTTGAGGGGATAGTCTTGCTATGGTTTCACGATCGATATGAGCTTTTGACTAAAATCTTCTTGTTGCTTATAGTTTACTCATGTACATATTTTGGTAATGCCAAACTTGTGTCAGATGGAACATGAATGCACCATGTTGTATATATATGACAGACTATGGGCCTTCTTGTAAAGAGTTTTCTAGCAATGGATCTTTATGGAAAATGGTTTTAATTTTTAGTGTTTTTTGGTAATTCACTGCTAATGGTTATTTTCACATGGTTTTGTGTAACCCCATTGTTTGTGTGATAACATGTGTCACATTTGTAGGTATAAGAGCTATAGGTTCGCTGAGTCTACGTGGACATATGACTAAGGTGTTGAGTCTATTCTAGTGTCCTATAATATATCTTATAGTGACTTCTGCCTATGCAGAAGAAAGGGGAAATCATAAAGATGTCTGGAGAACATGATGAACATGTTGCTGCACCAGGAGAAGGTGCAAGGGATCAAGAAAGAGAATAATGAGTGCTTGAGAATCCCCAGCCTGATCCAGTCATGATAGAGAACCCTACTTTTCATGTTCTCTTTGGGCAGTTTATGATGACAATAACACACATGGCGGATCGGATACCTAGGGTACCAATCCCCAATGTAGAAGCTTTGGGTTATGGTAAGACTTTTGAACGATTACATTATGTAGGGGATATAGAGTATGCTGGAACAGCTGACCCAACAGATGCAGATCTATGGCTTACTGAGATAGAGAAAGCCTTTAAGATCATTAGCATCCCTGATGATGACAAGGTCATGCATACTGTGTACCTTTTGAAGGGTAGTGCTGGCCACAGGAGAGGTAAAAAGGAATGAAGAAAAGATTAGTTGGGAGGAATTTTGTCAAGAATTCATCAGTAAGTACTTTCCATAGATGTACTTAGATGAAAAGATCTCGCAGTTCGAGAAGATATGACAGGGGACCATGAAAATTAATGAGTTGAGGATAGGTTTATGGAACTTTTATGATTTTGTCCTCAAATGGCTGCTATTGAGTTAGAAAGGATCTGATGTTTTGAGAAAGGATGGAATACTAAGATGTCTACCTCAACAACTTCTTTGGAAAGTAGGGAATTTTTTACCACATTTGTGGAATCTATGAGGAGGATAGAGAGATCTATGTTAGGGACACATGAGGCAAGTATTAAGAAGAGGTCTATACAATCTCAAGCAAAATCATTTGGTGGTTCTAATCAGCCAAAGTGTTCAATACCACCAGTTCAACTATCTAGTGTACCAACATAGTGGTCACCAAGTAAGGGAAGAGGATAGAGTTTACCTCCAGTTGGAGCCTCAAGCTCAGTTTCTAAGATAGTTATGGGACCAGTAAGACCATGGTATGAGAGTAAGACATGTTATAGGTGTGGATAGGTTGGGCATACCAAACCATTTTGTCTACAAAGGCACAATGAGGTAACACAACAACCAAGACAAAATCAACAAGGTTCACAAGGACCACAGTTCAGTGGAATAGAAGGATGTGGACGTGAACAAGCGTCACAAATTGGTTCATCTAATCTAGGTAGCAGAGGACGAGAGAAACAATAGGAAATGACTAGACTCTATGCGTTGTGTCAGCCTGAGACACTAAATGACCCGTAAGGGGTAACAAGTCAGATATAACTTTTCCTTTCTGACTTATTTTCTCCTTATTCTTCTTGTTAATCATAAGAGAGATAGTTTTTTTGAGTTTCCTTTGAATTAGTCTTATGGGAACATGAGGAAGAGACACCTTTAGAAAACTAGAGATACTAAGTCTTAGAACTTAAGAATAATATATAACAAAAGTGCATACTACCTAATCTCAGTGCTTGAATACCCTGGCCAGGTATTCAATTATTAAAGGTAAGGCAAGTATGTGACTCTTAGATTTCTATCTTTCTAATTACTCTGATAAAGTAGTCATTTTGATAAAATCTAAAGAGTATAATGAAACAAAAAATGTGGCACAAAAATTCCTACCACATTCTAATTGTGATAAGGAGGAACTCGAGTTAATCTCAAACCAACTTATGGACAAAAGAAGATGTTTAATATAAGAATATTGCTTAGTTATAAGTAAGTTTACTATTTTGAGATTCCTTTGGTTGATTTCATAAAAGTTTAATGAAGAGTAAAAAGAGGAAGTACCTTTCTCTTTCTCTTAAGATTTTGAGGACGAAATCCTTATTAGGTGTTGATAACTTGTAACACCCCTGACCTAGGTTTTGGGATAACCCTACTTGTTTTGCTTAAGTAAGTTGATTATAACTACAATATAATCCTTTGAGGTGTTTTACTAACATGTGACACACCTATGTTTCAAATTTGGATCGGTTTGAGCTATGTTTGCTTATTTTTGACCAAAGTGCAATTTACCCAAGATAAGGGATTATCTTGCAATATGTCTATTTTTGAGTGTGCCCTTAGTGCTTTATCATCATAAGGAGAGTATGATTCTATGGGGTGCCTTGTGGAGAGATTAAGTTTCAAGTTGAGTCTGTGTGGATGATGCTTGTGCTTTGTGTGCTAGTTTTGCTGTAAATTGCAATTTATCCAAAGTAAGGGGTTAACATGCAAATTACCATCCACAGAGTGTCCCTTATCTCTCTTATTATCATTTAGATGAAATATAAAGGAGTGGGTTCTTGGTTTGAGTCTTGGTTGAGTGATATCACTCTTGGTGGTGAAAGAACCAAAGAATATTGAGTATCTTGAACCCTAGATAAGGTTGTGTCGAGTTATGAAGAGTATATGAGAGTGCCTATTGGTTTAGAAACCATAGAGGAGGTCCCATATACATTTATAAACTTTTTTTAAGTATTCATATCAGGCTAAGCACCTAAAGTAGGTGAAACCTATTGGTTTAGATGTTCCTTGCAAAAGTTGTATCAGTTTGCATATAAAGTAATATTGGGTTGTGATATCTTGTCAAGTAAGCTACCCAATGGCCGATATCCCATCCTTGTGCATTGTTCCACCATGCATGGACACATGTCACCTAGTTACATATGGTGATGACACCTCTCATGTAGCCTCTCTCTTAAAAACTCAACTATATAAGCCCCTCTTTTTACAAGCAAGTAAACCTTTCGACTCTTTAACCACCTCCTTCTTGGTGGACGACTGTAGGAGCTCAAGGAGAAAGAGGAAGGTATAAAATATTGTCTAAGGTGATGCCATGACCATCTTCAAACTTGGAGAATTATGTATCTCAAATCACAATTCTTTCTTTTCTTTCTTCTTCACCAAGTTTCTAACTATGATGCCTTCTTCTTGACGGAGGTGAAGCTATAGCCAAATCTTGGACCTTTGAATAGGTCATATCCAACCTTGGGAACGTGTAGCTTTGAAGCTTGAAGCTCTAATGGTGATATTGAGGTGGGTTATATAACTCTACTTCAATTCTATTGTTATTCACTTTCAATTGTACAATACTTGGTGATTCCTTGATGAAATGATGAATCTATGAGATCTAATGGATATATGGGGTTGTTTTCCATGAATTAGAGTATTAATGGATGAAGGTTTGGAGTTTGAAGATGATAGAAATTGATATCACCCTAAGCACCTCTAAACCAATATCACTTTGAAGCACCTAGAAATCGATATCACTTTGAAGCACCTCTAAAATGATATCACTTTGAAGCACCGCAAGACTGATATCACCTTAAGCACCTCAAAACTGATATCACTTTGACGTGCCAGGGGAAACACAAGTGATAGTGTCATGGTCGACACACACCCAAAGATGATAGTGTTGCCGATACACTAAAAAGTTCCTAGGCTAACACAAGTGTCATGGATGACACAAGTGCCATGGCCAACACAAGTGTCTAGGTTGACACAAGTGTCTAGGATGACACAAGTAAGAGTTTCTAGGTTGACACAAGTGATAGTGTCTAGGCCGACACAAGTGAAAGTGCCTAGGATGACATAAGGGTTAATGTGTGGGACGATACATGTAGATGAGTGTAGGCTACACATGAGGAGTATAATCAAGTTGATACATTATGATGTAATGAGATGGATACACTTTGATAAGTGTAGGCAAGTATACCCTAAAGAGAGTCAAGTCAATACAACAAGTTAAGTTGAAACCAGTATTCTAGTAAGGATGAGAGAGGAATTTGTTTCACTCATGTTGATAATCAATTAATGATAATTTTTAAGAGTAATCATGTATGTTTGAATACTTATGGAAAGGAAATAAGATCCTATATGAGAGGAGTTACGAATTAGGGTTTGGTGGTTGAACAACCTTAGAAACCCAAATCGGCTACAATAGAAACCCTAACCCTAATTATGAAAGGGTTGTAACTTGATTGAGGGAATTTTCTTTTATGGCATGGTGCTGATTTTTAAATTGATATCTCTATTATCATGAGATCTTAACCATGCAAGTGTTTTGAGATAATGGGCATAGACAACTACGGGCTATGGCGATGTGACATTACTTAGATTGTATGGGCCATGCATGAGCCACATGAAATACTTGTACAACACGTATGATGTTTATATGGGTCTTATGACCTAGAGATGGTTGTTGCCTAGTGAGAGGTGACATTGTTCAATAACAAACTAAGGGGATTGAAATCACATATCATGTGATAATGATGATGAGATGATATTCTTAGTAGTATGTTTAAGGGATTGAGATCCCATGATAATTGTGATAAAGTAACACATATGTGTTATAATTGTTATGTGATTTCTTGAAGGATGTATTACAATGTTCTTTGTAGCATTTACACGTGAGGATGTATTTGTAACTTGATTGATTCTAAAAGATGTTGTAATACACCTAAAATTGTAGGTTACCCTTGCCATAGATCCATTTAGTGTCAAAACTTGCTGGATGGTGAAATGAGTTCAAATCAGAACACATACTGTTGAATATGCGAGGATTCATAGTTAATCATATTCCTGCATCCGTAAAAAAATTATGTGATATGGATGGCCATGAGTGAGCCAATACTTAAACAATGGCCATGCGTGAGCCAATTATTTTATAACAATAGCCATGTGTGAGCCAATCCTTTTCGTGAATAATGGCCATGCGTGAGTCAATTCTTTTATAAGAATGGCCATGAGTGAGCCAATTCTTCACATATTAGAATGGCCATGAGTGAGCCAATTCTGTTTATCCGAATAGCCATGAGTGAGCTATTCTCTAGCACCATGACCTGTACCAAGGCAAGCTAGTTGATTAAATAGTTGACTATATGCCACTATCAACAGTTGACTAATATGTCTCTGTGTTGTCTCTCGTACTAACTGGGAGTAGTGGGTGAGGTCTTGGAGTCCATCTCTCCTTGGACCTTGTATGGCATCGTTGGTAGCCCTTCGTAGGACGCGGTTGAATTTGGATGGTACGACTCAAATCCTCAGGGCATAAGTCAGGGAATAAAACATGATCTAATGTGTGTGATTATAATAAGCTTGTTCTTGAATGTGAGTGTGTGCATTGTATGCTTGAACATCGTGCGTCTAAGTGTGTGCATAATCATGAGATTAATCGTTGAAAGATTCAATTATCTGTGTAGCATATTTCTTTTGAGAATGGAATACAAAAATATTGAATGGGGCTGCAATTATATTTGTATGACATAATCAATAGTTGTCATACATGTTGTTCATATTCCTTCTAAAGTAATTACTTGATCTACTGTTCAATCATAGTTATTAGAAATGCTTAGTTTGATAATATTCTACCATGCTCATAATATATGTCAGATCTATTTACTATAGTATAGATTTACTTTCTATTCTAATAATAGTATATCTATGATAATAATAATGTTGTTGAAGATTTATATCTCCCGCTGGGACTTTTGTCTCACCCCGTAGGTTCCACAACTTTTTAGGTGGACGTGCATGAGGTAGTAGAGATCGTGTAAGCAGAGACATGACATCAGTAGGAAGAAGACCTGAAATCTGAGGTGGTGTGCTGTCAGCTATGTCTTGTTGTAGATAGAAGTCCTATGTGTTGCCCCTATACTCTCAGGTCCTTGAGGGGATAGTCTCGCTATGGTTTCACGATTGATCTGAGCTTTTGACTAAAATGTTGTTGTTTCTTATAGTTTACTCATGTACATATTTTGGTAATGGAAAACTTGTGTTAGATGGAACATGAATGCACCATGTTGTATATATATGATAGGTTGTGGGCCTTCTTTTAAAGAGTTTTATGACAATGGATCTTTATGGAAAATGGTTTTAATTTTTAGTATTTTTCAATAATTCAGTGCTAATATTTATTTCCTCATGGTTTTGTGTAACCTCATTGTCTGTGTGATAACGGGTGTCTCACTTTCCCTAGTTTCCAAAGTAGCTACTGAGTTAGACATCTCAACATTCAATCCTTTCTTGAAATGTCATATCCTTTCTAACTCAGTAGTAGCCATTTGAGGACAAAATTGTAAAATTTCTATAAACCTAGCCTCATACTCATTAATTGTCATGGTCCCCTACCGTATCTTCTCAAACTACGAGATCTTTTCATCTAAGTACATTTTTGGAACGTACTTACTGATGAATTCTCGACGAAATTCCTCCCAACTAACCCCTTATTAATTCCTTTTTACATCTTCTATGGCCCACCAGTGGCCAGCACTACCCTTCAAAAGGTACACAACATGCCTGACCTTATCATCATTTGGGATGCTAAGGATCTTGAAGGATTTCTATAGCTCAGTATGTCATAGATCTGCATCTACTGGGTCAGCTGTTCCAGCATACTCTATAGATCCTACATGATGTAACCATTAAAAAATCTTACCAGAACCTGAAGCTTCTGCATTGGGGACTGGTGCCCTAGGTATCTGATTCGTCATGTGTGCTATTGTCATCATAAACTGCCCAAAGAGAACATGAAAAGTAGGGTTTTCTATCATGATTGGATCAGGCTGGGAATTCTTAGGCACTCGTTCTTCTCTTGCCAGATCCCTTGCACTTTCTCCTAGTGCAATAACTTTACTTTCAGAAATATGTTCACCATGTTTTCTAAACATTTTTAAGTTTTATCCTTTCTTCTGCATGAGCAGAAGTCACTTAGACATACTGGAGGACACTAGAACAGACTCAACAACCTTAGTCCTATGTCCCTGTAGACTCAACAAACCTATAGCTCTGATACCAACAAATATGACACCCGTTATCATACAGACAATGAGATTACACAAAACCACATAGAAATAACCATTAGCATCAGATTACCGAAAAACACTAAAAATTAAAACTATTTTCCATAAAGATTTACTGCCAGAAAATTCTTTACAAGAAAGCCCACAACTTGTCATATATGTACAACATGGTGCATTTCTATTCCATCTGACACAAGTTTACCATTACCAAAATATGTACATGAGTAAACTATAAGTAACAACGTATTAGTCAAAAGCTCAGATCGATCATGAAACCATAGAGAGACTACCCCTCTCAAGGACCTGAGAGTACATGGATGACACATAAGACTTCTATCTACAACAAGACACAACTGACATCACACCACCTCAAATTTTAGGTCTTCTTCCTACTGTTGTCCTATCTCCGCTTACACGATCTCTGCTACCTTGTGCATGTCCACCTAAAAATTTGTGGAACACACGGGGTGAGACAAAAGTCCCAGCGGGAGATATAACTCTCCAACAACACTATTATTATTATCACAAATATACTGTTATTAGAACAAAAAGTAAAGATGCATTATACTAAACAGATCTGACCATATATTATGAGCATGGTAGAATATTATCATAACTGAGCACTTCAGATAACTATGATTGAATAGTAGATCAGGTAATAACTTTAGAAGGAATATGAACAACATGTATGACAACTACCGATTATGTCATACAAATACAATTGTAGCCTCATTCAATATTTCTATATTCCATTCTCAAGAGAAATATGCTACACGGATAACTAAATCATTCATTGATCGATCTCATGATTATGCACACACTTATGCACATAATTCTCAGGCTTATGCTGCACACATTCACATTCAAGCACAAGCTTATATAATTAAACACATTAGATCATGTTTTATGTCCTGACTTATGCCCTAAGGATTTGAGTTGTACCACCCAAATCCAACCGCCCTCTATGAAGGGCTACCAATGGTGCCATACAAGGTCCAAGGAGAGCTGGAATCCAAGACCTTACCCACTACTCTTGGTCAGTACGAGAGATAACACAGAGACATATTAGTCAATTACTGATAGTGACATATAGTCAACTATTTAATAAACTATTCCACCTTGGTACATGTCACAATGATAGAGAATAGCTCACTCATGGCTATTAGGATAAATAGAATTGGCTCACTCATGGACATTCTAATATATAAAGAATTGGCTCGCTCATGGCCATCCAAATTATAAAAGAATTGGATCATTCATGGACATTATTCAAGAAAAGGATTGGCTCACTCATGGCCATCCATATTATAAAAGAATTAATGGCTCACACATGGCCATTATTAAAGAAAAGGATTGGCTCACTCATGGCCATCCATATTATAAAAGAATTGGCTCATGCATGGCCATATTCAAGAAATCACATAACAATTGTAACGCATACTTGTTACTTTATGACAATTAAATTGGGATCTCAATCCTTTAAACACACTATTGATAATCTTATCTCATCATAATTATCACATAATATGGGGTTTCAATCCCCTTAGTTAATTATTGAACCATGTCACCTCTCACTAAGCAACAACCATCTCTAGGTCATAAGACCCATATACTTGATTATCACATGCTACAGGGTTTCAATCCCCTTAATTCATTATTGAACCATGTCACCTATCACTAGGCAACAACCATCTCTAGGTCATAAGACCCATATAAACATCATACTTGTTGTACAAGTAATTCACATGGTCACAAGGCCCATTCAATCTATGTAATATCACATCACCATATCCCATAGTTGTCTATGCTCATTATCTCAAAACACTTGCATGGTTTAGATCTCAAGATAAAAGAGATATCAATCTAAATATCAGCACCATGATATAAAAGAAAAATCCCTCAATCAAGTTACAACCCTCTCATGATTAGGGTTAGGATTTCTATTATTGCCAATTAGGGTTTCTAAGGTTATATTTAACCACCAAACCCTAATTCGTAACTCCTCTCATCTAGGAGCTTATTTCCTTGCCATAAGTATTCAAACATATCTGATTACTCTCATCAATTGATTATCAACAAGAGTGATATACGTTTCTCTCTCATCCTCATTAGAATACTATATGCAACTTTAACTTGTTGTATTATCAATTGTCGGTCATAGCATATCTTAGTGTATCGACCACACTATCATATTGGGTGTGTCTTGGACAAGGCATCAAAGGATGTGTTGCCCTAGACACCTGATAACACCAAATTTTGTGATGTTTTTGGCCCTTATTTCGTTATCAAATCTGCCCTTTTAAACTATTTTCCTCTCCTTTTTGTCATGTTTTCGCATAAATAGGCCACGCCACGCTATTAACTCCATTTTATCATCTTTTGCAGAGTTTTCCTCATTTTTCGACTCATTTATCAGCAAAAAGGCCCGTCCCGGCCCACCAATGTGTTCCAGCTACATCGGCCTTCTTACCAACCAACCGGCCGATACGCTCGTGTCCGACATAGGGCAACACGATACAATACCACGCGACACGAGGGTGCCGTGCAAAGAGCGGACGAGTGATACACCATTTACCCGACAGGGAGCCAGACTCACCACGACTGCTGAAGCGTGTCGTACGATACAGACCACCCACCAGCAGGCACCACTCATCATGATGACCGACACGCTCCCAGCCCGACATCCTTGTGCTGGGCGATACGCATATCGGGCACCCCTAAAGTCGCAATAATGGAGCTGAAGGAGGACACATGGTGTCTGGAGAACCATAACTTCCCCCAACCACTGCCTATAAATAGCAGCTACATGACTCTGATGGGACGGGTCGGAATCCCTCGAAAGCCAACTTAGGAAAATATCTGGAGCTAGCGTGTCGTTCCTCAGAGGTATGCCGGGCGATTCTAGGTGAGCACTTCCCCATCCCGAGAGGGAAGGAATGGTTCACTTAGGGTTGGCCCCGGGTACCGCTGCAGGCCGATATCGGCCAACAAGGATGCTCGATAGGAGTACCTGATACTGGAAGCAACACTCTAGCCTGACATGATACCAAGCCCGATACACATCACCAGTCACAGCGTGTCGCCCGACATGATCGTATCGGGCATGGGCGCCCCGCACGATACGTCCTCCTGTCATAAGCGTGTCACCCGAGAGGGTGTGCCACCTGACACGGGTGTATCGGGCAAGGCTCCCGCCCGGTATCGGGCTGGAGGGTCTGCTTCTGCCTGTCGCCCTTCTAAATCAAGAAGGCGACATTTACCTTTACTTATTTTAGTCATTTACTCTCTTTACTTATGCAATGTAATCAGACCCTTTTATGCTAATGGAATTAGAAGAGTCTTAATTATCTGCTGCTTTATGTTTGGTTCCTTTTGTTGGAGGATTGCTATGTTTAACATCTGAACTCTAGCTTGTACGCTTGGATCGCGTTTCGATTAGCTACCGAATCGTGTTTTCCCGTTGTAGCAGCCTCGAGAGAGGTGTTGTGGCTCTAGTGTTTGGTCCGATACTGGAGTACGAGAGTACCCAGGATCAGAGTTGCTTTAGTAACCTTTCCACTCTAACTTAAGTCCAACAACCTCGAGAGGAGTGTTGATGCTTAGTTAGAGGTACCCGCTTCGAGAGAAGGGGTACATGATGTTTCTGCTGCCGCTTGTTTTACCGAAGCTTTCTCCTTCGTTCCTTACTAATGCAATAGTATTATCTCTCTGTTTCTGTTGCACGAAAACCCTAAAAACTGATAAATGCTTAAAACCTAAATTTTCCTCGTAGCTCCAGTTGGAGATAGATTTCTTCTATTTTATCGATCCCAGACTATTGTTCCCTTGGGGAACTTTTATCATCTCCTTACCCATACCGGAGTGTAACGTGTCGATTCTGCGTTCTCAACACTACCACCCTTGTCCCTGTGTTTGACCCCGTAAACAAAGTTGCGTGGGCCTAGAAGGTTTCGGGTTATAAATTTAAAAGTCCGACTACTTCAAATCCGCTCCACTTTTCGGACGCACAATTTAGGCCGGTCAAATTTTTGGCACCGTTGCCGGGGATAAGGAAAAACAGTACTGTTGACGAACCCGAATCCACTAACTACACTCCAGTGCCTCAAGCTTAGAAATGAGCTTGACAACACTCTCTTTTTCCTTTTTTTATATTTTAATCTAAAATTAGTAATTCTTATTATTAACACAGGTTCTTTAAACTTGGTTTTTCATGCTATTCAGCTACTCAGAAGGGAGGCGTTCAACTCAATTTGAGCACTGACATCATCAGACATGCCGCCTTGCATCGAACCACCCCATTCATAAGGTGAGGGATACAGAAGAGCTAGACCTCACTCACCTCCGCATGAAGACAATGATCGCTATGATGACAATGATCAACCTAAAGATCCAGAAACAGAGTAGTTCGAGGATGACCATCGCCGGGATAGACGTCGTCATCACAGGAGGCACAGAAGGAATCAAAATAATCAAGAACAACACCAGTGAGGCAGTGACAGCGACGATTCCGGTGAAGAAGAAAAGACCCTAAGGGAGTTAGCTTCCGCCAAGGCTAACAATTCCAGATGTCCTATTGTCGTCCCGTGATTCAACGACACCAACTTTGAGCTGAAGCCATCAGTCATCTCCATGATTCAGAACAAAAGCTTTAGAGAGAGTTTGAAGAATGACAATCCCTATCACCATTTAGATGCTTTTAAGAATATCTGTGACACCATCAAGATGCAGGGAGTCCCCCCAGGAAGTAATCTATTGCAAGGGTTTCATCTTTTCTTTGGAAGATAAGGCTCTATCCTGGTACTTGGGGCTACCACCCCAATCTCTTAACGGATGGAGTGCGCTGGTGGATGCCTTCGTAAACAAGTTCTATCCTACCGAGAAGACCGTCCAGAACAGACAAAGGATCACTTCTTTCATGCAAAAGCCGAGCGAGAATCTCCATGACGCCTGGGAAAGATACCAAGAATATCAGAGGGACTACCCTCATCACAACTATAAGAAAGGTTTCTTGATAACTACCTTCTACAATGGTCTAACTCCTGAGGAAAGGGTTTCACTGAATGCAGCAACAGGCAGTGACTTTCTGGGGAAGAAGCCGAGCAGGTCTGAGAAGATCATCAAGAACATGGCCGAGTTGCAAGATGACACTGACTATGATAGATCAGACAGGGGACAAGCTAAGAAGGCTAGTGAAGGACCTTCATTTGAATCTAAGGCTCTAGAAACTATCACCTCTCAGATCCGAGGATAGCTACTGATGTGAAGCAGTTGAAAGAATCAGGTAGAAAGGGAAAGAAATAAGTTGAAAAGGTCATGAAATGTGTCACCTGTGGAGAAGGTGGACATGGGGTAGATAACTGTATCTACACACGACCTGAAGAGTCGAGTGAAACTAAATCTGAGGCTGAGGAGACTGAGAATGTCTCTTTTGTGAATTTCAAAAGGCCAGATCATCCTGGTTTCAGTTATGGCAACAAAGATGCAGCTGAAAACTCGCATCAGCTGCATAACTCCACCAAGCCACCTCAAGTTTTTTAGAAAAGGGGAGGACATAGTCAATTCACCAGAACCACTTCTTTCCAGTCAAACAAGGGAAATTTCCAAGGTCAAGGTAAGTGCCAAGGCCGCCAAGCGGTGAACATTAGTCAAGGTCAAGGTCAAGCCAAGGAGCAAGGTCAAGACAAGGTTTCTAACCAACCAGACTTGGTTGACCAGTTATTCGATTTTGTGAAAAGACAAGATACCATTAATAACCAGCTGGCACAGAGTGTGCTTTCAAATTCAGGAGTTCTGAACTCCATGCAGGTCTAGATGGCAGATATGCAGACGCATCAATGCCAAATTGATTAGCAGTTGGCCCAGATGGACGAATTGATAAAGAACCCCTCGGGTAAAATACCCTCCAACACCAAATCTGCCAAAAAGGCAGGGCCGTGATCAGGAAGGACAGAGATCGACTTGCAAGATATGGACACTGCTGAAGGTGGAAAGTGAAGGACCTAGAGCGGTCAAGCTGGCGACGCAAACTACAATGCTCCTCGGGAGGCAGCCCCGAGCTTTTACTTTTCCTAGAATAGGATGTTATTTACTTTCTTGCATGAAAAACATTTTGAACATTTGGATTGTAATAAGTCCTGAGTCAGTGCATGCACCACGTGCACTGACTCTTCTGTTTTATGGGCCACCACTCTATTTTATGAACATTGACGAGTAATACTATTTGAGGCCGGGTACTTAACCTTAGGACAATGATGTTTTACCCATCAATCACTTTTTCCTCCGCCTTGTCTTTGAATTTTTCATCTAGATTTTGTTCGGAAGACCGTGTATCGGGAAAGTATCCCCTTTTTCCTGACTGTGTCGGGCGGAAACTCAGCCGGCGCACAGGACACGCTCGTCTCGGGAATAACGTGCCTCAACGGCTGACACACATCCCGAATTTACCCATTTTTACCCCCTTCTGGGATTGCTATATATAGTACAGAGGTTTTACCGTGTCGGGCTACGACATTTACTCTTCTAGTTACCTGTATCATGCAGTAATTCCTCCTTTTTCTCATGTGTCGTCCAGCTAACTTCTACTCTCGTGTCGCGCACAAAGCTTAAGAAAACAAAAGGTATATCCTGACAACCGCTCACCCGACACGAGCTTCATGTCGCGCACAGCGTATCAGGATGATGACTTTAGTTGATTTTTCTCGTATCGCCCGACACATGTGTCGCGCGACACGCCTTTAATGCGTACCTTCCCGATACGCCATATCGGCCGATAACCGTGTCGCCCATCCTTGTGCCTCCTCGCTTGTTATTGTTGTCGGGCTACACATTTTTCCATCACGCGACCGTATCGCCCGACACACCCGTGTCGGGCGACGAGTATGATGCACAACTGTTTACCCACATCGTCCAGTTTTGTATCACCTAGTGTGTTCTTTTGATGGACGACATCCGAACATCATATCAGGCATAAACCTACAGTGATTTTTGAAGGCTTCGCATCGCCCGACACAAGCATATCAGGCAAGCATCGTATCACCCTTTGTTAAGACCCGATACGGTGATGTCGGGTAGTTTTTGTATCGAGCAGAATTTTTATCGTGTAATCAATTTTAACATATAATTGATCAATGAATTTGTTTAATGATAACATAGATGGCCCGTACAAAACAAACCGTCGTTTGAGTTGACGAACACGACAGAAGAATCGACACCGAGGCCGCAACTGAAGCAACAACGGTCGGGCAGAAACGACCGAATCCCAAAGCGGTTGGGCCATCAACCGCCGAGAAAAGGGCGAGGATAGAAGGAGTAATGACTCCAGCGACAGCTTCAACTGCAGCGGCAAAACCTCTGGATCACACACCAGGAAGGTTCATGCCAAGAGATAATGAGTATGGACGCCGGTACTCAGAACTGGCAACTAAAATATACAGGCTGAGCAGATTCTGCCACCAGTCTTCCTTCATTCAATTGGGTATTTTCGAAAGATTGGAAAATGTCCTCGCCGCAGCAGGACTGAGGAAAATCTGCCTAACCCATTCCACGTCCTACATCGAACTCACAAGGGAGTTCATGTTGTCTCTCTGCCGAGTGAAAAATACAACTGAGGATGTTGAAGAATATGGTGGATCAGACAGAATGTAAGGGCAACTGTACAACGTGGAGCACGTCATTTCCGAAAAGCTACTCAACGAGATCTTCTCTTCCAGCGAGGAGGAGAAGAAGCTTCTGAATAACGGTGAAAGGATCACCGAAGGAGACGGGTTCAACCCCATGGAGCTCTAGAAGAGGCTAACCGGCGAGTCATCATACAAGCCGGGAAGCAAGGTGGCGGCAGTGCACTCCTATTTATGGAGGATAGTGCACAAGCTGGTAGCATGCCTGCTTTTCAGCAAAAATGAGTCCAACAATGTCTATACCTAAGAACTCCACCTAATTTGGCACATGATGGAGGGCAAGGTGATAAATCTGGGGCGTTTCTTGCTGAACAGGCTACACCCGATAAAGGATGCCACCAAGGAATACTGCATGGGTGGCATCATCAATTTGATCGCGGTTGGGTTAGGATACCTGAGGGAACCGCACAGTCTTTCGAGGACTAGGGGCGACGAGTTGATCGACCTCAAGTACCTCATGAGGGCCGACATCATAAAGAATGAGGGGAGAAGCTATTTCTACAAATTTGTGAGGACAAACACCCTCCTTCCACTCCCTCACTCCGCCACCTACGACGTAGAAAAGTTGGTCTTCACCGCAGCAGAAATTGAAGCTGTGGCAGTAAAAGCAGCTTACGCCGCCACCACCGGTATTCAAGAAAGGCGGCTGCGAGAGGAGAATCATTCCCTCTCGACCCAAGCCAGGACAAAATTTCAACGACCTTTGCCGAGCCAGCCGCCACCCCAGAGCCACCGATGATAGCAGTTGATAGAGCTGTCATCGCTCCCACTTTACCAGCCACAATCACGACAATACCTGCCGTTGCTGAAGAAGAATCGAAAATCGTCGAGGTTGCTGAGACATCCGGGGCAGAAACAACAATACAAGCCCTGGAGGGAGCTGTCATGGAAGAGATAGCCACAACTCCTGAGGCTTCTGTGATGCCTTTAGAGGCAGAAGAAGAAGCACAACTGGACACTAGTAATGAGGTGTTCGCCGAGATCCTTGAGATGGATCTCGGAGCTGCACAGCTAACGCCGACACCGTCGCTAGTGTCCCCTATAGCAGCTGCTGAAGAGATTGCCCACAACATAGAGGTGGAGCAACATTTACCCACACCGCGGCCTTCTCCACTATGACGAGAAGGCAAGGTAGTGACGACCGCAAGGGCGCTGACGCCTCTCCCAACCACATCCACCTCGCAGAAAATCGAGATAGGCTCTACCTCGTCGGGTAGACCCTCATGCGAGAGGAGTATCGTGAGGATGAGAGGGAGATCTGCAGGAGCCCCTCCGTCGCTCGGGAAAATGCTGGGGCACGAACTCGACCACTTGCGAGAGGTAACAGAAAGCCACTTGGCTACATTTACTTCTCTGACCCACAAGTTTTCATTTTTCCAGCAGAAGCTGAATAGCCAGGAATGGGAACTGCTGACTCTAGTTGGCCTTTCCAGCCAACTAGAAGAACTCAACGCCACGCTTCAGCAGGCCCTCCAGCGCCTTGACGTGATCGAGGAGAGGATGAACAGGGGAGACGACCATCCGCGCCCAAGGCAGCCGAGAAGGTCTCCGTCGCCTCTTGGCTCAGACTCTCAACCTTCCTCGTCAGCAACCTCGTCAAGATCATCGTCCTCTTCCTCCTCTAGCGGGCCATCCCCAATGCCTGAGGAAGGGACGCCACAAAGATCGGCCAACGGAGCTGCAGCAGGACAGGCGAGCTCCCACGGTCTGGAAGAAATAGCTCCCTCAGTCCCCCTGGACGAAGCTGAAGATGATAATGAAGACATCAACGTCGGAGGGGGGATTCTTCTGATGAATCAAGGGGAGAGGGGGGGGGGACATCTGCGCCGCCAATGAAAGGCACCCCCCAGAGGAAGATGTTCGGCGACAGATGAATTCTCTACGCCGTCAGAGTTGCCTTCTTTCGAGATGGCTGACTTCAATAGAAAGGTCATCGGCTACCTGACGATCAGGGACCAGAAATTGCTGAACAAGGTCCTAAGGTCGCAGACAAATGAAGAAGACGTAGTATGGAGCAACGACTACTTGTCCATACGACGGGGAGCACTTAGAAGCATTTTCTGTTCGCCAGCCATCGTCGAAAAAAGGTTGTTCAGGGTCCTAGAAGGTGCAATGATAGAGAACATCAGCACCAGGACATGTCGGAGAATAATATACAACGCCACCCCGACCTTGGCGAGAAGGCTGATGATGGGAGTGCCATACTCCATTGCGGTGGCCAACATGCTGCAACACATCAAAAAGAACAACACAAATATCATGTTGGCCCCGTATAAGCACCAGAACATGTGGTTTTTGTGTGTGGTAGATCTCCAGAATCACGACGTCCAGCTGCTGCAACAAGGAGGTGCCACACTCCAGGCATATCTTCAGCTGCCCAGAAGACAAACATCTCAGGCTTCTACCACTGTGTCTTCTGCGAGCCATCAAGCAAGGAGCCCAACGTCACGACGGCATTTGGAACTTCTTCTCTATCGGAGACTTCCCCGTCCAAGCAGAAGAGGGAAGCGGAAATAGCGCCTTCATCATCTTACGTGCCATGGAGTTGTTCAACATATTCGGATACATAAGGCATCTCCAGGGCCAAAACTTTTACCGCCTCAGGAGCATATACGCCCTGCTTCTGATCAAAGACAGGCGCTATTTCCGAGACACATGGGTACCAGAGAGGCTGCTGAACAGCGATCAAGAAGACGAATCTTCACAACCCAGCAGCACTCCAGTGAAAGAAGCTGAGATGGAAACAGACACCTACGGGGCAGAAAAGCAGTTAGAGATCCTGCGAGAAGTGCACGGACTCGAAGACCCTGCTTCGCCTAAAACACCAGAAGGACTGATCAACAATTTTGACCGCTTCTCATGCACTACACTCACACAGGAGCAGGTTAATGAAATTCTTTTGAAGTTAGCTGATTCTACCCCGACAGATGTCATCTACGAGGCAAGCAGTGTCATAGTCCCGGTTGATGACTTAAGGGACATGGTAAAAGATGGAGGATGCTTGGCGGTATCTTTGGTGGCCGCTTACATCCAGACACTACAGACAAAGTTTGAACACACATATATAGCTCATCCAATGTTGTTCAACGACATCTGCCTCGCCGATGAAACAGGAGCAAAGCAATCATTTCTGGCAGAGTTGGAGCGTAGGGTTCCACGCACAATCTTCCTACCCATCCTGCATTACAACCACTGGACGCTCCTGACGATGTACACTCACCAACGAGCAGGAATCTTCTACAACATCTTAGACAACAACAAAGATCATCTAGTGCGGTGTACATCAACAATGTTGACATCCCTAGAGCGCTTAGTATGAAAATACTACAACGAGGTGACAATGATGATACAACCATTCCTGGAGACGACAGCAAGTAAATGGCACGAGCTTCAATTCTGCCACCGCAGTCCACAATAAATTCCTCTATCCAACGACTGCAGCATCTTTGTCCTAGAATGGATATCAAATGAAGAGACGCCTGACCAACTCCACCACATCGACTACCACAAAAAATGAGGAGAATATGTGTGGGAGCTTTTATCTGGCACAGGCGTGCTCACCAGCTAACCCTCACCGAGTTAACATTACCCTACCTTATCTACTTCACAACTCTGGGACAGAGTGTGGAGTAAGTTTGGGGGGGGGTACCATGTACCAGTGAGGGAGGTATAAAAAAAACTCCACCTTTTTTTTCTTCTTGTTCTTCTTCTATATCATGTGTACATATACATGCTCATACAATTTTTTTTTGAAAAATTTTGCTTATTTTGTCTCCACACATATGTACAAAGACACTATATAGTAAAAACCTGATATGACTTCTTGCCAGTTTATTTTCTATGTGCCTAAGGATTTGCAAGTTTTGTTAAGCCTCTCTGATAATGCAGCCACAAATAACAAATGACTATGACTTTCCATGCCAAAAATTACAAAAAATAATCTTGCAACAGCTAAGAGACGTGTATGTAGAAGGAAAAAGCTGCCCAAACAGCAAAAAATTCTCTTATTTTCCCTTACCCAACAAAATCCCAAAAAGAGAGAATAGCCTTATGAGAGTGAATAAAAGCATGAGAGTTGTGCCCAATAAAAAGAAAGAAAAAAAAGAGAAAAAGAAATATATACACACTTGTTTTCCAAAAGTACCCATCTTTAGGCATGGTAGATCTGGGGCAGTGGTACGTAGGATGTGAAATCACTGCTCTAAAGCCAACTGGCTTGAACTGTAGGGACCACTCGCCTGCTAACAGACCCGTACCTGGATGGACTGATGGGACACAAGAAAAACCTAAAAGCCTTAAGCCTTAAGCCTACCCAAACACACAACTTTCTACCCCCAAAAGCTGTTTGGTGTGAAAGCTAACTTCGAAATCATGCACCCAAGTCTCACCGAAGCTGTGGAGAAAATTTTTGCTGAAATAATAAGGCAGGAAATGTAAAGTCTGTTGTTCGTGGTCGGGCCATATTGTCAGTAAGACATCTCAATGCTTGCTCAAACCCATGGTCTGCAAACTATACCGGTCAAGAAGAAGCATCACAAAATAAAGTTTAAAGATTGATTGAGGACAATCAAAATGCTAAGTTTGGGGGAGTTGATAACACCAAATTTTGTGATGTTTTTGGCCCTTATTTCATTATCAAATCTTCCCTTTTAAACTATTTTCCTCTCCTTTTTGTCATGTTTTTGCATAAATAGGCCACGCCACACTATTAACTCCATTTTATCATCTTTTGCAGAGTTTTCCTCGTTTTCTGACTCATTTATCAGCAAAAAGGCCCGTCCCGGCCCACCAACATGTTCCACCTGCATCAGCCTTCTTACTAACCAGCCGGCCGATACGCTCGTGTGTGACACAGGGCAACACGATACAATACCGTGCGATACGAGGGTGCCGTGCAAGGAGCAGATGAGCGATACACCATTTACCCGACAGGGAGCCAGACTCGCCACAACTGCTGAAGCGTGTCACGCGATACAAGCCACCCACCAGCAGGCACCACTCGTCACGATGACCAACACACTCCCAGCCCGACATCCTTGTGCTGGGCGATACGTGTATCAGGCACCCCTGAAGCCACAATAATGGAGCTGAAGGAGGACATGTGGCGTCCGGAGAACCATAACTCCCCCCAACAGCTGCCTATAAATAGAAGCTACATGACTCTGATGGGACGGGTCAGAATCCCTCGAAAGCCAACTTAGGAAAGCATATGGAGCTAGCGTGTCGTGCCTCAGGAGCTAGTGTGTCGTGCCTCAGAGGTGTGCTGGGCGATTGTAGGTGAGCACTTCCCCATCCCGAGAGGGAGGGAATGGTTCAGTTAGGGTCGGCCCCAGGCACCACTACAAGCCGATATCGGCCAACAAGGACGCCCGATAGGAGTACCCGATACTGGAAGCAACACTCTAGCCCGACACGATACCAAGCCCGATACGCATCACCAGTCACGACGTGTCGCCCGAGAGGGTGCCGCCCGACATGATTGTATCGGGCATGGGTGCCCCACACGATACGTCCACCCATCATAAGCGTGTCGCCCGAGAGGGTGTGCCGCCCGACATGGGTGTATCGGGCAAGGCTCCCGCCCGATATTGAGCTGGAGGGTCTGCTATTGCCTGTCGCCCTTGTAAATCAAGAATGCGACATTTACCTTTACTTATTTCAGTCATTTATTCTCTTTACTTATGCAATGTAATCAGACCCTTTTATGCTAATGGAATTAGAAGAGTCTTAATTATCTGTTGCTTTATGTTTGGTTCCTTTTGTTGGAGGATTGCTATGTTTAACATCTGAACTCTAGCTTGTATGCTTGGATCACGTTTCGATTAGCTACCGAATCGTGTTTTCCCATTGCAGTAGCCTCGAGAGAGGTGTTGTGGCTCTAGTGTTTGGTCCGATACTGGAGTACAAGAGTACCCAGGATCAGAGTTGCTTTAGTAACCTTTCCACTCTAACTTAAGTACAACAACCTCGAGAGGGGTGTTGATGCTTAGTTAGAGGTACCCGCTTTGAGAGAAGGGGTACATGATGTTTCTACTGCCGCTTGTTTTATCGAAGCTTTCTCCTTCGTTCCTTACTAATGCAATAGTATTATCTCTCTGTTTCTATTGCACAAAAACCCTAAAAACTGATAAATGCTTAAAACCTAATTTTTCCTCATAGCTCCAGTTGGAGATAGATTTCTTCTATTTTATCGATCCCAGACTGTTGTTCCCTTGGGGAACTTTTATCATCTCCTTACCCATACCAGAGTGTAACATGTGGATTTTGCGTTCTCAACACTACCACCCTTGTCCCTGTGTTTGACCCCGTATATCTACTTCGACCCCGTAAACAAATTTGCGGGGGCCTAGAAGGTTTCGGGTTATAAATTTAAAAGTCTGACTACTTCAAATCCGCTCTACTTTTCGGACACGCGATTTAGGCCACTCAACACCATCAATTGATATTGGGTTAGGGGTGTATCAAGTTCTAGGCTTAGGGTTAGATGATTTGGGTTATTCATCATCATCTCCTTCACACCCTCACTAATAAAGGTACCAACCTCGCTAATAAAGGTACCAACCTCACTTATCTTTTGGTGTATCAACTTCACCATATCTTGGTGCGTCACCTTCATTATACTTTAGTGTAACATTTTTACCTCACTTTAGTAAAACATCTTCACCTCACTTGGGTGTAACATCTCTACCTCTCTTGGGTGTAACATCTTCACCTCACTTGGATGTATCATCTTCACCTCACTTTGGTGTAACATCTTCACCTTACTTGGTGTATCAGCCACACCATGCTCTAGGGCTTCATCCTCACTATCATCTTGTGTCTTGATCATGACACTATCACTTGTGTTGCCCATGGCACATCAAAGTGATATCGGTCTTGAGGTGCTTCAAAGAGATACCGGTTTAGAGGTTGTTCAAAGTGATACCGGTTTAGAGGTGCTTCAAAGTGATATTGGTTTAGAGTTGGTTCAAAGTGATATCAGTTTAGAGGCGCTTCAAAGTGATACCAGTTTAGAGGTGCTTCAAAGTGATATCAGTTTAGAGGTGCTTCAAAGTGATATTGGTTTAGAGGTGCTTCAAAGTGATATTTATTTCTATCATATTCAAGCTACAAACCTTCATCCATTAACACTCTAGTTCATGGAAAATACCCCCACATATCCATTAGATCTCATAGATTCATCATTTAATCAAGGGAAATCAAAATTGAGGAGGAATTACCAAGTATGTACAATTGAAAGTGAATAACAATAGAATTGAAGTACAATTATATAAACTACTTCAAGATCACCACTAGAGGTTATAGATTCAAAGATCCACATTCACAAGGTTTAATATGACCTATTCAAAGGTCCAAGGTTCATCTATAGAATCACCTCCATCAAGAAGAAGGCATCAAAGTTAGAAACTTGGTGAAGAAGATAAGAAAGAAAGAATTATGATCTGAGATACATAATTCTCCAAGGTTGAAGATGGTTATGGCATCACCTTAAACAAGATGCTCGACCTTCCTCTTGATCCTTGATCTCCTGTGGTCATCCATCAAGGGAAGAATGATATGAGAGTCAAAACATTCACTAGTAGGTGAAAAGAGAGGCTTATATAGTTGAGTTTCATGAGAGAGAGGCTACATGAGAGGTGTCATAACCATATGTAACTAGGTGACACATGTCCATGCATGGTGGCACCATGCAACCATAATTATGTCGACATGCAAAACTCTTGTGAATAATTCAAGGATGAGATATCAGCCATTGGGTCACTTTCTTGACAAGATATCACAACCCAATATTACTTTATATGCAAACTGTTACAACTTTTGTGAGGAACATCTAAACTAATAGGATTCACCTACTTGAGGTGCTTATCCCGATATGAATACTTCCTAAAAGTTTATAAACCAATATGGACCTCCTATATTCTTTCTAAACTGATAGGCACTCCCATATACTCTTCATAATTCAACACAACCTTATCTAGGGTTCAAGATACTCGATATTCTTTGGTTCTTTCACCACCAAGAATGCTATCACTCAACCAAGACTCAAACAAGGAAACCCCTCATTTATCTCTCCTCTTGAATATGCTAATATAGAGAATGTATACTCTAGAGATGGTAATTTGCATGTTAACCCCTTACTTTGGGTAAATTGCAATTTACATCAAAACTAGCACACAAAGCACAAGCATCATCCACACAGGCTCAACTTGAAACTTAAGCTCTCCACAAGCCCATATCATGATCCTCTCCTTATGATGCTAAATCACTAAGGGCACACTCAACATGTGTCATATTGCAAGATAACTCCTTATCTTGGGTAAATTGCACTCTAGTCTAAAATAACTAAACATTACTTAAACATTATTCAAACATGACCAAACTTGAAACATATGCATGTCACATGTTAGTAAAACACCTCACATGATTATATTAAACTTATAAACAAATTACTTAAGAAAAAGAAATAGGGTTATCCCAAAATCCAATGAGGGGTGTTACAAAAGTTTTAGAAGAACAAGGGTTCAAGAAGCTCAAACATGAGTAGACCTTTGAGAGATATTTTGAGATGCCTAGATTTCTCTCTACAGTCGATCTATCTAGTTTTAGTATTTTCTTTCAGTTTTCTCTTATATACTTCAAGGAAAAAATGTTGAACATTTTTGTATATCTATATAATGTTAGTATATTTGAATTTCTATAAGTATATTTCTTCCACATTGAGAATTACTTTGTACTCTTTTCCTACAATTATTTGAGGCCTCTGAAGAACAATAACAACAACAACAACAACAACAACAAAATCAACAACAACAACAACAATAACAAGAATCAACAAGGGTATCATCTTCCTGTTGAGAGGCATGTATGGCATATGTTTTCCAAGTATGTTGTAGAGGCTAATCATGACGTTTGACTTATATTAGCTATCATGCATTTAAACCTTCAACCTATTAAAGCATTATTCAATTTTGAATCATCAAATACCTTCATAACATCTAAACTTATAACAATGCTAGAATTCAAACCTATGTATATGGACTATATCTGAGAGGTTCAAACCTGTAGTGGTAGTGTGTTCTCTTCTTTTATGGAAATCCCTCCCTGTGGTGTGTGTAAATATGTAAGAATGTTTAAATTAGACTTCATAATCCTCAACATGATGACTTTTGATGTTATTTTGCGGATGGGATGGTTGTAGAAGTAAAACATGGCATTGTTCTACAAATAAAAGAAGGTTAGCTTGATGCACCCTGTTGTTGAGTGTTTGTGTATTAAATATAGGAATTGAGATGACCAACAATTCATGATCTCCAAAGCCAAGACAACAAAGCTCATCTCTCATGATTATATATCCTATCTGGCATCAGTCATTCTTAATTACTCACCACCTAACATGGATGATATCAAAGTGTTTCATGATCTCCCTGATGCTTCTATTAAAAAAATTCATAGACTTCCTCCTTACAAATGTAATTTTTCTATTGACATCAGCCAAGAACGTCATATCCTAAAACCACCTTATCATATGGTACTTTTGTAGAACTTGTAAAACTTAAGAAGAAATTGAAATTGCTCATGTACATGAGGTTTGTTCGCCATAGAATTTCTCAATTGGGAGCTCTAGTTCTATTTATAAAGAATAGATACAGTTCTCTGCATGTGTGCATGGATTAGATGATGCTAAATAAAGTAACAATCAATGATTGCTACCATCTACCATACCTCAATGATTTGTTTTATCAATTGAAATCTACCATTGTATTTTTAAAGATGGATCTTCTCAAAGGATACTATGAGACATGATTGGGGATGGAGATATACTAAATACGACCTTCCACCCATGTTATAGGCACTATGAATTCCTAGTCATTCCTTTAGGTTGAGTAATTCCCCGACTACCTTTATGGATATGATGAATGGGGTTTCCTATCTTAACGTCTTCATGGTTGTATTAGTTGACAATGTAGTTATCTATTTTGAGTTAGTGTATAACACCAAATACATATTCTAATTTTTCTCCGATCTCCACAAGAGCATCAATTACTATGTGAAGCTTTCCAAATGCAAAGTTGGGCTCAATGAAGTTATTTTTATGGTCTACATGAAATCATCATGACATATTGCCATCGATGAAACAAAGATTGAATTAGTGACAATGTGGCAATCCCTAACTACCACTTTTTTATCTACAACTAATAAAACATGATATATATGTTCTGAACAATGTTAAGTATGACACAATATATATATATGTATATATAATATTTTATTCAATATTAGACACTCTTAATATAACAACTATGTTGCTAATATATATTGAATAAAACAAAATACAATGAATATAAGTACATTTTAGGATATAAAACATATCCAAAGAGCACACTACCTATTGTTTAAAATAATAATAATACAAAACTTCACCATTTTGTGTTTCTATTAGTGTAAGTTGATAAAAAATATGCTCATGTCCATTGTTAAGTACAAACACTACTATAAATCTATATATCATAAGAAATTGGGCTACTTCATAAACATGTAGCATTTCTTAATAGTCATACATATATTATACTTATAATAATAAATTTAGTTTAGGTATCCAATCATCCACGGTGCCCATGGGTCCCCTGCAAGACCCGCTAAGTAAGAGGGTGGATACGTATTTGGGAGATTTAAGTGTGTGGAAAATTTCATCACCCAAACCCGACTTAATTATGTCGGACCAGTAGGTGCCATATATATATATATATATTATTCTATGTATGTAGTAGAACTCATTAAATTAGGAGGATATGCAAGCTACCAAGGAACTATGAAATATAATATTTTAGATGATCTTCAAAATTCTATATTATCCTTTTTGACTAACTATCAGTCTACAAGTGAAAAACCATATTGAAATTCAGCTGTGTTCCCAACTCTTCATGAAGATGATCCTCAAACCTACTTGTGAACTGTGGTGCTCTACCTAACACTAGAGATATACCATGTAGATATATTATCTCATCAATGTAGATCTGTTCCAACTTCTCAAGTGAGTAGGTAGTTTTTATTAATATAAAGTTAGATGAACTAATTAGACCGTCATCAGCTACCCAAATGGAATCATATCTCTTGGTTGTCTTGAGTAGACCAAACACAAAATCAATTTTATCATGTTCCAATTTTCACTTAAGGATAGGTAGCAGACATAACAACCGTCTAGACTACTTATACTCTACCTTCACCTTATGACAAAGTTGGCACTTAGCAATGGACTTTACTACATCTTGCTTCATCCTTGGCTGCCTTGATAGATCATGTATATTGTTTTACATATTGATACCATCAGGATGCATGGAGTACATTGAGTAATGTGCCTTATAAAACACCATATACCTCAAATCTTTGGCCTATTGAACAATAAGCATATAATGGAAATACACTTATCCATCATCTAAGTTATAAAAGCCTTCCCATTCTTGTCACCAAAGTCTAACCATTTAGTGTGTTGTTCTAAGGTTGTATTAATCTACAACTATGTTAGCAAACCTCCCAGCAAAGAATCCTCCATCTAGACATTTTTTCATTTAATAAACACTAACACATCCCTATTTTTGTAATCCATAGCCAATGAAGATAAACAAACTTCCTGCTCAAACAATGATCCACAACATTAACATTCCCATGGTGATAGTCTATGGTATAGTGATAATACTTAATCAACTATAGCAACCCCCTCCACTTCATGTTTAGTTCCTTTTTCATACATATATACTTGAGGCTCTTTTGATGCATAAAGAGCCACTATTTTCCACATGAAGGTAGTGCTTCCACACCTTTAAAGGAAAAATCATAGATACTCTATATCATGTATTCAATAGTTCTATTCATTCCTATGGAGATTTCTACAAGCATAATATATCAAATTCTTATCATGCATTAACACACAACCAATGTATTTCTTGAGAGCAGCACAAAAGATCGTAGGGAAATGCGGTGCAAATATAAACAACAACAAAAGAATTAACTGCCTGCTTACCAGAACAACAAGAATGTGTCAATAAGAATGTATCTAGAAAGGAAGGTTTGTAGGGTTATACTTGATCCTGAAGCAAGTCCACTGTCATTACCCTTACAACTGTATACTTTTTGTCCAGGCAACAATACACTCCTTCAACAACAACAACACTTGAACAATCATCTCCACCAGCCTCCTGGTGCAACACCATGGAAAACGGTTGACGATGTCCTCCTAGTGGAAGACAACGACCTCCCACCTCTAGAGTATTCCACACGGACCACTGGAAACTCCACGTTGTGCTACCGGAGCCAACATGAAGGAGTTGTCCCCTTTTGTCAATGTACTAGTCACCGACATGCTCTGCCACACTTGTTCTTAGTTGTTCTCTACCTCACTGTCCCTCCCTTTTACAAGTAGGAATTGCTCAAGCTCTCTATTGGTTACCATAACCAGAGAGGACAACAATTGTTAGAGCAACTAATTCGCATTTGTGTGTGTTGGGAAGCCCCCCGTATCCCTTTATTTATAGTAGAGGCTAGGGTCAGGGTACCCAGTCTGTGTGGGAGTAGAAGGGTTCAAAATTTTCATGAATTTTGCATCACGCGATAGGTGAACTGATCAGTTCACTGGTCGGGTGCCGATTGGTTCACCCAGTGAGCTGATCATTTCACAGTGTTTCCCAATCACAGTTGAATTCATAATTCATTCCAATTATTGTCAAAAATTAATCCTTGTACCAATCGAATTGAACACGATGAAATGATCAACTTTTCTCATGATTAGGGAAAATCACCAAAAGATTCAGTTCAGTTGACCAATCCGATTGGTTCACAAGGTGAACCTATCATATCACCAACCTGAGCTGATTGGTACACCCAATGAGTTGAGTGGTTGGTGTCCTAACTTTTTTTTATAAAAAAATTGTCCATTGTATTCATCCCGTGGCCTGGGCTCGATCCTGGGACCTCTCACTAACAAATAGAATGTCTAACCATCTTGGTGTCTTCTGTTAGATGTTTGGTGTCCTAACTCATGCAAAAATCAGCCAATTCAATTTTCAATCAACCCGACACTCCAATCAGTCAATTCCACACTTGAACTTGATGGTTTCGAGTCCAGTCAGTTGATCTGTTGTTTAATTGCATACCTAAATACCTTTAGTATTCAATCTAAACATCATTCATGAATATACTCCTTTAATCCAAGTGTATCATATGCGTGTGACCCTATAGGTATGAAATTACATTGGTAGTGAATGTCGACAACCAATTATGACATTTGAAGCAAAGAGTGGTGCCTAGTCACACATTGTTGCTGCCCAAGTAATTTAGAAAGTTGGAGAATAAATTCAACCTACAATCCATGGTCAATGTTACCATGATCGTATAGTTACTTTATCTCTGATATCTGGATTGAACTCGAGGCATGGAATCGTCATCCTCTCAACATTCAATCCATGTTCCTTGAACTAGAGCAGACTGTCTGAGATGCATGTGAGTTCACATATCACATATTTAATCACATGAGTATGACCATACATTACTTAGTCTCGCTTATCAAGTGGCATGGATATCAATCTCCTATAGGAGGAACAATTACCATCTACTTCATTCACACTCAGTCCCCATGTGTCACAACTACCCAATCATCACCATTATGTCAATACTTATTTAGGGTTATGTTGGATGATGCTAAAGTATACCAAACAACATGTCATAAATGTAGTGACTTCAGGTCTAAGAACTAAAATCACCACTATCACTATGAGAGATGATTTTGACTATCATTCTGTGGTCTCCATGTATCACTCTCATTGTGGGTCTGTCTGATACATTGTTCTCTAACATGTACCTATGTGCTTGACTTGATATCTGATATCATGACTAATGAGATTTTGTCATCAGTCAACACACACTTGAGTCTTATGTATTACTATTATCTATTTTTTTTCCACAGTAGTATCTGACTAGGGACATAACAAGAATGTATGTAGCCTTAACATTTGTATGATCTCATTCTTCAAGTCATGTACTTAAAAACATGCAAAATTTGATTAACATCATTCTTTAGACATCTAATATGTATGTGTCATCATCTCATGACTGAGACAAACATAATAGACAAAATTACCTTTATGATAATCAAATCAGGTATCTAATGCCACATTCCAATCATCATATGATTGTCTCTTTGGACATACATACCAACAGACTCCCACTTGCACTTAGAGCCAATCACCCACAAATCTTATTCCAAGTGATCTTAAAATGTCCACCATGTTTCTGCTGCATAAGTGCTTTTATAGCGGGTTAGCAACATTTGCTTCCATTCAGTATTTTGTAAATTCACATCTCTTCATTGTACAACATCTTATATGAGAGGGAAGTTCCATAGTATGCTATTCGAGATTCCTTTCCTGGCCAATAGCTCCATTGCTGTCATCAATATTTCTACTCTGTCATCAGTGGTTGGAACCTCACACAAGTTCACCCATATGAACTTCTTAATCCATAGAGCATCCTCTACTATTTTCATAACACAGAGATACTCAACTTATTTTGTTGATTGAAACAACTATCATTATCTCAGAACTCTTCCAACTTACAGTTCTATTTTAAAACATAAATATTGATTGCAATCATTTTGTCAGTTTGCAATCTTGCATAGGTGTAACCCTTTACACCCAACTCTTGCTTATTACCATAACCAAAGAACCAATATTTTAGTGGTTATCAAGAACTTAAGGATGTTATTTATGGTAAACCAATGACTCTCATCGGCATTTGACATATACCCTCTCGTCATGTCCAATACATACCATATTGCTAAATAGGTATATATATATATATATATATATATATATATATATATATATATATATATATATATATATCCTATCATCGTGTCCAATACATATGATATTACTAGATATCCTCTCATCATGTACAATACATACGAGTTAACATGATATATAACATTGTATTCAAGATAGATCCATTTGTGAATGCATATGGTATCTATCCATGTGTTCCTATTCTTCACAAAAATTGGGACTCTAGGCTCCTAAGAGACTAATTCCATGGAACCTGGACAAGTTTTCTCTCATTGGGTCTTGCATACTGAACCCCTTCAACAGCTTGCCGATGTATGTGTTCTTTCTTAAGCCAAGAAACTTTCGATATCTATCTCTATAGATATCAATCCATATCACGTAGGATATCTCACCTAAACCCTTCATAGAGAAGGTACTTTCCTTGCTAGGTTTTTATCATTTGTAGGATAAGGATGTTATTCCCATCATCATGTGGAATATAAATATGCTCCCACTAAATATTTTATAATCACAAATTTCATCTTCATTCAGACTCAAGCCAAACTCTTTAATTTTCTTGTCAAGTAGAAGATTCCTGCTCTGAGATGCTTGCTTCAATCCACAGATTGACCTTTGTAGCTTAATAGACTTTATTTGCAATATTGGATTTATAAAACCTTTAGGTTGTGTCCATACATATCCTTATAATCATTCCAATTAAAGGAATGCACTTTTAACATCTATATGCCAAATCTTACTACTCACAATAAGTGGCAACAACAAGCATGATCTTAATGGATTTAACCATGGTAACTGGTGAAAGACTTCATCATGTTCACCTTGAACTTGTTTGAAACTCTTTTCAACCAATCTACCCTTCCATGTTGTTCTTCTTCTTGAAGACCCAATTGCGCCCTATGGGTTTTACCCCTTCAGGTGGATCCACCAAGGGTCATACCTTGTTGGTTGACATGGATTCCATCTTAGATCTAATGGCTTCAAGCCATATCTTAGATTCTGGTTCCTTAATAGATTCTAGGTAGGTAGTTGACTCATCATATATGATCAATACACCACCTCTTGAAGATATCATAAACTTTCAAGCTCAAGGTGTCTCCTACTTGATATATGAGGTTTGTGTGTTACACATGGAACTTGAGATTTCACAACATATTGTGATTGTCTATGTTTCTACTATACTTCTTTAGGTTCAATATTTTCTTGTTTGTCTTGAACATTTTGAGTTCTACTTTTACTCCCACCGATTCCTTTGAAATTAAGTTCCTCTTTAGGAATATAGTTATTCAGATTAACAAACAACTTTGTTGCTGGATTGAGATAAGAGTAATATTTTAACAAAATAACATTTATGTGATTTTGTGGACAAAGCTTTTTAAGAAACTATTTTCTTATATAAGAATTTATCCCTAATCACTATAAAAGACATATCAGGACACCTCCCATGCCATATTTCATATGGTTCCTTTTGAACCAATTCAGACGGTATATTGTCTAGTGTTAAGCATGTGCCCAAAAGAAAAATTGGGAAATTAGCTAGACTTTATTGATAATCTCACCATGACTTAACAAAGTATGATTCCTTCTTTATGATACACTTTCATGATACACTACCATTGAGTTTCAGGTGGATTTCATGATACATTATCATGATCTCCCTTGAAGGTTCTCAAACAGATAGGTTAAAAATATTTCAACATCTATCACATCGAAGTATCTTAATACTTTTACCAAGTTAGTTATGTACTTCATTCACAATCTTCTTGAACACTTCAAGAGATTCATACTTGTATTTCACTAAATACAAATTTGCATATCTACTGATAACATCAATAAATATATAATGAGGTACTTGCAACTACCTTTAAGATTTACCCTAAAAGGTCTATACACATCAATATGTATGAGCCCTAATAGAAGAGTCATTCTCCCACTACATCTAGTGAACATGCTTTTGTCATATTGCACAAAAACTAACATATGCATGTCTTTATTGGCTCAATAACTAAAAGAGTCTAGATAACCATCATATGGATTCTAGAAATGCATTTCCCATTTATGTGCTCTAGATGACAATGCTATCGGCATTCATTGTTTGAGTCATCAAGTCATTCAATAAATGTGTCATACTCATTTGTCTCTACAACTATCAAGTATAGTTTATAAGACATAGGGCATTGCCATAAAAAATCTCATCTTTTAAAATGAAACATAAATTTATTCTTGTCCATACATGATACATGATGTTTTTCATTAACGACAAGTCCATAATAGCAATTCAATAATTCTATTATATGCCCATGAATGATAGATTCCAATTGTAGTGGTAGAAACTCTTGCTCTTTACAATTCTATATTATTTCTTATTGGGTCATGAAGTAGAGATCTCTATATCTTTATTCTTCCTTTGTTGCTTTAAGTGAAAAGGACAAATTCCTTTGCACTTACCCTTCTCCATAACTTGAGTGCAAAAGACATGGACTTTATCTTAGCCTCAAAACACTTCTTGGCCTTGCCTTTGCCCTTGGACTCACTTCTTCTGATCACGATCACAAATTTGTCCTTATTCATTCTGCTTTGGCATCAATATGCCAAGTAGTTCTGACAGTGGTTTAGCCAAATTACTCAAGTGAAAGCACTTGATAAGCTGCCTATATATGATTCAAACAATGACTGTAGAATCATATATGTGGTCAACTCTTTACCTAAAATAAATCCCAGTCACTTTAGATGTTCCACATGCCCAATCATATTGAGAACATGGGGCTGTTATGGATCTCACTCTGTCAGTCTGCCCTCAAACAATGCTTTGAAGACATTATACCTTTTTTGCTTTACATGATTCTTAAGACGTGTTACCATCTCGAGAATGTCCATGTTTTCATGCTGCTTATACAACTCGTAGTTCATACAACATAGCATAAGGTATAATGTCTATGGCATCATTGCATGCTTCAAGTAAGCATCTATATGGAGTAGGTTCCTATGGCTTTGGTCTTTCAAGGACATAGAGCTTTCGCTCATTGATGAGAACAATTCTCAAAGTCCTTAACCAATTTTGGAATTTTATCCCATTTTATCCTTTCTCAAGGACTGATCACAATAATAACGTAGTTGTGTTTGTTTACAAAAGAAATATTGCAACTTTTCAAAACACTTTTGATTTGTTTGATTTGATAAGTTAACTATATTAATTAGGACTTAAATTAACTATCTCTCCCATTATTTTGTTCAAATTGATAACCCTCATGTATTAATTTGGAAGATTGTAGCGTACAATCTTCTAGTGAGACAAGATCAATATTTCATCAAATCATGACTCAACTTTGGCTGATCACCCACAACTTGACTATTTAGGTAGACAATGTTTGTCAAGTACATCTCATAAAACTCTTATATAGATGGTGTGCATGAATATTTGTCATTGACCATCTTTATGCTTCTAGGTGCTTAATCCCATTAAAATCACCTAGTTAAGCCTAACCCAAAAGCCAACACGATAGAATATGCACCCTGGTTTGGCAGATCTACATATCTACCATCACACTTCTATGAGATAGATGACACACAAAACTTTGGCATAACCTATGCGTGGTTGATCAAGCTTTACATGCACGCTTCTTATGGAAAGCATATTCAACTTAATATTATATTGAGGGATTTATATATAAATACATATACATATCTAATCACCACATACTTATAATATGTATCATATAAATTCTATAACCACAACAAAAACATGCTAAGAATAAAACACACAAGAGATGGTTATGGCCATACCACTGTAATTAATTGGAGCCACAAGTAATTACTACCACCTAAGGTCCACATCATATGCAACATGTTGTTGATGAAGATCTATGCTCGAATCAATCTAGGTTGATCGGTTCAAATCTTGAACCACTCGGCTCGCCTCTTGGTCGCTTGGTTGGTCTTCTAAAGTGGTTGTCTAGTTCTCAGGTTCAACTAATGTCTGGACTCCTCCAACTGATCGGTTGGTCCATCAGTCGATCGGTTCATCCTCTTGTCATTTGGCCTCCTCAGTCCTCTAGTCAATATGTTTGTCTCACAAGCTGGTAGGTTCATATTATGCATAATTTTTCTTACAAAAATACATAAATTAAAGCTATCCTATTTCTTATTACATTGTAAAGGGGAAAACCTTGAGTTACATTTGAGGGAAAATAGGAAGAAGAGCATTAGTTTATATTTTGAAAGAAGAGAGAGGCTCAATATGCAGACCGAGTAACAATAAGAATAAATAACCATAACCAAAAACACACAAATCTAGTCTTATTGGCCATAACCCATGCCAACATCCACCATCAAAACCAAAATTAGGGTGGCACATATAAATTGCATATATATCATACACACACACACACACACATATATATATATATATAGTTTGTCGAGTCGTATGTGAAATTTAATCAGATATGTACATTAATAAGTTTAATATTTGCATCGTATGCAGTAAATAAATCAGATCACATTGATTTAAATTTTATATACACAATAAATTGACGTGTCTCTAATGCCACTGTAGGGAAATTGGGCATAGATATAAGCAGCGGAAACAAAAAAATTAAATGCCCATTTCCCAGAACAACAAGATCACATCAATAAAAATGTATCTAGGAAGGAAGGCTTGTAAGTTTACACCTGGTCCTGGAGTAATTCTAGTGACATTACCCTTGTATCTATATGCATCTTCTTTAGGCAGAAACACACTCCTTCAGCACCAACAACACCAAACAGTTATCTCCACCAGTCTCCTGGTGTAGCACCATAGACAGTGGTTGATGATGTCCTCCTAGCATCAGACAACGGAATCCCGCCTCTAGAGTAGTCCATGCGGACCACCGGGAACTCCACATTGCACTACCAGAGCCAATGAGAAGGATTTGTCCTCTTTTGTCAGTATACTATTCAAAGACATGCTCTCCCATGACCGTTCTCAGTTTTTCTCTCCCTCACTGTCCCTCCCTTTTACAGGTAGGACTTGCTCGGGCTCTCTATTAGTTACCATAACCAGAGAGGAAAACAATTGTCAGAGCAACTGATTCTTAATTGTATGTGTTGGGAAGATTCCTATACCTCTCTATTTATAGTAGAGGCTAGGGTCAGAGTTTCCAATATGTTTAGGAGTCGAAGGGTCTGGAATTTTCATGAAGTTCGCAGCCTACGAAAAGTGAATCGATCAGTTCACTGGTGAACCAGTCAGCTGGCGCAGTGATTCGATCGGTTCACCCAGTGAGACAATCATTTCATAGTGTTTCCCAATCACAATTGAATTCACAATGCATTCCAATTAATGTCCAACATTAATCCTTGTACCGATCGAATTGAACAAAGTGAAACAATCAACTTTTCTCTTGATTTTAGAAAATCACCAGAAGCTTCGGTTCGGTTGATCAATCTTATCGGTTCACTAGGTGAACCTATTGTCTCACCAACCTGAGCTGGTCAGTTCACCCAATGAGATGATTGGTTGGTGTCCTGACTCATGTAGAAATCAACTGATTCAATTGTCAATCAACCCGACACTCCAATCAGTCAGTTCAACACTTGTACTTGATGGTTTTGAGTCTAGTCAGTTCATATGCTGTTTAATTGAATACCTAAACACCTAAACATTCAATCTAAATATCATTCATGAATACACTCCTTTAATCCAAGTGTATCCTATGTGTGTGACCCTATAGTTCCAAAATTACATTGGCAATGAATGTCCACAACCAATTATGACATCAGAAGCAAAGAGCGGTGCCTAGTCACACATCGCTGCTACCCAAGTAATTTGGAGAGTTGGAGAACAACTTCAACCTACAATCCATGATCAGTGTTACCATGATCGTATAGTTACTTTGTCTCTAATATTCGTATTGAAGTCGAGGCATGGAATCGTCATCCTCTCAACATTCGATCCATGTTCCTTGAACTAGAGTAGAGTGTCTGAGATGCATGTGAGTTCACATATCACATATTGAATCATATCAGTATGATCGTACATTACTCAATCTCACTTATCATGTGGCTTGGATATCAATCTCCTGTAGGAGGGACAAATCCCATCTACATTACTCAAACTCAATCCCCATGTGTCAAAGCTATCCAATCATCACCATTATGACAATCCTTTTTTAGGGTTACGTTGGATGATGTCAAATTATACCGAATGACATGTGATGAATGCAGTGACTTCAGGTCTAAGAACCCAAATGACCACTATCATTATGAGAGTTGATTCTGACTACAATTCCATGGTTTCCATGTATCACTCTCATGGTGGGTCTGTCCGATATGCTGTTCTCTAACATGTACCTATGTGCTTGACTTGATATCACATATCATGAATAATGAGATTCTATAATTAGTCAACACACACTCTAGTTTTATGTATTAGTGTTGTCTATTGTGCTTCCATAGTAATCTGACTAGGGACATAACAAGAATTTATGTACTCTTAACATTCATATGATATCATTGTTCAAGTCATGTACTTGAAGACATCCGACATCCAATACCATCATTTATACATATACTATGTACGTGTAATCATCTCAAGACTGAGACAAACATAATAGGTGGAATTACCTTTATGATTATCAACTCTGGTATCTAATGCCACATTCCAATCATCATATGATTGGCTTTGTGGGCATACATATCAACAAAGATAATGTATGGCTTACTTGTCTTAGTCAAATCTAACACATGAGTTGAGGTAAACTTATCCTTCAATAACTTGAAAAAACATTGACACTCATCAACCCAAACAAAAGGTAAACCCTGCTTGAACATGGTCAAGGGAAAGATACATAACTCAAGTTCATGACGAACCATCTATATTGGCCAGCTAAACCAAGGAAACTCCAAACTTCTATCAACATTTTTGGCTGTTCTGCTATAAGATGGAGTCTATCTTCTTAGGATCTATCCAAATACCCTTCTCAGACTTGACACAGCCAAAAAGATTCATGTCAATTAGCTAAAACTTACTCATGAGGTACCCAACGAGGAGGAAGAAAACAAAAAAGGGAAATGACAAATTCATTTTCAATTCATATTCAGTTGCCCAGGACAAGCCCTCAAGGCTGGTATTTATACTAAAAGACTTGAAATCCTAGACCTAAGACAATTATATATAAATTAAAATAAAATAAATAAATTAGAAACTAAGTGCATGTAACTAGATAATGGCACTTAAGCCCTTAATAACAAAACAAAAGCAAAACAAATACAATTATGACACATTTATCCTACATCAACTCCCCAAAAGTTTAAAAGACAAGACACCAGTGTGTTAACTTCATATACTATGAACACTCTTGCAACATTGTCTGATGGTAGGATAAGTAGACTGGACATATTTTGGCAACAAAACTTGGGCTGTTGTCAACCTCACACATGTAATACATTTTGGGAAATCGGGACAATAGATAAGGCCGTGGAAATAAAAATTTAATTCATGATTCCAAAACTAACGAGACCGTGTCAATAACAATGTATTTAGGAAGGAAGGTTGTAAGACATATAATTGGTCCTAGAGTAAGTCCAATGACTATCCTTGGTGCAACATGCTTCTTTCTCAAGTTGCACCTGGATGACTGTCGACAATGTCCTCATGAACTAGCACCATAGAAGGCGGTTGACAACTTCCTCCTAGTAGGAGACAATGGCATCCTCACCTATGTAATAGTCTTTGCAGACTACCAAGGACTCCACATTGCGCTACCGGAGACAATGGGAAGGAGTTATATCTTCGAGCATCAATCTACTAGATTTGATTCTCTTTCTTGTGTGTATCTCCCTTGTTGTCCCTCCCTTTTATGGGTAAGACTTGCTTGGACTCTGTTGGTTACCAAAATAAAAGAGGACAACAATTGTCAGAGCTTATTGTTATTTCTCTAAAATCCTAGGCTTCCCCCTTTATATAGGATGTGCAGGGTCAGGGTTTCCAATTCATCTGAGAGTTAAAGAGACAGAATTTCATAAATTTTCTAGAAGCTATGAATGTTGAATCAGTTGGTCCATAGATTAACTGGTCAATTCATCAGTGAAATGGTCATTTAACAAGTGAAACAATCATTTCACAAGTGAAGTGACTGATTCACTATGTTTCCTATTCACAAACATATTGGCTTTCAATGCTAAGATTAATACACAACATCACGTCAACATCAATCCTTGATCCAATCATATTGATCATTGAATCGGGCAGTTCAACACTTGAACCGGTAGTTTCAAACCATGAATTGGCCGGTTCACCAAGTGAACCGATTGGATCATGCCCCATTTTAGGCATAGTTCAACCAACTTAGTATAAATTGACCTGACACTTGAATTGATCAGTTCAACACTTGAACTGGTCAGCTCACAATCCATCCAGTCAAGTTCCAACCATTGTTGTTTAAATTGAATACCTAAACACTTTAGTAATCAAGTTAAATATTATCCATGAATAAACTCCTATTCCAGGTGCATCCTATGTGTTATCCCTATAGGCCCAAGTTATGTTGGCTATGAATGTCCATAACCAATTTATGACATCACAAGCAATGAGCAACATGCAGCAACACATCATTTCTATCCAAGTAATTGAAAAGTTGGAGAACAACTTCAACCTACAATCTGTGATCATTGTTATCGTGATCATATAGTTCCTTTGTCTCTAAAATCTAGAATGAACCTGAGGCATGAAATCGTCATCCTCTTCAACATTCAATCCATATTCCTTGAACTAGAGCAAACTGTATGAGATGCATGTGAGCTCACATATCACATATTGAGTCACATGAGTATGGCCATACATTTCTCAATCTCACTTATCAAGTGGCCTGGATATCAATCTCCTATAGGAGGGACAAATCCCATCTACATCACTCACACTCTATCCCCATGTGTCACAACGTACCCGATCATCACCTTTATGACAACCCTTATTCAATGTCACCTTGGATGATGTCAAAGTTCATCGAACGTCATGTGATGAGTGTAGTGACTTCAGTTCTAAGAACCACAATCACCACTATCACTATGAGAGCTGATTCTGACCACCACTCATGATGTCCATGTATCAGACTCAAGGTGGGTCTGTCTGATATGTTGTTCTGTAATAGGTACCTATGTTCTTGATTTTATATCACATATCATGACTAATGAGATTTTGTCATCAACCAACATACACTCCAGTCTTATGCATAATGTTGTCTACTTTTCTTCCAAAATAATATCAAACTAGGGATATAACAAGAATTTATGTCCTCTTATCATACATATGGTCTGATTGTTCAGTTCCTTAATCTGAAGATATATTTCATTGTGTAACATCATTCTTTAGACATATACTATGCACATGTCATAATATCATGATTGAGACAAACATAATAGATGGAATTACCTTTATCATTATCAAATTAGGTATCTAATGCTCCATTACAATCATTGCATGATTGGCTCTCTGGGCATACAAACCAACATACTCCTACTTGCACTTAGAGATGATCACCCACAAATCTTATTCCAAGTGATCTTAACATGTCCATAATGTTTCTGCTGTGTTAGCACTTTTATAGCGAGTTAGCAACATTTTCTTATAGTCGGTGTTTTACAAGTTTCACATCTCCTTGTTGTACGACTTCTCATATGAGATGGAAGTGATGTAGTATGATATATGAGTTCCTTTGCATAACTAGTAGCTCCATTGTTGTCATAGTATCTCTATTGTGTCATAAATGGTTGGAACCTACCATAAGATCATCTACATGAACTTCTAGATCCATACAATATCCTCTGTTGTTTTCATAACACCAAAATACTCGGCTTCTATTATAGAATTAACCAATTGTCACTTGCTCGAATCTTTTCCAGCTTACAGTTCTCATTTTAAGGTCAAACACAAATTTAGATTGGGATCATTAATTATATTTTCAATTTTGGAAGCTTGCATCAGTGTAACCCTTTATACCTAACTCTTATTTATTAACATAATCAAAGAACTGACCCTTCTAGGGCTTCTCAAGTACATAAGGATGTTCTTTATGGTATTTCAATGACTCTAACTGGGATTTGACTGATATCTGCTCGTCATGTCCAATACATAGGATACTGGATGAGTACATATCCTTTCTTAATGTCCAATACATATGAGATAATAGGATGGGTACATAACTTGGAATATATGACAGATCCAATTGCAAATGCATATTGCATCTTACTCATGTTTTTCCTATTCTTCATAAGAACTGGGACACTGGACTCCTAGGAGACTAACTCTATGGAACATGGACAAATTTTCTCTCATTCAGTTTTGAATGTTGAATCCCTTCAACATCTTGCCAATGTATGTGTTCATTCTTAGATCAAGAAGCTTTATAGATCTATCTCTGTCGATCTTGATTCCTACCATATAGGATGCTTCTCTTAAATCCCTCATAGAGAAGGTACTTTCCTTTCCAAGTTTTGATGCTTGTAGTATAAGGATATTATTCCCGATCATTATGTGGAATATAAATATGCTCCCAGTCAACTATTATAATCACAAATTTCATCTAATTTCAACTAAAGTAAAACTCTTTGACTATCTAGTCAAATCAAAGATTCCAGTTGTGAGATGTTTTCTCCAATCCATAGATTGACCTGTGTAGCTTATAGACTTTATTTGCATTAATGGATTTATAATTTTTTTCCTCTACAACATTCCTGTTAAGGAATGCAATTTTAACATCCATTTTGCCAAATCTCATTGTCATAATAATCTGCATTGGCAAGCATGATGTTGGTGGAGTTAACCATGGCAACTGGTGAAAAGATTTCATCATGTCTAACACTTTGAATTAGTTTGAAAACCTTAGCAACCAATCTGATCTTACATGTTTGTACACTACCATCCATGTTGGTCTTCTTCTTGAAGACCCAATCAAACCCTTTGGGTTTTATCCCTTTAGGTGGATCCACCAAGGTCATATCTTGTTGGGTTACATGGACTCCATCGAGGATCTGATGTCCTAAAGCCATTTCTCATACTTTGGTCCCTCAATATCTACTAGGTAGGTTGTTGGCTCATCATTTATGACCAACTCACCTCCTTTCTAAGTTATAAGATACCATAATCTTTTGAGCTCAAGGTGTGTTCTACTAGATCTAAGAGGTTTTGTGTTATCTAAGGAACTTGAGATTCTACAATAATTTTGTGATACTCATTGTTCCCATTGTAACTCTTTAGGTTCAATGTTTTCTTGTTGGTCTCAAACTTTTCAAGTTCTACTTTTCTCTGACTGAATCCTTTGGAATTAAATTCTCTTTAGGAATATAGCCATCCTGGAAACAAATATTTTGTTGTCGGATTAGAATATAAAAGTAGCTTCAACAAAATAACATTTATGTGATTTTATGGACAATGCTCTTAAAGAAACTATTTTCTTATATAAGCTTTCATTTATAATATTTATAAAAGACATATCAAGGCACTTCCCATGCCATATCTCATATGGTGTCTTTTGAACCAATTTAGACAGTACATTGTTTCAGTGTAAAGTATGTGCTAGAAAGGAAATTATAAGATTAGCTAGATTTATTAATAATCACACCATGGCTAACAGGGTGTGATTCCTTCTTTATGATATGATATCAAGATACACACTTATTATGTTTTAGGTGGAGTTTATTATGATACACTATCATGGTCTCCCAAAAGGTCCTCAAACTATTGTTTAGAATATTTCTACATTGATCATATGAAAGTGGTTTTAATACTTTTACCAAGCTGGTTATGTACTTCATTCCTGATTTCCTTGAATGCTTCAAGAGACTCAAACTTGTCTTTCATTAAATACAGACTACCATATCTACTAAGATCATTAGTAAATATAATGAGGTACTATTAACTACCTTTAGGATTTATTCTAAAAGGTCTATATACATCAGTATGTCTAAGCCCTTAATAGAATACTCACTCTCCCACTACATCTAATGAAAGGTTCTTTTGTCATATTGCCCAATAAATAAGACTTGCTTGTCTCTATTGGTTTGATAATCAAATAGTCTGGACAACCATCATATGGATTTTAGACATGCATTTCTAATTTGTGTGCTTTAGATGACAATGCTATAGGTTTCCATTGTTTGGGTCATTGAGTCATTCAGTGTCTTTATATAACAGTCTCTAGAGCTATCAAATATAAACTATGATGCATTGGGGCTGCTTCCATAAAAGATCTTATCTTTGAAAGAAAAACATAAAATATCTTCATAATACTCTTGTCCATACAAGATACATGATGTTTTTCATTAATGGTAGGTACATAATAGCAATTCACTAATTCTATTACATGCCCGTTACATGAATGACAAATTCCAACTGTGATGACATCAACTCTTGCTCCACACAGTTCTAGCTTATTTCTTCCCAGGTCTTGAAGTGGAGATCTCTATCTCTTTCTTCATCCTGAGTTCCTCTATATAAAGAGGATAGTTCCTTTTCTAGTATCCAGGTTGGTGACAATGGTGGCACTTTCCTTCCTTATTCACTCCTCCCTTAGCTTTCAGTGTAGAAGACTTTGGTTTCTGGCTAGTTTTAGAACTATTCTTAGCTTTGTCTTTGACCTTGGACTTCCCTCTGTTGATCATCATCACATATTTGTATTTGTCCTTCTTCATCTGTCCTCAACATGCCAAATAATTCTAACAACAGATTGTCACAATTATTCATGTTGTAGTTCATGACAAACTGGCTTTATGACTCCGGAAGTGACTGTAGAATCATGTCACTGGCCAACTCTTGACCCTAGGAAAGTCCTAGTCTTGCAAATGTTATCTACATACCCAATCAACTTGAGTACATGAGGATCTAATGGATCCCCTTCAGCCATATTGCACTTGAACAATGCCTTTGAGGCATCATATCTCTCTTGTCTTTCCTAATCTTGGTTTATGTTCTTATGATATGTTATCATCTCAATAACCTCTACATTATCATGCTGTCTCTGCAACTCATAGATCATTGAGTACAACATCAGGCACTTGACATCCATGACATCTTCAGAGTGCTTCTTGTAAGCGTCCATGTCATCCTTAGGCATGGGGGAGCAAGTTCATCTGTCTCTAGTGTCTCTAAGACATAGAGCTTATGCTCTTGAGTGAGAATGATTATGAATGTCCGGAACCAGTCATGGAAGTTGTTCCCTTTCATCTTGGCCTTCTTAAGGACCGATCACAAAAAAAATATGCTTGTGTTTGCCATTATATTTTACAAAAGAAATATTGCAATTTCGTCAATTTTTATTTGATTTGTAGTATTGACGATATTAGTTAGGATTTTAACTAATATCACTCCCACTATTTTGTTCAAATTTATATCTCTCACTACCAATTTGGAAGATTGCAGTGTACAATCTTCTAGTGAGCAAAGATCCACAACAATTTAAGACAATATCTATCCAGCATCGGCACTCATAACCAATTATTAAGGTAGGCAACATTTGCCAATTGCATCTTATACAATTTTTGGATAGATGGTGTGGACAACTCCTTGTCAAAATCCATAGATATTTTTCTAGACACTTAATCATATTAAGGTCACCTAGTTAAGCCCAACCCATAAGACAACATAATATAATATGCACCCTACTAGGGAAGACCCACATATCTACCATCACGCTTCTACGAAATAGACAACGCACCACGCTAGGGTGTACCCACGCTTGGTCAATCAATCTTTTCATATGTGGTGCTTATGGAAAGAATCTTACACTTAATATTTATTGAGAAATCTTATATATAAGTAAATATACATATCCAATCACCACATACTTATAATATGTATCATATACAAGCTATAACCACAAATGAAAAATATGCAATTGAAAATATAGGAGCGATGGTTATGGCCATACTAATGCAATTCCTTGGAGCCACAAGGAATTAGTACCTCCTAAGGTCTACATCATATGTAAAACATGTTATTGTATAAATCTGTGTTGGAACTAGTCTGGGTCGATCGGTTCAATTCTTGAGCTGATCGACTGGCCTTTTGGTTGGTCAGTTGGTCTCTTAAATCATTTGTTTGGTCTCAGGTTCAGATGATGTCTAGACTCCTCCAGTTGACCAGTTGGACCACTAGTTGATCAATTCCTCATATTTTATGGCCTCATTGGTCCTCCGTTGACCAATTCTACATCCGAGCTTTTCGGTTTGTTTGGTGCAATATGCATTCTCATGACAAAACATAAATTTAAACTATCCTATTCAACATTACATTGTAAAACGGGAAAACCTCGAGTTACATTTGAAGGGAATATAGGAAGAAGAACATTAATTTACATTTGGAAAGGATGGGAGAGGCTTGGTATGCAAATTAAGTGACAATAGAAAATAAGCCAAACAACAAGCACGTTGTCCACATGGGTTTTGTCCATAACCACACATACATCCAACATCAAAATACTTTTAGGATGATGCATATTGATTGCATTTATGTATCATATATATATATATATATATATATATATATATATAGGTTAGGAAGTGTGTACCGGCCGGTACATGTAACTTACGTGTACCGACCATTAAAATAGCACATGTGGAATATGTTGGTAAAATCCAACCATATGGATTGATTCAACACTGCATAGATTAGACGTGTTTAAAAAATCATAACCATATCTCATATAGATCATGAGATATAGAAATAAATCATTCAATGGTTTATGTAAAATCTGCAACTTACCGTTGATAAGAAAATAATCATTTTCTTTGTTTTGATGATCTATGAATATCAGATTGTGTTGATTTTTTGTATACATCTTATCTAAGGGGTATACTTTACATCCATAAGGTTGGTTTATTCATAATAATTTTACAATCACCATAAATGAAGGTGGGTACATGTAAGCTACATGTACTCAGGTACACAATTCTTTTAGCCATATATATATATATATATATATATATATATATATATATATATATATATATATATATCTGTGTGTGTGTGTGTGTGTTTGTGTGTGTGTGGGTTTGTATGTGGTATTTAATCAGATATGCATATTAATCATTTTAATAGTCGCATGATACACAAAAATAAATCTGATCATGTCGATTTAAATTCCCGATACACCACAAATTAATGTGGCTCTAATACCACTTTTAGTCGGGGTAAAGATAAGGCAGTGGAAACAAAAACTTAATCTTGATTCACAAACTAGCGAGATTGTGTCAATAGGAATGTATCTAGAAATGAAGGTTGTAAGGCATATGCCTGGTCCTGGAGCAAGTTCATCGACTATCATTTCTACAATGTGTTTCTTTCTCAAGTTGCACCTGGACGGATGTCAACAACGACCTCCTGCTCTAGCACCATGGATGGTGGTTGACAACATCTTCCTAGCGGGTGGCAATGACCTCCTTGCCTCTATAGTAGTCCAAATGGACTACTAGAAACCCCATGTTGCACTATCAGAACAAACATGAAGGAGTTGTCCCTTCGAACATCAACTTGCTAGGGTTGATTTTCTCTCCCATGTTATCTCTCCCTCGCTGTCCCTCCATTTTATGGGTAGGACTTTCTCATGCTCTCTTGGTTACCACCCCTGGAGAGGAAAATAATTGCCAAAGCTTGTTGTTATTTCTCAAAAATCCTAGATTTCCCCCCCTTTATATAGGATGGCCAGGGTCAGGGTTTCCAATTCATTGGGGAGTTGAAGAGACGGAATTTCTTGAATTTTTTAGAAGTTGTGAACATTGAACCAGTCGATTCATAGATGAACCAATCGGTTCATCAGTGAAACTATCATTTCACAAGTGAAACTGATGATTCACTATGCTTCTTATTTGCAAACTGTTAGTTCATAATGCTACAACTAATGCATAAGATGATGTCAACATCAACCCTATTCCAATCATATTGATCATCGAATCAGGTGGTTTAACACTTGAAATGGTCATTTCAGACCATGAATCGGCCAGTTCACCAAGTGAACCGTTCAATTCATGCCCCAACTCAGGCACAGTTCAGCCAATTCAGTTTAAATTCACCTGACACTTGAATTGATTGGTTCAACACTGGAACTGGTCAGTTCACAGTCCAGTCAGCCAATTTCTAACCATTGTTATTTAAATTGAATACCTAAATACTTTAGTAATCAAGTCAAACATTATCCATGAACAAACTCCTATTCCAGGTGCATCCTATGTGTGTGATCCTATAGATCCCAAGTTACGTTGGCAATGAATGTCCATAACCAATTTATGACATCACAAGCAATGAGTGATATCTAGTAAGAAATCATTGTTACCCAAGTAATCAAAAAGTTGGAGAACAACTTCAACCTACAATATGTGATTAATGTCACTGTGATCGTATAGTTCATTTGTATCTCATATCCGGAATGAACTCAATGCATGGAATCGTCATCCTGTTCAACGTCCAATCCATGTTTCTTGAACTAGAGCATGTTGTATGAGATGCATTTGGGCTCACATACCACATATTGAGTCACACGAGTATGACCATACATTTCTCAGTCTCCCTTATCAAATGGCCTAGATATCAATCTCCTATAGGAGGGACAAATCTCATCTACATCTCTCACACTCAATCCCCATGTGTCACAAAGTACCCGAGTATCACCTTTATGGAAACCCTTATTCAAAGTCACATTGGATGATGTCAAAGTTCATCAAATGTCATGTGATGAGTGCAATGACTTCAGGTCTAAGAACCACAATCACCACTATCACTATGAGAGTTGATTCTGACTATCATCCCATGATCTCCATGTATCATTCTCAAGGTGGGTCTGTCTGGTACACTATTTTGTAATAAGTACGTATGTGTTTGGTTAGATATCACATATCACGACTAACGAGATTATGTCATCAACCAACACACACTCTAGTCTTATGCATTACTATTGTCTATTTTTATTCCAGAGTAATATCTAACTAGGGGCATAACAAGAATGTATGTACTCTCATCATACATGTGATCTCATTGTTTAGGTCCTTAACCTAAAGATATATGTCATTGAGTAACATCATTCTTTAGACATCGACTATACATGTGCCATCATCTCATGATTGAGACCAACATAATAGATGGAATTTCCTTTACCATTATCAAATCAGGTATCTAATGTCCCATTACAATCATCGTATGATTGGCTCTCTGGGCATACATACATATAGTAAAGGCTGAGTAGTGGTACATGTTTATCTGGGTACATGCAGTGGGCCAGTAGCCCCATGCTTGGGGGTTTAGGGGAGAGAGCCATCGAGAAACTTCTTTTGACATCAGATACCTGGGTAGGCACAGATGTCAGGTTCCACTATAAGGATGATACTTATGAAGTTGGGATTGTCGAGTAGCCGTTACAATGATGTTCAAATCTTTTTTTTACGATCTTGCAATTGTTTCACAGTCTAAAAGTAGTGGCAGAGTCATGATTTAGGAGTGGGTGAGGCCTAAAGTATCAAAGGATAATTTTGGAAGAACAAATCATTGTCAAAATTTTAGAAGTATATAAGGATTTTGAAAATAATGGTTATATACAAACTAAAAAATGACAATTAGCACCTTAGTTTAGCAAAAAATCATCGATATTACATATTTTGAATTCAATGCATGATAACGTTGATGCAATTCACACACACACACACACACAATATATATATATATATATATATATATATATATATATATACGTATACATATATATATACATATACATATATAATATATATATACATATACATACATATAATATATATATACATATACATATATATATATGTATATATATACATATATATATAAATATATACATATATATACACATATATATATATATGTATGTATATATATGTATATATGTATATATGTATATATATGTATATATATGTACATACATATAATATATATGTATATATACATATATATACATAGATACATATATATACATACATACATACATACATATATATATATATATATATATATATATATATATATATATATATATATATATATATATATATATTCATACATATCTAGGGTTCGATCCGGGTGATTGGGAGGACGATCGTTGGAACCCTTGGGGCCATGGCGTCCATGCCACTAGCCACCCCAGCTGCTGGCATCCACTCCAACATGAACCCACCTCAGCCACGATGCAACCCACCGATCACCAACACCCAAACCTCCACGAAGCTGTGATGCAGAGAGACGCCATCCGCGAGAAGCCCTAACAACAATACAATAAAGAACGATGGAGGCGGGTCGCTGCCGCTGCTCATATCTAAGGATGGAGGAGAAGGAACGAGGAAGGCGGTGGCAATGAACCAAGTCCTGAAGCAACTGGTGGGCACCAGGAAGGAAGCCATGGAATTCCTGCAGCCGAGGGTGGAAGGAGAGGTCCATGTCGACCTGGATGCTGAGGAGTTTGAACGTCTCTGAAACATATGGGAATACACGATCATGATCTACACCTTAGGGAAGCGACTGTTCTACCCTCATCTGCTAGCTTGGATCAAGCGCATGTGGAAGTTGAAAGGCTCGTTTGAGCTACTATCACGTGACAATGGAGTCTTTCTAGTTCGGTTCTCAACGGCGGCCGACAAGGATGAAATTCTTGCTATGGGTCCTCATTGGTTGGACCACCAGCTGCTGGTGGCGAAGCACTACTCCCATGGTGACGAGCTGAAGAAGGATATCTTCAGCACCATCCCGACCTGGACGACAATCAAATCGTTTGGCCGATCATGGATGAGGAGGGTGGCATGGACGATTGCTTCAGGTGCGGGATGCATGATGCACATCGACGATGCCTCACTGGAGGGTGAGGAGGCGAGGGTGCTCATGGAATTGAAGATCGAAGGACCCAAGCCCACAACATTTTGGCTCAATGTCAAAGGGCGGGATCCAATTCCCGTGTCAATGGCGTATGACCATATCCCGACGAGCTACGAGCATTGCTGTGCTTTCAGCCACAACACAGCGGATTGTGGCCAGAATGAGAAGAAGGAGGCACCAAGGGGCAAGGTGGTGTGGAAGGAAAAGGACACAGACACTGCTGAGGCTGGGTTAGGTGCGTCGAAGGCTGTCATTCGACAGGAGGAGAAGAAGACATCAGAGGAAGAAGGGTAGCAGGTGACAAGCAATTCCACAGAGGCAACATCGAGCAGAAGCAATGACAATGGTGGACAACAGACTGAATCCTCAACTCATGGTGACTGAGAGGAGGGGAAATTTGTGTCCAGTGCAAGGAGGAAAGGGGTAAAGAAGATAGGAATCCCTAGTACCCAAGGGGTGAGTTCCATCCTTGACACAACAAATAGCTTTGAGGCGTTATCCGAGTCAGATGCTGAGGAGGAGAATGCAACCAAGCAACATGAACAGACAGGGAAAGGCAAGAATGCTGGGAAGGGGCCTTCTAGGCGTACCAGGTCAAACAAAAATATCTGAGATGTCCATGCTCCTATGGAACATTAAGGGAGGGTGTGACAGGAATAAGAAGAAAGAAATCAGAGAATGGATCGCTGCTAGTGGTCATTCGATGGTTTCTTTGGTAGAAATAAAGATAAAGGTACAAAATAAAAATAGTATCAAATATCTATTTCCTCAAGGTTGGTAGCACATATCCAACATTGACTGTGCTGAGGTTGCTAGAGTGTGTGTGGCTTGGAAGCTCAATGCATGGCAGGTTTCTCTGGTACAGATGTCGGACCAGCAGGTGATAGTGGACTGTGTGAATGGCATAGGTCTACACATATGGTTGATAGATGTTTATGACCATAATGACGATAAAGAGAGACTGAATTTATGGGATGATATGGTCTCTTTATCAAAGCAGGTTCAACTCCCGTGGATGATGATTGGCGACTTTAATACAGTACGTTTATAGGCTGAGAAAAGAGGCAGAAGACGGGCTATTAGTGCTGAGGTGGATGCTTTCAACCGGGCCATTGAAAAAGCATGTTTGTTTGAACTACCAATGGTAGGGGGGATATCTCCACCTAGAATAATGAAAGAGGTCCAAAGGACAGGATAGCAAGCAAAATTGACCAGACGCTGGTGAATGATGAATGGATGAAAATTCTTCCAAATGTACATGTTAAGGCTAAAGGATCTGATATTAGCGATCATGTACCTATCTCAGTCCGGTTAGTGGAGAAGAAGTAGAAAAGGAGACCTTTCAGATTTCTAAACTACTGGGCGGACTGGAAAGGCTTTGCGGATGTTGTCAAGCAAAGTTGGAATATTAAGGTGACAGACAATCCTATGTATGTGTTTGGTATGAAGTTGAAGAACACTAAGATGGTTCTTAAGAAATGGGCGAAAGAAGAAGTAAACATTCCAAATCTGCTGAAGGACACCAAAAGGGAGTGCAAGGACACTCGAGAAAAATTGTTGCCTGATCCATTAAATCCAAATCTGATTGAGGATAAAAGGGAGGTAAAAATGATGCTTGAAGACTTAAAAAAGGCAGAGGAGAAATTCTGCTGGCAAAGAAGCAAAGAAAAATAGATAGAAGATGGAGACAGGAACACAAAGCTCTACCATGATACAGTTAGAAGAAGAGAGGCAGGTAATATTATTTCTAAACTTATAAATTCTGAAGGGATGGTGGTCAACAAGTAGGAGGACCTTGAGGAACATGCTATTGATTTCTACTCGTCTCTATATAATAAAAGCTTCTCTGATGATATTGATGACAATGAAGAGGTTGATTGGAAGTTTAGACTCACAAGTACCCACAACAATATTCTCACAAGAAAAGTTAATGAATAGGAGGTTAAGGATGCAGTGTGGAGTATTGGAAGCAACAAATCACCTAGGTCAGATGGCTTTAATACTTTCTTCTACAAGAAAATTTGGGATATCATTAAAGATGATTTTCTTGCTTATGTAGATTGGTTTCTGGAGGGTGGGAATATGGTGAGATAGGTCAATCACTCCTTTATGGTTCTTATTCCAAAAAGGAAAGTCACTTCTTCTCTTGCTGATTTCACCCTATTGCGTGCTGCTCAGTTCAATACAAAATTATTGCTAAGATTCTGGCCACCCGGTTGAAGATGGTCCTCTCCTACCTTATTTCTGTAAATCAAGGTGCCTTTGTCACAGGTAGGAGCATCAACGATTGTGCTCTGTTGGCTGGGGAATTTCTTTTGGATTTTAATGTCATGAGAGGTAGTAGGAAAGTCTGCCTAAAACTTGATATTTCTAAAGCTTATGACAGTGTGAGATGGGAGAAATTATGGTGGATCATGCAACAAATGGGATTTAATGAACAGTAGATTGACTGGATGAAATAGTGTGTTGGTACTACTAGCTACTCTGTTTTGGTTAATGGCATCTCCGCTGGTCTCTTTAGGGGTAGTAACGGGTTACGCCAAGGTGACCCTTTATCCCCCCTTCTGTTTGTGATTGTCATGGAGTACTTCTCAAGAAAAATGCAACAAGCTGAAGAGAGGAAGGAAATAAAACCTTACACAGTCCACGACACAGAGTTAATGACTCATCTAATTTTTGCAGATGACGTTCTGATTTTTGTAGAAGCCAAGCATCAATGTATGGAGAATCTTAAAAGTCTTTTGGGGAGATTTGGGGAGCAAATAGGGCTATGTGTTAATATAAATAAAATACATATATTCTTGTCTAAAAATTACTACCAGATGGAGGATAGACTCATTCAGGCTATGGGCATTGAGAGAGGTGAATTCCCAACAAAATATTTGGGATTTCTCCTTGTAGGTGGCAATCTTCAGGTCAAAGATTTTACCGAATGCATTGACAAAGTGGAAGAGATGATTAATAGATAGCCTACACAAAAGAATTCCATGGCGGGACACATAACTTTGATAAAAGTGGTCATAGGGGGACTTCTCATCTTCTGGGTGCAACAAGGTGAAATGTCCGTCTCTGTTCTGGATAGAATTTAAATAAAGATGGCTAATTTTTTGTGGGGGAGTGAATATCATCCTATGAAGTCTTCCAGGTTGGCTTTTCCTACAGATGAAGGTGGACTAGATTTGAAGACTCTTAGAGACACTGCTAGATGGGGAACCATGAGGAGGATTGTTGCTTTCCAAGAAGACACATCTACTTGGGGGAAGTGGATGAGAGACCCATATCCTAGAGGGCTAGATTTTATCCCAAAGACAAGAGAAGGCTATTCAAGGTCCATTAATGTTATGAAAGAAGTATGACCACAAATCAAACACTGGTTCGTTGCTAATGATTCGGGTGGTTGGCAGCTCAAAGACAAGAAGATAAGCATGTGGGAGGTGTCTCGGATTAGAGGCGTAAAGGACCCAGTGGGTGAATAGATTCGGACCGGTAGACACGTGCCGAAATGGAGCAAATGTGTTTATAAATTTCTACACAATATCCTTGCCACCTTTGATAGAGTAAAGAGTTGGAATTATGATATATCTATTGTATGCTTGCTTTGCGGGGAAAAGGAAGAAAGTCACAGCCATCTTGCAGGGGAGTGCAAGTTCACAAAGGAGATTTGGGAGTACTTATGCAGAGATTTCAGATTACAGATCCAACTCATTGCTGAACCGAGAAGGATGCTTGCTAGATGCGGAGTTGATGTGAAGAAAAATCTGCTATTTGCGGGCCTTTGCTATCATATTTGGGAGGAAAGAAATGCCATGAAACACCATGGAAAGTCCACGAATGCTATAAGCATTGCTGTAAAAATTTGTAAAAGCATTAGACGTAGACTGCGTATTGATTAAATGTGTGAGTTGTACCACTGTTCTGGGTGTAGGCGCTACATGTACTTTTTGACCCCCTAATATTTTTAGGGGATTGTCGGAATATACTTACCTGATTCCGATATATATATATAAAACATACACAAGCAAGCACTCATTTTTGTACTCCTCACTTGTTTTTTTGGATTAACGAGAGAACTGTCCCCGTAGAAGTGCCACTTTTGTGACCCCCCCAGACAATGTAAACTCTCGGGCCCCGAGCGTCCCGCCCACCTGGGAACCGGTTAAAGCGCACAGTTGGCCGGCCTGCGTGACGGGTACTATTTCGGAGGCGGCCACTGTGTATTTAACCCAGGTCCCTTCATGAGGGGACACCGTGCCGAACCACTCCTCCCCGGATCTCCTCGCTTGTTATATTGCACAAACAATGTTGTATAATCTTCATCATAGAAAATGATGTCTTCACTTACAATTGAAGATACTTTCCTAGCTATAGCAATGTCGATAATACAGTAACTATATATGTTTTCTTTGAATGTCATCCAACACCCTCTTATTCTATGGGAGTTCACGATAATTTGAATATAGAAACCTTCTTTTAGTTATATTGTTCTCATCAAATGTTGTACATTTTGGCGATAATGTGAAATTTTGATGTCTAACAAATGAATCTTTATCATGTCTTTTATAATACAATCGTTTCTAACGAAAGTTGAGAAATTGGTCTAGGACCACTTAAATCACCCAAGTCCTTGTTCTAAATCAAGGTTCGCTAGTTTCCTACAATCAGGTACACCTTTCTCGGCGGAGCATTGAGAAGAACTTGCAGAGACAACACAAAACTAAATCAAACCATCAAATTCCTAGAGACCTAGAAGAAGCTAGCGAATAAAAGATAACATGTGCTTAGATTTTGAGATTCGAAAACAAAAAATATCAAAAATGTTCTTGTAACAAAGAATTAAAACACGTCATACAAGAAAGTCTCTCACAAAATAAATATAAAAAAGAAATTCATGATCTGTATCCATGGAGTCCAACAAAAGAATTTAGATACAAGTACAATCGACATCTTTAACAAAAATGGAATGTAAAATTACGGATCGAGAAACATAACAATATTCCAATTATGTTAATATGTAGAAGGAATTATGAGTGAGAATATCTTTCCCGTCCTTCTCGCTGCCATCGATAAATGCATATAATTAGTTCGTTGGTGTCCGCATACTCGGGTAGCCATTTCGAAGGAAAGAATACTGACAAACGAGCCACTTCACCGCTACTGACTTGCTCTCGGGCACAGCAGTGATGCCTTTTTTACTGGCTTTTAGCGCGACGTCTTTTCTAGCATCCTATAAAAACATAATAGGATCCAATAGGATTACGTTATAATATGTAGTTGGCGTTTTTCTCTCCTTATTTTTAGGGGGTTGGGTTTTGAAGAAGAAAGAGAAGGAAATAATATAATCTGATTGGTTGTCCTATAGAATAAGTATAGGACACGGTCTATACTACCGGCTATCCTTATAGCGCGGGCAGCGATGCACCTTTCTAGAATGTGAAACTTACCAAGTTCAACATCTCATGACCAAGGATAAGCAGCATGGCATCTGCAAATAGTTTGACATCGGCTGAGGCATTTTTGGTTTTCCCAAAGTTCAGGTGAGGCATGTGCTTCACCACTCACCAAGCCTTAATGTGACTCCGCCCCTGTCTAAAAATGTACATTTTTACACCAACACATTAAGTTTTTAGATTAGTGGTAGTTGTGATCCGTGTGTCTAATAATAATATTCTTTGACACAAGACAAAAAGAGAGCAGGGAAAACATGTGGAGTGTCAGATAAGAACAAAATAAAGAAAAAGGTAAATCATTTACTAAATTTCATTTTGATTAAATAGAGAGATAAAAAGAAGGGTGATATGTAAAAAGAAGCTAATAAAAAGACAATGTTCTTTTCACTCCTTTATTAGTTTTAATATAAAAAGAAATATAAATGGATTTTTTTCTTCACTATGTTCCATTTCTATTTTCACTTTCTTTTCTACATCATTTTTTCGCAACTCGACATATAATTTTTCTTTCTTTAGTCCTCTCTATTTTTTCTCATACCAAATATAATATTAGGGTCTTAAAATAAATTATCATTACCCGCTACGTTACTTTCATATCCTAAAAAGTAGAATATCATAGTGACTAAAAGATCATCATCATCTTCAAATGTGACATCATCTACCAATTGACATCATATATTGTCTGGTTTGCTACCCTCCATCAAACATGTGAGGTTTTTTTGTTTTCTATAAAGTTGGTATTCTTCTTATATATTAGTTGAATTATGCATATTACACTAGTCCAATGATGAGAAAAATGACTATGTTGTTGATATATAGATAATACCATTTGAAAGAGAGATAATCAAATCACTAATTATTTATTATTTCAAACGTCTAAACAAATGCACTACTTTGATTTAGAGAATTATATCATTATTTACTTTTTTATTTTCTAAATATGTCATTTTATATATTGAAGGTAGTGATAATTATATGGGATATAGTTTTTTTTTCTATCTAAATAAGTATTAACTTGTATTTTAAATTCATAATCAAGATTTATCACTGCCCATACCAGCTCAGCCCCTCCTACCACGGATTTCTAGATCTCCATTGGATGGAATTAGTATTTTGACTTTGGAGATATGTAGATTTCATGTGAGGTATGTTACATCCCCCATGAGTCACATTGAGTAATTATTTTCTTTACTCTCTCTTTTGAGCCTCTTTGAGATATTTTGGTGATGAATATTCTCTTTCTTGATTTGAAGACCTATTTGGGTCTAATCTTAATGACTTTGAACTCTTTATCTATGGGTGTCTCTTACTTATATCTTGTTCATTTATCCTTGTGGAATCCTAATTTTCAAGTTGTGGATTTTTATGATCATGTGAAGTATCTTAATTTTGAAAATAATGATATATTTGTTTATTGATCCTTTGACCCCACGTGATAGCTGTTGGATGTTCTCATCCCTCATATTTTGATTTAAACTTGCCTACTCTTTTGGTATGCATCATGTGGTGACTACTAGTATAATGTGACATGTATTATTTCATGTGAATGCATAAATTTCCACACTTGATAATGCAGACATGATGCTTCCTACAAGTGATATTATTAGAGAAGATGTGTATCCCCTCCTGCTCAGAGCGGATGTGTATATGTTCCTGCTCACCCCATATTTATGGTAGATGTGTTATTTCATACATGTTTATATTGCTCTATAGTACTATCACATATAAAACACACGGATGCCTTGCTCTTATTTATCATTTTATTGAATTCATATTTATTTTATATCCACTTGGGTGGTTCTTTTCTTTTCTATGGGAAGCCTTATTTATTTGATGTCCTTTATTTTCCTATACTGCTCAATCTCGATTAATATGTACATACCAGCATGTATGCTAATAATTTCCACTTTTCTCTTCTCTTTCAGGGTACGCTTCCAACCTTAGGTGTAGGTAAGGGCAGAGTTAACCAAGGTGGACTAGGATATCATCAAGAATAGTTGAACCTTACAAGGAGACTGATACGAGGTGGTTAGATGACCCTTTGATGATCCTATACTTAGTTTAATTTTCATATGTAACACCCTATGTGGTGAAGGATAGTGATAATATCAAGCATTATAATAGTTAGATATTTTGTGTTCCACTGCTATATTTGGTATCTTGAAAATACTTTTGAATAAATTGGATTATCATCCCTTTTTCAAAAATTATAGTGGTTTTTGGCATATGTGTTGGGATATCGGGCACATATAATAGGCAGCCAAAACAAAAACTTAAATATCCATTTTCTAAAATAGCAAGATCATGTCAACAACAATGTATCTAAGAAGGATGGTTTGTAAGGTTATACCTAGACCTGGAGCAAGTCCAACAACATTACCCTTGTAGTAGCATTGTGCTTCTTTTTTCTTTAAGCATCGACACACTCCTTCAGCAACAGAAACACTTGAATGGTCATCTCCATCGGCCTCCTGGTCTGGACACCACAAACATTGTTTGATGGAGTTTTCCTAGCGACAGAAGTCTCATGCCTCTAGAGAAGTCCACACAGACCACCAGGAACTCCATGTTGTGCTACCAGAGCTAATGAGAAGGAATTGTCTCCTTATGTCAGTGTACTAGTCACCGACATGCTCTCCCACAATTGTTCTCTCCCTCACTATCCCTCCCATTATCGGGTAGGACTTGCTCGACTCTCTATTAGTTACCACAACTAGAAAGGACGACAATTGTCAGAGCAAATAATTCTCAATTGTGTGTGTTGGGAAGTCCGCAGTACCCCTCTATTTATAGTAGAGGCCAGGGTCAGAGTTTCTAGTCTATGTGGGAGTAGAAGGGTCTGGAATAATGAATCTTCTAGAACCTATAAACGGTAAACCGATCGATTCACACACCCAACGGGTCAGTTGGTGCATGAGTTGATCGGTTCACTAAGTGAACCGGTCAGTTCGTGTAGTTTCCTATTCTGAATCACATTGGTATTCAATGCCCAATAATACTAAACATGACATCAACACAAAACCTTATTCCAATCGAATTGGCAACCAAATCAGACGACCCAGAGGGTGAACTAATCATCTCACATAGTGAAATGTTCATTACACATTGTGATATGGTCGTTTCACTTGTTTGGTTTAGTCAAAGTTCAACCAATATTAAATCTAATTGACCTGACACTCCAACTAATTGGTTCAACACTTGAATTGGTCAGTTTTGACTCCAGTTAGTCAATTTTGCACCTTATTTGTTTAATTGAATACATAAACACCTTTAGTATTTAATCTAAGCATCATTCATGAATATACTCCTTTAATCTAAGTGTATCTTATGTGTGTGACCCTATCGGTCCAGAATTATGTTGGTAGTGAATGTACATAACCAATTATGACTTCTCAAGCAAAGAGTGGTGCCTAGTCCAATATCATTGCTACCCAAGTAATTTGGAAAGTTGGAGAACAACTTCAATCTATGATCAATGTTATCATGATCGTACAATTCCTTTGTCTCTGATATTCGGAAATGAACTCGAGATATGGAATTGTCATCCTCTCAATATTCAATCTATGTTTCTTGAACTTTAGAGCAGACTGTTTGAGATGCATGTGAGTTCACGTATCACATATTGAATCACATGAGTACATCCGTACATTACTCAGCCTCATTTATCAAGAGGCATGGATATCAAACTCCTATAGAAGGGATAAATACCATCTACACCACTCACACTCAATCCCCATGTGTCACAGTGAACCCGAGCACCACCTTTATAGCAACCCTTATTCAGGATCACCGTGGATGATGTCAAAGTACATGAACGACATGTGATGAATGTAGTGACTTCAGTTCTAAGAACCGCAATCACCACTATCACAATGAGAGATGATTCTGACTACCATTCCATGGTCTCCATGTATCATTCTCATGGTGGGTATGCCTGATACATACATGTGTGCTTGATTTGATATCACATATCATGACTAATGAGATACTGTCATCAGTCAACACACACTCTATTCTTATGTATTACTGTTGTCTATTTTGCTTCCACGGTAACATTCAACTAGGCACATAACAAGAATGTATGTACTCTTAGCATCCATATGATATCATTGTTCAAGTCATGTACTTAAAGACATACATCATCGAGTAACATCATTCTTTAGACATCTAGTATATTTGTTTCATCATCTCACGACTAAGACAAATATAATAGACAAAATTATCTTTATGATTTATCAAATCAGGTATTTAGTGCCACATTCCAATAATCATATGTTTGTCTCTCTGGGCATACATACCAACAATATGGCATGTTCCTTTTTATTTAATTTAGTAGGGTGTGGATTCCCTTTTGGGTCCCACTCCTTACAATATGATTCTACCAACAAGAAGTGCACCTCCACCTACTGATGAGAGACTTAGAAGCTCTTAATAAATGTAAACAACTGTCTACCATCTATATTGAGATTCATGTGCTTGTGTACCAATGAAGATTTTGGTTTGTGAACCAGAAAAGAGGACCTATAGGACCTCTTCTTGTTATTGGTTGATGAAGTCTTTGCATTTGTCTACCTATGAGAGTCAAGGGTCATCAATGGTGTCATTGGCCAGTGAAGCTACTGGTGCAAAGACTAATGACTCAACATCTTTGATTGTTTCTTCTCTCCTCTTCTAATTCCTCCATTGATATATATACCCCCGTCTCCTACTCTTTTGCCTCATTTGCACCTATTTCTTATGAAGATTTAGAGAATATATGATACATCATTGGTTGATGACAACCAATGAGATTTCAGCTTCCATCAACTATCAATGAAACTTAATGTTCCTCTTCCTTTCTTCTTCTTTGAAGATCGACATCTCTCCTTAAATCTTATAGATTTGGATACATTTTCTCTAAGAACATGGAGTTAAGGCTATTCCAAGTTTGAAGGATGGAAAGTTTGGATCTTGAGAGAGATTGTGGCTTGCCTAAGGTTAATTCTTGTTGGATCTTGAGGAGTAAATCTTAAATGTTTTGTCTTCACTGCTAGTGGAATCTCTTCCACTATTTGTAAGCCAAGGGATATTTCATATAATGTATTTAATACCTACATGATACATGCAAGTGATTCTAATCTTTTGAATACACTAAAAGATTGAATATTTATGTGGGTCTAATAAAATAAAAGGGAATACAGACTTTCATGTTCGTCTTAATATCTTGAATATCTTCCTTGATGCTAAAGACATGCTTAGTTTGGCATGCATATGCTTAGAATCGAACTATGATGCAAACTGAACTTAAAGTTGGTACTATAGTATCTTTGTACTCCATAGGATGAAATACGACTTACATGATATCCATTTTTTTGCAAAACTCTTTTGAAACAATATTTAAGGTTTTTACTAGCCACTACATTGTGGAAAATTTGTGAAAAAAGATTCTTTTGTTGAAATAGCTCATATGTGGTTATGTTGGTCTTCTCAGGCCTTAATTTTGAGAATATCTTAACGCTTACATTCTTTGGAATTTTAATCTAAATTTTTTGGTGTTGTTCAGTTACACAGTTATAAGTCATGTGCCAAACTACAATTGGCTATGATATTCCCATGTGAACTTAGCCTTGTGATTTTTGTATATCATATCCTTAGAGTATTAGACCCTAGTATGGTCTTTGATGAAAATAGGGTCTTGTGATGCCCTGATCATAATGCATGCCCTTGATATGGCCAAGAGACATTATAATGCACCATGTTTGGGTAGATGGAATTGGATAGTAATCTATTTCTATATATTTTGAAGTTTCTAAGGCTTGATTATTCTTTTAATCATTTTATTATCAACTGCATGTGACTTGACTGGTGTAGTCGTAAGGCTAGGTTATTGGTCTAACTAATCAAGTGTAACACCCTAATCATGTATTTACCAGAGTCCTTAGATAAATTTTGATATGTTTTTGGGGAAAATAGTGAAATGAGCCAATCTTGTAGCAATATGGAAATCGTGAGAGGATGATCGAAGCCATATATTAGTGAATATATGGGGGCGGTTGGGTTTGGACTACGCTGACATATTTAAATTTTTTTGGGACTTAGTTGCAACTTATGGTATAGTGAACAACTAAGGTTGTCTCTTAGATTTAATGGGTTTGATACCATTTGGTTGGTGTCTTATCCTATGTACCTAGGATAGACTTGTGATATGTGTATTTACTTGTGAGCAATTCCATAGTATATTTGGATTTGATAACTCTACCTTTGGAAACAATTGCTTTTACCCTAGGTGTGTGGAGAGATCTAATAGAATCCAAATATCCTTATATCTTACATGGATTGCTAGAGAAGCTTTGCAATGACTAGCTAGTATTCTAAGTGGTACGCCTCAAACTATCGAGAGCATGATACATTGAGTAAATTAGTTGTGTTGCATATATGTCTAGGTGTAATTGACATATATCGTGGATGCACTTTTTTTGTGGTTCACTTATTGTAAGTATTACATGTGATTCACACTCTATAGGTATATCTATGGTTCTAATCTATATAAAGTTAGTGTAGCCTTTTTTATGTTGGACTACTGGCTCTGTCAATCAGAACAACATACTCTGCTTAACTTTTCACAAAGTATTATGCATGTGATAAATTTTTGCATATGTTATATCACTGGGAATGGGGGTCTCACCCCATGGTTTTCACATCCTTTTAGGTGATCAACGAAGCTTTCCAGGTTGCAGTGGTGAGGACCAATATTTTAAAGGATGACAATCACCTGGAGGTAGGTGATGTTCACATTGTCACCTGATGGATGGTGATGTTTGTGTGTTTTAATTACTTAGTCCTATAGTCATATGTGAATTCAAGTCTTATCAAGGAAGATTTGCAAAGTTGTAACTATATTCTTGAGATTTTGACATGTATGCCTTGTGATGGTGTATCAGTTGTACACGTTATAATATATGTTAGGGAACAACACCCCTTTTGTAAATAGATATGAATGAGGTCACCCAAATAAATTGAATGTAACCATAACAATGGAATATTAATATGTTAGCAAGGTCCTTGTTTATATTACCAGACATTGATGATTTAGAATTTACATTTCATGATATTTGTGTAAAATCTTATTATACTGATGGTTGATTAAAGTGGATTGGCATTTTCCTTTGAGTAATCTTGATCTTGTGGAAGTTGGTGTCACATAATTGCTCCCTAGTTAGGGTAAATGGATGGATTTGTCTAATTTTACCTTCATGGATATTTGTAGGATAATTAAGATAAGTGTGGATACCAAATTTGAATTATTAACTAGATTGTGAACATAAGTAAAATGAATTTCTAGATTAGGCAAAGTAATGGCATCTAAGTGGTTAAATGAGTGAACTTGTAAGATCAAGGCCTCGAGATCAAAATCTAGTGGGGACAATATGAATAGGTTCCACATTTTCTTTCAAAATAGTTGTTAGATTAGGTGAATCCATTTGGTTGATATAATAAATAAAATATAGAAGGAGTACTAATGAAAACATGATGTTTGGAATGACATAATTCATCCTAAGAGTAGTTTGAAATAGGGTGGTATACAATGATCTAACTATGTTAACCCCCTCAAGCAACCTAGAAGCATATAATTTGTTTAAACGGTGTGACTCAATTGTGTATGGATATATTTTGAGGGTGAAACCATTTCAAGAAATGGGGTCTCGTAGCATTCTAAAACCAAGATACAATGTCTAATTAGACTCTAATTCCATATCTAAGTAGGAATGATTTTAGTGATTAAAACCGATGTGCTCCAAAACTCAGCAATATACCTTATGTACCTAGGTACCTAATATGGGCGTATAATATACCTACACATAGGTGAAAACCATAACCCTAAGTCCATATGTAACCCTCATATAACTATACAAAGGTGACTTAAGTGATAAAACATAAAAAAATGCATATTGAGGGCGTTAATGGACACTAGAAAAATATGTGAAGATATTTTAAACTCTTAACTCTATAATTTAATAAATAGTTGCATAAATACATGCGTGACATACATGGTTAACACATAAACACACTGATATAGCATGAATATTTATAAATATCCCTAAATACTATTTTATAGTGGGAATATGCCTAAAACATCTAAACATGTATATATACACATCAATTTTTTCACACACAACTAGGGTAACTTATGATGCCATTTCTAGATGAAGTGTAATGAATGGACTCAATCACTAATATAGGTAAAAAACATAGTGCATGAATGATAAATTTGGCAATCTTCTCTCTTGGGTGGATAGTGCTAATATAACCATGAACACCAAACATGGAAATTCAGTGGGAATAATGATGATACTTATTTAAATAATGCTAAAAACTATAACATACTAAATTATTGAGGAGACGATAACCAAATAGAAAATTAACTCAAATTCAGAATCTAAATGTCCTAACCAGACAAGATATCAAAATTTTTATTATTACGGGTAGTAATAACTAATATAAATAAAACATAAAGTAAATATGATAGATAATGGAATTTAGGGAATTTTGAAATTGATATCATATCCAAACTTTTCATATGTCACACTAAAGTTTTGAAAACCCACTTATTTGATATACATGAGCCTTCTGTGATAGAGTGTTGGGATATGACACATTGGAGTTCATTTCCTACATCGTGGTAGCCTCCCTTTCCCTCACAAATAGTAACCCCAACACAACTTTCCAAATTCATCTCATCTCTCTCTTTTTCATTGATATTCTTTCACCAAGCTTTTTAGAAGATATTTTAAGTGGAAAGAACACTAACCTGGGCCTTGGGGTGATAAGCATAGAACACATCTCTTTCTCCTCCTTTGTCCTCCTATGGAAATTTTTACATACATTGGTAGATGAAATCCCGTGTGGAAAGGTTGATTCCATATAACAACCTATAGGATCGTCCTCATCTTTTCTATTTTCTCCACAACCCTTCTTTCACACTAACAAACTCCATCTCCAGTAAGGAAGTTGTTGATGGATCTCTTCTCATGGAGGTCTTCCAGACCAAATTGTCAAGAATTATCCATAAAGGGACGCAAAGGGTTCTCTAATTATCAAATTAGTCCATGGTGGAGTGGATGCTCATTCTGAACTTGCAGGATGAGAGGCAAAGGTGGAGCATTGTTCTGTAGGTTTCAAGCCTCCTCATCACCTAAAACTAGTGTATTTGAGTTTGTAGAGGTTATTTGAAGCTTATGTAGAAGTTGGATTCTAGTTTTTGAGGGGATAAATATTCAAATATTTTCTTCCCGCTTATATTCTCCACCCTGACAAGTGCTCGTATGTACCTATGTATTTTGTGGTGTTCCCAATTAAGACAAAAGCAATGGTTTTGTTTGAAGCAAAATGTCAATTTAGATTTTATTTGGTGATATGATTCTATAGATTTCACAATCACATGCCTTTTCAACCCCTATTTCCCAGGAGGTGTTTACTAACATGGTTTCTTGGATGTGTTGGGTGTGTCAACTAATTTAAGTTTCTATCGTGGAGTTGGAGAGTGATTTTTTACCCTCTTGTTATTTTCCACCTTGAAGATATGTGAAGCAGATGTAGTTGTTGTGTCTCCCACAGAAGGAGGATGTCATAGAACAAACCAAGTGTCAAGTTACTTGGTATACCCATGTTATAATTTTATATGAAAATATAACTTGTGGGTAGATATTTATTTTGTTTGTGTGGGTTATCTAAGTTACACAAGTTTTTTAGAATGGGCATTGATAGTGGTAACATGTCTCGCCTTAACTTTTGATCTTGAATGCAGGGTCTGTTGACACTTTTGGTTAAGTTTTGTTTAAACATATTGGTAGATGAATTGATCTAAATAAATTCAAAACTAATCGTAGAAATACAAAATGTTTATACAAAAATATGTTAAAACTTTAGAATCATAAGCACCTTATCGGTATAGGTTACCGATCTAAAATTGATTGAAAGTTAGTTTGATTAGTAGCATGTTAACCCTATAGTAATTTACAAATTTAGTTTGCATTTTAGGATCTTGATGTCTATTTATAGGGTTTGACCCCTGACATTATAGGACTAGATAAAAGGTATGTGCATCCTCTCTATTATATTGAAGCCTTTATTGATTAAACTCTAATGTGATATAATGAGTCATAAATCTAACTGAACTCTCTATTTGGAAAATTTGGAAATTCCTTTTTGAACTATCACTTATTTTCATGTTATTACTCTCTATGGTTTACTAAAATTATTATACTTGTGATATATGGATCCTTTGACCCCACATGACATGTTTAAACATTTATGTCATTGTTATCTTGGGGATTAATATATATTGAATTATACTTCTAGGATGCCCTATTTCTATGTCGGTGCATTCCTACACAACCATCATTTAGGCACTAAGATTACAGTCCTCCTTCCGGGCACTAAGTTTTAGTCCCTAGTCCATGCTTTATATTAGGCACTGAGGTGTTAGTCCTCCTATCACCTTTAATGTTTAGTATGCATGTCCCTTACTTGGGATCCTGGGGTGTCTAGGCCCTATTTTATATACTAATTAATTTATTATTAATGTGAAATGTGTAAAAGTAAAGACTTTTGTCCTATTAATTATCCTTTTTATAAGATGGATAAATACTCGTTGACATAATTACTCTTTGATGCTATTTATTTGAATTCATTCTCTATTTTACCTAATTTCTTGATATACCCTCCTCCTGAACTGGAATTATTTTTTCAAGTATTTCATCTTTTAATTGCCCAAATATCTTTACTATTTCACATACTAGTTTTCTATTGGCACATGCTTTGTTTATTCTCCCATTTCCCAAATCTCCCAGGTGTTGATATCTAGATAAGATGCCCTAGGAGGAGTGTATTTTTGGACATTAGACCTTGAGTATAAGTTAGGATAGTCAGACTTCCCTTTGCAATTTAACCCTTTTTATAAACTTAGGTTGTACCTTCCCCTTTTGCTCATGCCACCTTTGCAGTGATGAACAATGTAACATTTTCATAATTTAATAGTTTTATTTATTGCTACTACAATATAACAATGCTTCATGTATAATGCTTTTGGGAAATAGAGAAAAAAATATATCCCTTCCTTCATACATTGATGTGTTTGGACTTGGAGGGTTGTATTCCTTGATAATGATTAGATCCTCTATGAGGTCCCAATCATTACAAGTATTGTATTAGAACTTTAGACATTGATTAATATGGTTATTTCAATTTATCTTCTTTTGTCACAATACATATGCCTTGTGTAGGCAACTAGATGACCCTCTCGAGTTTGGTGAGGGTTCTACCTATGAGTTTTGACATACCAATTATGGTTTAGTCCCTTATTGGTCTCTCCTGCTCCCTAGATAGTGGACAAAACTTTTCCTCTCGTAACCCTACTACTATTGCCCTCTCTCTAGTGGTGGATAACTTCTCATAAGTAAGAGTTGTTTATTTTTAGTGAGATCTCCTACCCTTTTTCAGAGTGGTTGTTAGAGCTAGTTTGTTTCGTTTATTATTTTATATGGGCCTAATTATCTTGGCCCATTAAGTTAAGTTCTTCTTCCTTATACTTGCCTCCTTCCCTATATATATGATAGGAATTTGATATCTCTCAGTAAGAGATATCTCATTATCCCCCCATCTTATTCTATACTTGATAGAAAAACATTTATCCTAACCTAAGAGAGAAACAGATAGTGCCTCTGCCTAGGGGCAGCCAACATCTCTTCTTGGCTTGATAGTCCTCCAGACATAATCCCATCCTCCATGGTTATCTCCTCTCTTATTCTTTCATAAAAATCAAATCTTTTTGAACTTATCCATTGGCGCTCTTCATACTGACCATCACAAATGTTTATCTACTACCCCCAAGTCCAACTATATAGTTATCTCTTTCCCACATCATCCCCGCCTCCAACATCTACATCTGATGCCCACACATCTATAGCTAGCACTAGCATCCTAGAAACTACCATCGCTGCCATCACCACTACCAACAGTAGCAACAATACAACAACCATCAATCACAGTAGGCCATCACCACCACCAACAATGCAACAACCTCCAATTGTAGCAGTAGACTGTCGCCACCACCAGCAGTGTTGTGTCCATCTATAGAAGTACCACTAGAAGCAGTTGTAGCAATACCAGCTTGTTTTCGGCAACAACAAGTAGCCACCATCCACTTCTTCTAGCTATGCCACTTTCTCTCTGTCTACCATAGTTATCGATAATCTACCATCTAGATCTCCAGACATGTTGAAAGTAAATAGATTTATCTTCCTATCAATATCCTTATCTTTACTATCCACTAAGGTGCCTGTAAAGAAGTGAAACCACTTCCTTACTAAAATTTTGAATAACAAAACATCCAGTACAAACACACTCAGAAGGTATGATGGAGTGGGTGTAAAAAATTTCAAATCTTTATATAATGGTAACAAAAGACCAAAGTATAGCAACGGAATAAAAACATGACTATATTCAATTATAAAACAAAGGGTTACAAACTTACATCATAAGGATCCATGTAGAGGAAATATAAACCACCTCAAGATTGTCTCCAACCTTCATCATCACAAACTAAGTCCAGGTCAACATGCCATGCATCCAAGTCTTCCACCTAGGGTTGGAAGCATACCCTAGCAAAAGAGAAACAACAGGAGACACATCAGCAAAGGCTGGTATGTGCATACTAAAAAGCAATTTGAGCAATTTATAAAGAATAAGGGATATCAAAATAAAAGACTTCCCATGCAAGAGATAAGTACCACCCAATCAGGCATAAAAGATTAAGATCATAACAAAAGGGATAATTTCCATAACCAACAAATAATAAGAATGTGCTATCAATATAAACATCCACTATCATGGTGGAAAACAAAGCACATATCATCATCAACCTGCATGCATGTGAGATAAGCATAGCCCTAAAACAATATAAATAACAATGGCGGTCAAGAATCACACATCTTGAACCTGGTGGGACATGGGCCAAGAATCACACATCTTGCCTTGATGATACATGGGCCAAGAATCATACATCTTGCCCTAGAATGGGGAATCACACATCCACCATCCAAATATATATAACTTGGGCCAGGAATCACACATCCTGCCCGGGTATGGGGAATCACACATCCTCCATCCCAAAGATATCACAATGTTGTCATGTTGCATAATGAGACAAAACCAATGTAATTACACTACTCTAGTGCTACTGAATCAGATAGCATGTTAATGTAGAGGCAAGTAGAAAAGTATAGTCAGAATTATACAATTGTTTCCATCACACAATGGACAACACAAATATATAAACAAATCCACTTCAAAGTGGGAAAGAGACATCACATGTCAACCAGTAACTTCCACATCACAGTGGGAATATCAAAAAGTAAACATCCACATCACAGTGGGTATATAATATCAAAATTTCAACTTGCACCAAGGCATAAGAAAAAGGGTCAAGAGAATATCTATGATCACAAGATCAATAAAAAATAAGATACTTCACATGAAGCATGATTTCAAAAGAACAAGACAATGTGTAGGCTAATGTCCATAGGACCAAAAGTAAGACAAAAATAGGACAATTGCTCAACAAGAATAATCGGGGATGCAAACATACCTCAACTTCAGAGTTAAACGATCCAAAGTCACTTCTAGGTCCAAGCCTAGGCTTCTAAAGAACCTATTAGAATATATGTGGAATTAGGGTTAGGTTTCGATTAATTATACAAAACCCTAAAAACACATTTTTATCATTGCGTGAATTAGGTTATCAAAACTATGCCATATTCTAGGTTATATTTTCCTGAGTTTGAAACATATTTTATTCTATTTTTTTAACTTATAGATAATTAGTTATGATTTTTTACAAGTTAGTTCATTATTAATTAGATCCATTGAAAACATCTATTTAAAACATTAGATTCAGGTGACAAAACCAATGCCAAAAGAAAGCTTACATTTTTCTAAATCCAATGAGTATTTATTTGTAATTTTTGGACACACAGACAATTAGTTATCAAATTTACAAAACCAACCAATCAAGAAATCTGATAAAGCCACATAGACGAAGAAAATCCACTAAAAGAAAGGGAAGAACAGACTGGGCCCGCATGACTCGGCCCAATCAGGGCCGGACAACTCACTGCATCAATCCTTAGCCTTGACTCGCCCAAGCAAAGAAACATGGGCGCAAAAAGATGTTTTTGTCCCAGGAGGAAAAAGCTTCAAAAGAAAGGAAGGGGGTAAAACAGAGAAAATGCATAGGGACTTCTCGCCCGCTCCAAGAGCATCGCGAAGCAGCTACATCCCAGGCATGATTTGGGCGATTCTGCAAACCATGATCATCTGAGAAAATAAGAACAAGGAAACAAAGAGTAAGGCTTCTCGAACTTACTTCTGAAATCAATTGAAGTGTTGGTAGCGCAGAGCCTCAAAATAGCTCGCTGCAAGACATGGGGAGCAACTAGCTTGTCGGTGGCCCAGAATTCGACCAACAGAGAAATTGGAAGAGGAGAAGAGTTGGAGGAGCGTCGAGGAGTGTTTCTGAGCCCACTCGCGAAGGCGGGGTGCAAAGAGGAGAGGTTTTCCTATCATGGCGTCGAGACAGGAAGAAGGAGAATTGGGTTTTTCTTATATAGGAAATGAGAGGGGTTAAGTTAGGGGTCTGGTTGTGCGGAATCCTCTCCTAATCACAATGGGACAAGGATCATGGAACGAGGTGGAGAATCGAGGGAGATAGGGGAAAAACTCAAAGACAAGTCACTGAAAAACATTGTAGCCGTCTCCTACTCGAGGTATGAGATGAGCTCTCTGCCTCTAGATGGAAATCCAACGGCCCACAAGGCTCCCAAAGAAAGGAAAGCCAGCGTGACGTGCTACTTTAGGAAAATTGCAGAAATTCAAGGTGTGATAAAGAAATAAATCGGATTAAACCAAAGTGGAACATATTTAATGCACATATTTTCTCTTTCCTCTTTTAAGGGTCCTATTCTTATCCAAAATAAACCAAACTTTGCACACAAGTTAAGTTAAACATGTATATTTCGATTCTCTAATTAAATTTCACTTTTGGCAACTTTAGATGTATTATTTAATATATTCTTTGTTTCTCTTTCCTGATGCATTAATGACACATGGATTATCCAAATTTTATGAAACCTGACCCGCGAGTCATAATTAATGTATTAGATACGAATTTTTCATCAATTTTATATTTTGGAGTTGTTTGTATATTTAATTAATATTTTGAAGGTTCTACACACTTTCTCTCTCCTGATTTTACCTTTTAAGCAAACTTTCTCCAAATTGGATGAAAATTCACCCAAAGGCTATATTTATTATATAGATTACGAATATAACATTATTGTCCTATTTTGGAGTCAATTATTATATTTATTTATTAATTACACTTTTTAGGCAATTTCTCTCTCTTAACTTACCATATTATTTCAAGGTTGTCCAAATTAAATGAAAATTGACATGTAAACTTATTTTAATGTGTAGATTATGAATTTGAAGTCTATTCTTTATTTTGAGGCTTTCTTACATGGGTTATATCATCTAACCCATTAGAGGCCCATTAACCATATTATGCATGAAATTAAGTTATTCATCATCTTATTATCACTAATAAATTATATGACATATTATATTACATTATTCATGCATTATATTATTAGGGTCACACTAACCTCAACCTTGTTTGGTCAAACCCAAAAGGTCATAGTTCTAAGATAGGGTCCAAGATCCGGTATGTTACAGTGCCACAAATCTACCTAGAACTCCATAACTTCCTTAGTTTCACCTTTTTTTGCTAACTTATGCTTGATCTCCCTTACTGGGGGTACTCCCCCTAGACCCTGAGTATTTTGGCAACCGTATGTTGGGGAGCCCCTTCTCCTATACCTTCAAATCTACAATAACTCTCCACTTGCCAATTTTATTACCCCTACCACCCCTCATGTGTTCATCTATTTCCATGTGCATGGTTATTATCCCTTGTCCACACCAACTACTCACTCACTTTATAATTGGTATGTATGGGAGATATAGAGCAGAGACTGAGTATGAGGGGGAGAGAGAATGTATTAATAGTGAGTATGAAAAGAAATATAGAGATATGTATAAATCTGGGATATTTTGATCTTCATGGAACTTCTTATTCTTTAGCACATCCATCCTCTGATGTCTTTGTGGTGTTTCATTCCCACTTAGAATCATGCTTCCAGTGCATCAGTGGTGTATCTCTTTACTAATGGCATTGTGCTTCCAGTGCATCATTGGTGTATCTCTTTTCCAATGACATTGGGCTTCTTTGTGTTTGTGCCACAATGTGCATGTAGGTTGTGTATCTATGCTTCACTTATTCTACTTGGTTACCACTTTCAGTCAAGTTGAAGGATCTCATATATATCATTGACACACATTAGGACAGAGCTTGTTGCACTTATTCCAGCCTTTTGTTCCCTTTGGTATCAACATTATGGCATTCATGATGCATCTCATAAAATGGATGACTACTTTCAAAAGCTTGTCATATCAAGCCTAAAAATACTAAACCTACAAGGTTGGTGACTCATCGAGATTTTATCTTCACCGAGCTATATTATTCATGTCTTATCAAAGTAACATATTGCATTTCTCAAGTACCAAGATGGTTCTTCTAGTGATCTACATGGGTTTCCTTGATGGTGTTTATCATTCTTGTCAAGTCCCCAAGAGTCAGACTCCATAAGGATCCAATTTGTAGTCATCATCATCATATACATGTTTGGGGATACCTCTACTACTACATCATTGAATGTATTGATTGCACTTATACCAATCACACATTCATTTAAATTGAAGATGGCATAGTGATGATTTTTTTTTTATCTTCTCTAGATTTATGGTGACGTTCTTCATTCCATATGCACTTCAGAAGATATTCTCTAAAACTCAAGTATATTTAGCTTGCATAACACAACTTCAAAGGAGGTGCCATAAAAAAATGTTTTGGAGAGTCATGTTTAAGGTGGAGTGAATACTGGTATGGGGAGGGATATTTTTATTTTCTATTTTTCCTATTGTCTAGTGAGTCATGCAAGTCCAATATGGATATGTATTTGCCCCATACTCTAGCTTGAGGGTGAGTGTGATATTTATATTTGTTTAGTTTATTGTGTTATATGGGTCTAATTGTCTTGGACCATTAGGGTGAAGTTCTTCTTCCTTTTACTTGCCTCCTTTCTTATATATAAGAGAGGAGTTCTTCGTATCTCATTAACCCCCATCTTATTTTCCACAATGGTAAGTTCATCTCGACCACTATAGAATGTAGTCTATCTTTAAATGCTCTTATCTAGTTTCAACCCTAATTTCTCTCCTTCCCTCTCCTTTATTATCTTTGAAGTGTGATCTCAACTATGTTCTCTTTGATATTGAGAAATTTTAGATAAAAACATGTGATCTATAACTCAGGCTTAGATATTTGATACCTTCGTTTGATTATAATAACATAAAATAACTCGATTATACTTAGGAGGGCCTTGCCTTTAAAATGAAGTTGATTTAGTGTATTTCCTATCTAAAACTTTCTTCTCGCATAATCTATAATCTCTTTTCAAGAGTTTCAGATTCCTTACAAATTAGGGGTAGTTGAAAAATATTATAGGTTATCCAATGATAATCTTAGGAGTTCATATTTCTCATATCCACGATGTAGATTATATGTCTAGGAAATCCATATATCTTATGAAAATATTATTTACCCAGATAAATCAGGTGATGAGAATGAGTACTCCATAGTCTGTTTATGGCTTATAAAGACACAATTATAGTAACACATTCCATCTGGGAAACATAACTCATTGCCTTTGAGGGGTGATCATGTGACTCCCAATGTCCCATGACGAGATGTTAAGTCCTTAATTAGAAAACGAACTACTAGAATGAATCATTGCATATTATAGGATATATCATGTAAGGATCATGGAGAAGAAATAATTGTGATAGAAAACCTCCCTTTCTTTAGGTTGGAAGATGAGATGCTTATCATAATAAATTATAGGTTCTTGAAGGTTAGACGTTGTTGGTTGAATGGAGTAGTAGTGAAGTGGTTAGTGAAAATGTTGGTACAATTAAAGGTGTCTAACTTGGTGTTCAATTAGTTTTGATTCCATTTTCATTTTACATATGAATATTTCATCGTCAGTTGATTTTCATTTTAATACTATATGCATTAAAAAATCTAGGTTTATATTGAGAACTCCGAAACCAAGTCACCAGTTGTGAAAGTGTGAAGTATTAGAGAACCCCTCTTAGACAAGAACCACCAAAGTAGTTGGATAGAACTTCTAAATCCTAGACTTGCATGTGGATCAAATGAGTATGAAGAAGTTTGTGACTTTGTTTATTTACGCCTTGCTACTTATTTAGGTAATTACTTGGGTTACATATTAGTTATTTAAGTAGTATAAAATTGTATTCTTGGATGTATAACTTTACTTTATGATTATCTAAAATGCATAATGCATGCATTAAGTTACTCTAGGATGAATTTGCTCAATTAATGTCAAAAAGTATAAATGCTACCTAATTGGGGTAAATGGATAAACTTTGCTAACTTTACCATCATGGGTATTAGTGTGATATATAACAAAATGTAGAAACACTTTTTTATTATTATTTTTTTCTAACATAAGTATTTCAAGTTGTTATATTAGGTGGAATAAATTGGTCGATAAAATAACAAAGATATTCAAGAAGGAAGACTAATTGAAAAATGATGTTTAGAGTGACATAGTTCATCCTAGAAGTTATACAGTGGGAAATGGGGCGGTTGTGACATACCGTTGCCACAAAAGGGGGATTACTAAAAAACCAATTGAAACAATGATCAACATCAACAAACATAAGGGAACATAAAGATCATAGGTTTAAAAAATTCAACCAGCCGCACATATAATATTATCTGAACTATGTAGCCTTTTATAAAGTTCAGTATATCACATTACATGCTATACAACAACCATGTTCTTGGTACCTGATATGTTCCCAGCCACTTACCCTACATCTCATCAAGATGTATACAATTTTGGCATTACATAAGGGACACTATCATAGAGCATGCACATATTCTTATAACTCTTATAACTATGGCTCTAGAATCCATGCACGCATCTAAAAAACTCAAGCCAGAATTACTTACAGAAAAACTCACCCACCCATACCTAAGAGTATAGAGACAATTTTCTACCACTACCCCTAAACAAAAACTTCATTTAGTCCCAAGAGGAGGTCACACAAACATCACCTATCTATGGGACCCCTTGACACAAATATCACCTTCCTCCTTAACTAAGGTTGGCTCCCTCCTTATTGATTTTCTTTTCCACTTTTAGAAAAGCTCTACCACCACCTAAAAGATGTGGAGAAATCACGGGGTGGGACCCCAAGTCCCAATGATATGAAATAGTGTCTGAGAAATCCATTGCTTATCAAAAATAGTAAATACAAAATGAGAGCATTAAGAATTTCATTGTAAGAACTACCATTGTACTTGAAGGTAGAAACTTACCACATGATACTTGACTCCTCATGAAAACCTATAAATATTGTAAGGTGAATATATATGTACTCATGTCTAAAGTGAATGACCATCACATCCAGAGAACATCCATGTTTGGCATCATTTAAACCCAAATAATTATGCTATTCGATTAGATTACAATTTATTAGTGACTCAGGCAGATTAAGGCTTAACACTCAATCTACTAGCTAGATGCTACTAAGCTATTCTACCAATCTATAAAAGATGTAAGGATATCCATATTCCATAGATCTTCCTTATAAATTCGTAATTAAGTGAATTAACCAAAAGGTAGAGATCCCACTCACTAAGTCCATCATGGTTATTTGCTAATGAGTGATCCACAAATCACATGTTTGCATTGGGTACACAGGTCATGGTGCCATGCTTAGGGTAACAACCTTTCACATCATGAACCAGTTCAACTTCTCATGTTAGTTACCATTCATTGACAAATCATATGCCTTTACTAAGTCATAAACACAATTTAAAGATAGTAGGGTACATAGACCCTAAGTGTCACCATATATTCACTAATATATTGCTCTGAGCATCTTCTCGCAATTAGATCTATACAATAATAACTCATTTCACTATTCCCCCCTAATGACCCAGGGGAATAGATTTACGAACTCAGTGCTCTAAAGGCTTATATTAATCTTTATTAGTTACACTCTACAGCGACATCAAGAAAGCTTTACATCAAGTGAACTATAGGAAGTAAATAACCAGATTATCGTAATTATGGAAGACATAGAACACATGGTTACCAAATCCAACTTCCCAAATAGGGTCCCTAATCACGCCATGAATCACATTGATATTTACTTCAGAACACGGTCTCCAAGGAGTATTAAATGCCTCAACATCATACCTCACAGCCCTTCAAGGCACTCATAACTAGAAAGTGTTATTAATATATAGAAAGCATCATGTATTCATATGGGGACTGATTTTACATAATTTTAGTAGCATAACAACACGAGAAAAGACTTAGAAAAATATTTAATTACTTTCCTATTAGAGTATCATTGTTCATAAAAGTGACATTCTTTAACTCATTCAGTCGTTATAGATATAACTGTGCATGAAATGACTAGACAAACACATTTTTTTCACCAATAAATTGCTTAAAAGATTTAGCTACAAAACTCATTCTCTACCATGTAAGGTTGAATATATACAAAGACATCATTTGTTAACATTTTTAAAAAACATTACAAAAAGGTTTAGTTTGCATGTACAATTGTAGATAATGAATGCATCAAGGGTTATATCACTCTCCTGAGACAATGGAAGCAAGTCCACTCGTGAAGAAGAGTAACAAAACTTTGAGCTTCACTACAAAATCTAATGTTTTTGACAAACTCTATAAAGTCAGAGATCCTCCTCTTAAGTCACTCTATATATGTTAAACCAAAATCTGAAGTTACTAGAGAAAGGGTGGACAAGATAAAATGTGGTGTAAGACTTAAGAATCAAAAGCCTAGAGAAAAACCACCTAGAAAATGTTCATGAAAGGAAGAAGGTGGTAGATCATCAAGAGCACAAAAGGTTAGAGGTTCTACATACATGGAACTAAGCTTGGAGACATTAAGGAGAATGTCTATCATCAAAAGGGAAGGGAATGAAGGTAAACAATAGTGTTGATGAAGACCAATGAAAGCATTGTTCTCATTGGTAGACATAAACTAATGTCATCTAGCCTAGATCCAAAACTTTGAGGTTCAGCTAGCTCATGTGAGGCAGGAAAGGAAGGACGAGGGGTTATTTGTAGCCCCATAGGAGTGAGAAAAGGTAGTCAAAGTTTCCCTTCTATCATTCAAAGAACCTATGCTTTCATCAGCCTGTCGTCTCATTGTAAACAACTCCAACATTCCATTAGTAAGCAAGATCAGAAAATTCATCAATAGAATGCCTCATCATGCCATTGGTAGATGTGAGCATAGATATCGTTGATGATTTTGGGCAATATATCCCTTAGGAAAACCATCAAAATTATATCTTTGTCACTAGAGCACATCAACAAAACCATCAGTACACATCAGAAGATTCCAATCTATTCTCAACTGATGAAATCTCACTACCCAGATAGTCAACTACATCATTGGTTGTCAACTGAAAAATTCATAAAAGGTCATGAGACCAGATATTTTCATCGATCGTTCTCCTATAAAAAATCAAAACAACCCCATTGGTACGCAACTAACAAAAATCTTAAATATGCCCCTACTTATGGAAAAATAAAGGAGCTTCATCGACCCTCAACTAATGAAGAAACATACATACTTCCATCAATCCCCCAATAATGTATAAGTATACCACTTCAATCGGATCTCAACCGACGAAGGTAAAAAATTAGATGATCCTAGTATATCCAACCAAGTATAAGCAATAGAAAGAAAAAGGGAAATAAAACATGCAATGTAACATCTCCAGATCTTTCAATGCCTTGCCTACACGTGTGATGTTCAAGTTGAAACCCTCACCTGAGTGTAGATACCAATTTAAACTCGCACATGAGGCCAAGAAGAATAAAGTCAGAGGAAGTCAAAAGGAAACAACAGTAGCACGTGCACATGAGCAATAAACAAATCATAATAGCACAAGCTCACTATTCAACATATAATTAGAAAATGAATTGTTACAATATTTGATATTACATTGAATAGTAAACTTTCACATATGCACATATTACCACTACAATAGGATCTTTTAGAAAATAGCTCCACCTGTACATTTGCTTGCCACACAACTCCCAACTATTGTGGTCTTCAAGATCATATGTGCACATCATCTAAATAAGAGATTACAAGTGGTACATATCAGCACAATATACTAAAATATTATGTTGAGTACGCTACATGATTCATACACCTCTCTAATACTATGACTTAGCAATAAGATAAATCTAAAACTTGGCACTAATATAAATAACAAAAGTATTTGTAAACAAAGATCTTTATTAATAAAAAAGAACACATATATTAAACATAATTTCCATTATATATCCATGCATTGACCGTTGAAGGTTTTAAAGCATTCTATTGACTCTCAAGGAGTCTAAGATTTAGGCTTTTATGATCTCCTACCAAAGAGTTGGATCATATGTACAATGTGACTAACTGCCGAAGAGTTAAGTCACTTCTAAGAATTGTACTATCAAAGAGTGTAGTGCTTTCATATAATGGAACAAATATGTTATGTTTCATGTATTTAGAACTATATATACAGAAAATCAAGCAAGGTACCATCCAAGAACAGTTATTCATCAAATATCATATGACAAGTATTTTTTTTACACAAATAATACAACCATACCGAATAGTAGGCCAAGTAAGAGGTGAAGCGTGCCTTGAAAAGAGATATTCTAATCCACATATCATAGTCAACTCTAACCTTGTCAACCCCTGATTCAGACAAGATCATGTACTATCATTAGATTCTCATCATCTTAACCCAAGTTCTATCTTGCCATATTCACATGTTTCTTGTCTTGAAATTATTATGCTAATGTCATATTCCATATTATGTCTTATTAATTGATAATCATATTTCAATTATAATGTGAATGTATTAACATTAAGTTACATTCATTAGTCATATTAGTTTACAAACCATGTATTACGAGTCACAGTTGTATACTAATGAATTATGTGCATAAGATTGATATCTTGGTTTCATATTACATTACATGTACTGATTTAAAGTTATATTGAGATTTCCACTATTTGTTAGTCGTCACTTATTTATTACATTTTATTTAGTGTTATCAGCGCAAAATAGCTAAACAAATCATTTTATATGATTCCATGCATGAACATCATAAAATCTGACATCATATGCATTGTAAACTGAAGTTAGTGACATGTTTACATTATTTTAAGATTGATATTTATTATTCATGAAGCAAGTGTAATACATCTTACATTATATTATTTGGATTTAAGCATTGTAATGGTACCGTATTTTTTAGTTCTAATTATTTTGTAATTTGATTGTATTTTTCTGTTAAACATGCTAACTACTATGTATTTTCTAATATTTGTGCAATTTCTGAGATTGTATGGGCATTTACCTTTTCCAGCCAGTTCAGATCCGCCAAGTGTCCATGAAGGCTACGGATCTTGGAATCACGCTCAGCCGGCTGGTTCTCATGGTCTGGAATTCTACTAGCCCCATGTTGGCTGGTTGTTGGTCACTGGTTGGTCCAGCTGGCTCAGTCCTACCAGTCTCTCCTTTCCTTGGTTGAGTCGGCCTGGTTCAGGGTTGAGCCGTCCAGATTTCTTGGTCGTGGGGTTTGGCTGGTTCAGGGCTCCTCTCTTTCTGTGCGTCACCCCCGCCACACCTTCTCTGTTCTCGTGTGCTTGAGGCCCGCCGTCGTGAGGCTCAGCTCCGGCGTTCAAGTGATGGCACGAGGATGGACCTCATCAGCTACTCAGGTTATCGTCAGCTTCGACGATTTCAGATGGACCTCCACAGCTTCACACACTCCTCGGCTTCATCTCTCAAGCTCTGCCTCCATGAGCTCGCCACCTCCAGCTGCCGCGCTCCGGAGAGCAAACACATCTGCTCCTCTCCACCTCGTCAACTTCTAACGCTGCAACAGATTCGGAATCGCTCCCTCCAAGCCTAAACCTTCAATTCCACAGCCAACAGCTTCTTTTGGGTTGCGTCACGGTGCCGACCTCCACAAGATTGTTGCCGTCGACTCTCCTCCGGCGAGCGATTAGGCGTCTATCTTCTCTTCTCCAACTTCTCCATACGAGCCTACCTCCTATGCAGGATCCTTGAAGTCGTCTAGGGCTTACGTAATCTCCCAAAAGCTCGACGAGGCTTCCAAACTGAAGCACGCCGTCGCTGTCTGCCATGGAAGCGTCAGTGTGGGCTTCACCTTGCTGCCGCAGCAGAGCAGTTTCTGTTAACGGTGGTAATAGCCTCCTCTTTGTATGGTCTTTCTTTTCCTCCTCCGAACTTCCCCCATCATTCCCTTCCTCTCTACTTCCTTCTTCCTCGTTTAACCTGCTGGTAAATAGGCTGAGGAAGAGAAGCCTTATTCTCATTGCTCACCCTCACGCCTCAAATGAGGGCTCAAACTGCAGGTCTCGGAAAGACAAGCAAAAACTACATAAGGCCACAACGAGGATGTGGGCTTGGTCGAGGCTTGGCATTGTTGTTCAGTCATTCACCCCACTCCCACGGTGCAGCCATAACCGTGAAGTAGAAGATACAACCTGGACTGTTGAATCCTCATGTGCGGCTAAGATGGAGACTACACATCAGGATCTGTGGCTCTTCCGGTTTACCCAGTAGCCTCATGCATCTGATCTAGCGAAAGACCGTGATCAGCAACCCGCGTGACATTTAATGTCTCACCAACATAGCTTAAAACAGTATTAAAACTTAGTTGTATGTATATCAATATTAGTCATTTAAACAATTCCAATCGTCCATATCTTTCTTTAAGAACATCACAATATATCTGAACCATTGGTTCCTCATCATATAATCTACTTTCTATTCAATTTTGGTGCTAAAATTCAACTATTCGTGGCTGAAATACCTCAAAAGGCATAAATTTAGGTATCTTAAATGTGATATCAATATCAATGTACGTCCCTAGTTTGTCAAAACACTCGGGACTCCGTGTAACCCAAAAACACAGATCCATTTGTCTCATTAGGTATCCAAATATTCCAAAAATTCACTCCATCACATGCAACATGCAAATCAAAGAAGCCTTTAAGTGTGGGTAATTTGTAGAGAGTCCCTCAAATAGGACACTAATTGTACACACCAAAATCAAGCATCTAAACATGTGATTAAGGTAGAAAAGTATTTTTAAAATCTAAGCTAGGTCAAGGGTATTATAGTTATAAACCCCTAATATGGATTTTGTGATAACCTAACTTTTCTCTCTCCTCTATTGTACTCTTTGTCTCTCATCAAGTGACCTTCTTACTCAAGTTGGTACCAATTCCATAGTTCGAATGTAGTGATGCTCCAATTTGATCACAACAATGAGAAATGCCACCGTATGTGACACTGATTTTCCCTTTTTATTTGAGTTTCATACCTTAACGAATCACCATGCTTCAAGATATGTTGAACATCATCAATGTGATCACCTTGCCCCCCTAATGTATTCCATATTGTAGAGTTCTCATTTATGTATCCAACATTGTAAAAATCACCACAATCGGAGTCGCGAGTCCAAAGTTCTGGTGATCTGAATCTTTCTAATCATAATCATCAAATTGATTGATTTATCTCAATTTTGGTCCTAAATGGGCCCAATCTTAGGCGTGTGGCCTAGAGGGGTTGTGCTTTATCCCCCACTCTTTTTGTGGCTCCTTTACCACAACAATTAAGCTACAATCCTCGACCATTTTGAGCAATTGAGAGTCCCAAATTGTTTGGTTTCTCTTCCCTATCTCTTTTCCCCATCTTTTTCCCTCTCTCACGCCCTAGGAAACCCCCTCAATGCCTCCTTTCACTCTCTCATTTGCTACATTTGCAGTAATGGTTGCGGCGGCCCCTCTTAGGCGTGTGGGCCTCGATGCTCTATCAGCCCCAATGATGGTGCGCTCGAGCTTACGGGAGAATTCCAAGCATAGTCGATTCCTCGGTAGGTTCCCCAATGGCGCGTACCACTATCAAGCCCAGAGCTACGGTTAGATCGCAACCAGGAGACCTCCACACGCATATCCTGACCCAAAGACCTAAGGTTGGTGGGCGAGGTCCATCCCAATCGCTATCGAGCCAAGGCCCATTGTGGAGTCACATCTAGCTTAGTGGGGGAGGTGACTCCACTCACCAACTTTTCCCTATGTTGCCTCACCCAGTGAGTGGGCATGATGGATTCGAGTTGCTCATTGCGCCATGGTCCATTGTGGACCTTGATCTGACAGTTTCCCATGAGTGAAATATATTATGGTAATGTCCCTTGTACTCAACTATAGGTTCTTGATACAAATGTTCAAAAATCAATAAATCACTCATCTTAAGGCCAAATATAGAAAAATTATATACAAAAATACATTAGATCTACGAGACTTACACAATGGACTTAACCTCAAACCCTAATTGCTTTTATTATTACTCGATTCCTTAAAAGATGGTAACTTTGAATATAATTAATGCATTCTTGTGATAAAGTCTCAATCTTTGATTCTCAATCTATGCTCTAATCCTCAATTAGTAAATTGGTTCTTCTTTGAGACTTACAATGGTCTTAAGCTCCTTTCTTGCTCTTCTATTAACCTAAATTCACATATGTGGCATATGATGAATATTGATGATGTACCATGCTCTATTATGCTAATGTTGTGTCTTAATGTGACTAATGCCTAACCAACCTCAAATCAGTAATATATGACCGTCATGACACTAATATCAACCCATGATTCCCTTCTTGTTATGTTTGTCTATTGGGCTTAAGATACTTTTAATATGACCCCTATATATTGATGCTTGGATATACTCGATTCAGATGTTATGATTGACTTATCATGTACATCACACTCCTTTCTATGATTGAAATTATAATTACCATGATTCTTTGAGACCCTATCTCTAAGTTTCACCCTATGTTTGTATATGTGGTGGTGGTGACACTAAGTCTATTTGTGTTGGCCTTGTATAACACATATGATGTGATTGCTTTACTTGTGCCCTAATCTCTATGTGAATCTTATTATTATGCTCTCCCCGCTCAAATGGAAGTTGATTGTATTATTATTGACCCCTTGGATATGGATTTCTTCCTAAGTTAGGTGTTGAGTTCTTTTGGAATATGAACTATGTTTATGTTTGCATGTATATTGATGTGTCGATGCCAAGTTTAGACAAGGATGCTTAGACCCTAGGGGACATCCATCCAACTTTGAAAGTACTTCTTATGCCCTTATCTTACTAATCTAAACCCCCTCTTATGTTTGGACCCCTTGACTTGGTTATGTCCTTGTCTTACTAATCTAAACCCCCTTTTATGTTTGAACCGCTTGACTTGGTTATGTCGTTGTCTTACTAATCTAAACCCCCTTTTATGTTTGGACCCCTTGACTTGGTGATCATTAACCTTGCTTTCCTGTTATGAGTCTTTTAACCTTAAAATGTGCATAAGGACATGAACCTTTAAATGATCCTATGAAATGAATGGAAAATTGTAATGACTTGAAACTTGAACTACACCTTTATAATGCACCCTGAATTGGTAAAAGGACAGAAAATATACTAATACAACTTGTAACCTAACTGAACAAAACCCTAAAATATAGATAGTTAGGGTTAATGATGAGAATCTATTGCATGTTTGTAATCTTGTTCATAATTACGTGTGGCTTTTGTTTAGATGCTCAAGTATAGGTTAAGTTATGAATCTCGAAATCAGTTGTTGGCTTTTATAATTATATGATTGACTTTCTTGTTTGCAACTTGATATGTATGTATACTTGTTTACTTGCTCAAATATTGTAGTGTACTATTGTACACCAATGTTTTGTCTCATTGCTTTTATAACTTAAACATACACACACACATAGAGAGAGAGAGAGAGAGAGAGAGAAAATCCATTATACAAATTTGAAACAGGGTTTTATCAATGACTCTGGGTCATTGAGGTCTCTCACATAGAACAGGGTCAGCTAATCTTGAGAACCCTCACGGACCCCTTCAATGGGAAGTTGGTCAAAGGCCTTATGATACATGATATTGTTGGTATAATTGGAGTAAATGACATAATACATGGGCTCTCATTTTTCTAAGTACTTAACATCTTTATTCTTGTTTGTTTACTTATAAAATCACTCTTGAAATTATGTAATGCTTATATATATATATATATGTGTGTGTGTGTGTGTGTGTGTGTGTGTGTTTATGTGTGTTAGAAAATTTGTAAATATATTTTTGACCCTTGTAAAAGGGACAAAGGGTGAGTTTTACAGTTACACAGAACTCCCATAAGAAATTAAGAAAAACTATGCTCAAATGAGCATGCAAGAGATCCCAATTTCTTAAGCTTATTCTCTCTACTGACCCCATGTGTTCTTTACAACACTTGTACATTAACAGTACCTCATGTCAATTTTTGCAAAGATTATTATCTCATCAGATACTTGGCCACCGTGCTTCCTTTTGTTTCTTTCAAACCAAATGTAGTGTGCACAAGTTGTGACACACCATAACTTTAGGAGTTTGTTTCCTTCCCTTAGTTGATTAATAGATGTGAGAACTTGTTTGATATTTCCATTCGGTATCATCTTAAGCTTTAAATTTTCAAATCCCCATAGATATTTCTAGGTTTTACAAGCACCAGACAGATGATCAATATCCTCCTCATCTTCACTGCATAAGTAGGACTTATTCTAAATGGATGGATTCCATTTTTTGATTCTATCAAGTTGAGGCATAAAATCTTTATAAGCTCTATATGTTGCAAGGCTCCATCTCGGGTTGTGGTATTGAATCTAGAGAGACATTGCATCTTCATCTTTTGGTTTCTTTTGTCTTCTCTTATCCCATGCATAACTCTTAGTATCATTATGGACATACAGCTCCCATACATCGTTCATTCTTCTCCATAGGGTCGAGTAGCCCCACCTATGCATGGGTTTAGCGTGAAGATTCAAACCATACCTCTTCATCATCCAGACAACCCATATAGTGTTACTACCAAGGAGTATTTTGATCTGTTTGAGTGTGAAATGATTTGCTACATCATTTAGTAGCCTTAGGCCTAAACCACCTTCATCGAATGGGAAGGCCAGTCTGGTCCATCTAGATGGATGTGTAGCACTCCCGCAGATGAAATTGCCCATCATGATCTCCATTCTTCGCATGGTATATTGGGTGATTTCACCTTGAGACATCTAAAAGCGGATGAGTTGACACAAGTTTTGATCAATAGGAGTCTACCCGTGTTACAACCCTCAATTTTGGGTTCAATTTCTGAGAAATGTAATTTCTAGTACTACAAATAATTGGACAAATAATGATGTAATTTCATTTACAATAGCCTTGATGATTGTGTTGTGGGCTTTATTGGCTATTGGGCCCAATATCAAGGAAATTCCATTAATTAATGAATAATTGAGATTTGAGAAAAGAAAGATGTGGAAACCTCTAGGAGGCAAAAGAATGTAATCCAAAGATGAATTTCGTGCCTCTTGGGTTCCTTGGGTTCCAAGGAGTCTAAAGTTGCAAAGAAAAGCAATAAGAAAAGAAAAGATTAAGTAGGTATTTCTTTATTAGGAAAGAAATTGAAAATAATGATAAATGCGGGGGAATAAGTGGAAAGAGGAATAATCAGGTTATCCTTGGTGGAATTTCGTATCCCAAGGATTCCTAATGTTAAAAGGAATACCAAAGAGGAAAATAAAAGAGAAATAAAGAGAAATATTCAAAAGGAGATATTTTAATAAAGAAAAAGTAAGATAATAAGAAAAGGGATGGAAAAGAAGGAAAGAGGCTAAGGAAATATTCCCAAGAGGGGATTTAGAGCCATTAAGGTTCCCTGAGGTGCAAGAAACTCAAAATAATAATATAATAGCAAAGGAAAGAGAAAATAGGTGGAAAATATATATAATTAAGAGATATCTTTCACTCAAAGAAAAGTAACACTTTCTTTGATATAATGAGTCCAATTTTGGTAGAGAGATAGATAAAGTTATTATTAACTTCTCCTCAAAATTTGGATTAATTGGATGAATGGTTTGAGAGATATGAATTTTACAAGTTTCCTAAAGTGTAAGGGATAATATTAAATGTCACAATTGATGTTCTAATATGAGGCTTGCTAGCCATTGGATAAAGATCCAACGGTAGCTGGTTTTCGTTGTAGATTAGGAAAAAGGGAATAGGATAATGTGAAATCAATTTGTTAGATTGCTTTCCCTGATCATCCACGAGTCCTAAAAAGGCAATAGTTGATTTAGAGGGATTAATTCAGACCTTTACACCCTCTGTTTGCATAGTTGTCGTGCGGGATTGGGATTTCCCCAAATCCCAGTTTGTTCATGAAGGAAAGTCTGTGGGATGTGATTTCTTGACAACCAGTATATATAGGAGGCCTCTTGAGGGGTCTTGACGCCCTTGCAATCCCATAAATACCACAGCTCCGAGTGGACGGCAGTTCTGGAGAGACTAGTGGGCGTAGAGGGTCCCTAGTTTCCCTGGCATCACGAACCACCAGACTTGGGACAACTCCGGGAACAGCCGCCCTTGCGCGGCAGCGAGACGTGGACGATGGAGGGCAGACTCGGCAGAGAGGCTCGATGGCCTCGTGTACCTGTGCGGGAGTCGGAGGTGAAGAAAGGGGGTGCCAGGGTGGGTAGGTGGTTGCCACCCCTCCATGCTCTATTTTACAGAGTAAACAGAGGGTGGGCTGCGCACGTGAGGAAGATGAAGGCTGAGCGGGTCAGCCGGGTCAGACATGAATCGGACCTAGGCGACGATCCGCGAGCCAGGAGGTGGATCGCATGAAAATGAAGCAAACTGCTGATGTGGCAGGCCACGATTGGCCCAAAGGAATTTTGTGAATGTTGAACTGCTTCTTGGATTACTTGCTTGCTTGGAATTGTTATTAGCTTGTTGAATCTACAAATCAGGTATGTGGTTAATTATGAATGACCGCCTTAGTTTCCTGATGATTTTCCGGATGGTTAATCACATTGAATGCAAATTATTCGTTGGATGTTCATACTTGCAAATCATAAAGTCACTATGATTATCACATTAAAAAAATAGAAGTATGGATTCTCGCACCTACATGCCACCCTGATGGATGATGCCAAAGGTCAGGCCCAGATGGGTAGACCAATGGACATCGTGAGTGGTGACCCCAGGCACCAAGAAGGTAGCCTATGATATTGCATGACTAGTGGGCACCATGAGTGGTGACCCCCAGGCACCATGAGTGGTGACCCTCAGGCACCAAGCTCGGGATTGAGAAGGTGGCCTTAAGTCATTGGCAAAGGGTACCCTAAGGTGGGTATTCCAGGGTTAGGGCAAAAGTGGTGGAGAATGTCATACTGAAAAATGAAAATTGGCTTGTTAATTAATTTGATTGTGATTATTAAATTGTTAGCCATATTTTTAAGATTTTGGTTGTTCCCACATACCAGTATATTTCGATATACTGACCGGCGTTTTGTTTGTCGGCGTTTTAGGAACCACCATTGAAAGAACAAACAGTAAAGTGACACATTGCGGAAAAAGAAATAAAGTACAAGGAGGATTAGATAGAGTGATTCAAGACTAGGATAGATAGATTTCCAAGGTTTTCAAAGGTAAGTAACATTTTAATTTTATACCAAATTCCAGTTAGTTACTAGAATTTCATAATTGTTATTGATTATTTGTCAAACTTTTGATCCTGTTAATTGAATAACGGCTCTGACCTTCGGGTCTCCCTTAATTGGGGGTTACCGGGAGGCGGGGTCGTTACAATTGGTATCAGAGCTTAGGTTCCTCAATTAATCTTTTATAATTATTAAATTTTACATATTTTATAGAACCCAAGGGAGTTATTAGAGGATTATCTGAAAGACAGAGGTGTCTAGAAAAGGATCACGACCGGGGGTTGGCAATATTTTCCTCCGCACCGCTAGTCGGAATATGAGGACTCCCGGATCCGTGTGACTGCCTGGCCAAAGTCTTAGGGTATGAATCAAAATAAGATACCTTTAGGACCCTCTCATCTTGTTCATCCCTTCTCGACTCAAATTCTGTTAAGGACCTTAAGGATTAGGGTTTCCTCTCTTCTCCTTGCTCTCTTGAGGTATGGGTAAGGTTGATAAGGATTAAGGAATCCTCCACCAAATTAATAAAAAGCATATAAATAGGATGACATGGACATAAGCTTAATAGAGTAAGCGTAAAAGGAATAGATACATGCTTAGGTCGTATGACATGAGTTGTCATTTCCCTCAGGAGAGACCTGAGGATAGACCTCCTTGGTAGGAGGATGAGTAGAGAGAGTTAGTCTTGGAGGTAGAGACCTCCATTAAAGGTAGAGACCTAGCACATCCTTTGAGGATGATGGTAACCCTAACCCTAAGTGAAGGTTAGAGAGAGAGATGACATGATGAGTTAGATGTCATGATTGACTGAGTGTTTGGTTGGTCATGCCTTTGGGATTCCATAAGAGGGTAGACGACCTAGTACCTTTAGCGACCCAACCCTGGAGAGGGTCATGCATGCCATAGCAAAGGATAGCTCCTTCGTGGATGAGGTTAGAGAACCTATAGTTACCCTATGGGCTTAGGCAAGTAGGGTATAGCTTGATGAAATCTTGGTTAAGAGATCACGATGGATGGCTTATGAAAGGGGTATGGATGCCAAACATGAGTTGAGCATAGGCTTCAACCACATAGGGGTATGATGTGAGCATGAGCCTTCATGGAGAAGGGACCTCTAGTAAGTATGGTTGGAGGTGGAATTAGCTCTAGAGAGAGGAAGCAGAACCCCAACAGGGTGGTTGGAAGTCTAAAACCCCGAAACTTGAGGGAGTTGAGGATGATGCGACCTAAGGGGAGGATAGTGGTTGCCTTACGCGTGACCCCTGAAAGCTGATGATACCTTGGTTGCCTTTAGAGGAACCAAACCCTAGAGGGAGGATGATGCTTCTAGTACCCATGGTATAAGTGGTTACCTGCTGGATGAGATAAAGAGTGCTTTAGACCCTGAGGAGGTTTAAGTAACCAGTTGTGAGGCTTTATACCTAGTTGGTTGCCCTAGAAGAGGACTCAACTACGAAGCATTGCTCGAATAGAAAGATCATGGAAGTGCATGACATACCTTGGACATGCTTGATTCGTGGTTAAGAGGTTGAGCATGTAGTTGGATACCCAAAGGAGAACTTAGGGTTCCTAGGCCTAAGAGGGGAAGCAGTGTATCTGATGCTCATGATGAGATTTGAGTCTCTATAGTTTCAAGCACGGTACTCCTCATGTGTAGAGGTAAAGGAAATCCCTTACGATAAGGGTATGTTTGATGAACCCCTCACAACTAGGTTGATGTAATGTTGAGGATGAGAACAAGTGTGACCTAGCATGGTTTTGTAGGTACGCTTGTGACTTAGTAATTGTTGGTTTAAGCATGCTCAAATGGATGTAAACCCTAAGGATGTTTGTGACCTTTGTTATAAAGGTGTAGTTTCCTCCCATCCTGGGAGAGCGACCCTTTGGTAGGGAGTTTACCAGTTTGGTTGGTTTTGAGGTAACTTAAGGAGGTTTCGTAGGATCTTGAGAAGATAAGTGAAGAGTACATGGCATGAGAATGAACCTATAGACCCATAGATAACCATCTCTATGTGCATGTGGATGTGTTACCATGGAGGTAACTGGTATGGGGCTCGGCCAAGGTAGGCAGGTCGCCATGACCCTTATGAAAGGATGAAAGTCAGCCCATGAATGCAAGAAAAGAGATGATGAATGCTTGGGTAAGGTTCTAAGTTGGACATGTACTATAATAGAATCCTAAGTCTATCCTAGGATCAGGTAGGGATAAGACCGATGGAAGAAGGAGTTGCCTAATTCCCTAGTTGCACATGACCGTAGGGTCGGGAGGTAACAACTATCATTGTCTGAGGGCCATGGGTTAGGAGATTGATCACCTTCATGAACTCATGGGACCCAAAGGGCATATGAGTAGGGAACTCTCTAGATGCATAAGGGAAAAGGGATGACCCCAAAAGTGTTGGCACCCTATATACCTAGAGGAGATGACTAAGGATTGTGTTGTGACCCAAGTAGGTTCGAGACTAGTTTTCCATGAAACTAACTTTGATATCATGATGTTTGTGATGTAGAGACATAAGTTGCACGTTTCAACTTAGAATTGAAGGTATACTGGCGATGTGGGGTGTATCATCTCTACTCGTGGAATAGGAAGAACTTTGTGTTTGGACGACCGCCAAATGCTTATTTCTTCTTGTTATGGGAGGGAGAGATGGGACAGTACGCATGCCATACACCAAGGATAAAAGATGATGTGAGTTGGAACGTTGCTACGAGGTATGAGGACAGAGATGATAACATACCTTGGTGGAGTGAATGATACATGTATGGTTTGCAAACAATAAAAGGAATAAGGTAGTCATCTTATAAGGATGCTTTTATCATGAGCTATGAGTCATACAAGGTTGAATTCAAAAACCAAGAGGATGGGCTAGAGTTTTCTCAATGAAGATAGACTTAGAGCTGAGATGAGATAATAAGTGGAATACATGGAGGTGCATGTCTTCAACTTTACCTAACACCTAGGGATAAGAAGTGGTAATGAATGCTCTGGAGAGATATAGTTGCCTAGTTTAGCTGGAACCTAGAAGAAGTTGATGTTGTTAGGCTAACCGTAAGTTGGGAAAAAGCTTGGATAACATTCAGGTGTGCCAATGGCAGTTGATCAAGTTAATCGTTGTATGGTTAGCCAGCCTAGTCTGTAATATAATGGAAGGATGGTTGTAGAACCTCAGATGTATCTCTTTGCAAAAGGAAAGTGATGCAATCCTGATGAGAGTTTTTTTTTTGAGGAATCATGACATACATGAGATCATGGTTTTAAGATCACCATACACAGTAATACTACAAAGCTAGTAAGTGACAGTAGCACTTTGGATGCTTAATATGAAGTTGCATGTGGCATGTGGCCATGCAAATCAGGGGTGAAGGACAAACACCATTAACCCAGTGCATGGATATAAAGTATAAAGAGTTTTGAGAGAGAATGGGAGTTCATCGCTATGGATGTTGTGAGTCTCCCCTAGACCAAGAAGGTCAAGATGCAATATGGGTTATGGTAGATCACCTTACCTAGATGACATGAGAAAGGAAGAGTACTGTCACGAGACAGATTCGGTTGAACTACTTAAGAGAGAAAGATGGTTCAACTACACCATGATATGAGTTCAAAAGTTCTTGGCTATGACCAAGGCTCACTCCCATGAGGTGGAAGTGGATACATGAAGAACTCGATGATAGTACAGTTTATCACCCTATACTAATGAACAGTATGATCCAGACTGGAGGGTCTGATGAGAGCATGTGTGCTCATTCAGGGTGATACATAGAGACAATTCTTAAGATGCAATGATAACCACCATAACCTTTATTGGGATGCAAGAAGTCTTATAGAGAGGATGTGTCGGTCACCACTTCAATAAGATGATGTTGGTGAAGGAGGCCTCACGAAGGTCAGAAAAGAACCACAGTGTGTGCAGATGAAGTCACTTTGATCGTGCAATGGCTGAGAGAGAGAGCCCAGTGGTGACATGAGTCACAAGCTGATGCAAAGCAGACTGACATGCAGTTCACTATGGGAGAATATGTGATGTGAAAATCCGACCCCTCTAAGCTACAGCTGAGAAAGCTGAGTCACCGATATATGGGTCCATTTGAGATGGATTGGTGGAGATGGTTGTTTTTATCCTTTCCCCTCAGGATAACATGATGTGTAATGTGTTCCATGAGTCCGATCTAGAGCACTATGTGAGGTATCCAGTCCATGTGTTGAGCCCTGAACCTATTCAGCTTTTGAGAGGCTGAAATGTCCTGAGTCACCTATGAGGGTATGATATACCAAGGTAAGAAAGAACTCAGATGGAAGAATATGAGATGATGAAGGTTCTTGGGAAGCACCATGGGAAAGGTGAAGCCACATGGGAGCCCTGATGGACATAAGAAAGGCTTATCCTGAATTGTTTGTTTGCTTGACGAAATTTTGAGGACAAAATTCTTATAAGAGGGGAAGGATGTTACAACCCCCAATTTTGGGTTCAATTTCTGAGAAATGTAATTTCTAGTACTACAAATAATTGAACAAATAATGATGTAATTTCATTTACAATAGCCTTGATGATTGTGTTGTGGGCTTTATTGGCTATTGGGCCCAATATCAAGGAAATTCCATTAATTAATGAATAATTGAGATTTGAGAAAAGAAAGATGTGGAAACCTCTAGGAGGCAAAAGAATGTAATACAAAGATGGATTTCATGCCTCTTGGGTTCCTTGGGTTCCAAGGAGTCCAAAGTTGCAAAGAAAAGCAATAAGAAAAGAAAAGATTAAGTAGGTATTTCTTTATTAGGAAAGAAATTGAAAATAATGATAAATGTGGGGAATAAGTGGAAAGAGGAATAATCGAGTTATCCTTGGTGGAATTTCGTATCCCAAGGATTCCTAATGTTAAAAGGAATACCAAAGAGGAAAATAAAAGAGAAATAAAGAGAAATATTCAAAAATAGATATTTTAATAAAGAAAAAGTAAGATAATAAGAAAAAGGATGAAAAAGAAGGAAATAGGCTAAGTACATATTCCCAAGAGGAGATTTCGATCCATTAAGGTTCCCTGAGGTGCAAGAAACTCAAAATAATAATATAATAGCAAAGGAAAGAGAAAATAGGTGGAAAATATATATAATTAAGAGATATCTTGCACTCAAATAAAAGTAACGTTTTCTTTGAGATAATGAGTCCAATTTTGGTAGAGAGATAGATAAAGTTATTATTAACTTCCCCTAAAAATTTGGGATTAATTGGATGAACGGTTTGAGAGATATGAATTTTATAAGTTTCCTAAAGTGTAAGGGATAATATTAAATGTCACAACTGATGTTCTAATATGAGGCTTGCTAGCCGTTGGATAAAGATCCAACGGTAGCTGCTTTTCGTTGCAGATTAGGAAAAAGGGAATAGGATAATGTGAAATCAATTCGTTAGATTGCTTTCCCTGATCATCCACGAGTCCTAAAAAGGCAATAGTTGATTTAGAGGGATTAATGCGAACCTTTACACCCTCTGTTTGCATAGTTGTCATGCGGGATTGGGATTTCCCCAAATCCCAGTTTGTTCATGAAGGAAAGTCTGTGGGATGTAATTTCTTGACAACCAGTATATATAGGAGGCCTCTTGAGGGGTCTTGATGCCCTTGCAATCCCATAAATACCACAGCTCCGAGTGGACGACAGATCTGGAGAGACTAGTGGGCGTAGAGGGTCCCTATTTCCCTGGCATCACGAACCACCAGACATGGGACAGCTCCAGGAACAGCCACCCTTGCGCGGCAGCGAGACATGGACGATGGAGGGCAGACTCTGTGGAGAGGCTCGATGGCCTCGTGTACCTGTGCGGGAGTCGGAGGTGAAGAAAGGGGGCGCCGCGATGGGCAGGTGGCCGCCACCCCGCCATGCTCTGTTTTATAGAGTAAACAGAGGGCGGACTGCGCGCGTGAGGAAGACAAAGGCTGAGCGGGTCAGCCGGGTCAGACAGGAATCAGACCTAGGTGACGATCCGCGAGCCAGGAGGTGGATCGCATGAAAATGAAGCAAACCGCTGATGTGGCAGACCACGATTGGCCCAAAGGAATTATGTGAATGTTGAACTGCTTCTTGGATTACTTGCTTGCTTGGAATTGTTATTAGCTTGTTGCATCTACAAATTAGGTATGTGGTTAATTATGAATAACCGCCTTAGTTTCTTGATGATTTTCCAGATGGTTAATCGCATTGAATGCAAATTATCTGTTGGATGTTCATACTTGCAAATCATAAAGTCACTATGATTATCACATTAAAAAAAATAGAAGTATGGATTCTCGCACCTACATGCCACCCTGATGGATGATGCCAAAGGTCAGGCCCAGATGGGTAGACCAATGGACACCTTGAGTGCTGACCCCAGGCACCAAGAAGGTGGCCTATGATATTGCATGACTAGTGGGCACCATGAGTGGTGACCCCCAGGCACCAAGCTCGGGATTGAGAAGGTGGCCTTAAGTCATTGGCAAAGGGCACCCTAAGGTGGGTATGCCAGGGTTAGGGTAAAAGCGATGGAGAATGTCATACTGAAAAATATAAATTGGCTTGTTAATTAATTTGATTGTGATTATTAAATTGTTAGCCATATTTGTAAGATTTTGGTTGTTCCCACATACCAGTATATTTCGATATACTGACCGACGTTTTGTTTGTCGGCGTTTTAGGAACCACCATTGAAAGAACAAACAGTAAAGTGACATATTGCGGAAAAAGAAATAAAGTGCAAGGAGGGTTAGATAGAGTGATTCAAGACCAGGATAGATAGATTTCTAAGGTTTTTAAAGGTAAGTAATGTTTTAATTTTATACCAAATTCCAGTTAGTTAGTAGAATTTCATAATTATTATTGATTATTTGTCGAACCTTTGATCCTGTTAATTGAATAACGGCTCTGACCTTCGGGTCTCCCTTAATTGGGGATTACCGGGAGGCGGGGTCGTTACAACCTGTCATTGAAAGCTTGAAACATTTCCACTTTCTAATCATATCTTTCAATTTATCTAAGCATTCATGGAAGTGGATTCTTTGTAGATTGCCACTAGTCAAAGGATAACCTAGGTACTTTGTAGGGAAGTGCCCTAGATTAACGCCAATTAGGTTAGCAATTTAATATTTGTTCCTACAAGATTTTGACAAATAGACACTAGTATTTACTTCGTTCATCTTCATATCAGAGCAGTTGTCAAATTCATTCAGGATGTTTTTTAAGTTTAGGATGTTGTAAGGTTTAGCTTTAATGAAGACCGGTACGTCATCTAGAAAAAGCAAATGTAACATTATTGGTGTTTTATTGATTGTATATGTCTTTATTAGGCTTTTTGTCTCATCGTTGAGTAGTATTTTACTCAATCCTTACGTTGCTATTTTAGAAAGTAGAGGAGAAAAGGGGTTGCCTTGACTTAAGCCATTAGAATTCGTGAATAGACCTTTAGAAGAATCATTTATCAGGAGTGAGAACGATGGAGTAGATACACATTGTTTAACCATTGTTATCCATTTCTCACAGAAGCCCAATCCTTTCAATCTGCTCCACAAATAGTCCCATCTAATGGAATCATATGCCTTCGTGATGTCTAATTTAAGACAAGTAGATGGTGTACTTCATTTGAGATTGAAATTCAATGTGAATTTAGCCTCCAGAAGAGAGTAGTCCCCAATCCTTCTCCCTTGTATGAATGCACCTTGATAAGGGGATATAATGTTAGGAAGAATCTTGACTAGATGGTGTGTCATGCTTTTGGTGATGATATTATAGATCATTGAACAACAAGCAATGGGTCGAAATTCTACAAGCAAAGATAATATTTCCTTCTTAGGAATTAAATCAAGAAAAACATGGTTTCTTGACGCACCATGTTTCCTCCATTAAAGAACCATATGATTGCTTCAAATAGATCCTCCTTGATTATCTTCCAGTTCTATCTATATAAAAATTCATTAAACCCATTTGACGCCAGGCTTTTGTTAGCTCTAATGTTGTTGTTAGCTTTGAAGATTTCCTCCTCATTCGGTATTTGACATAGGATATCATTGTTGTCATCAATGATAAGTTTGTCCCAATGGATTAACTCCTCATACTCCGGATAAGGTTCATTATACATGTTACCGAAGAACTTTTTGTTCTCATTGGTAATTGCCTCATCATTGTCAATGAAATTACCTTGATCATCATAGAGCTCAATTATTGTGTTAATGGCATCTTTTCTTTTGGCAGTGGCTTTGTATAGTTTTGTGTTACTATTCCCATTCTTGATCCACTGCATCCTGCACATCTACCAATAAAACATCTCCTCGGCTTTGTCTGGAGTTTTGATTATATCCATATTGGTTCTTTCAGCCTCAATAAGTTGAATGTCCATTGGGTTCCTTCTAAGGACTGAGGTGATATCAGACAATTCATGTCATTCTTTTTGTAGTAGGTTGTTGATGTTGACATATTTACTCGACCAACATTTAAGTTCCCACTTCACATTCTTGAGCTTCTGAATAAAATAGTAGAGTGGGTTTCCATTAATTGGTTTAACCCAAGCTTCTTCAATGACCTTTGGTACAACCAGGATGATCTTGCCATAAGTTAAGGAACCTAAAAGGTCAACTTTTCTTTGGCATTTCTTTGAGGTTTACATTAATCGCAGCATGGTCAATAAATTTATATGTAAGCAGTTTAGACTTTGTACCTGGGAATTTGGTTAACCAATTGTCATTAACCAAGGATCGGTCCAGTTTGCAAGCAATCCTCTTAGATTTAGCTAGCTTATTACTCCATGTAAAGATTTCTCCACCAATAATGGGTAGTTCAGTTAGACCAACATTATCAATGATTGAGTTGAAGGAGCTTAGTACTGCATTGAGTACCTCCATTCCTCTTGCTTTCTCTTCTCGCTTCCTTATATTGTATAAATCATTGATGACCATCCATAGGTCATAAGTTTGTTGAGACAAGATCATCAATTTGTCCCATAACTCAGCTCTCTGAGCCATGAGGTTATAGGTGTAGATTGCAGTCAAGTTGATGTGCCAACTGTTGGCTAAATTGGACATTAATGTACCCTTTGTTTTGATGATGATATACATTTCATACTTGTAGATCTAACATGCTATTTGAATATTTTAGGGATCAACGTAATAAAGAAGTTCTACTAAGTGGAAAGATGAAGATCAATGCAAATAGAAGATCAAATGTGTTTAGTTGTATATTGTTCATGATTGTACTCAAATGTAAACACTTGTACAAAAACATGATGTACAAGTACTTAGACATCATGTAAATCAAGTGTTAGATCTTCCCTATCCACTTACAATCCTTAGTTAGGTTTTCCCCTAGAGTTAGAGTTACCATCACTCATTGAAAAACACACTTAATAGGTGATTCACAAGACTGAAATAGAGACATCCTCAGTCGAGAAACTCATCGGTCAAGACACACTCGATCAAAGTTTTTGTCTTCTGGGAACCACCTCGTTTGAACTTATGAGCATTACTCAATAACTTACATATTTGTGCTCTAAAATGAGTTTCAGTCAAAAATACTATCGACTGAGCAAACCTCGGTCCAAGGTTTGTGACTGTTAGACCAAGTTGTTAGTAGTTGAGAATTGAAAATAGACGTTTCTACATACTTGCCTTAAACCCAGCCTCGGTCGAAGAAATGCTCAACCGAGACACTGCTCAGTCGACAAACTTGTCGATCGAGAAGGGTTCTAGATTGTTCTTTTAAGAAAGAACAAATTAGCCATTGTTAGCCAACTAATGTACACCTAACTGCTAGATAAATACTAAGAAAACTCTAGAGACTCCCTACAACGTCCCTAAGTACTTGGAAACCATTCCTATGAATAGGAGAGGCCTTAGGACACTTAAAGAACCTAAGGTACACTTGAGAATACATTCTTGTGAGCAACAAAGCTAAGCAACACTTGCCATTTTATTCTACAAGCTCCAAATTTGTTTCCTATAGCCATATCTTCTTAGCCACCTAATAGCAACGTCCATCCTAAGTGGTTTGAGAGGTCTAATGCTTCATATAGTATCAAAGCACTATACACAATTGGTGTACTTCCTTTCTTCCAATCCCCCTTGACATGTTGAAGATACTTGTGCTCCTTGGCTACTCCAAGTTGTGGAGGCTACGTGAAGGAGCTTGGTTGAAGCTACTTCTTGGTGGAGAAGTGTGCTTCAAAGGGTGCTTGAGATTACTTCAAGAAGGCAGCTTCAAGGAGGTTGGAGCTACTTCTAGTTGAAGGCTATCTCAAGGTGGTGGAGATACTTCAAGGAGAAGAAGGTTTCTCTAAGGGCTTGGAGTTACTTCAAAGAAGGTTGCTTCAAGGAGGTTGAGGTTACTTCTAGGAGAAGGCTAATTCAAGGAAGGTGATTGTATTTTATTGTAACATCCTTTAGAGGTAAATAAAATTAATCACTTTCAAAATTCCAATTAGAGAGAATTGGGTAGTGGACTGACAACCTTTGATTCAAAGGTTGGAACCACTCTGAATCGAAGTGTCTTCCTTGTTTCCTCCTCCTTCTTTGGTTGAGTGTTTAATTATTTTTAAATTATCAAAATTCTCTATTCACTCCCCCTCTAGATCTTTCAATTGGTATCAGATCAGGTCTTCAAGGAGCCCTAACAGGTCTTGAAGAATGGGGGACAACTTTCTTAGCAACCTCAACCTTGAAGGAACTCATGTGACTCAGCCACCACCCTTTGATGGAAGCAACTACACCTATTGGAAAAGAAGAATGCAATTCTACTTATAAGGGTTCAGCCTAGATCTATGGAGGATGGTATCTACACCTTATGTACTTCCCACAATTGAATATGCAACATGGGATCCATATACGGTAAAACAATTTTAATTGAATGCAAAAGTGGTAAGCATACTATATTGTTTTATTTCTATGAGTGATTTTAATAGGATATACATGTGAAATGGCTTATGATATATGGCATCAACTTTCAATAACACATGAAGGTACCACCCAAGTTAAAAAAAATACCAAAATTAATATGCTTAAATAAAAGTTTGAACAATTTCGTATGCAACCTAATGAATCTATTAGTGAAATGTATGCAAGATTTTCTTCCATTGCTAACAGCTTGAGTGCATTAGGTAAGTATATAAGTGAAGAATATCAGGTGTCAAAAATCCTTAGATCTTTGCCTCCAAAATACAAGCCAAAGGTGACGGTCATTGAAGAAGCTAATGATCTCAACACAATGAGGATGGAGCAGCTCATTGGCAACCTATAAACTCATGAGGTCACCCTTAAAGAAGAAGAAAGATTGGAGACCAAACTTCAAAAGGGAAAAAGGAAGGACATTGCCTTAAAAGCTACAAAAAAGGCTCGATCAAAGGTTATCACTCAAGAAAGTGATGAAACAAGTGAAGGATATGATGAAGAAGATTCATTCATTGTAAATGGTAAGAAATATAGAAGGTATAAATCTAACAAAAATTCTAGTGCTTCTTCCTCTTCTTCCCTTAGGTGTTTTGAATGCATCAAGAAAGGTCATGTAAAGAATGAATGTCCTAAAATCAAGAAAGGGAAAAAATCTTCCTTCAAGAAGAAAGAAAAGGGAGATAAAGCTTACAAAGCTGCTTGGGATGAATTAAGTGATGACAGTGAAAGTGGAGAGGAAGAAGTGGAATGTCTTATTTATAAGGAAGATGAAAATGAAGACTCAAGTGAGGTAAGCCTTATTGAATTATCTAAAGATGAATTAGTTACTAGTCTTCAAGAAATACATGATAAATATGTTGATTGTAAAAAGAAATTGAAGAAGCTTACAAAAAAATGATGATTTGCATGCTAAGTTATATATTCTTTCTTCTGAAAATGAAAGTATCATATCTGAAAGAGATACTTTAAAATCCTCCATAAATGATCATAATATCAAATTGATTGTTATAGAGACAAACTATAATTATCTTTGCCAAGAAAAGGTTGAATTGCTTGCTAAAATAAATGACCTTCAAGCTCAACCCATTATATGTACTCATTTGGATTATGATGTTATTAGCAAAGTAATAGATAGTTTGTTATCTAAATTAGATCAAGAAAAGTTAGACATTAAAAGGAAAATGGATGAAATTGTTAAGTTGCAAAAAGATATTAGTAGCTTGAAAAATAATGACATTCTTGATAAAATCCTAAAGGATTCATCTGATCAAATTGGGAGGAGAGGCCTAGGTTATGTGCCCAAAGATAAATCCTATCAAAAACCTAGAGCTAGAAAGGCACAAGTACCTAATACCAAAGTCATGTATGTACCTAAAAAAAACTAGATCGTAACCACAATTTTAAAAAGAGAAATGAAATTGATTTCATATGTTGTCATTACTGTTTACGTCTTGGACATTACTCATTTTCATGCACTTACAAAAAATGGCGATAAATTTTTTAGTTTGGGTTCTAAAACCACAAACTTAGAAACATGGAATACTTAGTTGAGATTTGACCTAAATCTTAATTTGGAAATCTTATCATCTTATCTCAACTAAACTATGCTTTAACTTGCATATGCTTTTATGATTTGATTGGAAATGATAAAATGATTTGCTTGAAATTGATAAACTTACTAAAAACACATAGAACCTTATATTGGTCAATAAAGTGTTTGACCAAGAACCTCTCCGGTCAAAGAAATAATCGACCAAGGAGCATTCTATCAAAAGTCACATTTTTTGGCAAATCCTTCCGGTCGACAAATGTTTCGAACGAGAAAACTTTCAATCAAGGAAATAGTCGATCGAGTATAGTTGTGTAAAGAAATTGTTATTAAAAAAATAAACATTTGACTATATATATTCAACCTTGTTGCTCATAACCTAAAAAAACTCTTCATAATAAGCTATTCTAAAATATAAAATGGTTTAATAAATATTCCTAACCAAAAGGACCACCACATGGGTACCAAAATCTATCTATTTTGTAGGGTTGGGTGGTTGATAGTGGTTATTCCAAATATATGACTGGAAACAAGGAGGCTTTCCAAGCATTTGAATAAAAGAAGAGTGGAACAATCACATTTGTAGACAATGCCAAAGGTAACATTATTGGAATAGGTAATATTGGTACAAATCTTCAAATTAAAAATGTCCCACTTGTTGATGGATTGCATCATAACTTGATTAGTGTTAGTCAATTATGTGATAGTGTCTATGATGTTCTATTTAAAAAATCTTGTTGCAAACTACTCATAGAGAACACCAATGATGTTGTTTATGAAGGACAAATAATAGGAAATCTATATACACTTAGACCTAATTCTATGCAAGCTATTATTGGAAAATGTCTTCTTGTAAATGATGAGCCTTTACAATTATGGCATAGAAAATTAGGCCACGCAAGCTCACACGTTATCAAAAAGTTTATTAAATATGATCTAGTTCGTGGTTTACCTTAACTCTCTTTTGATAAACCTAAAAATTGTGAACCATGTAGTTTAGGCAAGCAAAGTAAAACTTCTTTCAAATCCAAAACCTTTCTTAGTACTACTTGGTCATTAGAACTCATTCATATAGATATATTTGGTCCTATGAGGACTCAATCTATCAGTGGCAAAAGATATTGCTTTGTTAGTATTGACGATTATAGTAGATACACATGGGCTCATTTTTTTTCAACCAAAGATGATATAGTCAGAATATTCATTCAATTTTGTTCTAAAATTGAAAATCAACTACAAAACAAAATATGCACCATTAGGAGTGATCATGGTGGGGAATTTGAAAATCACATCTTTTAAGAATTTTGTGCATCCCAAGGGTACACTCATAATTTTTCAGCTCCACACACCACAACAAAATGGGATAGTAGAAAGGAAAAATCGGTCTTTACCAGAAATGACTAGAACAATGTTACTTGAACATAATACACCTAAAACCTTTTGGGCTGAAATAGTAAATACAACATGTTATGTATTAAATCGTGTAACAATTCACTCCCATATTAAGAAAACTCCTTATGAACTCCTCTTCAACAAGAAACCAGGAGTAGACTATTTTCATACCTTTGGTACACCTTGTTACATCTTAAATTCAAACGATGATAGAGATAAATTTGACCCTAAATCACCAAAAAGATTTGTATTGGGATATTCAACTTTTAGTAAGGCATTTACAATCTACAATACTATACCTAGAAAAGTTGAAGAATCAATTCATATCACATTTCATGAAATGACAACACAAAATGCTAAAAATGAAATTGAAAATGAAAACTTAAATGATATTACTCGTCAAATTGAGGATCTAGCCATATAAACAAAAGATGATCAAAATTTTGAAATTGAACAACACAATGAATCAAAACAACTTACTCCTAGATTATCAAGGATCATCCTCAAGACTTAATCATAGGAAATCCTTTTGATAAAGTAAAAACCCGATCATCATTTAGATATGTTGCAAACATGGCCTTTGTATCAATTGTTAAACCTAAAAAGCTGAGTGAAGCCCTAAAGGATGAGTATTGGATAATGGTTATACAAGAATAAATAAATAAATTTACTAAAAACAACATAACAGACTTAGTTCCTAGACCTCAAGACAAAACCATCATTGGAACTAAGTGGGTTTTTTGAAAGAAACTTAATGAAGCCGTGGAAGTATTTATAAACAAATCTAGGTTGGTTGCTCAAGGATATAATCAACAAGAAGGGATAGATTTTGATGAAACTTATGCCCCTGTGGCTAGACTTGAAGCTATTAGAATGTTATTATCTCTAGCTGCCCACCAAGACATTAAACTAGTCGAAATAGATGTAAAAAGTGCCTTTCTAAATGGAATCATTGAAGAGGAAGTCGATGTTGCTCAACCACCTGATTTTGAGATTCTTGACAATCTTGACCATGTTAAGAAATCTCTTTATGGTCTAAACCAAGCACCATGAAATTGGTAGGAAAGACTTAAAAACTATCTATTTGATAATGGTTTCTCCATTGGAAAATTAGATTCCACTTTATTTTCCAAAACATATGAATCAGATTTTCTTGTTGTTCAAATATATGTTGATGACATCATCTTTGGTGCTTCAAATGATTCATTATGTAATCAATTCAGTGATATCATGCAAAAAGAATTTGAGATGAGTCTAATGGGATAATTAACATCCTTCTTTGGTTTTCAAATAAAACAAGCCGTCAGAATTTTAATAATCCAAGATAAATACACCAAGGAACTCTTAAAATGATTTGGTATGGAAAATTACAAACATGATACCATACCCATGTCCACTTCTTCTAAAATTGACAGGGATGAAGATGGTGAACCCATTGATGATTCCTTATATAGGGTCATGAATGGTAGTTTGCTATATTTGACCACTTCTAGAGTGAATATCATGTTGTCTGTTGGACGTTGCGCTAGATTTCAATCAAAAGCAATGCACTCTCATTTTCAAGCCATCAAAAGAATTTTAAGATATCTTGCCAGTACTATCGACTATGGTTTGTGGTATCCCAAAGGACAATCACTGGATTTACAAGCTTACACTGATGTCGATTATGTTGGTTGTAGACTTGATCGCAAGAGCACAAGTGGTAGTTGTTTCTTAATAGGATGAGCCTTAGTATCTTGGTTTAGTAAGAAATAAAATACAGTTGCCCTATCTACCAGTGAAGCTGAATATGTGGTTGTTGGATCATGTTGTGCTCAAGTACTTTATATGCAACAAGTTTTGAATGAGTATGTCTTTGCATTTTATTCTATGTTGATTTTCTGTGATAACACTAGTGCGATAAACTTGTCTCATAATCCGATTTTACATAGTCATGCCAAGCATATTGAAATTAGACATCATTTCTTAAGAGATCATATTTCTAAAAATAATATATCTCTTCATCATGTTGATACTGAAGAGCAATTAGTTGATATCTTTACCAAACATTTTTCTCTTGATCAATTTCAATATATTAGAAAGAGGTTACTCGTGACTCCCGTAGAAGATGTTTTCTTTGATATATGTGCTCAAAAATCTTGATAAACTTTTGAATTGAATTCATGCAATTTTTAGTGCATATACTTTTAGAACTATTCCTTTGCTTAGTTACAATAATATATATCATGAACAAGCACTTAAACAAGCTCAAATCAATGCAACAAAACTACTCATAGTATCATGATCAATCAACAAAATTGTGGACCGAGAAAGTCCTCGGCCGAAAAATTTCTCAATTGAGTTTCACTCAGTGGGACCCTCGGCTGACTATGCAAATCTCAATCGAAATTCTTCTAGAAACCTCTTGAACTGGAAAATTTTGCACAAAAACCCCTCAATCGAAAATATTTTTGACCGAATCCTCAACCGTTGTGCCAAAAAATTCAAAATTTCAACGTCGACTGACTAACCATTACAAAGAGCCATTAGAAAAGAGTCGTTGGGCTCTCGGTCGACAAAATTGTTGACTGAGCAGGTCCCTATTTTGCTATAAATGGCACCCCAATCTGCCCACTTTCTTCACACCTCAATTGCTTTCTTATCCATCCCTTCTCTAGTGTTTCTTAGAGCTAGTATATAGCAAAATTCATCCTCTACTATCTCTAGCTCTTCTTCCACCTCACTTTGCTCATGATGGCCTCCTCTTCAGCTTGCAGTGGGAAGAAGCAAGTTGCTGCAAGAAAGGGAAGGACGATCTCTCTAGCTTTGAGCGTCATCAATGACATTCCCTTCAATGACGTTTTTGTTGGAGAACGCTATCTAAATCTCACTTTGAATACTCCTCTTCCTCGATGCCGGTGGACCTCAATAACTTCATCGTGCTTCTTGACCTCTCCGAGCTCTTAAAGGTGCACAAATTGACAGAGTTCCTTACCCCATCCTTCCATTTCTGGCCCACCCAAGCCGTTAATGAGTTCTATGTTAACCTTACTAGGGACTCTAACGAGCCATTTTCTTTCACCTCCAAGTTTTATGGGTTAGCTTTCCATTTCTCCAAAAATGACATCCTTAAAATGCTAGATATATATGTGGAAGAGTATGGAGAATTCATAGACCTAACCATCAGAAATCCTATATCTGAATTCTCCACTGATGATAACACCATTAGCCTAGGTGACATCAAAAAGGCTATTTTCCTTCCTAATACCTCATCTCATGAGCATAGGGGAACTAATTATGCTACATATTTAACCCTTGAAGAAAGGATAGTGAACCTAATTATTTCCCATAACATCTACCCTAGAGCCAACAAAATTGAAATCCCACAATTTAGGATGTGCCTCATCTATGATATACTAGAAAGCATTCTTGTGAACTTTATCTACATCATTCTATCCAATATGTTTGAATTTTCAATACACTCTTGACAAAAACCTAGAGGACTTAGGCTACAAGTGTGGTAGGTGTCCTCAAAGACTTACCAAAAACATTGTGGATAAAATGGGAATTGATTTTGGGCATAAGAGAGCTAGGACCGAAGGGGATACATCCACTAAAGTAAATCCTCCACCTCCTAATCCTCCTAGCTACTCCATATAAAATCTATCCAATGATGTTTTCTATATCAAAGGGGCCACCTGTCACCTTGGGAGACAATTAGACTATGACCACCATGCCATGACCTATCTCAACCAAAGAATGCAAGCTTTGTCTCCCAATATTACTGACACATATCCTTATCCACTCTATCCTGGGAGCCTCTATCATTTTAACCCTTCAATCCAATACACCCAAGTTCCACCACCACCTTCACATGATCTTTCCCATACCCAATACTCACCCATGAAACTCCAGGACATAACTGGTCACTTCAGATTTGATCAGGCACCTATATTTCTGGAGGCATATGCTCTTACCAAGATAGGTGCACTTAATTGGAAAACACTTGTCAAGTACTATGGTGATGCTCCATTTATTGGGAAAAATCCTAAGGTTGATGTAATCCTAAACTCTTCCAAGTGATGATGTCCTATGTAGTGAGTATTAAAGCTTATGTAATCACTTTATTTAAGCTTATGTTGTTATCCTATGTTGTCATCAATGAAATTGAGCTTGTTTGTGTTCACTTGTTCATGATAGTAAATATTTATATTGTGGCTTTCATTGGACATTTTTCACCACTTTTTTTTCTCTTTACAACTTGTATATATATTGAAGGGGAGTATCACATTCAAGGGAAGTAAGTTTAAAATGATTACATGGATATCTTTTTGAAATGACAAAGGGGAAGAAATAATATAATACAAAATAAATGAGTTTCATAATCTCTTGCCTTGACATTAATTGATGCTACGTTTCCTTAAGAGATGGATACTATGTTCCATATCTCTTTAGGAATAATTAACACACACTTTATGAAAACAAGAGAACCTTTTTCATCTCAAGGAAATCACATGTATGAAACTTATCTCATTTAAATTCTTTTGATTATATTTTAGAAATGTCTGTCATCTTGAAAAGGGGGAGATTGTTGGCTAAATTGTACACTAATATACCCTTTGTTTTGATGATGACAAATATTTCATACTTGTGGATCTAACGTGCTATTTGAGTATTTCAGGGATCAAGATAATAAGGAGGATCTACTAAGTGGAAAGATGAAGATCAATGCAAATAGATGATCAAATGCACTTAATTGTATATGTGTTCATGATTGTACTCAAATGTAAACACTTGTACAAAAATATAATGTACAAGTACTTAGACATCATGTAAACCAAGTGTTAGATCTTCCCTATCCACTTACAACCCTTACTTAGGTTTTCCGCTAGAGTTAGAGTCACTGTCACTCATTGAAACACACACTTAATAGGTGATTCACAAGACCAAAATAGAGACATCCTCGGTCGAGAAACTTGTCGGACAAGACACACGCAGTCAAAGTTTTTGTTGACCAAGAACCACCTCAATTGAAATTATGAGAATTGTTCAATAACTTACACATTTGTGCTCTAAAATGGGTTTCGGTCAAAAATATTATCCACCAAGAAAACCACGGTCCAAGGTTTGTGACCATTATACCAAGTGGTTAGTAGTTGGGAGTTGAAAATAGAAGTTGCTACATACTTTCCTTAAACCCAGCCTCAGTAGAAGAAATGCTTGATCGAGAAGGGTTCTAAATTGTTCTTTTAAGCACAAACAAATTAGCCATTGCTAGCAACTAATGTACACCTAATGGCTAGTTAAGCACTAAGAACACTCTATAGACTCCATACAATGTCCCTAAGTACTTGAAAACCATTCCTATAAATAGAAGAGGCCTTAAGAAACCTAAAGAACCTAAGCTACAGTTGAGAATACATTCTTGTGAGCAACAAAGCTAAGAAACACTTGCCATTTTGTTCTACAAGCTCTAAATTCATGTTTTATATCCATATCCTCTGAGCCACCTCATAGCAACGTCCATCCTAAGTGGTTTGAGAGGTCTAACACTTGATATAGGATCAAATCACTATGCACAATTGGTGTACTTCCTTTCTTCCAATCCCCCTTCACATGTTGAAGCTACTTGTGCTCCTTGTCTACTCCAAGTTGTGGAAGTTGCTTGAGGGAGATTGGTTGAAGATACTTCTTGGTGGAGAAGGATGCTTCAAAGGGTGCTTGAGATTACTTCAAGAAGGAAGCTTCAAGGAGGTTGGAGCTACTTCTAGGTGAAGGCTATCTCAAGGTGGTGGAGCTACTTTAAGGAGAAGAAGGTTACTCTAAGGGATTGGAGTTACTTTAAAGAAGGTTGCTTCAAGGAGGATGAGGCTAATTCTAGGAGAAGGCTACTTCAAGGAAGGTGATTGTATTTTATTGTAAAATCCTTGAGAGGTAAATAAAATTAATCACTTTCAAAATCCCAATTGGAGATAATTGGGTAGTGGACTGACAATCTTTGATTCAAAGGTTGGAACCACTCTGAATCGAAGTGTCTTCCTTGTTTCCTCCTCCTTCTTTGGTTGAGTGTTTAATTATTTTTAAATTATCAAAAATCTCTATTCACTCCCCTTTAGATCTTTCACAAACCACCTTTGTTAATACAACAACAAGTAATCGGTTGGTCGTCCATGTCAAGGACTTGTAAATCCTAAGATTTTGGATTCCATCCAATCCATACTCTGCCATTGGGATTATGTGCATGGTTCATGAAGTATTTCCATCCGGTTGGAAAGAGCTTAGTAATGGTATTACTCTTGGTAATTTTGATTTTAGTTTCAACTATTGTAGAAATGGAAACTTTAATATATATGATTGAATTGCATACTTCCTTCTTCTTCTGTGGCTTCCCTGAGCCATGGACATTTGTCATAATGATAGTCATGATTGGACTTACCAGAAGAAAGGGTCTTCTGTCCATTCACTCTCGTAAATCCAACAAATGAATCATCTTTAATGTTGACACTAGTTTCTTTGTTATTCTGGTTTTTTTCCCAGAATTCCCTGCTCCATCTTTGTTAGGGACTCCTCTAACAATCTGACTTGCAAACTATTTCTCCTTCATTGGGTGTACTGGTTCTTTCTTAGGTACAAGATCTTCCTCCCTATCTTGGCTTCCCCATGTTCAGGTTCCTTCATTTTCTCTTGATTAGATTCTAGCACCTTCTCCTTCTCATGTTCTTTCCTAGATTATGGTACTTTCTCCTTTTTTGCTACAGGTTGCCTCTCAACCCAGATCTAGGTACTTTGATTTTTTCCTGCACTATGTGTGTGTATGTCTTTCTACTTTGTGCTCAACACCTTATGTGTTGACCCGCTTGTTTCACATACATTTTAGGCCCATAAATACCTTGGGAGTTGTTGTCTTGGTGAGCTATGTTTAGGTGTACTTGATTGTAAGACCCTAGCTCGGTGTAGAAGAGAATACTTGTTTAGTTGTACTCTTCTATATGTAATTGAAAAATCTTACAATAAAAATGTTACTATTAATATACTTGTTTATTTTTGATATTATGGTGGTGATTTCATATTGTTATTTGTATGTATGTTAATATTTTATGCTTCCACAATTTCCCTTTTATATTACCATGTTAGGGACATATGTTCGGGTCATTAGCCATTGACTTTCTAGTCATTTGGAAGTGAATTTCTGTAATAAACAATTTTTTGATAGATTGTATCAGAGCATGAACAATAAATATACCAAACATTGCTCACATGAAATACAAATTAAAATCAACCTTACATCTCAAACCTATAAATATATAATTAGCCTTATTAATGTGATCATCTTCCTCCCTAGTGTATTTCACAATGTAGAGTTCTCAACTATAAATCAAATGGTGTAGAAGTCTCCTCAACCAGAGCTATGAGTGCAAAGTTATGGCCATTTGAATCCGCTCACTCGTAATCATCAAATTAATTGATTTATCTCAATTTTGATCCTAAATGGGCCTAATATTGGGCCTACGACCCAACGGGGCTATGCTTTCTCCCCCTCTCTTTTTTGATCTATCAATGACACCCCTTCGACCAAGTGCCTTGGATCCCAACCCCCTAATCTAATGGCTAGGATATCATTTGCTAGCTTGGTTTGTATTGTAGAAGTTGCTACAACATGGCTCCTTTACCACAACCAATTATCTTTGAGCCTCGACTGTTTTGAGCTATTGAAAGTCTCAAACGTCTCTTTCTCACATTTTCTTCCCTCTATTGCACCCTGGGGAACGACTAATACCTCCTTCTTTCACTCCCTCCTTTGTTGTGTTTGTAGTAACATTTGTGGCGACCCCTCTTGAGTGTGCTAGCCTTGATGCTCCCTCAACCCCGATGATGGTTCCCCCAAGCTCATGAGAGGATACCAATCATAGTTTGTGCCTCAGTGGGGTCCTTGATATCCTTTACCACTTCCACTCTTGGAGATCTAGAGGGTTGCAACCAGGGGACCCCCACACGCACAACTAGACATGCGAACATGAGATGGGTGGGTGGGATTGATCCCAGCCATTAATCGAGCCAGGGTCCATCATGGACAATCATCTAGCAGTGTGGGTTCGGAATTCCCACTTGCCACCTTTTACCTCTATTACCTCACCCAGTGACTGGGCACGACATATGAGAGCCACTCATCATGCCTTGGTCCATTGTTGACCTCAATCGAGTTGTTGTCCTTGAGCAACAAATATTATGGTAATTTCCCTTGTAGTCAACTATGAGTTTTTGATAAAAATGTTCAACAACCAATAATTATCTCATATTGTGGCCAAATGAAACAAAACTATAAACCAAATCAATCAGCTCAATGAGATCTACACAATGAACTTGGCCCCGAGCCTAATTTATTTTATTTCTTATTAGTTCCTTAAAAGATGATAAATTTAGTCTTTATATGAAATCAATGTATTATTATGATATCTTTGATATGAAATCTTCCCTATGATCCCTATATCAGTAACTTGGTTCTTCTTTCAGACTAATGATGGTCCTAAGTAACTTTCCTTCTCTTATGTTAACCTAAATGCACATATCTGACATATTATGAATATTAATGATACTATGCTCTATTGTGCTAATCTTGCATCATAATGTGACTAACGCCTAACCAACCTTGAAATTAGTAAGATATGACCCTCATGACACTAATGTCACCCCCTAATCCCTTTCTTTCTATGTTTGTCTATAGGTCTTGATTTTTTTAAAATATAACTCCTTTATGTTTATGCATGATTCAAATGTTATGTTTGACCTACCTTGTGTGTCACAGTCCTTTATATCCTTGAAAACATTAATATCATGATGTTCTGAGACCCTATGTCTAAGTTTCACCCATTGTTTGGAAATGGTAGTGGTGTTGACCTAGTGTGACACATATGACTCGATTGCTTTACTGGTACCCTAATCTCTATGTGAAACTTATTAGTATAATATCCCCTCTCAAATCAAAGTCTAATACCACTGTATTTGGATGTTCCACCTAAGTTACATGTTGAACCCTTTTGGCATATGTTTGTATGTATGTTGACGTGTTAATACCAAGTTTGGGCAATGATGCCTAGACACTATGGGACATGCATGCAACTTTTAAAGTACTTCTTATGTCCGTATATTTTTTTATCTAAACCACCTTTAATGTTTGGACCCGTTGGCATGGTGATCCTTAACCTTTATTGCCCTATTATGAGTCTTTTAACCTTTAAATATGCATAAGTGACAAGAACCTTGAAATGATCATATGAAACGTATGGAGCATAAGGATGACTTGAAACTTGGACCACACCTTTACAATGCACCCTAAATCGGTATAAGATCATAAAATATACAAATAAGCAACTTGTAACCTAACTTAACCAAAACCCTAAAATGGATCTAGTTAGGGTTAATGATGAGAATCTAATACATGTATGCAATCTTGTTCAAAATGGGGTGTGTCTTGTGTCTATATGGTCAAGGATAGATTAAGTTATCTTTATATGTGTATGCTTGTTACTTGCTCAAGTATTCCCACTGTATTTTTATCTTTACTCGCTATATGGCTTGGTTTGTAGGTACAACAATTTGGCATCAAAATGGGGAGAAAATGCTATCATAACATCCATCAACACATTTCCCAATCATCTAGACATTCAGAAAATCAATGTTGTTGAAACTGATAAAGACACTTCATGTCTTAATAAAGACACCATGTGTCTTATTAAAGACATGTCATGTCTTATTAAAGACACCCTGTGTCCCAGTCCAGAAATTGAACCCAAAACTCCCATATTTACAGCAACACACCGTGTCTTATTAAAGACATGTCGTGTCTTATTAAAGACATGTCAAGTCTTATTAAATACACGTCGTATAACTTTCCAGAATTCAATCCAGACTTCAGTTATTATGTCTAACATGTTGTGTCTTATTAAAGACACGCCATGTGACCTATAGATTTCATTCAAATATGAATTTAACTGCCTTATACTTATATATACGATCCCAAGCCATCTTGGGACAGTTGCCACGAACTATTTCAGGCCTTTTGGAGCGAGACTCAAGCAAGGGAGAGCTAGGAGGAGTTGTAGGCATTCCAAGGGAGAAAAGGTGGTTTCTCGAGAGGGAAACTTCTTCTTCCTTCTTCTCCAACAATTACATCAAGGATCTCCTTCGTTCTCTTCTATCCACTCTTGCATGAAGCATTTTGGAGAGTTTCCAGGAGCAAGGACAGATTTGTGACTCCTTGACCGGAGTTCCAAGTCTATCTTCCTTCTTCCACGGACATCCAAGTTTATTTCCTTCTATTATGATGTCTAGCACTACTTTCTACTACTTGTATCTACTTTCTACAGCCATGGACAAGTAGATCTCTTGTTCTTTGGAATGGGAGAGTAACTCCCATGTGATAACATTGTTGAACATGAATTTCATATATAACGCTAGTTGTTTCACTATTCTAAGTTTGATTGGTGTTTGATTCTTCTTACATGCTTTGTTGACCACTTTGTATGTTTGATTTCTGCTCTTTGTATAATCTAGGAGGATATGCATAAGAGTAAGGAGATGTGCTTTAGCTACACTACCTTGACCACGGGAGTGGATGGGATGTGTAGGGGAGCAAAGGTTTGTAGTCTGAATCTTAGTATATCCACAGGTGTGGTATACAAAGTTAGGATTGTTCTACACTACCGGGAGGTGGGAGTAGGATACAAACCTCCCTTGTGTCATTTCTAGCATTGTCGATTATTGTTGTTCTAAATGTTATTTTATGGATGTGAAACCTTATTCTCAAGAATACCCAATCCAATTTGATCCTTAATACAAGTGATTTATATTCTAGTTCATTTTTTTATTGCTTAGTTAACTAAACAAAACGTCTATTGTTAAAAAGATCTATATTGTTGAAGTTTAATACTCTTGTGCCTAACAAACCCTTACTCCTTAGACAACCTCGATAATACTACATGCACCCGTATACTTGTGGGGTAGAGTTTGAATTTATAAATATAAAAACTTGCACACACTGCCAACAAGTTTTTGGCACTATTGCCGAGGAGCATCGGTATGTTTGTTAGATCAAGAAGTGTTGAGTAGTAAACATGACTAGATCATACCAACACTTGTCATATACACCATCATTTTTTCCTTCCATCGTGATCATCATCATTATCATACTTTTGTATCTTCCATTTTCATTTTTGTACTTCACTCACCTTCTTTACTTGCAAGATTGTATGAGGCGATCGAAAAGGGGTTTTAAAGCTTCCACATTTCTAGACTCCAAAGTTGAGCATATTGTTAAAAAACTTCAAGATGAAAGGAGGAGTGAACCTCAATCATATATGGATAAATCACAACATTCAACACCTCCATCATCCCCAAGGTCTTCACCACCATCTTCACCATCTCAACATGAAGTTTCAATCATGGAAGATGACCATCCCCTTAAAGACTTTGTTGTTCCAACTGCTACAAAAATCAATGGGCCTATCACTATCCCACAAATCGAGGCAAATGATTTTTCTATCAGCCCCACAACTATACAGATGATACAACATAACCAGTTTGGAGGGATGCCAATGGAGGATCCAAACCTTCATATTGTTGAATTTCTACAGTATCTTAGCACTTTCAAGATAGATGGTGTTCCTACTGATGGGATCCACCTTATTCTTTTCCCATTCTCTTTGAGAGATAGAGCCAAGGTGTGGCTCTATTGTTTGCCAAGAAACACCATCAACAGTTGGGAGAAGCTTCTCAAATTCTTCTTCACCAAGTACTTCCCACCAAGAAAGACCGCACAATTGAGGAGTCAGGTCATCAATTTTTCTCAAAGGCATGGAGATACCTTGTATGACACATGGGAAAGGTTCAAAGACCTTCAATGTCTTTGTCCACACCATGGTTTAAGCAATTGGCTTCTATTGCAAACTTTATATAATGGCTTATTTTGCAATACAAGGATAGCTATTGATGATGCTACAAATGGTGCTTTAATGAACAAATCATACAGGGACGCTTATGCCATTAGTAAAGACATGGCACTTAATAATTGCCAATGGAGTCCTGACTGGAGCAATCAGTCTTCTTCTTCAAGCTCTATTTTTGGAAAGCAAGCCACTGAAGTGATTTGTGATGCATGTGGAGCAGTGGGACACACTCCTTCTTCATGTTTTTCCAAACCATCACAAATTGAAGAGATACTGGAGCTCAACAACAATGTCAGTTGCAATTTCATCTAGAACCAACAATATTTACAACCCAAGCCAAGTTTGGAGTCCATGCTTGAGACCTTTACCTCAACTCAAGTTCAGCAAAATGATGAGATTTGTCAACAAATGGAGATGTTGAAGGATGCTAACTAACTACTCTCCACCCCTTAAAGAGGTTTAACTTAATAATCCAAAACAACTCTTAAAGGTAATAGGGTTCCAAATTAAATAGGGGTGTGTTTAGGATATGCATAGATCATGCCACCAACTAAAAGGTCATAACCACCTAGGATTGAATTTTAGGTCCTTGTTTTTCTAACCTAACAACCCTAAGGTTCACAACAACATCCAAACATCATCAGGTACAACTTTATACCACTTAAGGGAGACAAAAGGGTAGGCCAACTAAACCTTTAGCTCCTATCACACTTTTCCTAATCATCACTCCATACTCAAAACTAGGGTTTATGATTTCTATTGTAAATAATTCTAGATTCTTCTCAACCAGAAGTTCATACATTCCTTTACTGTGACTTTGCTCAAGAAAGAATCAACAAAATTAGGGAAAAATTTTGTACATACAAAAGTATAATGGAAAATAATTTTTTCTTTGAGAAATCATGTGACACAAATTAAAGATGAATTCAAAACCAAAGCAAGAATCAATTCATACTTTTTTTGCAATATTAAGATTGAAGATATCCTTATCAACTACTTTATCATACTCATTATTTAACTCCATACAAAAGTCATTTCTTTGAAAATCCAAATAGATAAGTCACAACTAACCTAGATTATAGGGTATGATCTTATTGGTCCATCTGATAGGGTTAACAATTGAAGGTCCTCATATGTACTTCATCCTATTCAAGATATTTCATTCACCATATTATGAATAAGTTGGGTAAAATATGGGGTAAACATCTCATCTGGGGTGAACATATCATCTATGGTTTCCACATAGGGTAGGGATTCTACTTAGGGAGATAAAACTGAAATAGTCAAATTTTGACTACCAAGGCTCTGATACCATCTTGTGAGGAGTGGGGCCCGAGAGGGGATCCACTTCTCACTCAATTTTAGGAATAATCCCATCCAAGACAAGGACACTAATAATTATGATTGAATTTTTTTCATTTCTAAAAGGAATGGTATATAAGAAAAATAGTGGAACAAAACATCATGACTATATTCAATATACAAGATCACATAATAATATCCCACTAGGGTCTTACATGAAGGAAACAACTTGTTCTAAGCAGAGGGATGTCCAAGCTATTTCAAGACTATCTGCCAAGTGTCATCTCCACTAGTCAAGTATAAGTCATCATGCCAAGTATTCTATGCCCTTCACCTAAGGAGTTGCAAGCTTACCCCACAAAAGAATAAAAAGTGTGAGTTGACAGCATAAAAATACTAGTAATGTGCATATACATAGGGATTGAGAAATATTATGGAAAAAGTACAAGAATAGAATACTTATCAAGGCTTCCAAAAAAGAGAGGAAATGAACATCCAAATGGATATCAAAGAGAAACAATATAAGGTATTCAAAATATGCACTTTCCATATAACAATATATATCAACATGTGTTAGATAATCACAATTAAATAAATTAGGGCACACAACCCATCATCAAACCAAACAAATAATTTAGCATGCAAGTGAGATAAGCACAACACTAGTGTAAATATAAAGTTAGTGGTAATTAGGGAACATAACCTAAAGCTTGATAGAGAATGGCACACAACCAAACTCCCATGGAAGACAAGAAGGGGTATGGGGGCATAAGATTCTCCATCCCAATTATATAATAGTGCATGAGGACTAAATTCTTAGTGTGTGACAAGAGGACTAAACCCTCAGTGTCTTACAATATCACATAGGGGAATAAAATCCTTGAGGAATAAAACCTAAAAGCCAAAGCATTATATAACTCTAGAGCTACTAAACTAAAAAACATGCAACAATGCAGAGACAATTGAAAGTATAGTCACCAAATATATATAATGGAATTTCCATTACACCATAGATAACATGAAGCATCCACGATAAAAATGGGCAAAATATTCATCTCCACAATAGATTCATTATAAGACCACGAAAGGTCAAAACTTGAAAGTTAGGATTCATTTAATTCAATTCCTTAAATTAGGGTTACATATGTAAAAAATGACCAAGATACAAATCAGAGTCCAACAAGAACACCTACCAATGAGTACATCAGAACCTCAATATCAACATAGAACCACTCTCATGATTCAAACTGTCACAAGAGAGAGAAAATAGATTGCGTAGCTTGTCTCAAAGAACTAAGAAAGAGAAAATATAGGCATTTTCTCAATATAACTCATAGGAATGCAACATGTCTTAGATTGAATCTAGATATATATAGGGTCAACCCTAGTTCCACACTAGGGACAAAAGACACATATTAAATGCATATATGAAATTAGGGTTAAGTTCATATTAAATACATGAACCCTAAAAAGTTGCCTTTTTAATATTAATGAATTAAGTTATCAAAACCATAACATCTTCTAGGTTACATTTTCTTGAATCCAAAGCATATTTTACATTATTCATTTATTTATATATTATTAAATAAGAATTCTAAAATTCTAGCCATTTAGAAATATTCTTTAAAATCTCATATTTAAAATGTTTGATTCGGTGAAACTAATACCATTGTATGGGGGAAAGATTCAACTATTTCAAAACATATAGTGGTTTCATTTTTTGTGGCTATTTATAATTTGGTACAAATTTAGTTTCTTACTAATAAAAAATCATGAGAAATCCACACAGGAAGATATACACAAGGTGGGGGGGTCTTGGTGAGTTGGCCCTTTCAGAGATATCCAATTGTCCTGGGCCTACAACAAGCCAAGGACATAGATAGACAAAAGAAGCATGCAAAATTTACTAAAATACCCAAAACCTTTGTGACATGCTTAGATGAATACCATGGCTAAAAGCGTAACAAATTGGGTGATCACCTTCCTTCCACTCTACAAGGAAAATAGACCAAAACTACATGAAAGAGCTCTAAATTTTGAGAAACCAAACTTATAAGTAAGGAGTTAGACACCTGAAGGTGATTACTTCTTTCCATGTACAAAAGTTTTAAATTTATAACTTGAGCATTACCCTACAAGTATATAGGTGCGTGTAGCATATTCAAGATCGTCCAAGTAGTAAGGCTTTGTTAAAAATAAGAGTGATGAACTTCAACAATCTAGATCTTTTTAGCAAGAGAGATTTTGTTATGTTGAAGCAATTTAGAAGAAAAGAAATTAAAACAAAAATCACATGTACTAAGGATTGAATTGGATTAAGGATTATTGAGAGCAAGTATTCACTATCATATCAAGTGAAAAAAACACCAAAAAAATCACGAGCAGTAAAATTACAAAGGGAGGTCTAAGCTTTACACTCGTCCCGGTAATGTAGAACAGTTCTACCCTTATATAGCACCATCGTGCATATACTCAGAATAGAACCGCCAAAACCTTGAAATCCCCTTCATTTTCAAGTCACTTTCATGGTCAGGGAAACAAAGCTACAAAAACATCTACTTACTTCAATGTACACCTTTCCAATATGTATAAGAAGAATAAGACATACATATAAGATGACCAATCAAGCATATTTGTAAAATACACACCAATGTGTCAATAGAGCAGTGACTAAACTAACATTAAGCAAAAAAATTCATTGTTCTACAAAGAATGACATGGAAGTTACTCCCCCATGCCCAAGAAAAGGAGATCTACTCACCCATGGTTGTAGAAAGTAGATACAAATAGTACATAACAAGGCTAGACATCATAAAAGAAGGAAATAAACTTGGATGTCTGTGGAAGAAGTAGTATAGAGTTGGAGCTGCGGTCAAGGAGTCAAAGCTCCACCCCCGATGTCGAAAGCTCTTCAGAAAGGTTCACTCTAGAGTGAAGAGAAGAGAACGACGAAGATCCCTGCTACAAGTGTCAAAGAAGAAGGAATAATAAGACGTTTCTCTCCCACGAAACCACCTTTCTTCTTCTTAGATGCCTCCAATTGCTCCATGATATTTTCTACTCTATTTCCACTCCAAAATATCTGAAATAGTCTATGGTAACTATCTCAAGATGGCTTGGGTTTGTATATATAAGTGTGGGGCTGTTACATTCACATTTAAGTGAAATCTGTAGGTGACATAGTGTGTTGTCAAGTCAACACTACGTGTTACTTGTAGTGTCTGAAGTGGAACTGCATCAGTTGAAGGTTACACAATGTTTTAGTTGGCCAACTTGGTGTGTTCCTGCAAGTCAAGGAGTTCATGAAAATTTTAGAACGACCGACATGGCATGTTATACCAACACAATGTGTTGTTGGGATTCATTAACTGTTGACTTCTTTGGATCCAGATTCTGCACCATGACATGGCATGTTGAAATCTCAACACAACATGTTGTTGAAAACACACTGCATCAATATATCAACACGTCGTATTGCTAACTATTTCTACAACATTAATCTTCTTGAAATGTGGATTGTTGGGGATGAGTTTTTGGATGATATGATGGTCTTTCTGTCCCCATTTTGATGTCAAGATGTTGTACCTACAATCAAAATCATGGAGCAAGTAAAGGTAACAATAAAGTGGAAAATCTAGCATAATTACATGCAAGTTGAGGCTGAAAAATGATTGAAAGTTCATGCAAGAGTAGGCAAAAAGACTATGTAAATCATGCACATCAATTTCTAAAATCTTTGTGAGAACCTGACAGTCTCAATGTCCCAAACAACAATTCGTGAGAGGCTTATAGTCTGAGACTAAACTCCCACCATGTCTGGTTGTAAGATACAATAAGTGAGGGAATCATGTTGAGAAACTAGGAATCAACTGTATGGTACTCTGATGAGTTCCACGTGAAGGAAATGGAGAAGAAAAAAGACTGAGGCCAAAATAGTGGAAGTACATATCAGATTGTGGAAACAACAGAAAGGGGGTAAAAGGAGGAAAACCACCATTACCTTTTCTTACAATAGAATAGGGGTTTGTGAATATCCATGAGGTCACCAACGATTCTTCCAACCTGAAGCGGGGCTTCACAAAGTTTGGAACTCTTCCTTTGATCCTCATGTGTAAATTGAAGGTGCAAGAGATAAGTGGGATATGTTCTACATATTGGGACCAAACCAAGCCAGGAGAATAGTTAAGTTGGCCATTTAAGAGGTTTTAGAATATACATATAGGAGTCTAAAGAATTTAAGAGGATGGGAGAAAAAATAGGAATTAGGAACAAGGGTAGGGACATTCTTGGTACCAAAGGGATGGTAGAGTAAACAAAATCAATGAAAGTAGGGTTTTAAGGTTCCATAATCATACGACGCATATTTTGTAAAAAAAATTGGAAAATTTCGGGGATTGGGGGGAGAGAGAATACAATGAAATATCTTTACATCTTGTGTTGAAACTAAAAGGGAGTCTAAGAAACTACTATGTGAATATGAAAGGGGGTAGGATGAGAGAGAAAATTCATGACCATAAGATCTATCTTGGTCCAATAAAGAACTCGGGGAAATTACTTGAGACGTCAGATGGCTGGTCCATTGTGGAAATGGAATAAAGTATCATGACGTAAAGAAATATCTGGAACTTTAGGAAAATCAATTGCATCGATTAAATAGGTAGGATTGTAGGCATTTACAATATGAATTTCATTTTCTATTTCGTTTAAGGGATCAAATAAAGTTCAAATAAATCCAAATTTGACACCTAAGCTAATTAAGACATGTAGAATATTATTTTATCATTACTTTCCACTTTTGGGTTTGTTGATTATTTTATGAAATATTCTAGAATTTTAGTTATATTTTCTTTCTTAAATGAAATTAAGGCATCTAGGATTATTAATTTAATCTCAAACTTGACATCCAAGCTGACTGAGACCCATGGAATACACTTTTGTTGTTGGATTTGGATTGTGAAGTTCCCTAACACAATTAGGGTTTATGCTATCTATCTTCATATATATTAATATTTATCCTCTTTTTCTCCAACAACCACAAAACTAGACTCCTATTAACTTCACATTTCTATCAAAAGAGTTACCTTATATTATTAAGCACGAATCATGTTAATTATCTCAATTACTCATTATGTTTTTAAAGAGTGGGACCTGATAGGGGATCCATTTAAATGATACAATACAAGAGCCGTGTAGTAATAAAGCTGCATAAATAAAACTATTACAAAGTTACATGATAATTCATTTAGAGTTGTTCCTAATCATACAAGGTGGAACATCAAATTAAAAAGGTATACATCTAATAAATCTAGTGACATACAAGACCCGTTGAAGAGGGAAACTATCTGTTCAAAGATATCCTTAGGTCCAATATCATGTATACTATCTCCATGCATTCTTGTCTTCTAATGTACCTACACCTGGGTGGAAGGGAACATCACCCGAAATACAAGAAACAAGGCATAGGTCAGCAAAGGCCAAGTATGTACATACAATAAACACTTTGGGCATTATATTGGGTTAAATGTGCAAAAAGCATTGTCCCTACAAGAAGGGGGCTATTTGCAATTAGGTAAGTTCAAAAGACTTATACAAGAGAAATGATGCATATTAAAATTCAATTTCTCGCATGAAGAATAAAATGTCTTGCCATAACAATTATCAACAATCACAATTAAAAACTTTGCATGCATAACAGTATAGACTAAATATACCTAAAATAGGGTCATAACACAATAGTATCATAGACTAAAAATAAAGGGTGGAAACGCACACCCCTGGCAGAATACACACACCATATATATGTATGGTTGTACATAAGTACTACTATTCTAGATATTCTAGTCAAACATGTAGCATGCATAAAATAAAGAGGGAAGACTATCATTTCAGTCATTTTCACATGTGAATCATATTAGGAGGGATCAAAAGACCCCATTATAACAAAGTAATTTAACAATTATAAAAATTTAAATGAATGCAAATCATGATGTATGAATGTCCACCAATTGAGTTTCAAGTAGAATTGATATCTAAGAGATGCCCCACTATAAGAATTAGGTTTAAGTCAAATAAAGCCCCAAATAAAATAGAGGATGTACATACCTGGACCACCGTCTAACCCAATATCTGGGGGTGAGATTAGCAAGGCTTTAAGAATTGACGATGGGAAATCTATAAGGTGCAAGGTAAAACAATATCATTACTATTTGGATCAAATGTTTTCCCCTTGGTGCTATTTAGAATTAGGTTATGTATTTAGGATTTTATGTTTTAGTTACAAGGTTCATTTCCAATCTCATAAGTCTAGATTTGTCAATGTAACGTATGGGTTGGGTAACAATATGCATTTTTCCAATCTAAGTCTTGTGTTTTATGTTGTCTTTGGTACCAATTGAGTCCATATGATTCTTGGCATTGTATTTAGCATGTATGCTTGCATGTGTCATGACCAAGTTCTTGAGTATTCCCTAAAAATGAGTATGTGTTATCTAGATAATTGAGATTATATTTTGATATTTTTCTTGGCCAAATTGTAATCCATACTTATGTTTATAAAGAAATATTCTTAATAGTATCCCTCATTTCACATCCCATCTCATTCAACATAGGTAAACCTCAATAAATGTATTTCTTATGTCCATTTGAATCAATAATTACCATCAAATCTATATGTGCACATATGGGTATCTAGGGTCCTTTTTAAATATGAAATGGATGACATCAATTTACTAAGTTTTCTTTATTAACAAGGATGGAGATTCCAATCACGCCTTACAAATTATAAACCCAATCTAATGTTGTATATTAGTGTTGACTCACTTTTACATTAGTATTTCATAATAAAGAGAGTTTGCTACAATTGTGTTACCTATGATCTATTGGTGTTAACACATTGACACACATGTACTTATTCTAGATGTAGCTTAGTAAGGTAAGTATATTCAAGAGTATTAATATTTGCTTGTGTTTTAAGTGGAAAATATTTTGGAGTCCTATAAAGGACATTGATGTATATACTACTAATTAGTATGTGATGATGTGCTCTCATAAACATATCATATACATATTATTGGTCAAGGAAACTAATTATGATTATCCATACATACATGCTGCTCAACATCTAACACTACATGGTTAGCATTCCTATCATTTTTATTTGTTTAGGAAATAAGGTTGTGATGAATACATCTATATAAGAAGATGATTACCTGCTACAAATCTTGACGACCAACATGTAGATCAATTCCTGATGATCCTTGAAATCAGTGGTCTCCAAATCAAATCATTGTAGGTCTCGACTTCCTTAGTGTCTACAGAAGTTGAGGTATTATTCTCCTGCTCTTCTTCTTCTATAGACATTTTGATCCCATAAAAAGTAGTTTAGGTGGATGAAGAATGGTTTAGGGCCAAGATTGCAGGATACGTGGGGTTAGAGAAGGGAGGTGGAAACCTTGCTACATTATCCTCTGGTTCCAAGAAGGGATTGTGGTAGACTAGGTGATGAACGTGAAGCAATGAGGAAGTGAAGGAGGATGGCTTCAGTGTAAGTCTTATGGTGGCAGATGGGTTCAAGGTGAAGAGGAACAAAGGTGTATGTAGGAGGAAGAAGGTTGAGCATCCAGACAAGAAGATTCCAGTGGCTACTAATGACCTTGATGGGGTATTTATATCCAATAATCAATGTCTTCACTTTTGCCTTTGACCAATGTAGTTGTAGGCAGGGGTTGTCGTTGATAGAACCATCATCGTAGGTTGGGCTAGGAATCTTAAGGGATGATGTGGAAGATGGTCGGAAGGTACAAAACAATGATGATAGAGACAATGATGGCTTCATGGTTAGGCTTTAGGGTGTTGTCTCTCGCCAGAAGGTCTAGGGTTCTAGTTTTACTACATTGCAACATGACGAGGTTAGTAGGCGGCTAGGTCATGTGGTGATGTGATTTTGGATTTGCAAGTCAGAATCATCAATGGTTTCCTCAGCATACATGATGGTGGCAGTGTTGGTGCAAAGACCAAAGGAAGAAGGTGAGGAGATAGTGGTAGTTAGGGAAAGGAAATGAAGGGAAAGGAAGGAAGAAGGGGTGGAGAACAGGGATGGAGACAATCCTCATGTTGCACAGTCAATAGGCACATGGAGGATGGAGAGTCTATGACTAGGGTTTTCAGAACAATTTGGGATGACAAGAAAGAGAAGAATAGGAGGCAAGGAAGAGGTGAATAAGAAGAGGAGTGGGGGAGAGGAGAAAAGGTCATCGATCGATAGTCTACGTTCAAGGTCCTGGCACAAGACGTGTGACTAGGAAGGCAAAGGCGCATGGTAGGAACTAGCTAGATGTGCTGGGGGGTAAGTGAGATTTATATGAATAAAATGGGAATGGTCAATGATGGAAAGTCAAGTGTACATCTTGAGTGAATTATTATGTATTAAATCTTACCTTTCAACCAATTGATTGAATGGGCCATTGAAGTCTAATTGGCATGCAAATTTGTAGACAGGATAATTAGGATGTGAAAAACCCAATTTTAACATTAAATTCATATTTTGGGAATATGTAATATCAGATTTAATTATTTGGAAATTAGGAATCCATTTAATGTATTTACTTGGCTTAATTACTCAATTGTGACATTAGAACACACATTGAATAAATTTATTTTATTTTATACTCCTAGGACTATTTTAGAGTCTCAAATTAGTGTCAAACCTACTATTTGGGTATATTTGTACATTACACCTTGTTATGAATGTATTATGGGTATTTTACCTTAACCGTCAATTATTAAGGGTATTTATATACACACAATACTAATTGACTCTAAGGATTGCTAATTTACTTGATAGTAGGGAAAGAGATACTATATATTTATATAATCAAATAGGGGCCTAGAAGAAGTGAGGTTACACATATATACTTTTTTCAAGTATGTTACAACACTTCACCCCTTAAAGAGGATTTCGTCCCTAAAATACATCATCTATAGCATGGAATATTAAGTTGTACTTCCTAAATGACCTATAGGTTTATGGGTCACTTAATGTAGCAGACCATAATACATTATTCCATATGTCAATTATGTCAATTCCCCGTGGTAAAAAAGTAGAATACCCTATTAGTGTCCTCAAAAGGATGTTTTCAAACTAGAATGCTACATCAATATTTAAGATTATCCTATTATCATTGTATTCATTAAAGTTATAACACTACTATGGTGGTTCCACCATCCATCTACGTGGTCGACAATCTTTTTTTTTTGAAATTTATGTGCACATGCTGACTAGATGTTTTCTACCTCTTGTCATTCTTTTTATCACATAAGCATGAATGGTCAATTCCATAACAATTTCCCCCTTTGGGTTCAATCTGATGGAAACCACTAAGTTGTCTGACTAAAACTATTTAGGAAGTCACCACCTCAATATATAACATCATGATATATATTATTAATATTATTACTATTATATTATATGTACTTTGTTTTTAAAAAATATTCGATGTGCAAGTACCATTAGGACATAACATGCATACATGTCTTCTTTTCTCTTAATAATAGGGTTATGCCTTAGGTTTAGTATACTGATTCACTTTACCAAGAAAGACTAGTTATCCAATGTCTCATGACTAAGATTTTCATATTAAATAGATTAGTGTTAAGGTATAACATTAAGATTTTATTTACAATCAAGGTTAAGAAACACCTTTACTCATCATAGTGTGTTGTATGCAACTTATTAAATTAATCATCCATGATTTTATCACACTCATTACATTAAACATGTTTCGATTAAGGTGTAACCAATTCATTTTCACTTTAGTTCATTACAGTCATATGGGAAAGATGCAATCATAATCCTTAATGTGTTCAACTATAGATTCTATTTTAGATTTGTCCTTACCATTTTATTGCTATTGACTCGAGGTATATGTCATAAATTCAAGCTTTTACATGTAGATCATTTAGTTTACCTTTTCCTTTTCAATGTACCTTAGTAGTATCCATGACTTAAGGTCGTCTTATGAAGATGCATTTCAAAATTTATGCTAATTATCAAAGTAACATATATTGTGGTATTATTAGTAAGTCTTACCAACTAATCATGGATAGGTGGTAGCTATATTTGTTTGGAATTGTTACTAGGAATTACCCAAGTATGACTTGTTTCAACAACTATAAACCAAATTGTTCTTTAGGTTAAGATACACTCCAAAAAGTACAAGACTCCATCCCTTAAAAGAATAATCTCTATCTTTTATGATAATCTAAAGGGGAAACATGGGTGAATCAACTAGGTCTTATGCAGTCAAAGTTTCTTCTTCGTTCTCACTACATCACCCTTGGGTCTAGAGCCTTAAAATAGATCTTTCTAGTCAAGTGTTTCTTCACTAAAGGGTTTTGTACTACTCAAAATTTCTTGTGGTGCATTCCAAAAATGATTGATAAAATCCAAAATCTTGTCTTTTTGGTACATATCAATTTTAATAACAAAAATAAATTTAACGATAAAATCTTTGTGATGAAAATTTAAAATTGGCGCCAAAATTGATCAAAGAAACAAGTTAGACACCTTCTGTAACACATCATATGTACTATTATTCTATAATTAATTCCCCCCCAAAAGGGATCTAAATCTTCTTACTACGCACGTTCAAAATCTACCAATCCCTAGTCAGTCACACCATCCACCATTCCTCACTTCTCTCTATCATTAATCTACACACTTTATCTTAAGACACTGGAAAGTCATATAATCATCTAATTATTATGGGAAGAAATTTGGTTTCCCCATAACCATGGCTTACAACCATGGCATATTCATAAGACATGATAGTTTATATGATCAAATCACACTTCACTGCCATCACTAGGTAATCCAAGTAGACTATAGAGAGAAGAGAGATGAATCTTAAAGATAGTTAATGAAAAATATTAACTCTCTTCATCTAACGCTCATATATGAGGCATCTCAAGTTCACTTAGAATAGTATTCAACACTTAGATGGAGAGTATTGGACAAATCTAAATCAAATGCAAGATCAACACTATCATAATAGTGGTTTAGATTATCACTTAGAATCAAGGGAAATGTCTTGCTCCTAAAATTATTCAAGATTTTGTGCTTGTCATTCATGCATGCTCAATAACCAAAGTAAACACATGCTAGGCATTCTAGAACAAAAACACAGGAAAGGGGTTTAAGGTGAGAACTAATGTTGTCTATGATTTGTTCAAATTAACCTACATTTAGTTTAATCTAGATGGCCTCCCAAATATTAGGATATATGAATATGTCAGTAGAAGAGTCAATTCCTATCTAGTGATAGTTGCACCTATTTTTTTTTGTCAAACAAGTGTGTCACCTCTTCTTGTTAAAATTGGTGGGCAAAACCACACCCATGAGCAGAGCTCATACAATCTAATCCATATACAAGTATAGATAAGAAGGAGGGCTACACAGGAAAGAAAGGAAAGAAGTAGAAAGAGAGGGGAAGATAAAAGAAAGAAAGGAACTATGTACAAAAGCAACGAAACCAAAGCACACTCTAGGTCATGCTAGAGACCTACCACAATAACAAGAACATCCCCTCTTAAACATATAGCTTCTTTGACCTACGAGAAATAGACCATACCATGGAGATAGGTCAATCAATAGGTAGACAAAGATCCTAGAGATCAAAGCTACTGAATCAACATATTAATATCAGAATAAGTATTATTCCACAAGGAATTCTTCTCCATGAAGCAATCTTAAAAAAGAACCTTGTTTCCGTACCACCAAATATAATATAAAGTGCAAATGGTAGAATTGAAGGACTTCTTGCTCCCAAACCTGAAGATATCATCAAAAGTCTTGGGAACTTGTAAGAAATCCATCCTTCATAGCCCTTTGCCAAACACTAGTGGCAAATGAGCACTTAAAGAACAAATGATATGTAGATTCATCAGAGCATCTATAAAGAATACAAATTAGAAACACAACAAATACCCCTCCTTTTGAGGTTATTCATCATAGAAATGACATCCAAAGCCACTTTCCATACAAGGACCTTAAAGTTTTTAAGACCTTTATGCTTCCATAGCCAGCTAGTCCAAGCCAGGACAATATCTTTGTTTCTACAACACTCCCAAACATCTTTCAACTTAACATTGGCTTTACCTTTTAGATTCATACAATCCTCTTTACCTGAGATGTTAATATTACATTCAAGTAGAAAATCTCTCATCTAAACTAATCTTCTAGAATCAGGGATCATAGTGATAGTTACACCTCAATAGAGAAGGTAGGGTAATAAGGGTTTGCCAAGCACTATGTCTCAATAACTTATGCGGTGTGAGGAGATGCAGTGACCAATTTTAAAAGGTATTGAAACCCTAATTAGTAAACCACTACAAAGAGATAGTGTAACAATAAATTCAAAAGGAATAATCCTAGGATAACTTGAAATAGTGAAGTTACTGAGTGCTTAGGCTTTGATACCATTTTGTAAAGAGTGGGAACCATAGGTGATCCACTCAAATGGTACAATACAAGAGTCATGTAGTAATAAAGTAGCAGAAAGACAACTATTATAAAGTTACATGATAATTCATTTATAATTGTTCTTCACCATGAAAGGTGGAATAGCAAAGAAAAAAAGGCATATATGTAATAAATATAGTCACATAAAAGACCTATTACAGAGGACAACTCGACCATTCCAAGATATCCTTAGGTCCAATACCATGTATACAATCTTTGTGCATCCTTGTCTTCTAATGTACATACAGCTGGATGGAAGGGAACATCACCTTGAACATATGAAACAAGGCACATGTCAGCAAAAACTGAGTATATATATTTAATAAACACTTTGGGCATTATATTGGGTTTAAAGTGCAAAAGATATGTTCCCACAAGAAGGGGGCTCTTTGCAATTAGGCAGTTCAAAATATTTATACAAGAGAAATGAGGCATAAAATTTTGATTAATAGAATGAAATAAAATGTCTTGCCATGATAAATATCAACAATCTCAATATAAAACAATTAACGTTTTGAATGCATAACAATGTAGACTACATATACCTAAAATAGGGCCATAACACCATAGGATCATGTCCTAAAAAGAAAGGGTGGAAACCCACACCCCAAGCAGAATACACACACTCTATATACGTATGGTTGTAAATAAGTACCACTCTTCTAGATATTCTAGTCAAACATGTAGCATGCATAACATACATAGGCAAGACTATCATTTCAGTCATTTTTACATAAAAAGGCAATCACAGAAGGATGGGTCCAAAGACCCATTATAGAAAAGTAATTCAACAATCACATGAATTTCAATGAATCCAAATCAATATATATGAATGTCCAACAATTGAGTTTCAAGTAAAATCAATATTTAAGAGTTGCCTCTTTCAAAGAATCATGTCTAAGTCAAATAATGCCCAAAAGAAAATAGAGGATGTACATAACTGGTCCTCCCTTCTAACCCTATCTCTGGGGTGAGACTAACAAGTCTCAAGAATTGACGATGGGAAGTCTACAAGTGCAAGGTAGAAGAATACCATTAATACTTGGATCAAATGTTTTCCCATTGATGCTATCTAGAATTAGGTTCTCTATTTAGGATTTTCTATTTTAATTATAAGGTTCATTTCCAATCACATAAGTCTAGATATGCCAAGGTTACATGTGTGTTGGGTAATAATATGCATTTTTCCAAAATTAGCCTTGTATTTTATTTTATCTTTGGTACCATGTGAGTCCATATGATTCCTTGCATCATATTTAGCATGCATGTTGGTATGTATTATTACCAAGTTCTTGAATATGCCCTACATATGAGTACGTGTTATTTGGATGATTAAGATAATATTCTGATATTATTCTTAACAAAAATGTCATCCATACTTATGTTTATAAGGCAATCTTCTTAATAGTATCCCTCACTTTATATCATGTCTCATTCAACATAGGTAAACCTCAATTGATGTATTTCCTATCTCTAAGTGCATTACTAATTACCATCAAATCTATATGTACACATAAGGGTATCTATGACATATCTTATGTATGAAATGGATGATACCAACTTACTAAGTTTTTTTTGTTAACAAGGCTTAAGATTTCAAATCATGCCTTATATATTATCAATCCAATCTGATGTTGTATATTAGCATTGACCCACTTTTACATTAGTATTTCACAATAGAGAGAGTCTGGTACAATTGCGTTCCTTATCATCTATTGATGTCAGTATATTGACGCACATGTAATTATTCTCAGTGTACTTAATATGGTAAGTATAATCAAGAGCATTAATATAATGCTTGTGTTTTAAGTGTAAAATATTCTGGATTATTGTAAGGGACTATAGTGTCTAAACTACTAACTTGTATGTACTAATTGGTTCTCATAAACATATATTATACATCTTACTGGTTAAGGAAACTAACTAGTATGATCCATACATGCATACTACTCAACATACAAAGCTACATGGTTAGCTTTCCTATCATTTTGATTTGTTTAGGAAATGAGTTTCTGATCAACCATGCTATAGAAGAGGAAGATAACTTGCTAAAAATCTTGATGACCATTATGTAGATCAATTCCTAATGACCCTTGAAATTAGTGATATCCAAATCAAATCATTATAGGTCTCAACATCCTTAGTATCTACAGATGTTGAGGTAGTATTCCCCTGCTCTTCTTGTTCTTTTGTAGATGTTCTAATCCTATACAAAGTAGTTTATGTGGCTGAAGAATGGTTTATGGCCAAGATTGCATGATGTATGAGGTTATAGAAGGGATTCAGTAATCTTTGCTACATAAACCTCTGGTTGTAAGAAGGGATTGTGAAGAATAGGTGAAGAACGTGAAGCAACAAGGAAGTGCAGGATGATGCTTTAGTGTAAGTATTGTGGTGGTGGCTTGGTTCAGGGTGAAGATGAACAAAGGTGTAAGTAGGAGGAAGATGTTTGAGCAGCTAGAGAGGAAGATCCCAATGGCTACTAATGACCTTGATGGGGGATTGAGAACCAACAATCAATGTCTTCACTTGTGCCTTCAACCAACATAGTTGCAGGCAGAGGTAGTGGTTGACAAAACTATCATCGTAGGTTGGGCTAGTGATCTTGAGAGAGGCCATTGAAGATAGTTGGAAGGTACATAACAACAATTACATAGACAATGATGGCTTGTTGGACATGATTTAGGGTGCTAGCTCTCACTAAAAGGTCTAGGGTGTTGGTGTTGCGGCATTGCAACTTGACGAGGTTGGTAGGTGGCAAGTTCATGGTGATGATGCAAGTTTGGGTTTGTAAGTTAACATCAACAATGGCTTCCTTAACATACGTGACATTGGTGGCACTGGTGCAGAGACCAAAGGAAGAATGGGAGGAGATAGTGCCAATTAGGGCAAGGAAAGGAAGGGAAAGGAAGGAAGAAGGGGATGAGAAGAGGGACGACGTCAGTCCTCTTACCGTGCGGCTAATAGGCACATGGAGGATGAAGAGTCTATGACTAGGGTTTGCAGAACAATGTGAGATGGATGAGAAAGAGAAGAAGAAAGAGGACAAGGAAGGGGTGAAGAAGAAGATGAGTGGGGGAGAGGAGAAAAGGTCAATGATCCACAGTCTGTGGCCAAGGTCCTAGCACAAGACGCGCAACCAAGAAGGAGAAGACACATGGTAGGAACCAACCACGTGAATTGAGGGAGAGGGGAGGCATTATATGAATAAAATGGAAATGGCCGATGATGGCAACCAAATGTAAATCTTGAGTGAAATATTATGTATTGAAGCTATACCTTTCAACCAATCATTTGAATGGAAAATGGAAGTCTATTTGGCATGGTAATTAGTTGGTAGGCTAATTAGGATGTGAAGAACCTGATTGTAACATGAATTTCATATTTTGGAAATATTTAATATTAGATTTAATTATTTGTATATTAAGCATCCATTTAATGTATTTACTTGGCTTAATCACTCAACTGTGACATTAGAACACACATTGAATCAATTTATTTTGTTTTATACTCCTAAGACTATTTTAGAGTGTCAAATTACTGCCAAACCTACTGTCTGGGTATATTTGTAAGTTACACCTTGTTATGAATGTTTTATGGGTATTTTACCTTAACCATAATTATTAAGGGTATTTATATACACATAATACTAATTCACTCCAAGGGTTGCTAATGTACTTGATATCAAGGGAAGAGATACTATATGTTTACATAAACAAATAGGGGCCTAGAAGAAGGAATATTCTACATATATACTTGGATTTGAGTATGTTAAAAAGTCCACTATTATTCAAATTAACTTACGCAATGGCAGATTATTCTCATACATTTTCATGAATGATCAAAAATAATTATTCCATTTCATATATTAAGCACATTATACCTCTCTTCAGACATATTTTAGTAATTATGCATGCATTATTCAACAAAGAAACTTATATTCCTTAATAGAAGGGTTTACTTACATATTAAGCATCATTTAGTTTATAAGCCTATTTCATGTTTATTAAGACATCTTAGGTTATTATGACACCTAATGATGCTAATTAATCACATGAGGAACCAAATACGGGTAGGTTTGGCTATCAAACTACAAATTAGGGTTTAGGTTTGATATATTATTTTCATAATCATATGAGGGCTTACAGGTCCAATGTATGATTATGCTTTCAATTAACCCGAGGTATGTTTTATACTTGAGTTATTTTAGGCTGCATGTGCAAGTTTTAATATTTACAAAATCAAACACTACCCCGCAAGTATACAAGTGTGTGTAGTATTATTGAGGTCGTCCAAGGATCAAGGGTTCGTTAGGTGTAAGAGTATTAAACTTCAACAATCTATATCTTTTTAACAAGAGTGGTTTTGTTTATCTAACTAAGAAATCAAAAGGAAACAAACTAAAATAGAAAACACTTGTATTAAGGATCAACTTGGATTATGATTCTTGAGGATAGGGTTTGAAATCCACATCCTAACATGAAGAACAACAAAGATTAAGAACACTAGCAATAACATAAGGAAGGCATGTATCCTACACCCACCTCCTGGTAGTGTAGAATAGTCCTAACTTTGTATACCACTCTCGTGGATATACTTAGATTTGGACTACAAACATTTGTTCCCGAACACATCCCAGCCACTCCCCTGGTCAAGGTAGTACATCTAAGGTACATCTCCTTACTCCTATGCACAACTTCCCAGATTATACAAAGAGCATAAATCATACATACAAAGTGGCCAACAAAGCATGTAAGAAGAATTAAACAACAATGAATCTTAAAACAGTGAAACAACTAGCATTATATATGAAATTCATGTTCAAAAATGTTATAACATGGGAGTTACTCCCCCATGCCCAAGAACAAGAGATCTTCTTGGCCATGGTTGTACAAAGTTGATACAAAGCAGTAGAAAACAGAGCTAGACAACATAATAGAAGGAAATAAACTTGGATGTGTGTAGAAGAAGTAAGATAGAGTTGGAACTCCAGTCAAGGAGTCACAAATCCATCCTTGCTACTGGAAACTATTCAGAAACCTTCACGCCGGAGTGGAGAGAAGAGAACGGTGGAGATCCCTGCTACAATTGTTGGAGAAGAAGGAAGAAGAAGAAGTTTCCCTCCCGACAAACCAACTTTTCTCCCTTGGAATTCCTCCAACTCCTCCTAGATCTCCCTTTCTTGAGTCTCACTCTAAAAGGTCCGAAGTAGTATGTGGTAACTATTCCAATATGGCTTGGGGTTGTACATATAAGTGTTAGATAGTTAAATTTGCATTTGAGTGAAATATGTAGGTCATATGATGTATCTTTAATAAGTCACTGCATGTTTGACGTGATAGATGAAATTTGGATCGAGTTCTAGAAATTTATACAACATTTTTTTAATAAGACATGACGTGTCTTTAATAAGACATGGGGTGTCTTTATCAGTTTCAGCAACATTGATTTTTTGAATGTCAATATGATTGGGGTATGCGTTGATGGATGTTATGATGTCATTTTCTCCCCATTTTGATGTCAAATTATTGTTCCTACAAACCAAACCATAGAGCAAGTAAAGATAATAATAAATTGGAAAATATAGCATGGTTAAGAGTGATTATTGGGTGAAAATGATTTAGAAATGCAACCAAAAGTGGTCCAAAAGATGATATAAAATACACGCATCAAACCTCCCTAAGCTTAAACCATTGCTTGTCCTCAAGCAAAAAGAGAATAGAAACAAAAATGAAGGAATTGTCAAGTTCATGCATAGATAAAATGAAATGAAAGATGTGTATAAGACCAAACCAACCATGATCAACAAGTTTATACTCATAGCCATCAATTCAACTTAAACACCCAAGAAAGAGATTTTTAGTTCAGTAGGGGTGGTCACAATTAAATGAATCAATCAATTAAACAACACCAAATAGAATTTGGATGACCAAGCCAAACAATTAGTGGATGTGCAACTCAAACTCTCAACTATTAAGGATGCAAATAATGAAATCTTAGTTAAAATTAAAATTTTTAGATGTACTCTCCTTCTTTCCCAAAAATGATATGATAATGGATTATGGGTTTCGACACTTGGCTTCTAATGTAGGCTTATGCACACATGGAGTGCCAGTTGGGGTATTTTACCCTCTTTAGGACATACCACCTAACCATCATGGTCAAATCAGACTTATACTATGCTAGCATGATATGTGGGCAGTTTATCCATCTTTTATGGGTTATGAGGGTGAAATAAGCCAAAAGAAATTTTTAATTTTTTTCCACAACATAGGAGAGTCAACTAAATTGTAACATTAGTTAGATTTCATTCATTTGTTTTGATTTTTTCCACTAAAAGAGTGGTTGAAAATGCACCAAGAGCTTGGCAAGGGCATCCCCTATTCTGAATGATGTTGTAAAGTTGATTTACTCACAAAAATTGAATCCATTACATGCTTTAAGCAATCAAGGATGTGAAAGATGAATGTTCAGGCTAGAAGCATAAACCAGAGTTAAGCACATGTTGTGGCCAAAATGTTTCACTTGATTAATGCATGCCTTTTACAATTTCTACAAATGATATTTCTAACCAAAAGAGGACAATCAGTTATGCATAGGAGTTCAATCCACATACAAAAGATAAGCCTCATATAATACTAGATTTACCACAAAAAGAGCAGAACTGAAAATAAAAACTAAAAAATGATGATAAAGACAAAATTAAACTACACTATAGTATCGGGCGGTTGGTCTCCCCCTAAGCTTGAAATTTGCAGTGTCCTCACTGCATGTAATAAATTCAAGAGTATTGCAACTAGATACCTATCATGGTGAATGATCAAGAGGGAGATCCAGTGCTTTGATTTGAGGTTGGAAATTGTTTCACCATAGATCTACACATCTTTTTCAATGTATTGTTGATTTGGGACAAAGATATGTACTTATGATTTGCAATAAGAATAGGCGTATGGACATATGTGTTGTTTGTCCCTTTTTCACTTATTCAAAATAACCAAAATTGGAGTCAAAGAGAATGTTCTCATCACCAAGCCTTGTATCAAAGATATGTTGCAAGGGGACACATGACTTGTTTGAAAAATTATCATGTGGAGAAAGCGTTGATTTCTTCCATTGAGCTTCATTATCATTGCTTACATTGGATTCAACAACTTCATATGATATTGTCTTTGATGGTGAAGAAGATTCTCCTATAGCATCTCCACTTCTGAAGATAACCGATGTGAATGTCTCCCTTGAACTCATCTCTGATTTGTTAGGCAAGGAATCATGAGGTGCTTTTTGATTGGAAAGAGCCAGTTGGGAAATTTAATTCTCTAACATCCTACTGTGAGTGGCAATTCCATCAACCTTAGAAGAAAGTTGGATTTTTGGGTAAAAATCCTCTTTAAGGTGTGGAGTGTTTAACATACCAAAATCTAGCATCTTGACTCTAGAAACCCTATCCAATGGATGTGATGTTTGCATGCTTATACCATTAGCTTTGGCCAACTGAGGATACACATAAACCCTAATACACTCATTTGTATCATGATGAACATTAATTGCATATACAATGAGTAACTCGAGTATAAACCTCATCTAAGGTTACATGAAACTATAATCATACCATGGACCTATAAACCCTCATATGATGTTGAGAAGAATGTATGGAACCACAACCCTAATGTGTAGTTTGATAACCTAACCTACCCATGTTTGGTACCTCGTGTGATGAATTAGCATCACTAGGTGTCATAATAAGTGAAGATATAAGCATAAGATAGACCTATAAACTCAATTATGCTTATTATGTAAGTAATCCCTTTTATAAGTAATATGCTTCTTTATTCACAAATGCATACATTATGACAAAAATATGTCTAATGAGAGGTATAATATGCTTAATATATGAAATGGAATAATAAATGGGGATTTCATGAAAATTAATGAGAATAATGTGCCATTATATAAGTTAATGTTGATATTAATGGGCTTAATGGGTAATTGAGAAAAATAACCTAATAAATGCATAATAATATGAGGTAGCTATTTTGATATAAATGTGAAGCTAAAAGGACTCTAATTTATAATTTTTGATGAAAAAAAGGCTAAGTATTAATATACATGAGGATAAATAGCCTAAACCCTAATTGTGTTATAACACATGAAAGGAAACTTCAAAACCCAAATCCAATAGCAAAATCATATTCATTGGGTCCCAATTATCTTGGTATCAAGATTGAGATTAAATATATAATCCTAGATGTCTTAATTCAATTTTGGAAAGAAAATATAACTTAAAGTCTAATATATTAAATAAAATAATGAACAATACCAAAAGTGGAAATTAGTGACAAACTCAGATTCTAAATATTTTACTTAGCCTAGGTTTCAAATTTGGCATTAATTGAACTTTGTTTGTTCCCTCAAAATAATTAGTAAAAGACAATTAGATTTTAAATGTCTACGGTATAACTATTTAATTAATGTAATTTATTTTCCTAAATTTCCAAATTTTCTTTTGCTCACAATACTTTATTCCTTATCTACGCTTGACCATCCATTCTACAACTCCACTAATGTCCTCAAATTCTTCACTAGACCAAGATAGATCACATGGTCACGGATTTTCTTTCTCACTATCACCCTTTCCTATTCCTGATAGCAGTTTCTCCGACTTCATTCTTGTTTCAACACAAACTGTGAAGATATTTCCATGTATTCTCTCTTTCTCTCTTTGATTCACAAAAGTTTTGAATACCTTCTCCATAACATTCTTTGTATGATTCTGGACCCTATAAACCCTACTTTCCTTGGTTTTGTTTACTCTATAATCCCTTCTCTACCAAGACATTTCCCTACTCTTATTTCACCCTTGTTCCTAATTCCTTTTTCTTCTCCCATCCTCCAAGTCTTTAGACTCCTATGTATATCCAAAGACCTTTGCTATGGCATGTTTAACTATTCTCATGAGATGGTTTGGTCCCATCTCCGTAGAACATATCCTAGCAATCTTTTTCACCTTCAGTCTACACATGATGATTTGAGAAAGGGTTCTTGACTTTGTGAATCTCGATGGTGAGTTGGGAGCATTGTGGGTGATCTTAGGGAGATTTTCAAACTCCTAATCTTCTATGAGTAAAGGAAACCACGGTCTTCCTATTTTCTCCCCCTTTCTACTTTTTCTGCAATCTGATATGTACTTCTACTATTTTGATCTCTATCTTTTTACTTATCCCTTACCTTTGTGTAGAAATCATGAAACTATTCAGAATATTGATTTCTACTTTTCCAACCTAATTCTTCACCTCACTAATTATACCTTCCAGCTAGGATGGATGAAGTTCACTCTAGGGCTACAAACCTTCTCATGACTTTTTGTTTGGGATATTGAGACAGTTAGGATCTCACAAAGCTTTTTTCAAACACTTTCAAATGTCTAATCCCTTACTTGTAAGTTTGGATTCTCATAATTTGAATCTCTTTCCTATTATGTTGGTATGGTTTCCTTGTGAGGTCAAAGGAAGGTGATCACTCAATTTATTATGCTTTTACCCATGGTATTCATCTAATCATGTCAAGTAGGTTTGGGGTATTTTTGTAAATTTAACATGATTCTTTTGTCTAGTTGTGCACCTGGCTGGTTGTAGGCCCAAGAAAATTGTCAATCTCTAATAGGGCCAACTCAGCAAGACCCCCAGTGTGGATATCTTCTGCCTGGGTGGATTTTTTGAGATTTCCAATTGGTCAGCAACTATTAAATTCATATTAAATTGTATATAGTTCATAAAATGAAACACAATATGTATTGTGAATGTGGGATTTTCCCTCATACAATGGTACCAATTTCATTGCCTAAATCTAACATTTTACATATGAGATTTTCAAGAATGTTGAATTTCTAAAATTCATATCTAATAACTAACGATTTAGAAAAATAAAGTAAAATATATTTTGGATTCAAGAAAATATTATCTATAAAATGGCATGGTTTTAATAACCAAATTCACTAATATTAAAAATACGGTTTTTAGGGATTATGTAATTAATGGGAACTTAACCATAATTTTGTATATGCATTGATTAGGTGGTTTGTGACCCTAATGTGGAACTAGGGCTGACCTTGGATATATCTAGACTCGATTTAAGTTATGTTGCATTCCTATGAGTTAAATTGAACAAACACCTATATTTTCTCTCTCTTGGTTCTTTGATACATGCTACACAATATTTTCTCTCTCTTTTGAGAATTTCACTCATGAGACTAGTTCTACACTTATTTTGAAGTTGTGATCTACATAATTGATGGGTAAATTTTTGGACTCTTATTACATGTAGTAACCCTAATTTGAGGAATTGAATTAAATGAACCCTAACTTTCAAGTGTTTACCTTTTTTAGTCTTATCATGAATCTAAGTTGTGGAGATGAACTATTTTGCCCACTTTTGTCATGGATGATTCATGCTATCCATTTTGTAACGGAAATTTCACCAATATATTTTGAGACTATACTTTCACTTTCATCTACATGATTGTGTGATTGTTGATTCAGTGGCCCTAGAGTCATATAATGCTTTCGTTTTTGGGTTTTATTCCCCTAAGTTTTATTCTCATGTGTGATATTATTAGGCACTAAGGCTTTAGGCCTCTTGCCATGCACTCAGGTTTTAGTCCTCCTGTACTTTTACATAATTGGGATGGAGGATTGTATTCTCCATACCTCGGCTTGTACGCCATGGGAGTTTGGTTGTGTGCCACTCTATATCAAGTTTTGGGTTATGTGCCCCAACCACCATCGAATTTATATATATGTAGGTGTTGTGTTTATCAAACTAGCATGCTAAATTATTTGTAGGGCTTGATGATGGGTTGTAGTCCCTAGTTTATTTGATTGTTCTTATGTGGCACATGTGGATATATATTGTTAAATGGCAAGTTCATCTTTTTCATACCTTATATTGTTCATCTTTGACATCCATTTGTATGTTCTCTTTCCATCTTTGTTGGAAGCATGATGAGCATTTTATTGTTGTCATGTTTCCCAAATATTGCTCAGTCTCTATTTATATGCACATACCGACATTTTTATGTTGATAACTTCCACGTTTTCTTATTTTCTGGGGTATGCTTCCAACCCTTTAGGTGAAGGACATAGAAGACTTGCCATGATGACCTGACTTGACTAGTGGAGACAACACATGGGAGATAGACTTGAAATATTCTGGAAATCCCTCTACTTAGAGAATAAGTTGTTTCCTTAATGTAAGCCCCCAGTGTGAGACTATTGTGTAATCTTTATAAATTGAATATAGTCAAGATATTTTATCTTGTTGCTATTCTTATATATCATTTAAGAAATGAAAAATACACCTATTCAACATACTTATTAGTGTGTTTAAGTTGGATGGGTTTATTCCTCAAATTTAGTGAGGAGTGGATCCCCTCTCAGGACACACTCTTTATACTTTGAGTCATTGAGGTCCCACATGTAGATATAGGGTTAGCTAATCTTAAACATCCTCACGAACCCTTCCAATCAAATGCCTTATGATACATGATATTTTTTGAATAATTGGAGTAAAATTCTTAATAAATGGGTTCTCATTCTATGAATTACTTAACGTGTTTATTCTTGTTCGTTTACTCATAAAATCTTTCCAAGCTATTTAAAGCTTATATATGTGTGTATCTTTTTTCCATGTACTCGACACCTTGTGTTGACCCACGTGTTTCATGTATGTTTTAGGTTCAAAAATATTAGGAGTTCATGGCTTAATGAGCTATGTTCATGTGTACTTGTTGAAAACCCTAGATAGTGTACATGAGAAGACTTGTGTAGCTGTACTCTTCAATATGTGACCGAACCTTGTAATAAAGAATGTTGTTATTAATATACTTGTTGATTGTTGAGATTGTGTTGGTGGTTTTATATTGGCGTTTGTTCATGTATGCTAAGGTTGTATGCTTCCACACTCGCGCTTTGATATTACCATGCTAGGGAAGGATTCTTGAGTACTTCATCCACTGATTTTCTATTCATTTGGAGGTTGGATTTGAGTAATAAATGGTTTCGTGATATTTTTACCCCCAAGACCCTAGGAGAACAAAGTTGGTATTTCCTATACATATCCTCCTCAAGTTCCCATGTATCCTCCTCTACTCCTTAGTGTTTCCGCAACACTTACACTAGCACTATATTTTCCTCTTTAAATGTCTGCACTCTTGCATCTAAAATCAACACTAGACCTTCAACATAGGATACATCATCATTGAGCTACACTTCAACAAGTTGGATTGTATGCCCAATAATTGGATGATACTTTATTAGAATGGACATGTGGAACATAGTATGTAGACTGTGTATTTCAAGCAGTAGCTCTAACTTGTAAGCCACATTCCATACACAGGCAACCACATGATAAGGCCACATAAACATGGGTGCTAGTTTACCTTGCTTGCCAAACCTCAAAAGCCACTCCCAAGGTGACACCTTGAGTTAGAACTTATCTCCTACTTGCAGTTTCCATGGCCTGCTAGGATTTCTATTTGTCTTGAGTTGCCTTCAACTATTGTTTAATCACCTTGATCTTTTTAGTTGCCTGTTGAACTAGCTCGGGACCCAACAGTTGATACTAACCTAATTCATACAAGCATATGGATGATCTAAAATGTCTCCATATAGAGATTCATACGGTTCCATGTCCAGACTTCTATGATAACTATTATTGTAAGCAACTTGATCAAGGTGATAAGAACATCCCAACTCCCAAGAAACTGAAGAACATGTGACTTGAACATATCCTCCAATGTATGTATCATTCTTTTGATTGATCGTCTGTCTATGGGTGGAAGGTTGTCTTAAACTTCAACTATGTCCTTAATGTTGTGTAGATGATCCCAAAACGTGATAGTAGATTGTGTTACTTTGCCAGATATTATTGTCTCCATTACTCCATGTAACTGTACAATTTCATCAATGTAAATATGTATCAACTTCTTTGTTGAGTAGGTAGTCATAATTGAAAACAAATATGCTGCATTTATCAATCTATCAACCACCATCCAAACCAAATCATGTCCTTTATCTATCTAGGGATTCTGACCACAATGTCCATGGTCACATGGTCCCACTTTCATTTTGTAAATTGGTAGGGATTGTAATGTTCTTACTGGAATTTGGTGTTCTACTTTGACTTGTTGATAGACTAGACATCTAAGTACGAACTCTACCACATCCTTCTTCAGTCTTGGCTACCACTATAGATCCTTGATATTATGGTACATCTTTTTGTTTTCGGGGTGCATAGAATACATCAAAGTGTGTGCTTCTTTTAGAATTTCTTTCTTAATCCATCCACATCAGGAACCACCATCTTATTATGATTACACAATGTCTCCATTCTCCAACTAATGAAACCCATCATGTTGTCAGTGTCTAGTTTGACTTGATGTTTTGTATCATGGTGTCACTCGATTGTGCCTCCCTGATCTATTGTATCAATGTGGGCTTCACTTGTAATTGGACCAAAAATAATCCAAGCATGGGGACTTCCATCTAAAGTTCATCTATCACATAGATATAAACATGTATCTCCTTGTTCAAGACAAGGAGTAAAACGACACGGGCTCTGACAAAGACGATGATGATGGCCTTCTGGTTAATGTATTAGTACCACATCCACCTTTCATGACTAATACTTAATTGAGCATTCATAGTTCTTTATCAACTTGAGGCATCTCCTTTGCCTCATGTTCATGTCCTACTTCAAAAAGAGATATTGAAGGTTCATGTGGTCTATGAACATCTAGTATTTCTCCCCACACATGTAATGTCTCCATATTTTCAATGCTAGAACCACACTGACCACTTTTAGATTGTGTGTCAAATAGTTCTCCTCGTGCTCCTTAAGATGTCTAGAAGCAAAAGATATCATGTGCTTTTCTTGCATCAACACACATTCGATACCCTCCATCTAAGCATCACAGAAGACATGTTGCCCTATTAAGGTTCTGGAAGCATTAACACATATGCATACGTTGGCTTTTATTTTCACATTTAGAAATTGAGTTGACATTTCTTTGTTCACACCAAAGGTGCATCACTCTTTGTCAGACTCATAAATAATAAGGATTTCATACTAAAATCCTTAGTGAATAGACTGTAATAGCCTTCCAATCCAGGGAAACTCGGCACTTCTGTTAGAGTCTTTGGTTTTTCCTACATCAGTATTAGCTCCATATTCTTAGGATCTACGAAAATCCCTCTACTTGATATGAAACAACCAAGCAAACAAACATGTGTCATCTGAAACTTGCATTTTATAAACTTTGCATATAACTGATGCCATCTCAAGAGTTCCAAGGTCAACCAAATATGTTGTTCATGTTTCTCTTGGTCCTTAGAGTAGATCAAGATATCATCAATGAAGACCTCCACAAATTGCTCTAAATATTACTTGAAAATTGTGTTTGTGATGTCCATGGAAGATGTAGGAACCCAAACAACATAACCACAAACTTGTAGTATCCATACCTAGTCTTAAAGGTTGTCTTAGGTATGCCTCTTGTCATGAACCTTAGCTGGAGGTAAGTTGACCGCAGATCAATTTTTAAGAGTGTTGTATTTCTTTTTATCTAATTGAACAATTAATTGATTCTTAGCAAGGGATACTTGTTCTTCATAGTGAGCTTGTTCAACTATTTATAATTTATGCACAACCTCATGGAGACATCCTTCTTTTTTACAAATAGAATTAGATTGCCCCATGGAGACTAGCTCAATTGTATAAAACCATTGTCTAACAATTCATGTATCTATTTCTTCAACTCTTTCATCTCAGATGGTGTCGTCCTGTATGATGCTTATTCTATGGGTCGTGTGTCAAGGACCAGGTTGGATCTCAAAGTCAATTCCTAAGGAGGTGGAATGCCAGAAACTCATCAAGGAAAACAACTTCAAACTCATGTACTATGGGCACATCACAAATACTAGGAGTCATTGCCTTCGTATCAAATAAATGGGCCAAAAGGCCTTACAACCCTCCGACATAAGCTTCTTGATGCATTGATTTCATGTTGCCTTTAAAGGGCTAATTTTTGTCTTTTAAGCACCACTATTCTCATATAATATGGTTTATCTTTGATTTCTACCTACTAGCATGTGAATCACTTATGCATTAGTTAGCACCTATTTCTAACAAAATATATGATATTGTATTATCTTTTTGGACTTATGTTATTGTTCCTTTAAATTTAGGCAATATGATTATTAATCAATCAACTCGGTAACACTGACCATGCTTGTTGGTGGTACTGTTGTCCTATGCCCAAGATAAGAACAAGGAGAGGAAAATCAGTGCTATTGGGGAAACACTCAGTGCCACCAAACATCAATTTGATGCCACCGAGATACATACTCTATAGTATCAACTTAAAATCCATAGAACACCAAGGTTGCAAATTAGTTCACTTAGTGCTAATGATAGATTTATCAGTGCCACCGACCTTAGCATCCAAACATCCATGAGAAACAACTCGGTACTACCGAAAAGACTGTTTGTAGTACCAACTTAGTGTGAGCAGGCAAAAAGACCCACAGACTGGTGCCATCGACACCCTAGTCATAGTACTAAGCCTATGTGATTTAATGTCGATCTAGAATTACTTAGATTAAATGGTTGTGAATTAAGTGATGGTTTGGCCTTGCTTATGACATAAGGGGGTGGTCGTAAGAGAATTATCACATACACTTTGGATGCGGACATTGAGAGAGTGGAGAAAGAGGAGATTGATGCTAATTGGACAATTTGTTCACTTCTAGAGTACAAATTTACAACAAATAAAAGATGTTGATCGTGGTGTTCATTAGAAGGGATGTTCAAGTCAACTTCTCCAAGGTGTTTCCATTAGTTTTCTAATGTTTCCTTTTTCTTTCTCTTTTAGATGTGATTTGATGAGGAATGTGAGGGGCTAAACTTCCATTTTCCCTAGGATCCGCATATAGCCCAGTGCATTGTTGTACTGGAGTTGATGATTCTATAATTTGATTTCTATGTTTGTGAACTTGATGTTGATTTGTTTATGTTTGATCAACATAATCAAAGTCAGACCTCTAGTTGCTTCAGGAGAGGGGTTAGAAGTTACAAAAATATAATTTCACATAGCTAATAATGTGCTTCGGGAGAGGACTAACAGCTATGAGAGAATAGCTCAAAGGAATTACTCTTTGCTTAGATTATGTTCCTAAACTACTACAAGAGTGGGGGTTTTCTAGGTAGTGTATTATGTTGTAATGTCTAATACATGCCACTAGTTCAAATTAATGGCAATTAATTATAAATGAAAAGAATTCATTTGTAGTATGTGCCATGGTGAAACCATAAGTTCTAAGGAGTCTTTAACTATCATTGACAATCACTCATAATTTAGTTTTCGTAATTCTCATCTTAATCTTCATATCAACTCTTTTCTTTGGCCTAGCTGATTGATTCTCAGTTAGTAGTAGTTGTTGGTTTACAATTTCCTGAGTTTGATACCTCATGCCTCTTTTGGCCAAATATTAGACAACACGTGCACTTGTATTTTACATGCACATTTCATGTGTGTCACTTCTTAGATACGACAACAAACACCAAACATGTAGGGAGAATCTTCTGATCTCCTTTTAAAATCCAAGAGACATCTCTGTAGTAAAACTCAACAACCTTGGATATAAAATCCAACACCACCTTATACTTCTCTAATGTATCCATTCCAAGGATCACATTCAATCCACACATATCAAGTGGCACAAGATGCACTTGAATGTTGTGTTTGGGAAGGACAAGAATGTGTGATGGACCAACTAAAGGGGTATTAAGAAAGAGAGGTTTAGATCAACAACCAACAGGCATAAAATGGTGTAGAATCATGTCTCTGGTGATAATTGAGTGCATCACACATGGGTCAAATCAAAGAGATAAAAATATTAAAGTAGGCAAGTTAGAATGAAAGATCTTCATCTGACATGTAGTGACTTGAGAGTTGACAAAATCATCAGACTTGCTCATCACATAAAATGGGTTGTTGTTTGAGATCTTACTTTTTTTTTTTGCTTCTCCCCATGGATCTTGATGATTGACCTTGGGAAGCTTGTCCAAGCCCTCTACCGTTGTTGCCACAAAAATGTTGCAAACCCTGATGGTTCCACCCTTGAGGTTGATATGATTCCTAGTTCATTTTTGGGAAAAACATCCTTATATATCCTTATTTATGGAAGTATATACACTTCTTATGTAGTGAACCACACAACCTAGACAGCCCCGTAATTGATGCAGATCATGCACTATAAGCCCCAGATGGTTGTAGTCCCCGACCTCTACCTCTACTCAGTGACTATTGGGATTGATTTTACTACACCCTTGGATATACATAGTCATCCTCTATAGCGACTTCTAGAATCATTGCCTTTGTGGCCCCAAAAACCTCATCCACTTAGATCCTCCTAAGAAATGTCTAGATGATTGTGTTGACTTCCTTTTGGCATCATTGTCAAGAATGTTGACCATAGTTATCTCGACCCTTCTTATAGGCTCCATACATGTGGTAAACTTCTCGTGTGGATCTAAGGTCAACACCAACTTAGATATCTCAGCATTCATCCCCTTCAAGAACCACATAATCTTCCCTCTCTCAATGGGTGCCAGATGCGAGCAAAACCTTTGCAAATCTACAAATAGTGTTTCATACTCATTTACAGACATCGTCATCAGCCTCAACTACTTGAACTATGTGATCTAATTATTTATATAGGACAAAGGTAAGTATTTTCCATCAACTCCTTCTAGAAATCCATCCACTAGATGACTTCCCATGGTCTCTTCTCCTCCTCAATGGTAGACTAATGGAGAGTATTCCCTTTCAACAAATAGATGGTGTGCTTTACCTTGTCTTCATCTGGTATATTCAACATCCAAAAAGCCTTATCTAGCTCTATGAGCCACAAGTCTGAGTTCATTGGATCCATAGTGCCCAAAAATACTCCATGACTCCAACATGCTTCAACTGCTAAAAAATCTTGCTAGAGACTGCAGAGTTGAAATTTGTGGTGTGAGCCTTTCTTGTTGTAGCTAGTATCTTGTCTACAAACTGAGAAAGCGTGAAATTCATCAATCTAAACATGACATGAAAGGTCATATGGACATGTGTTGTTGGCTCTTGGGGTGCCACCCTACACAACTCATAATGCTCATGTTGCTCAGTCTCGAGTGTCCTCTCTTTGGGAGTACACTGCCTCCCGTCACCTCCTAGGCAAACATAACTACTCTTCACGTGTTCTTCACAATGTCTATTCATAGCTACATAACCATAAATAATGGTCACTTATAGTGGACTCCTAAGAACAAACACCACAACCCCCTTTAAGCTCAGTGAACCTAGGCTCTAATACCAAAAACTTGTGACGTACCAACACCGTAAGTGCGAGATTACTCAAGAAAAGACTCAATTAAAATAGATTATAATCATCAAACATAAGGACACATAAATATTACATGTCCAAAAAATTTCCAAACAACACCACAAATAATATTATTAAAACTATGTAGCCTTTTACAAAATTTACCACATCACACTACATGCTTTACAACAACCATGCTTTGATACCATATATGTTCACATCAGCTGACACAACATATCATTGAAATTATTATTGTTTCCACATTACATATGGACCACATAATTCTTACAACTCTTATAACTACCACTCTAGAAGTCGTGCACACATGTCAAAATCTCAAGTTAGAAATACATATAGCAAACTCACTTGCTAGAACCTGAGAGTATATGGACAATGATCAACCACTACCCCTATACATGAACTTCACTTTCATCCTAGGAATACATAATACAAACATCACCTACCTCTATGACTCTTCAGACAACCATCGCCAACCTCCTTAACCAAGTTTGGATCCCTCCTTGTTGATCTTTTTCACAATGTCAAGAATACTTTGTTCCTCACCTAAAAGAGGTGGAAAAACCGTGGGGTGAGACCCCAAGTCCCATCATACAATATGACATCTGACACATCCATTACTAATCATAAATGGTAAATATTAAATGAGAGATATAAGCATTTAAATGTAAGAACTACCAATGTACTTGAAGGTACACGCTTTTCACATCATACTTTCCTCCTTGTGAAAACATGTAAAGATTAGGATAATATATATGTACTCAACTCTAGAGTGAATGAGCATCACATCAAGAGCAATCTATATTTAGCACCAATTAAACCTAAATATATTCTTTGGGCAAATTGGGGTGTAACACTCAATTTGTTAGTTGGATGCTACTAAGCCATTACATCCATATGTACAAGATCTAAGGGCATTCAATTTCCCTAAAACTCTCCTCATAACCTCAGGTCAAAGTGAAATAACCAAAAGGTAAAGATCCCAATGACTAAGTCCACTATGGATATTTTCTAATAATTGGATCCACCAATCACATGCCCTTCTTGGGTACCCAGGTCAAAGCATCACTCTTAGGGCAACAACCTTTCATAGTGTGAACCAATTCAACTTCTCATACCATTTATCATTCATTACTAGACCATCATACTTTATCGATTCCTAAACTCAATTTAAAGACGTTAGGGTACATAGACCCCAAGAATCCCCATATATTCACTAATATCTGGCTCTGAGCATCTTCTCAGAATTCAAACTACTACAAGATTAACTCATTTCATTATTCCACCTAACGACCCTGGGGAATAGATCTAAGAACTTAGGAATCTATAGGCTTATGTTACTTTTTATTAGTTAAGTTCATTACTATACAACCACATCAAGTAAGATATACATAAAAGTAAATAACCAGATTACTATAGTTTTGGAAGATATAAAATGCATGGTTACCATGTCCAACTTTCAAATCAGGGTACCTAATCATGCCTTCAATCACATCAATATTTAGTTCAGAACACAGACTCCAAATAGTATTGCCTCAACATCATGACATGTTTACATCCCTTCATGGTACTTGTAAAATAACAATGCCCTGGATATATAGAAAGCACCATTTTCCCATACGGGGACTGATTTCACATAATTTTAGTAGCATAACTGTAAGAGAAAAAGACTTAAAACATCTTAAAGAACGTCTTATGGATGTTAGCACCCTACAGATATGAATCATATCATTTCTAATAAGGTGAAATTACTTAACTCATTAGTCATCAAAAGATATAACTATGCATGAAACAGCTATATAACCACATTTTGACCATCAAAAAAATGCTTAAGAGATTTAGCTACAACATACAACTCATTTTCTACCAAGTAAGGTTAAAGATACACAAAGTATTCATCCTTTAACATGTATAGGGAACAATACAACAAGATTTGGTTTGAATGTAAAATTGTAGGTAAAGAATGTATCGAAGGTTATATCACTCACTCGATGGCAGTGGAAACAAGTTCACTCATGGAAAATGGCAAGGAAAGTTCAAGCTCATGACAAACTCCAAAGTTGTTGGTAGACTCTCCAAGGTTTTTGCCCACCTCATATGGAACTCTAAAGTTGTTTATCTATGATCTAAAGCAACTATATCAAGGGTGGAGAAGAGAAACATGGTGTAAGATTAAACAGTCAAAACCTAAGAGAAAAAACACATAGAAAATGTTCATGAAAGGAAGAAGATGGTATATCGTCAAGAGCATGAAGGTTAGAGGATCTACTTACATGGATCTAAGCTCATAATACACTAAGGAGTGTGTCAGTCATCATAAAAGAAGAGAATGAAGGTAAACATTAGTGTATATGAAGAATGACAAAGACATGATTCTCATTGATAGATGTCAATCATGGAATCTAGTCTAGCTCCAACACTTTAGGGTTTAACTTGCACATGTGAGGTGATAAGGGAAGGATACGGAGGGGGTTTTATATATCTAGAGGAGAGAGAAAATTTATTCAAACTTTTCTTAATATTGGTCAAGAAACTTGTGCTTTGTTGGTTTTTCATCTCATCGATAGACAACCCAGACGTTCATTCAGTATGTGAGATAAAAAAACTCCATCGGTTGATTGCTTCATCATGTCATCGATTGATACAAGTAGAGAACCCATCGATAGTTTTCATCAGTAGGATGCTCAGGAAAACCATCAGAAGGCAATACTAGGATCTGTGTTGGTAGAGCACATCAACGAAATCACTGGTACCTAGTGCACGATTCTCATTGGTTCTCAAATTGATGAAATTTTATTTCCCAACTAGCACGTTGCTTCATCGGTTGTCAACCAAAAAAAAACACAAAAGGTCATGAGACGTGATATTTCCATAGGTCATTTACCAATGTAAAAGTGAACTAAGCCCATCAGTACTCAAATGGAGAAACACTCAAATGTACCCCTACTAATGAAAAAATAGAGGAATGTGGGATTCAACTATTGAAGATCGGCCTTTCAAATCTCTCTCTTTGCTTTCACTTTATTCTATTCCTGACTTCAAAGCATTTGTTTCCTACTATACTGGCCCTACCCCCTACTTAAATGAAATCACTACGCCACGCTTGGCACATGTGGTATCTTCGTGTCTCCATCAGTCCTCCACCAATGGAAAAGCATATCACTTACATCAGTTATTAAGCGATTAAGGTGTATAAGGCTTGGTTTGATCAACCCAATACATCCAACCAAGTCTAAGCAACAGAGAGAAAAAAGGAAAGCAAACATGCATCATGCAAATCACAAGGAAGCCCTCAAATGTGGGTAATTTATAGAAAGACTCTCAAAAAATACACTAAGAGTAGACACCAAAACATACATTATCAAGCATATAAACATGTGATTAAGGTAGAAAAACATGTCTAAGAATCTAAACCAATCGAGAGTCTTACAGTGGTATACAATGATCCTAACTACATTAATCCCCTTAAGAGGCTTAGAACCATATGATTTGTTTAAGAGGTGTAACTCAACTATGGATGGATTGATTTCATGGAAATCCTTTTAGTGAAGTGTAGTGTTGTAACATAGCAAAGCCTAGATATAATTACCTAGTACATCATAATTATGTAGTTGGGTAGAATAAAATTAGTTGTTAATATCTATCCAAATATTATCCATGTGATCACCAAAACTCACCATCACACCTTTATGAACCTAAGGTGGACATGATATATCTATAATCAGGTTCAAATCCTAACCCTAAATCTAATATATATATATATATATATATATATATACATGTAAGTATATCGAGGCGAGTTATGTGGTTATGCATGATAGTAATGTGATAGGTGCACTAATTGACCTTAAGGTAATATGTGATGATATATTTAACCTACAAATCCTTTTGAAAGAATGGTTGCATAAGTCCATATGTCACAATCTTAGTTAATATGCGTAATGCGCCAATAAGGCATGTGTCCCAAGATACTAGTTATTACTAGGAACATAGATGAAACATACAAGAATACATATATTGGTATTTTCATACAATTGGGATAGTATAAGTTGTCATTTTCTATATGCAATTGTAATAAAATACATAATGGATGATCTGAGTAAAACAACATATTTCTTGTAGTATTAATTCTATAAACCTCTCTCCGCAGCGGAGAATCCCAAAATACATATAAATACCAAACATGTAACTAAAGATTATGATTATATTTATTATATTTATAATATCAAATCTAGCCATATGAAATTATTTACAAAATGATTACAAAAAAAAGAAATTAAAGTTAATTTTAGAATATGCATGTCCTAAATAGTAAGGATTATATATTTCATTTTGATTTGATATAAATAAAACTTAGATGGAGAAGTGTGGATACTAGAATTTATGGAATATTACTCAAATTGAATTGATAAAATTTCTACTTCTTTGATGATATTTTGGAAACCCAAGGATTGGAGTTCATTTGTCTACCTCTTACCAGCCTTCCTTTTCTTTAGAAATAGTAAACCCTATACTCCTTCCCACTTTCTCCACATCTCTCTCCTTCTTTCTTGGAGATTATTTCTTCATACTATTTGTGAGATCATTTTGAGAGGAAAACATTCAAACTTGGTCCCTCGAGTCATATCTATAGAAAATGTATTTTTCTCCTTCTTCATCTCCATTGGTAATTTTTATTTTCATTGGTGGATGAAATCTAGTGTGACATGGTTGAATACCAGAACATGTACAAACCTCTAAGAGCCTCTTCATATTATCAAATTTTCCCCTATTTTCTTCTTCACTCCATCAGACTCCATCTTCAGTAAGGGAGATGTTGATAGTTCTCTCCACATAGAGTACTCTAAGAATAAAGTTCTTTTCTAAGAATCATACTTAAAGGATCGTAAGGGTTCTCTAGTGGTTACAGTAATCCATGGTGGATTAGGTGTTCATTCTCGATGTTGTAGAATGATGGCCAAAGATTAAGCATTTTTTACATGTTTCAAGCATCCCCATCGCATGAAAGTAGTGAATTAGAGTTTGTGGAGGATCCTTGAATCTTGTGTAGTGATTAGATTCTAGTCTTGGGGGTTAAATCTTTCAAACCTTTTCTCCCACCATTTCTTGTGCAACACAATTTGTGCTTGTCCTCTTCCTATAAGTTTCATAGGTGTTGTCGATCGGGCTGAATATAATGAGTTTTCACGATCCAATCTCAATTTTTGTTTGGTATGGTGTAGAGAATTATGTAATTTTTGCACTCCTTTGCCTTATTTGACCCCTATTACTGAAGAGGAGTTTTGTAAGGAGGTTTACCCTACTTTGAGATCTGATTCTTGACCATGTTGGGTGCTTTTTCTAATTTTGGTTTCTACCATGAATTTGGGAGTGGGTTCATCCCCTCCTATTGGTTTCCACCTCAACAGACATGGCAAGCAGTCAAAGTTGTTGCTTCTTCCATATAAGGAGGCCATAGGAGAACAAACTAGGATTTGAGATACCTATGATTCCTCTATCATAGTTTTAAACCATCACACAACTTCGGGATAGATATGCCTTCTCTTCATGATTATTCAAGTTGAGTAAGTTTTTCCATAAGAGAAATTACATGGGGTCCTATGACATGTTAAGTTTTGAAAATGGATGTGGAGTAAATTGGTCAAGTTTTGTTTTATAAATTAATGAATACAATTATCTAAATTAATTCATAGGTAACTATAGGAACATCTAAATTATACAAAATGTGTTTTGAAAGAGTAAAATCTTAGGCTCTTTATCTAGCTCAATTTTTAGAGTCAAAATGTATTAGATGCAAAATTCAAATTTCATGGTTTGTGCATTCAGTGGACTATAACTCTAAGCTCGTTTTAAAATCTTATTAGGCATTTTTGTACCCTGATGTTTGTACCTAGGGTTTGACCCTATATAGTGTAGGCATGGGTGAAAGGTATATGCATCCTCTCTATTTGGGCATTTATTGACTATATACTAATTTGAAATATTGAGGTATGAACCCTGACTGATATATCTTTTTGGAATATTTGAAAAACCCTTATTTAATTATCATGAATTATATTTAATTATCATGTATTATCATCTAATTTATCTTTGTGTTTTGTTGAAATGATTGTGCTCAATATCTTTGGATACTTTAAACCCACTTGCAATGTTTTAGACATTTATGTCCTTAATCTGTTGGACTTGATATGGACTTGATTAAACTTATTATCTGCCCTATATGCATGTACGATTTCTAGACTACTATTAAATAGGGTAGTGGTTCATTATTGTAAATGCATACTTTTAGGCCATGAGATTATAGTATTTCTTTCAAAAGCTTAGGTTTTAGTCCTCCCACCATGATTTATATTAGGGACTAAGATTTTTAGTCCTCTCCCCTTCTCTTGGGATCCTATGTTGCCCCAACCCATCTTTATATAGTTATTATATGCTAGATCTGCATTCCCTTGATTAATTGATTATTAATGTTTTATATTCTAAAGGTAAGAATTTCCATTTTGTTAAGTATACTTTTATAAGATGCATCATTAGTCATTTATATCATTGCTAGTTTATGATATTGGTTTTCCTACTTGATCTCTTTTACCTACTTTCTTAATATACCTCCTATTAGAGGGAACAACTTTTATTATGATTTTCCCTTTAGTGGTCAAAAATATCTTTATAGTTGCACATACCAATATTTTACTAACACATACTTCATTTTTTGTTCCCTTTGTGTATGCTCTTACCATGCAACCAAGGTGTAGGTATAGATAAGGTGCTACATGAAAAACCTATTTCATGATTTGGAGGTTGAGAATAGATTGGGAGATCTATAGGTGATCCCTTCATATAAGCTTATGGTTTACCTTCCCCCTTTTGGCTATGTCACCCTTGTAGTGACAAACAATGTCAAATTATGATAATGTAATAGTTTAATTTTCTATAGCTATAATATAACAAAGCTTAATGTAACATGCTTTTAAGAAATGAAAACAAAATCTTCCCTTCCTTCATACATTGGGGTGCTAGGATTTGGATGGGTTTCATTCCATAATAAGTAATAAGTGGACCACCTCTTGGGTCCCACTTGTTACAATATTGACTTTGTTTTTCCATAAGTTGATTATTGTCCTATTTTAAGGTTCTTCTTGACATCCTCTTTAAGAATTTCATTATTTCTCTTTCATAAGAGCATTGATGCCATACTTATTATTCATTTCCCATGATGTTGTTCAATTAACTGATTTATATGCACATATTATTTTTTTCTGATGTTTTCTATATTGTTCTTCTTTTGTGGGGTTTCGCTTCCAAACCCTTGGGTTAATGATACATGTGAGGAGATGACAATGTTGCCCTTAGACCTTTACAAGAGTATCTTGACTTTTTGGAGGTAGAATTAGATGGCCAATTTTCTCTCTATAGTCAATCATACCCAACTTTGTTAGCTAATTTTGCCATAATACATCCGTTCATGTGTGTTGAACTTGTAAAGTTGAGAAATTGTAATAGTGAGATTCTTTTAATTTATCGCTACACTTGTAGTGTTTATAAGGCATACATAATATATTTAATGGAGTATTCATCCCTTTGAGATACTTTTACAGTGTTTGGCATGTGGGATGTTTCCTCTTATTATATTGAGCAATGAGAGGCTCCTATGGAGACCTAGTTTGGGTCTGATCTTGTGTTATCATGCTCCTCACTCACAATAAGATAGGTAGAATGCATGCTATTTCCCAGCAAATATCATTTATTTCCAAATGTACTTATGGATGTTCCTTAAGTGTTTTTTAGGTAGGAGGCTACTTGATAGATGGAGGAGGGAGATAATGACTACAAGGGCTTATACTTTCTTACAAAAGCCCAAAAATACACTAAAGCTAAATCTAATAAATGCCAAGCTTCTAAAGAGCCAATGAAGTAAGGAACTCCATGATTTCATCAAGAATCCATCCAAAGTGCATCTCATTCCCCCAAAAATAATCAAGCTACAACAAGAACAATAATACAATAGGAAAGTAATCACCAAACCTCTCAAAATTCCAAGCCCTAAGTATACCACACCCGGTCAATGGTAAAACCATTCTAAGCCCAGAACAACTATTCTAAAATGGCCAAAATCCACCATTCTCTTCCATCTCACCTTAAATCCCATAAAAATCAACTGAAAAACTAAATCCCTCACATAGATCATAAGGGCCCATCCTAATGACCAAACCTTAATTGACCACTAGGATAGATCCTTATCCAAAGTCCAACTCAAATCTAATATCCATCAAAAATTGAGTTGAAAAATTCCAAATAAGGCAATTCACATAAGTTCCAATTGAAAACATATTTTATGAGAATTCACATGCATCTTATATAAATGTATTTTATAACATCAGAGACATTACAAGAGAAGACACAATAAGAGCACAAATGAAAATCCATTTATTAGATTTTTCAAATTCAGATTACAATATGAGATATATCCATGCAGTTACAACATCATAAAAATACTAGATCAACTTACAACTCGTATTTGTAAGAAAACATCACATTAAGCAACCTATCATGTAGATCACCAACTACCCACCCATCTCTCATGAAAGTGAGAGTACAAGGACACTCAAGAATAAACTATATTCTTTCTTGTCACATCTTGATCAACACTTCCTTTCCACTTCTTTAGCATACCTAAAGAGATGTGGAAAACCATGAGTGAGACTCTCGATCCCAGCAATATGATATAATAAAGCAAATATGCTATTACTTACAAGCATATTATAATTAGTTTATTTAGAGGGAGATAATCGATAGTTAAATATATATCCACATGATATAAGCATAAGTACTTATTCTCTTCACATGCATGCTTGTAACCACACATGATCCATAAGCTTACACGTACATAGTAGGAAACATATACAATACTTGCAATAAGTAAAGGAATACAATTGAGCAATCGTGTGATTCTTCAATTAAACCTAAATAGTTATACCACATGGTTGAGTTAAAAAAATTATTATTGCCCTGGGTAGTTTGAGTCATACCACTCAAACTACTAGTTGACCATTATGAAGTCTCAATCAGCCCCGTATAAGATCTCACGATTATCGAACTTCCAAAGATTTCTTCCCCTCAGTTAGTATGAGTGAAAAACTATAGTGGCACAATAGCTCAATTACCAGTAGGGCACAATGACCATTTTTCTAAAAACATGGTTTGACCTGCGTACACACTCCACATCACATAGAACTAGGGTTTACAGCCCTCAAATTTGAGTAATGACTATATCTGCTCTCAATAACATAAAATCAGACTTGGCCTCAATCACTCTCCATAACCTTGGTATTGAATGACAGAGATATACCCTCCCTGCACCCACATATACTCAACAATATACTACTCTGAGCTCCTTCATAAGGATTATTCATTTCACTGTCCAAAAAGTCCTAACACTGAGATAATTCTACAGTCACAAGGTGCTACATGATTAGGGTTACACATATTGTTTAGGCCAATTAGGTATTTTTGACTCCATCAATCAAGATACCAACAAGGTACCTATAGGAATTTGGGAAATAAATTGATTTGAAACTCCAGAAGATATAAAATGTATAAAATGAATATCAATACATTGAATTAAGGTACAAGTATCCATCTTTGGTCACAACAAGGCCCAGCATGCCATTCTTATCCACCACAACAAGGTCCATAGTTGCATTCTCAACATAACAAGGCCCAACATACCATTCACAACTACAACATATTTAGTCATGGAACATCATACTTATTTAAGGAAAAATAAGTGACATTTCTCCTTCTACTATTTCATCTCAACATGCAAATATCATTACAAAAACACGACGCTATTCCATACGTAGAAGTTCTCAAAATCATTGTATAAGACTAGGCATGATCATATAATATGATTAATCATCAATATTCAAGCATAAGAATATCACAAGGGACTCTCATATTGCATTTTTTTAGGAATATTAATTAAAGTCAACCAATATGCATTACATTATCTTTTATAATCCACTTGGCTATGATAAGGTATACATCATTATTTGAGGTATGTTTATCATATTTGTAAGGTCATATAACTCATCCACTTTTAACAATACTACCATTTTATTCCCCATCTTATGCTTTGATCATATAAAGCATGGTTTGTATTTAACCATTTGGTCCATCCATCATCCCAATGATGACACACATTTCATTGTACTTGAGGGATCAACCTCAAGACATCAAGTCTAATGTATATATTTATATCATGTATCCAAAATATACTTTTAAGGCCATGTTTTATATCTCATTTATCCATCCCTTAACATTGTAAAAAGAGGAAGTATGTAAAACATAGTCATCTTGTGAGGTAGAGAATCACCTTATTAAAATTGTATATCATAGAATAATACCATCTTTTTTACAAGTCACAAACAATTTAGAAACCCCTAAGTAATTATGTGGTTATTTGATAATTGCTTTTATGATATATATCACCCTCATCAATATAATTATATTTCACATTAATCAAGGATATAAATCAGTAACATAGTCTTTAGTTAGTATGATTCGATTTATAATGTCATCTCATGTACTCATTAGGGAATACAGTTCGACCACTAGACATAAAAAGGGTAATTTCTCCATAGAAGTCCACATTGGGTTCAATACCATGTAATAACATCATAACCTTTTGAAATTATGTATTACAGTTTATGTTATAGTTACACACCAGAAAACAAAATTTCAATTTCAAATTTGAAGGTATGTGGGAGTTACATTGAAAACATTGTTGTACATAAAAGTGCCACTTACATGCATAAATGACCTTCTTTGGAATTTTAAATCTAATTCAAAGGAACTTCCCGCAACATAACAGTTACATTAAGGCATTCTAAACGTTTTATATCAACTCCTAATTAGTAAGAATAGCTTTTATATACATTTTCATTTCATATGATACTAATACCCCACAAGGATGACATATTTAGTAACGATTTCACTTGTATTTCAAAATTCAATAAGTACATGATTATTTTGACATAGAAATGACAGAAGGGAGTAAATCCATAAGGTTGGGAATAACTTAAAATTTCTAAGAGATTTCCCACTTATTCAAATAAAGTTCTCAAGGCATCATATTTTAGCACATTAGGAGATCATAAAACCCGATTAAGAGAAAAATAAACAATCCATGCACAAATTTCATATTTCAAACCTTAAACCAAAGAGACCAGGTCAATTTCATCATAGGTTTGTTATTAAGGATAGGGAAATATATACAAGGTCAAGATCATATCACATGGCAATAAAATAATCCATAAAGATTCAATCTTTAGGCATGTTAATCAAGTTTAGAACAAGTCTTAGGGATTTGTACGAACTGGTAGGCAAAAGAATGCTAACAATGTTATACCACTTGCCTTGTATGGTGATTATCATGAGGTTCATTAAACCAGGCCATTAACATGTTTCCATATCCTAGATGAGCCCTCCAAAAGTCTAAAAATTCATGCTCCAAGTAATATCTAACTCCCCTTTGATCAAGAAGAAGAAAAAGGGAGGTTCTTTAGATATATGGAGTAGGTTTCGCCATGGAAGTTCATGGGGATTGAATAAAGGAAGAAGATGAGCTGAAGAACAACAATAATACCTCAAGAAACCTCCTTTTCACGTCCAATATCACTTTTCTAGCTGAAAGATGACTCCTCCATGGTGAATATAGGGCAAACAAGGAAAAAAGAGGAGAAAAGAGGATACTTTAGCTAGATGAGCAAGTTATGACCATGGAATACCATGAACTTTGTCCAAGGAGTAAGAGGGTGTCAAGAACAAAAGGAAAAGAGATTGGGGGAAAGATCTTGCATTTAGATGCAAGAAAGAAGGTTGGACTGTTGAAAACACCATAGAGTTGCTTGATCTTAAACATGCATTGGCATGCATGAACATCTAAGCACTTGATCTAAGTTATCACCCTCCAAGAATGGGTATACCGGTGTGAAGCTCCTCCTCCTTGTTCTAGAAAATCTCTTTGACAACCAAATAAGACTACAGGGCCATGAGGTGTTGTTTATATGCAAAGGAAAGAGTTAAAAGACCAAAGTGTCCTTATCTAACAAGGTTATTATGTCAAACTAGTCCAATGTATAGAGGAAGTTGGGCTTAGGCCTATAAATGGATATCTAGAATCCACACATTTGATCTGGACTTGAGTCTGAAATTTTGAAAAAACTTTGGCATCTGATTGGATTTCAAATAGTGAATCTTAGATCTAAAAATTTTAGTTTTGACATCGAATATTTTTGTATTTTCTCCGAAAAATATGAATTCAACAAATATATATGTATATTATTAAATATATATGTATATTATTAAATATATACTATGTATATATAGAAATATGGAAGTATACATATATAAAATATTTATTGACATTATATGTATGAGTTACAATTAGGATTGGATATTGATATGAATTAGGATATTATTGGTTCATATTGGATTTGGATGTTATCATATGATATCCCTAGGATAATGGATTAGATATCAGATTGAACTTTTTTTAGATTTGGATATCAGATATAGCAGTATCTGCTCCGTATTCAATTCGTTTACAGGTCTAGTTGGGCACATGATTTTTGGAGCCCAACATGTAGAACCTCCTTCTAGACAAAGGACATGTCCAGTGCCTAGAGCCTTGAAGCTACCAAAGCACATGGTTGCATGTATTAAGCCTCCTCATCTATACACCCACTAAAGTAAGATCAAAACTAGAAATCAAGAGAGGTGCCTTATACAAATCTAAGTTCAAAAGTATCTAAAGTTCAACTAGTTAAGTAAAAATATGAATAAATACATGTTCTTAGATAATTTTTACTCAATCTAAAATTCATAGTCTCAATTTTGGTGAAATTACATATTAGTCCACAAATGTTTATGAAATTGCAATATCGAGGAAATTAAGATGAAATTGAAGTCAAATAAAGTTATATATATACCAATTTTATCTCAAGGCTCAATCAAGCATGAAATGAAAAAAAAAATACAATCTTCAATTTTTTTTACAAAAATTTCAATAAGGTCCTTGTAGTGAGTTGAATTTATGATTAAGTCCATAACTTGCAAGGAAACTTGATATTATGGCTACCAATGTGCAAATTGGCTCCAAATAGGGTTTCAACTCATTCAATATAACATCAAATCTTTTCCAGTCATCTAATTAAGATAATAAAAAATGATGAGAGAGAAATTAAGATTGAGCTAGGCTCATGGTCTCACATCCATAAACCCCTCAAAAGGATTTCGCTCTAAAAATCTCAAGGTTAGGGTAGAGAACAACAACAGAGCAACCATAGCCCCATGTCAAACACACTTATGCATGGCTTATGATACATCATCATCATTATTAACGCATGGTCATCATGAAGTTCTTATAGATCATCAGGTACATTCTTTGTAGTTGATCCCGTTTTCAGCTATCTATGCATCTTTCATTATCTTATCTAAATTCCTTAGCATCCATTTAGGGATCAGTATTATTATCGTACTCCATTACTCTTTCTTGTTGACTATTTGTCATACTTGTGTCTCTTCTCATATTAACATGTTTTCCATTCACCCATAAAGGGTAATTTCATCATATTTTACATTCATCCACAATTCATTACTCTCGGTATCAGATTTTCATATTTGGGTTCTCTTTAGATTAAGGATATTAGTCCATATGTTCCTAAAACTCATTCAATTAATGGGCACATCTATGCACAAATCCATTCTCTTTAGACAGATAACAATTCTTGGTTTGATAAAGATTCTGTGAGAACCCATTATAGTAAATGAGATTACTCAAAACATAAAACACAATTGATCATTATAATCACATACCCAAAAATATGGGTAAATTAAAACCAATTTCAACGTCAGCACCTACTCAGAAACATTTTTATAAGAGCCCAACATCTTTCTTATATCCATACTATGCTAAGAATTTGATACAAATTGTTCTATCGTCTTAGCCACAACATATATATACAGGATAACAATATTTGTATATGCCACACAAACAAGCATTAATATGCTAACAAAAGTCTGATTCATTTGAAACACCATATACAATTTTTTTTTCTTGCCCGAACCTGAGAGTATAGGGATGACTCTAGGACACACTAGACATCTAATCAACTTTCTCAAAGATTCATTACTATAGATCCTCTTTGCTGCCACATGTTTATTTTTGTCACTTCTGATAACCTAAAAATATGTGGCAAACCACAAGGGTGAGACCCATGTCCCAGCAAGATATATAACCTCCAACAACGCTTATTGATTACAAAATTTTAAATAGTAGATAACTAATCATTTTGAGTATTTAGTAATCAATTGAACAAATTGAACAGTTCAAGTATACTAAACATATTAAGCAAATCATCTTAGCAACAAGTATGATCATCAATGCATATATAGATAACAAATAAATCCATTTCTCTCGATAGATATCTACTCAAATATCATCAAATTGCATCTAATAACAATCATTATCATTAATTTGACTATCATCGTATTCCTTGCTAACAGTACAAGCAATCTAGTAGCATAAGCATCCCTGACATCATGAATATGTGTAGTAACATAACATGTCTATCAATATTGGCATCTCAAATAAAGTGAACAGATCTATATCATAAGTAGAACTAACATCATAGAACAATTAAATGGATAGGCATGATTAGAAGTTTAAGCATTTATAATTACATAGGCATGCCTAGCAATATTAAACATAGCTAGCAACATCATCTTAACCATCAGTGTCAGTATATTTGACAACATAAGCATGTTTATAACATGAGCATAACTACAACATAAGCATATCTATTATCTCTTATTGTACTATATATGATCTCAATGAAAAGAAAGCAAACAAGGGTTATCATCCAATATGAAGCGTTGTGTATAACCCTAAACAGATATGCTACACGGTTGTTTTACATCTTTTATTATGCCCTGGGGAATTTGAATCATACCATCCAAAATCCAACTGACCCCTGCAAAGAGCTATTCAGTTTCGTATAAGATCTAGGAGTGTCAGTATCCTAAGATCTCTTCCCCTCGGTCAGTATGAGTAAAAGGTAGTGACATATCAGTCAAAGTTGCCACTACAACAACATATAGTCAAGCTACTAACCACTAGTCCTCCCTTGGTATAGGTCACGGCACTAGAAGCCAGGGTATACAAAACCCTCTAATCTGAGGTACAACTATAGTTGTCCTCAATCACATCAGATGTATGAGGCATGACCATAGCCATCCTCCACAACCTGCATTGTGGATGACAAGGATATATACTCAACTTGCCACCCCCACATACTCAACAATATGCACTCTGAGTTTCCCTTAGGAATACTCATTTCACCATCCAGTAAGTTCTGACACTAAAGATGGCTCTACGGCATAGGGCACTACATGATTAGAGTTGTACTTGATTAGTTATGCCAATTTGGTGAATTAAGGTTGCAACAAACAAGTTGACATACAAACCCTAATTCACTTCTAGCAAGCATATAAATATCAAAACTTTTAAAAGATATAAAATGTGTGAAACATAATTTCTCATCTCATCATCACATGGTACTATTCACTTGCCATTCATCAGACCACACTAGTCATCATACTATCACAAGATACAATTCCTTTTCACAATATCACAGGGTATCAACCCTTATCAACACAATAGGATTACACCTCATTCAGGGATCAACCATGCCCAAAGGTCATTAACACTGTCATACTATCATAGGATATAAATCCTTTTCACAATATCATAGGGTATCAACCCTTATCAACACAAGAGGATTACACCTCATTTAGGGCTCAACCATGCCCAAAGGTATTTAAGACCATCATACTATTCCCTACAAGATCACCATTATCTTTGCATGCCTTATAACAAGCCTCAACAACATCACTTACATATAATACACCAGATCAACACAATATTGCATTAATGAGCTAGGGGATATTCATAAACAATCATAGCATGGTTATATTAATATTAAGAAAAATCCTTTATTACATCAACATGTAAGGAATCTAGATATGATTAACCCTCATCATATTCATAATGTGCATGTTTAGCATAAGAAAGTATCAACCATGTGGCTATGATAACCACCAATTAACATATCAAGGTTATGATCATATTAAGGAGATTATTTTACCATCATGACATCATATAAGAAGGTTATACATGAATACTCATCTTTATCTATTTGCATTAGAGTTAGGTTCAATAAGATAAATTATAATAATGTTACTAATCAGCACTCATACCCAAACCCTAACTCACAGCATCCCCATTGGATCATGGATGCATAAGGTGAAGCATCACCATCACATTCCATACTATTCTCAAGTATGAATCCACATATGAATCAAGGTGTAACCATCGGGTTATATCATACTAGGGTTTCAACAACAGTAACAGAGTACTCCATGATTATATTAGTCATTCAAGGACTATTCATACCCAATTACCATCATTTAGTTATATTAAATCTAGGTATAACAAGCTATACCTCATTAGGGTTACCCATTAATTCATTATGGTGATTATAAATTATAATCATATGTGGGCAAGGGTAACACTACAAGTTTAAGGCATTGAACCATCAAATTCCCATCATTAGAATCATAACATTACACTACACATTTCACCCAAAATAATGGGAATATTGAGGCATCAACTTCTAACCATGAAATGTTGAAAAGGTAAAGACATTGGACGTTTACATAAGTAAACACCTTGAATGAATCATCTATTATGTTATTGAGTTGTGATCTATAAAAGTCACCATTTAACCCTAGACGTTCTTTGATTAACAACAATAAGGGTTCTGTTGAGAGTAGGGTAAAACCCACAATCAACTGTTCATTTAAAACAAGCCATCCATTGTCAACAAGTAAGCTCCTTAAGTTGATAATATAAAGGAAATCATATAAATCTCATTATTCACATTACATTATCCATCATTCCACTTTATTGGAGGAATAAACATTAGATCTTGACCATTGGGTCAAGTTCATATGTTAAAACCATCAATTACAGTATAGGTCCGACCATTGCATCAAGTGACCCAAGAAACCATTGGTCTAAGGCTCAATTGATGCTACAAATATATGATTAACGCACCATAGGTTTTGGAGACCTGACCCACCATCATTAGTGACCATTAAGTCACCATAGGTTGTTAGATCAACACTATATTCATTAATCAGCATCAAATATTAAGCTAATGGCATCATTGCTTAATAACATCAGTAGGGTTCTTAATTGTTAATCACTAGGCTTCTAATTAGGCCAACACCTGACCTAAGGGGTAAACATAAGTTGACACCCTTGGTTACCACCATCAGTTGTCATGAAGACTACACCATCGGTTGTTGCAATGGTACCACCATCAAGTCATGTGTTTGTAGAAGAAATCAGCTTTAAACCCTAAAATTGACCATTGGTTGATAGGTGCTTAGCACCGTAGGTTGTCAAACCAACCTGATCCAAGTAATATTATACCTTATAATAATGTACACATGATCACAGGTTCATCTAGAACTGAAATAAGAATAGATACCATTATAAAAATCGAAATCCAAGTCAAGCATAGCTTTTTAGTGCATGGATCATCATTTAAAAGCAAGAACATGAGCTAGCAAGCTTATGGTAAGCAATAAATGTGGAGCAAGTTATAAAAGTTGCCTCTAATTAGAAGATAAACTCCCAAACATAAGAAAACATGAGAAGGTAGGGTAGAAAATCCAAGCATAAGTTGTGAACTCGTCCATCTAGCACCTTTCTTCATCAAATGAGCAAACCCTAAGCATAAGGAGCAAGAAAGGTAAGGTTTTATAGATTTAGAGCAATTTCTACCATGGAACAGAAAGGTTCCGACCTAGAGAAAGATAGGAGGAAGGATACCAAAGAAATAAACGGAGGAAAGAAGGGGATTCTTACTCTTTTAGGTTAAGATCACTAGAAGGAAGCTTTTCGAACCCTAAAAGGAAGTCAATTGCAACCCTAGATTCTTTTTCCAAGAAGATCCCCTCTTTCTTCTTCCTTGGACAGGAAATTCACATAAGCACAGAAGGAGAATGAGGTTCATAGAAGGAGGGAAGTGGTTGAGAGCAAATGGATCGTTTGGGTGCTTGGGGATAAGTATATGAAACTTTAAGATAAAGAAAAAGAAAAAGTTGAAATTCTAGTATCTTTCCAAGTATCCATGGCCTTAAGCTATTAAGAATATACAAGCACATACACAAGAAGCTCCACTACTGTCCATAGAGACATGATTATCCCTCATTTCTTGAATTTCCAAGCAAAACAAATAACACATTAGTTGATAGCTCCTAAAGATAGTTCATCCATGAAGGGGTAAACCCTAAAATACCCTTGAGGAAAACACCTTCAAACCAAGCTTTAAATAGGCACCCCATGGCTCAAAAAGCTCAAGAATTATGAGATAATATCCAAGGAAAATAATTCAAGTGATAAATTGCAAAGAAAACCTCTCAATTGGGTAAATTGCATAAAAGTCCAAAATGTGCATAAAATTGCATAACTTGCTCAAATAGTGTCCAAATTGGACCAAATTTGAAACTTAAGCTTGTATTATGATTTCAAATCATATCACAAGGTTATATTAGTGTTATAAGAATTCAGTTATGATATTTAAGCTTGTTCAACACTTTAAGAAAGGTTAGGGGTCTCACAACCATAAACCCCTAACAGGGATTTCACCCCCGAAATCCAAGGTACACATAAATGGACACTTCTCATGCATGCCATCCTCAATATTACACATGGTTACTTCCATATTATGGTAATGTCACATCACTCTTATATAGGTCATGTTCTTCCCTTTCAATTCATACATATCTTATCTTGGGTCAGCATAAAAACCCCCACATAAGAAAACATATTCTTCTCCTTCAACTCTTACATGTGTCACCTTGGTTCAACATAAGAATTGTAGTACCACATGTACATGTATGGTAGTACCTTTCAACTTTGGGACTATACTATCGTCCTAAACTATTCTATCTATTGTATCACACATCACTTAGAGGCCATACTCACTGGCTCTTATCAAACATAGAACATCATGTATATCTTATCATATGTAACTTTACAAGGTTTCATCTCTATGATCCTTTAATGGTTGTTGTAATTAACAAATCAATCAACCATGTAGGCATCCCCTAATTTTCAATAACTATGAGGAATATGTTTTTAGAGGATTCTCCAATCATCTCAATGGTGTACTGACCATCTGTTTGGTTGAAAAATCATACACTTGTCTATAACTGTTAACAAATAAAACCTCCCAATTGACATTTTTAGGGGTAGAGCAATGACATTGTCTTCATGTTATCGACATTCACATAACATACTTAATAGAGGTATCATAACTCCAAGAGGATAATTTAGTTAATCCCCAACTCATTCTTTCTAAATTTGTCACACATAAGTATAACTACTTCAACATTCTTAAGGTTTAGCAAAGATGTTAACCATGTTAATGACCATCTCTGAAATATGTAGAGATTTCATAATTCAAAGCTTGCTACAACTTGTAAGACATGACTTGAACACTTTCTTCCTCCTATTCATAAATTCTATTGGTGCATTGGTTAGTCTATAGGACATAACCCTAAACTCATCACGATCATGTAACTTATGTCATCCACTCTAATAACCCTAAACTCATCATGATCATGTAACTTATGTCATCCACTCTAACTCTTATGAATTATTATTTGATCATAGGTTTATCTTAAAGGAGTATGATAGCACATGTCTACTGATCAACAAACCATCTATCCTTGATAGTGGTCTTGTCCAGCTATCACAGAATCATACACAACATTATAGAATCACTTTTGTTTTTCCTTCCAAACAACATTTAGAGGGTTATCATAAACTCTCTTTCTCTCTCTAAGGGAGAGGAATACTTGGAATGTTCATTTAATAAACATTTCCAACCTTCACATACTTCCCATACGGTTGATACATCTTGGATACTAGGATTCATTACCTTGGTATCCACCTCATGTGCTATAAGGAACTCACATCCTTATCTCAACTACTCTTACCAGCATAACAAATTTCAAGACATATAAGAGGAGTCTTCTGAATTATTGGAAGGCTCAAAAGCAAACTCATCACAAACTTTATGATCTTGGAACCATAGTCCAAGCAACCTTATGCTATAATAAGCTATCCACCCTCATATTTACAACGACTCCACACATACCAAGTGGCAATGAAACACTTGAAAGATGTGCCTTTGAAAGGAAAGACACAAAGGGAAACACACTTCCCTCATCATAGCAGTATTGTTTAAGGGTTACTAGCAAAAAGGTAACCAATTATATGCAGGTTACAACTTCTTATGTATCATTTTACCTTTTTTCATTGTGGGTTCCTTGTCATTAGCATAGAAATCATCATGATTAACATATCTCATTACTCCTTCCTTGATGACAATTCATCCCACTAGGGTATGTTCTACTTATTTTATTATGTTTTTCAACCACTTATCAATATGTAAATCATCATATTCCACATTTTCTTCATTAAATCGGGATCATATCCCTTAATTTCTTTCACATGCCATGTTTATTTTACATTAACACCACTTTCTTACGCACATACAAAGACGAATTCGGCAGGTTGAACGTATCCGAGTTGATGATGCCATACAAGAGTTGTTGAGGACAGGCGAGGAGGAGGAAATTGAAGATCTGCTCAGATCCTTATGGGCAATCTAGACTTGAAGAAATGATCTGATCTTTGGAAACAAGGTGTGCCCACACGCTATTACACATAGAACGCTGCTGGAATTAATCTGAGGTCACCGCAAGGCCAAAGATAATAGCGACACACAGGTGAGGTTGTCAGCTATGCAGAGATGGTCACCTCCGTCGCTGGACATAGTCAAAGTAAATTGTGATGCAGCAGTAAACATACAGGGATATGACGGTGTCGGAATGGTTTGGAGGGACAATAAGGGCAAGGTTCTGAAGATAGCAGGTTGCAGAAGACCATCGCTCGAGGAGGCCAGACATGCTGAAGCATGGGCGGTGAGGGAGGCCGTTATACAGTCAATAGATATGAACGTCACCAAGCTGATAGTGGAAATGGACGCAGAGGCAATCATAAATCTTATTGCTGGAGCAGCCAAGCGGAACGACCTCTTAGGCACCTTTCTTAATGACATTGATCGGTCATCCAAACTTTTCCCTAGCATTTTGTTTTCTTTTTTTAGGAGACAAGCCAATGGATTAGCTCATCAGCTAGGTCGTAGGGTAGTCTCAAATAGAGAACCTTTTATTTACACCTCTTATTTTCCATCTTTTGTAATGAACTATGCAGAGTCTGATTTTCTAGATTAATGAAAGCTAAAGGCTTACCCTCAAAAAAAAAAAGTTGGTCTGAGATTAACTCAGGTTCCACCTTATTTCTTTGTCATTGTTCCCATTCATCTTTTCATTTTATACTTATCATAGGAGTTCTCTCCATCTTATGTGAATTTCATACCTTGAATCACTTTATAAGAACAAACTTATCTATCTTTTACTTTATTATCTTCTTGAATTTCATCTTCAAGAACTCCTTTTTTTATTATTTGGATTTGGATTTCAATTTCATGGTGTTGTATCTTTCTCTTATAGTTACCAACAATTCAAGTTTTGATAGATAATGATATAATTCACACCTTCTCTTGAGGTAATATTGAGTTATCTGCACCATGATTTCTGATTCATTATGCTCTTTCGATTGTTTAAAAATGACTATTTGATCAGAGTAATCAAAAAGATAACAATGTAAGAGTTCCATACTTACCTTTTCTTCAATAATTGAATACATGGTCAGGGCATCCAAGTGCTGAGATTAGGTAGTATGGACTATATTTTTGTGTCATATTCTTAACTTACACATCATCCTAGTCCTAAGTCCTAGTGCCCCTGTAGACTCTATGAACCTAAAGCTCTGATACCAACTTGTGAGAACCTGTTACACTAAACGAGATTACTCAAAACATAAAACACAATCGACCGTTAATTAATCACATACCCAAAAATATGGGTAAATAAAAACCAATTTCAACGTCAGCTCCTGCTCAAAAATATTTGCATCAGAGTCCAACATATTTCTTATATCCATACTATGCCAAGAATTTGATACAAATTGTTCTATCATCTTAGCCACAACATGTATACACAGGAGAACAATATTTGTATATGCCACACAAACAAGCATGAATATGCTAACAAAAGTCAGATTCCTTTGAAACACCATATACAAATTTTTCTCGCTCGGACCTGAGAGTGCAGAGACAACTCTAGGACACATTAGATATCTAATCAACTTTCTCAAAGATTCATTACTATAGCTCCTCTTTGTTGCCACATGTTTGTTTTTGTCACTTCCAATTACCTAAAAATATGTGGCAAACCACAAGGGTGAGACCCATGTCCCAGCAAGAGATATAACCTCCAACAATGCTTATTAATTACAACATTTTAAATAGTAGATAACTAAGCAATTTGAGTATTTAATAATCAATTAAACAGATTGAACAATTCAAGTATACTAAACAGATTAAGCAAATCATCTTAGCAACAAGTATGATCATCAATGCATATATATAACAAATAAATCCATTTCTCTTGATAGATATCTACTCAAATATCATCAAATTTCATCTAATAACTATCATTATCATTAATCTGACTATCATCATATTCCTTGCTAATAGTACAAGAAATCTAGTAGCATAAGCATCCCTGACATAATGAATATGTCAAGTAACATAACATGGCTATCAATATTGGCATCTCAAATAAAGTGAACAGATTTATATCATAATTAGAACTAACATCATAGCACAATTAAAAGCATAGGCATGATTAGAATTTTAAGCATTTATAATTACATAGGCATGGCTAGCAATATTGAACATAGCTAGCAACATCATCTTAACCATCAGTGTCAGTATATTTGACAACATGAGCATAACTACAAGCATATCTATTATCTCTTATTATACTATACATGATCACAATAAAAAGAAATAAAACAAGGGTTATCATCCAATATGAAGTGTTGTGTATAACCCTAAATAGATATGATACACGGCTATCTTACATATTTTATTATGCCCTGGGGAATTTGAATCATACCATCCAAAGTTCAACCGACCCCTGTGAAGGGCTATTCGGTTTTGTACAAGATCTAGGAGTTCCGGTATCCAAAGATCTCTTCCCCTCGGTCAATACGAGTAAAAGGCAGTGACATATCAGCCAAAGATGCCACTACAATGACATATAGTCAAGATGCTAACCACTAGTCTGCCCTTGGTACAGGCCATAGCTATAGAAAGTAGGGTATACAAAACCCTCTAATCTGAGGTACAACCATAGTTGTCCTCAATCACATCGGATGTATGAGGCATGACCATAGCCATCCTCTATAACTTGCATTGTGGATGACAAGGATATATCATCAACTTGCCACCCCCACATACTCAACAGTATACGCTCTGAGTTTTCCTTAAGAATATTCGTTTCACAATCCAGCAAGTTATGACATTGAAGATGGCTCTACGGCATAGGGCACTACATGATTAGAGTTGCACTTGATTAGTTATTCCAATTGGGTGAATTAAGGCTACATCAAACAAGTAGACATACAAACCCTAATTCACTTCTAGCAAGCATATAAATATCACAACTTTTAAAAGATATAAAATGTGTGAAGCATAATTTCTCATCTCATCATCACATGGTACTATTCACTTGCCATTCATGATCACATTAGTCATCATACTATCACAGGAAATAAATCCCAATCACAATATCATAGGGTATCAACCCTTATCAACATAAGAGTATTACACCTCATCCAGGGCTCAACCATGCCCAAAGGTCATTAAGACCATTATACTATCATAGGATATAAATCCTTTTCACAATATCACAGGGTATCAACCCTTATCAACACAAGAGTATTACACCTCATTTAGGGCTCAACCATGCCCAAAGGTCATTAATACCATCATACTATTCCCCGTAAGATCATCATTATCTTTGCATGCCTTATAAAAAGGCTCAACAACATCACTTACATATAATACACCAGATCAACACAATATTGCATTAATGAGCTAGGAGATATTCATAAACAATCATAGTAGGGTTATATTAATATTAAAAATATTCCTTTATTACATCAACATGTAAGGAATCTAGATATGATAAACCCTCATCATATTCATAATGTACATGTTTATCATAAGAAAGTATCAACCATGTGGCTATGATAACCACCAATTAACATATTAAGGTTATGATCATATTAAGGAGATTATTTTACCATAATGTCATCATATAAGAAGGTCAAACATGAATACTCATCGCTATCTATTTGATTTAGAGTTAGGTTCAACAAGATAAATAATATTAATATTACTAATCAGCACTCATACCCAAACCCTAATTCACAACATCCCCATTGGATCATGGATGCATAAGGTGAAGCATCACCATCACATTCCATACTATTCTCAAGTATGAACCCACACATGAATCAAGGTGTAACCATCAGGTTATAGCATACTAGGGTTTAAACAATAGTAACAGAGTACTCCATGATTGTATTAGTCATTCAAGGACTATTCATACCCAATTACCATCATTTAGTTATATTAAAGCAAGGTATAACAAGCTATACATCATTAGGATTACCCATTAATTCATTATGGTGATTATAAATCATAATCATATGATGGTAAGGGTAAGGGTAACACTAAAATTTTAAGGCATTAAACCATTAAATTCTCATCATTAGAATCATAACATTACACTACACGCTTCACCCAAAACAATGGGAATATTGAGGCATCAACTTAACCATGAAATGTTGAAAAGGTAAAGCCATTGATCGTTTACATAAGTAAAAACCTTGAATGAATCATCTATTATGTTATTGAGTTGTGATATATAAAAGTCACCATTGAACCCTAGACATTCTTTGATTAACAACAATAAGGGTTTTGTTGACAGTAGGGTAAAACCCACAATCGATTGTTCATTTAAAACAAGCCATCCATTGTCAACAAGTAAGCTCCTTAAGTTGATCATATAAAGGAAACCATATAAATCACATTATTCATATTACATTAGCCATCATTCCACTTTATTGGAGGAATAAACATTAGATCTTAATTGATGGTCAAGTTCACATGTTAAAACCATCAATTACAGTATAGGTCCGACCATTGCATCAAGTGGCCCAATAAATCATTGGTCTAAGGCTTAATTGATGGTACAACTATATGATTAACTCACCATGGGTTTTTGAAACCTGATACACCATCATTAGTGACCATTAAGTCACCATAGGTTGTTAGATCAACACTATATTTATTAATCAGCATCAAATATTAAGCTAATGTCATCATTGATTGATAACATCAGTAGGGTACTTAATTGTTAATCACTAGGCTTCTAATTAGGACAACACCTAACCTAAGGGGTGAACGTAAGTTGACACCCTCAGTCACCACCATTAGTTGTCATGAAGACTACACCATCGGTTGTTGCAATGGTACCACCATTGAGTCATGTGTTTATAGAAGAAATCAGCTTTAAACCCTAAAATTGACCATTGGTTGATAGGTGCTTAGAACTATAGGTTGTCAAACCAACATGATCCAAGTCATATTATACCTTAGAAATAACGTACACATGATCACAGGTTCATCTATAACTGAAATCAGAACAAGGACCATTATAAAAATCGAAATCCAAGTCAAGCATAGCTTTTTAGTGCATGGATCATCATTTAAAAGCAAGAACATGAGCTAGCAAGCTTATGGTAAGCAATAAACGTGGAGCAAGTTATAGAACTTGCCTCTAATTAGAAGATAAACTCCCAAACATAAGAAAATACGAGTAGGTAGGATAGAAAATCCAAGCATAAGTTGTGAACTCGTCCATCTAGCACCTTTCTTCATCAAATGAGCAAACCCTAAGCATAAGGAGCAAGAAAGGTAGGGTTTTAGATATTTAGAGTAGTTTCTACCATGGAATAGCAAGGTTCTGACCTGGAGAAAGGTAGGACGAAGAATAAAAAAGAAATAAATGGAGGAAATAAGGGAATTCTTACTCTTTTAGGTTAAGATCACTAGAAGGGAGCTTTTCAAACCCTAAAAGGAAGTCAATTGCAACCCTAGATTCTTTTTCCAAGAAAATCCCCTCTTTCTTCTTCCTTGGATAGGAAATTCATAGAAGCACAGAGAGATAATGAGGTTCATATAAGGAGGGAATTGGTGTAGAACAAATGTCTTGTTTGGGTGCTTAGGGATAAGTATATGAAACTTTAAGATAAAGAAAAAGAAAAAGTTGAAGTTCTAGTATCTTTCCAAGTGTCCATGGCCTTCAGCTATTAAGAATATACAAGCACACACACAAGCATCTCCCCCACCATCCATAGAGACATTCTTATCCCTCGTTTCTTGAATTCCCAAGAAAAACAAATAACTCATTAGTTGATAGCTCCTAAAGGTAGCTCATCCATGAAGGGGTAAACCCTAAAATACCCTTGAGGAAAACACCTTCAAACCAAGGTTTAAATAGGTGCCCCATGGCTCAAAAATCTCAATAATGATGATAGAATATCCAAGGAACATAATACAAGTGATAAATTGCAAAGAAAACATCTCAATTGGGTAAATTGCAGAAAGGTCCAAAATGTGCATAAAATTGCATAACTTGCTCAAACAGTGTCCAAATTGGACCAAATTTGAAACTTAAGCTTGTCTTATGATTTCAAAGCATATCACAAGGTTAGATTATGGTTATAAGAATTCAATTATGATAATTAAGCTTGTTCAACATTTTAAGCAAGGTTAGGGGTCTAACAGATTCACAATCAAATCATAATCAGATGGATACATATCACATCCCATTACTGACGTAGGACAGGATATGCCTATACACACGTATGAGTGTAGACATTGTCATGGTGTTAGTTAGGCCTTTGTTTTCAGACTACGTTATTTTATTGTGCCTTATCTTTATTGTGGGCTTATGTAAAGTCACATGGTTTAGTCCCACATTGGTTATTGCCTGTTTAGTCTTTCTCTTTGAAGTCAATATGAAGGCTATATTGTGCCTATGTTTAAACATCATTGTTGAATGAGAATTATTTCCTTAATATTTTATCCACTTTTCTTTTTATCCCCATAGATATACATTATGTGGTATCAGACCCTAACCCTAACCTCCCTTAGGGTTGTGCTCCTGCCTGCCGTCCTCTAAACCTAGTTGCCACCCTCTCCAATAAAATCTTGCTATTGCCCTTCCCCTGTTAGACCTAGCTGTTGGCGTATATGCACATAAAGTCATCCTAAGTGATTGCATGGAGTCAGATATTAATTAGTCAATTAATGTGATTATTTGGTTAATTAATGAATTTCATAATATTCTAATTAATCCACGAGCATTTTAATTAACGCAATGTTTCTGTTTACCGATGGGTTTAGGAAACCCTATTTCCCTTCGTATCATGTTTAAAGGAGGATTGACGGCCGATATCTATATAAGATAGATAGAGGCTTTTCAGTTTATGTGCACGCATGTAAACCCTAGCCGTCATCGTCCTTAGGAGAGAAAGGAGAGAAACGCACCGCTAGCACGCCGTCGCAGAGACACGACTCCTTCCCGTCAGCTTGGGAAGCATGACGTGGAGTTTCGTCCATCCGCGTGGACGAAGTATAGATGCAGACGCCTTGACGCCTGCGTTCGGAGGACGTCGACGACCACCTGTACGCACTGCGAGCAGCGTACGTCACTACCGTAAAGAAACGGCGCTGGATCTTTCTGTGACGCGCTTGACAAACGGGAGAGAAGTTCCGTCCATGTAGGCCAGTAGCGTTGCACACCATCGTGCAGCGGGACATCGCCGGACTTGCTCTGCGATAAGGTATATCCCGCAAACACTCCTTCCAAATATGTTGTTGTCGACGAGATCCTGTTTCGGGTTGCGTGGATTTTATTACTTCCGTCGTGCATGTTTTCTCCACAAAACCCAACAGTGGTATCAGAGCAGTGTCGATCTACGACGTATTTGGATTCACTTCGATATGATCAAATCGCTATATATTGTTTTTTATGTTGCATACGATGCGAATTAAACCTGCTAATGTGCAAATCTAAACCTAATTCCACATACGCCGCAGGCTATTGTTTTTTAGGTTTTGGACGGGGTCGACTATGGAAAATATTGATTTTCCTAAGTGCACGGAAGTACAATTCCGTAGACCTTTTAGGGGCTCTTCCCCTGAGACCCCGCGAGGGGCGGCCTCCTCTCGACCCCCGCCCGCTAACTGCCGCACAGGGGCGTTTCCCCTATGTACCCCGCATTGTCTGCGTGGGAGTCAAAAAAATTTAATGGAGAATGCCCCACATTACAAGTACTGTAATTTTAATATGTATCTGTGTATATGTAGATATACCTATGATAGCATACACGTCGCCTTTAAAATCTGTTTTATATGGTGAGTGCATGCACGGTTATGGCCTAGTATCCCCTTTTATGAATGTGGATGTCTATCTTGTGGATATGGTTGTTTATGAATGCTATGGATGTATAATAGTTGCATATGGATCCTTTGTATAAAGTATTCGTCTTGCATGCCGAGCCTCATCTCTTATTTCAAAGTGTAATGAATTCTTTTCTTTTATATTTGTACTCATATGATGTAATAGAGATAGGATTAGTTTTAGTCTTTGTAAACTTGATGTAAGGAGGCCACTTGAAGATCCAACTCCAAGGAGTGTCCATGGAGAAGCACCATGAAGATCCAATTCCAAGAAGCAACCTGAAGATCCAACTCCAAGGAGCATCCATGGAGAAGCAACAAGAAGATACAATTCCAAGAAGCAACTTGGCTTACAGGTTGATTCACAGGTATTGCATGAGATGCATAAGACCATAGGTGGACCATAATCCTTTGTTGCTCCAAAGGATTACAATAGTATGGCCATAACCGATGTATTTGTGTTTGTGATTGCGTGTCTATCGTTTATAGTTGTGGATATAGTAGTATATGATATGTACTATAAGTATGTGGTGTTTGGATATGTATATGTATTAATAAAACCCCTCAATTAATAATATTAAGTTTTAGTTGCCTTCCATAAAGCAACACACATGAAAAGCTTGATCGACTATGTGTGGGCATGCCTCCGCGTGGTACACTGTCTATCTCATGGAAGTGCGATGGTGGGTGTGTGGGTCTGCCTCCGCAGGGTGCACACTCATCGTGTTGGCTTATGGGTTGGACTTAACTAGGGAACCTTGATAGGATCAAGTACCCAGAGGCACACAGATGCATCATGGCAAGGAGTTGTGCATGATCATCTATCCAAGAGTTGCATATGATGCAATTGGCAAAAGTTGCCTACCTTAGTATTTGGTCTTTGACGCCGGCATTGGCTGGGCATTGATCCAATTATTTTGGGTCTTGGCTCACTAGAACATTGTGCATTGCAATCTTCCAAGTTGATAGTGAGGGCTATCAATTTGAATAAAATAGTGGGAGCGTAATTAATTAAAGGCCTAATTAATCTCATTTATCAAATCTGTACAAGTCAAAATGTTTTGGACTAAATGCAAAATTTTCTTTTGTAGCAATCAAATGGCAAACAACACTCACACGTTCTCGTTGCGATCGGTCCTTGAGAAGGACAAACTTACCGGAACCAACTTTCAAAACTGGTTTAGGATGCTAAGAATTGTTCTCACACATGAGTTTAAGCTCTATGTCCTTGAAACACCAGAGCCAGAGGAGCCCGTCGTAAATGCGCCCAAGGCTGAAAAGGATGCTTACAAGAAGCACCTTGATGATGTCGTGGATGTCAAGTGCCTGATGTTGTGCTCAATGAACTATGAGTTGCAAGAGCAGCATGAGAACATGAATGTCATGGAGATGGTAACACATCTCAAGAACATGTATCAACATCAAGCAAGACAAGAGAGATATGATGTCTTAAAGGCTTTGTTCAAAAGCAAGATGAAAGAGGGAGACTCAGTTGGCACCCATATACTCACCTTGATTGGGTACGTGGAAAGCCTATCCAAGTTGGGAGTTCCCCTAGGTCAAGAGTTGGCCACTGATGTGATTCTACAATCGTTGCCTGAATCATATAATCATTTTGTCATGAACTACAACATGAACAATTTTGACAAGTCGTTGTCAGAATTATTGGGCATGTTGAGGACAGCTGAAGCACAGATGAAGAAAGAAAAGCCCAAGTCTATGATGGTGATCAACAAGGCAAAGGGAAAGTCAAAAGGCAAAGGCAAGGCTAAGAAAAGTTCTAAAGCTGGGCAGAAGCCAAAGTCATCTGCACTCAAAGCTAAAGGTGGGATCTCCAAAGAAGGCAGTTGTCAACATTGTCATCAGCCTAGACATTGGAAAAGAAACTGTCCTCTCTACCTAGAGGAACTGAGGAAGAAGAAGTAGGGGATATAGATCTCCACTTCAGGTATATACGTTATTGAGATAAACTTAAATACTTCTTCATCATGGGTACTGGATACCGGATGTGGATCTCGCATATGTTCTAATATGCAGGATCTGATAAGAAGTAAGCCTTTATGAAAGGGCCAAGTCGAGCTGCGGGTTGCTAATGGAGCAAGAGTTGCTGCCACCGCAGTTGGAGTTATTAGTTTATCTTTGCCTACAGGCCTTGTAATAGAATTAGAGAATTTCTATTATGTACCTACCATTAATAGAAATATTATTTCTGTATCTTGTATGGACAAGAGTGGATTTGAATTTCACATTAAGAATGGAATTATTTCTATATCTAAAGATGAGATCTTTTATGGCAATGCCCCTATATCTTATGGTATCTACTTGTTATAACTTGAGACTAGCATATACAACGTAAATACTAAAAGGTTAAAACTTGACAACTCAAACAAAACATTCTGATGGCATTGTCGTCTTGGACACATAAATGAGAAGTGCATATCTAGACTCCATAAGGATAGTTATCTAGACTCTTTTGATTTTGAATCATTAGAGACATGTGAGGCATGTTTATTAGGGAAGATGACCAAAACTCCTTTCACTGGACACAATGAGAGAGCCAGTGATCTGCTAGGGCTCATACATACTGATGTATGTGGACCTTTTAGATCAAATTCTAGAGGAGGCTATCAATACTTCATTACCTTCATTGATGACCTCAGTAGGTATGGCTATGTATATCTTATGAAACACAAGTCAGAAACTCTTGAAATGTTCAAGACTTTCATGAATGAAGTAGAGAAGCAACTTGGTAAGAGTATTAAAGCACTCCGTTCAGATCGAGGTGGCGAATACTTAAGCCAAGAGTTTGAGGACCTTTTGAGAGACCGTGGTATTGTATCACAATGGACTCCGCCTGGTACACCACAACATAATGGCGTGTCAGAAAGAAGGAATCGTACATTATTAGACATGGTACGATCAATGATGAGTTCAGTCAAACTTCCAATATCGTTCTGGGGATATGCTCTTGAAACTGCAGCATTTACACTTAACTGTGTACCTTCCAAATCGGTTCAAAAGACACCATATGAGATATGGAATGGGAATCGTCCCAATTTGTCTATGTTAAAGATTTGGGGATGTGAAGCTTATGTTAGGAAACAACTTCCTGAAAATCTTGGACCCAAATCAGAAAAATGTTATTTTGTTGGATACCCCATGGAAACTCGGGGATACTACTTCTATACACCAACTGACAACAAAGTATTTGTTGCTAGGACTACTGTATTTCTTGAAAAGGAATTTATTTCCAAAGGAATTTATTTCCAAAGGAATTAGTGGGAGGAATGTAGAGCTTGAAGAAGTTCGAGACCAACAAGAAAGTAGAGAACCTGAAGAGGTACATAAGGAACATGAAGATTCACAAGTTGTTGTGGAATTTCAAGTTCCAAATGTAACACAGGAACCTCATAGGTCTAGTAGGACACGACTTGAGCCTGAGAGATTTGGATTTCTCGTGACTCAAGACAGTGATGAATTGGGCATAGCAGATGAGCCAACTTCCTATCTAGAAGTTATTAAGGGACCAGAATCTGAGAAATGGCTCGAAACCATGAGATCTGAGATGGAATCCATGTACACCAACAAGGTATGGACCTTAGTGGATTCACCCGAAGGGGTAATACCCATAGGGTGCAAGTGGGTCTTCAAGAAGAAGACTGACATGGATGGAAATGTTCAAACCTATAAAGGTAGATTGGTTGCGAAAGGATTCTGTCAAATTCAAGGTGTTGATTATGACGAGACCTTCTCACCAGTTGCCATGGTTAAATCCATCAAGATCATGCTTGCCATTGCATCTTATCATGACTATGAGATTTGGCAGATGGATGTTAAAACAACATTCCTTAATGGGAATTTACTCGAGGATGTATACATGACACAACTTGAGGGTTTTATCGATCTAAAGGAAGCCAATAAAGTCTATAAGCTACAGAGGTCAATCTATGGATTGAAGCAAGCATCTCGGAGCTGGAATCTACGTTTTGATGAAGTAGTCAAAAAGTTTGGCTTTAGTCAAAATGAAGATGAACCCTGTGTTTATAAAAGGGTTAGTGGGAGCACAATTGTATTTCTCATATTGTGTGTGGATGACATACTATTGATGGGAAATGACATCCCTACTCTTCAGATAGTAAAAGGTTGGCTAGGGAAGACTTTCTCTATGAAGGATTTAGGCGAAGCATCCTATATACTTGGGATTAAGATCTATAGAGATAGATCTAGAAGGCTTCTAGGCCTAAGCCAGAGCACATACATTGACAAGGTGCTAAAGAGGTTTAGCATGGAGGGTTCTAAGAGAGGTAACTTGCCCATGTCCCATGGGGTTACGATCTCTAAATCCCAATGTCCTACTTCATGTGATGAACGGGCACGCATGAGTAAGACTCCATATGCATCAGCAATTGGATCTATCATGTATGCGATGTTATGTACTTGTCTTGATGTGTAGTATGCTTTGAGCATGACGAGCCGGTATCAGTCAGATCCAGGTGAATGTCACTGGACAGCCGTAAAGAACATCCTAAAGTACTTGAGAAGGACTAAGGATCAATTATTGGTATATGGTGGTGAGGAAGAGCTCGTGGTAAAAGGTTACACCGATGCTAGCTTCCAAACTGACAAAGATGACTACATATCACAATCTGGATTTGTGTTTTGCCTGAACAACGGAGCTGTGAGCTGGAAGAGTTCCAAGCAAGAGACGGTTGTGGATTCTACAACAGAGGTTGAATATATTGCTGCATCTAATGCTGCGAAGGAAGTTGTGTGGATCAAGAAGTTCATTTCTGAACTTGGAGTGGTTCCAAGCATTGGTGATGCAATTGAGTTGTTTTGCGACAACAATGGAGCAATTGCACAGGCTAAAGAACCAAGATCGCACCAACGTTCCAAACATATTTTATGGCGGTTCCATCTCATACGAGAGATCGTACAACGAGGAGATGTGAAGATTTGCAGAGTACCTAAAGAAAGCAATGTGGTTGACCCGCTCACAAAAGCACTTTCACAGCAGAAACATGACGGACATGTTCGATCACTTGGATTGAGATTCATGAGTGATTGGGTATAAGTGAAAGTGGGAATATGTTGGTATGTATGCCCATAGAGACTATCATTCGATGATTGTAATGGGATACTATGTAAACGATTTGTAATACTACATTGATCATATCAATAAAGGCAAGTTTCCAATCTATATGTTTGTGTTTTATATTGTGAGATGACCATCAAACTTATAGATGTCTATAGAATAATATACTCAATGACATATGTCTTCGGGTTGATGACCTGAACAGTGAGATCATATGTATGTTAAGAGTATGTATTCTTGTTTTGTCCCTAATCGGTTGTTATTTTATAAATATCCATAGACATCAATAACACATAAGATTAGAATGTATGTTGGTTGATGGAAGAATCTCATTATCCATGATATGGAGATATCAAACCAAATACATAGATACTTGTTAGTGAATAGTGTATCGGATAGACCCACCTTGAGAGTGACACATGGATACCATGATTGGTAGTTAGAGTCACATCTCATAATGATGGTGGTGATTGTGGTTCTTAGACCTGAAGTCACTACACTTATCAAATGTCATTCAGTGTACTTTGACATCATCCACCATGGTCCTGAATAAGGATTGCCATAAAGATGGTGATTGGATGCATTGTGACACATGGGGATGACTGTGAGTGATGTAGATGGAATTTGTTCTTCCTACGGGAGTTTGATATTCTGGCCACTTGATAAGTGAGACTGAGAAATGCATGGCCATGCTGATGTGAGTCAATATGTGATATTGAGATTACATATATCTCAGACAGTCTGCTCTAGTTCAAGGAACATGAATTGAATGTTGAAAAGGATAACAATTCCATGACTCGAGTTCAATTCGGATATCTGCGATAAAGGAACTATGCAATCACTGTAACACCAGTCATGAATGATAGGTTAAGTTGTTCTCCAACTTCTCCCATTACTTGGGTGGCAATGAAGTCTTGCTAGATACTAATCATTGCTTGTGAAATCATAATATGATTATGGATATCACTACCAACGTAATTTGGAGCCTACTGGGTCACATGCATAGGATGTGTTGGAATAGGAGTATAATTGTGGATTTGATTGGAATTGCTTCGAATCACATTGATTATTAAAATGTTTATGTAATCGATTAGAATAATATTGGAGTGACTGGCTCTAAGTACAAAAGGGAGTTTGTTGGTGTATATGCACATAAAGCCATCCCAAGCTATTGCATGGAGTCGGATATTAATTAATCAATTAATGTGATTATTTGGTTAATTAATGAATTCTGGAATATTCTAATTAATCCACGAGCATTTTAATTAACACAACGTTTTTGTTTACCGATGGGTTTAGGAAACCCTATTTCCCTTTGTATCCTGTTTAAAGGAGGATTGACAGCCGATATCTATATAAGATAGATAGAGACTTTTCAGTTTACGCTCACGCACGTAAACCCTAGCCATCATCATCCTTAAGAGAGAAAGGAGAGAAACGCACCGCTAGCACGCCGCCGCAGAGACACGACTCCTTCCCGCCGGCTTGGGAAGCGTGACATGGAGTTTCCTCCATCCGCATGGACGAAGTAGAGACGCATATTCCTTAACGCCTACGTTCGGAGGACGTCGACGACCACCTATACGCACAGCGAGCAGCGTACGTCACCGCCGTAAAGAAACACCGCCGGATCTTTCTGTGACGCGCTTGACGAATGGGAGAGAAGTTTCGTCTGTGTAGGCCAGCAGCATTGCACACCATCGTGCAGCGGGACATCGCCGGACTTGCTCCGCGATAAGGTATATCCCACAAACACTCCTTCCAAATATGTTGTTGTCGACGAGATCCTGTTTCGGGTTGCGTGGATTTTATTGCTTCCGCCGTGCATGTTTTCTCCGCAAAACCCAACACTAGCCACCATCCACCGCATCTGCCAGCCACAACAATCTACTTCCAGCCACCACCTATAGTAGCATTAGCCTTCACCACCACCACCTATAGAAGCAGCGACGTCATGCCGCCGTCATCTTCCGCATAACCCGTCATCACTTCTACTGCCATCAATAGATTCCCTTATCGTCATCATCATCTAGCTAGCAATTGTCATCGCTAGATAAATGCCTACATCTAGTAACCTCCTTTGACTCTAGTAAGCACAACTCACTGTGGTGTTGGATCCACAAAGAGTCAGAGGGCAAATATCTTACTTACTCCTGAGGTATTCTCTCCATAAATATCAAAGACAAATAGGCAACAATTGTCCTCATTTTGAACTCACTTCTGATGCAGCCCCTGAGTCTTCACAACCCACATTTACCCTAGATACCCTTGGACAAGCAATCAATACAATCCTGACAAATCTTTGAACTATTTGCCAAACACATACACTATAGATTGGTCAGAATTCGACACCTTTAATGGGATATGGGATGCCACCAAACCTTGGAAATGGATCACAAACCCCCCTTAACCCTACACCTCTTCAATTCTATCCATGAAAACTCCATGAGTCCCCTAACTACCATCCCTATGGAGATGTTGACTCTTACGCAAAACATGATCCTTATTCATCGCACCTCTATGTGGACCCACACCCCTATCAACCACCCTACCATCACGCATCCCAACCCATTGCACCACAAGTGCACTATTCACCATTGCCACATCCCCCTCCACATGCTCCTCATGCTCTACATTTTATTCTTGCACCCAATCACCAACCACTAGCTCCGCCAGATCCTCCCATGGCTCCTCCTCCTCAACCCCCTGGAAATGATGTTTTTCATAACCCCTCTCATGACCTATTTTTCCTACAATCCATACGACCGGTATCACACGAGACCTCATCCACCATAATCATTGATATCACTCGACGACTTAAAATGGATGCCCCCACTTTTGATGGTAAACTTGATCCCAAGGCTTTTCTCGATTGGATTTCTAGTTTGGAAGATTATTTCGACTCGTATGACATGACCGATACCCAATGGATTAGGTTTTCTAAGATGAAACTTGAAGGGTCGGCCAAGTGATATTGGCAAGGTGTCCAACATGGCACAGAGCATATTTGTCAACCTCCCATCTTCTTTTGGGATGAGATGAAGACTAAGCTATGTGAGCGCTATGTACTCGCCCAATACCAAAGACAAATTCTTTATGACTGGATGGCCCTTAGCCAAGGGTAAACAATTGTTCAACAGTACATGGAACTGTTTGAGGAGGCTAAAAACTATTATATTTACAATGACTCTGATTGGATATTCTACACTCATTTCTTACACTGCTTACACCCTGATATTAAATGAGAAATGGAATTACAATAGTATGACTCCTTGGATGAAACTTTTGATCATGTCTAAAAGGTACAATGTTACCTACAACTGACTTCTTGTGGTCCTTCCTTTTCTCATTTTGGGCAACGTACTCGCTCATCCAATGACCCTTCCAATACCCCATCTCACTCTGTCGATCTCCTATCCCAACCATCTCCCTAGAGTTCTTCAACCCCTTCCTATAGTAAAGGAGGTAGTGACAACTCCAACCCAACCTCCTTCGTGAGGTCATGAATGGTTTCATTGTCATAGCATGACTCACCTAACTGCTAAATGCCCTCGTCGTGCTCTTTTTGTATCCTCCAATTTTCCTGACACCACTCCTAAGGATGACACTGAATATGAAGATGTTTTTCATGTGTCTGAACTTGCTGATGATGACGTGGATTACAATTATGATAATGATCGATCATATCTCCAGGCCATGCCTATCCTAGTTTCCCCTTCATAAGGTGACGGATGGAAACGTACCACCCCTTTCTAGACCTTCTTCAAACACACTAGAAAAGGATGAAAACTACTCATTGATGGTGGTAGTTCTCATAACATCATTTTACCCCATGGAATGAAGTGCATGGAGTTCCGCTCAGAGCCCCATCCTTAGCCACATAAAGTCCATTGGGTGAACCAAATTATCTTGCCCATCACCCAATGATGCCTTGTGCCCATCACTCTAGGTGCTTATTCAGACCACAATTGGTGTGATGTGTTTCCTATGGATGTTGGTCATGTCATTCTTGGTCATCCTTAGATTTATGACTTAGATTCCCATAATGAGGGATGTTCCAATGTTTATATCTTCAAGCACAAAGGCAAAGACATACGATTAGAACGTGATTCATCTCTCCTATGAAAAAGAGTCCACCACCAGACCCCCCCCAGACCTCCAAATCCCAACACTCTCTACACCTTGTCATCCAAAGAGAGTTGGAAGAATCCAAGCATGAATCTGGACGCATGTATGTATTATATATCAAAGAATCCACTCCTATGTCTAATTTTTTCTAGCCCCTACCACTAGAACTTGTCATCCTTCTTGATGAGCTCAAATATAGGACACCCATAGACCAACCTAATGATCTCCCCACTTTGTGTGATATTCAACATGAGATTTATTTGATTCTAAGGTCTTCACTCCCTAACCGACCTCATTATCGTGTGAACCTGACTGAGCATGTTGAATTAAATCACCACGTTGATGTGCTCCTTCTCAATGGATTCATTCAAGAGAGCAAGAGTCCTTGTGTGGTTCCTAGTCTCCTTGCCCCTAAGTAGGATGGTAGCTGGAGAATGTGCTTAAATTGTCAACCCATTAATAAGAACACTATCAAATATCATTTCCCTATTCCACACCTTGACGACATGCTTTATATATTGACATGATCCCACTATTTCTCCAAGATTGATCTCCATAGCGGTTATCACCATATTTGTGTCACGGATTTTGATGAATCAAAAACTATCTTCAAAACACTAGATGAGTTATATGAGTGGTTGGTCATGCCATTTGGCCTATCCAACACACTCAACACTTTCATGAGAGTCATGAACTATGTGTTGCAGTCATTCATTTTGTAGATTTTTGGTGGTTTACTTTAATGATGATTTAATTTTTAGTAAGACCAAGGATGAGCACTTGACTCATCTCTGACTTATCTTCAACACACTTCATAATGAGATATTGTATGTCAATCTAAAGAAGTGTTGTTTTCTTCAAGATAAAATCCTTTTCCTTGTCTACTTCATATTCACTACTGGCATTGAGGCTAAACCCACCAAAGTCAAAGCTATCACCAATTGGCACCATCCCACTACATTCTCTGAGAAATGTAGCTTTCACGGATTGGATACTTTTATCATTGCTTTGTTTGAGGATTCAACTCCATTATGGCTCCTCTCACTGAGATAATGAAGTGTGATAAATTAGATTGGATGTCATCTTCCACGAGAGCTTTTTAGGTTTTCAAAGATAAGTTAATTGAAGCTCATGTTCTTTACCTTCCTGACTTCTCACTATCATTTGAGGTGTCGTTTATGCTTCTGATGTTGATTGGTGGCATTTTAAGCTAAGAAGGGCACCTTCTTGCCTTTTTTTAGTCAAAAACTCAATGACACAAAGTGTAAATACCCCACTTATGGTAAAGAATTCTATGATGTTGTACAATCTCTACATCATTGGAGTCACTATCTTCTTCACTAAGTGTTCATCCTCTGGTCTGACCATCAAGCCCTTCTCTTTCTAAATTCCCAAAAGAATTTAAGTCTTCATCACACCAAGTGGTATGAGTTTCTTTAGGAGTACACTTTTGTTCACATATACCACACTGGTGTTCAGAATAAGGGGGCAGATGCTCTCCGTCATTGCTTGACCACCCTACATTCTATGAATGTTGAAGTTGTGGGCTTTGACCCTCTGAAATATCAATAGTCCACCTATCATGACTTTGGAACTATACATTCTGAATCCTCGCTAGAACACCCAACCAAGATTTTGATTTTATCCTTTGTGATGGATTTCTCTTTCATGGCACACAATTATGTATCCCTTCCACTTCAGTTTGCGATTTTCTCATTTGGGAATTACATGTTGGTGGCCTTACTAGTCATTTTAGTAGGGATAATGCCACCTCTTTAGTGATTGATAGATTTTATTGACCCTCCTTACATCATGATGTCACTCACATCCTGTCCCAATGTCGTACTTGTCAATTGGAAAAAACAAAAAGACAAAATATGGGCTTATACACTCCTCTCCCTATTCCCCATGAACCTTGGAAGGACCTAAGTATGAATTTTATTCAGTGTCTTCCCCATACTTCAATGGCACGACTCCATGTTCAAAGTTGTGGATCACTTTTCTAATATGGCTCACTTCATTGCATGTATTAAAACTTCTAACGCCTCTCGTATTGTCTGCCTTTTCATTAATGAGGTAGTCAAGCTACATGGACTTACCACCTCCATCGTCTCTGACCATGATGTGAAACTTGTTAGCTACTTTTGGAAAACTTCATGGAAAATATTTGACACCAACCTTAAAAAAATTGAAAAAAAATTATCTTCTACTTTCCACCTAAAATTATCTTCTACTTTCCACCCTCAAACTGATGTTCAAACTAGGGTGGTTAGCAGGAGCTTGGGTAACCTCCTGTAATGTCTTGTGGTTGAACGTTTAGGCAATTGGAACTTATTAATACTTACTACTGAATTTGCTTGGAACAGTTCTGTTAATAGATCCAGAGGAAAGAGCCCTTGTGAAGCTGTTAATGGTTACAAGCCTTGTCAAACTATAGATCTTGTTCCTATCTCCACTACTAATAGTCCCTCCCACACTACATAGACCTTTACCCAACACATTCATGATTTGCATGCTGAAATTCACTGAAAACTTTGTCTTATGAAAACTGCAATCTTTCTACAGATGTACACGGTATGTTTCAAGAATTTAATGTGGGAGATTATGTGTTAGTATGTGTGCATCCTAAATGATACCCCAAAAGTTCTTTCAAGAAGCTTCTTTCCAGAGTGCCAGGACCTTTTCAAATACTTAGCCGACATGGACCCAATGCCTATGTACTAGATTTGCTAGCAGATTGTGGCATTACTGTAGTACTCAATGTGGAGGATCTTTGTCCTTATTGTGGTACATTCGAGGCCCCTCCACCATGAGCGGTAGGTTCTTCAGATCTTGACTCTACTTCACCATCTTCAGTAGCTATACCTCCTCTGTCTTGACTTTCATAGCAGCCGCCCGAGTGTATCGACATCGTCTTGTACGACCAGACCATCCTCCCCGGCTAGGGCATCGTACATCTTTTCTTGGTTCCCTAGAGAGTTCTTTCTCTGGTATATTACATTATGGATCACTGAGGATAAATTATGCCACATTGACACAAATCTTCTTGAGCTCGACCTCAACACTAACTTGATGGAGTCCAGTCTTTTACATCGAAGGGGAGTTCATGTAGGACATGATCTGCCTTTACACACTTATGACACCAAGTGTTACCGTGTTGTTAGTTAGGCCTTTGTTTTCAGCTTACGTTATTTTATTATGCATTTTCCTTGTTTTTGGCTTTTGTAAAGTCACATGGTTTAGTACCACACTTGTTATCGCCCATTTAGTCTTTCTTTTAGAAGTCTATATAAAGGCTCTATTGAACATTTGTTTAAACAAATTTGATCGCCTTAATATTTTAGCCACTTTTCTTTTTAGTTCCATATATATACATTAATTAATTTACTCCTAATGATCACCATCTTGGATTTGTTATATGGATGAAACATGTTATTGTTGAATAAGCCTTCCACTCAAAACATGTCTTATACAATTGTCATCCTCTAATTGTACCAACTGACTGAGAAAATATCATATTAAATCACTATATCACCACTCATTCTTATTTCTTCATGGTATCAATCTACTGATTTCACAATTATTACGATAAATGTTATAGTTGCACCTTTCTATGTCAATCAACATCAATACTCATCTTGATTATCGTCACACATCCTTGATAATAATTAGATCCTATAATCAGTTATGGTTTCTGACACCTCATCTTGCTTCAGATTCACTTCAATTTCTCATGATCATTAACATTCTTTCATCCACTTAGGATCATTTCCTAAGTGATTCATTAATTTTCTCATTATATCAAGATCAGTCTACCTCATCTCTTTCATATATCACATGAGTTGGTCTGAGATTAAATTAGGTTCTACTTTATTCATCTATCATCATTCTTATTTATCATCTCATACCACACTTATAATTTGAGTTCTCTTTTTATATGAACTTTACACCTTCAACCCTTCTCATAACACATATTCTCCATGAACTTCCTTGCACTCATCTATATATTCTACAAGATACTTTATGGCTCCCTTGGCTACCACACATAATTAAAGCTACATAAACATCGTTGTTTACACTTTACCTTATCATGTTCTAGAATCTTAACTTCCAACATTGGAATCTCACCCATATATAGTGTCCTTTCAAGTTCCAAACTCCTTTTTACATTATTCATATTTAGATTAAGCTTCACAATGTCCTATCTATTTCTTCAACCACCAAATTATCAGGTTTTAATAAGATAAGATAGGTTTTTATCTTTCTCAAATGGTTAAATCAATACCTTTCATCATTTATTTAACACTTTTACACATGGTTGTTGCTCAAATATTTATGCTTTTTCCAAATTCCGCATATTTCATTAACTTTATCTCATACTTTTCATCATGATTTCATATTTATTATGCTCTTTTTATGATTTCCAACTAACTTCTTGGTCAGAGGACTCATAAGGATAGCAATTAAAGAATTTCACACTTATCATTCCCTGACTAGGGCACCCTAATATTGAGTTCAAGTAGTATGCATCAAGTGTGTGTCATGTTCATCACCTACTTAGCATTTAGTCCTAATTCCTATTGTCCATGTAGACTTGGATAACCTAAGATTTCATACCAAACTTGTAAGGACCCATCCTGATGATCAACCTTAATTGACCGTTATGATAGATCCTTAGATAAAACCTAAATTAAATGTAATATCCATCAAGAAACTGAGCTGAAAAATTGTTGAATAAGGCGATCAACATAAATATCTGACTGCAAACCTCTATCACAAAACTTCACATGACATTTTATGTAAATGTATTTCGTCATATTGTACCATTCTAAGAGATGACATGATAAGAGAACAAATGGAAATTCCTTTATTAAATTTGTCAAAGTAAGATTACAATATGAGATATATCCATGCCACTACAACATCACAAAAATGGTAGATCAACTTACAACTCGTATTCATAAGAAAACATCACATAAAGAAACCTATCATGTAGATCATCAACTACCCACCCATCAATTAGGAAAGTGAGAGTATAGGGACACTTTAAACTGTACTATATTCTTTCTAGTTACATATTGATCAACACTTCCTTTCCACTTCTTCAACATACCTAAAAAGATGTGGAGAATCATGGGTGAGACCCCCGATACCAACGATATGATATAACAAAGCTAACATCTTATTGCTTACAGGCATATTATAATCAACTTATTTAAAGGTAGATTAGTAAAAAAATAGCTCTACACATGATATAAACATCAAGTTCTTATTCTCTTCACATGGATATATACTTAACAAGTAGAAAAGGGGGATAAACTTGTAACCATACATGTTTGTACACTTACTTGTATAGAGTAGGAAACATATAAAATACTTACAATAAGTAAAGGAATACAATTGTGCATCATGTCATTAAATAGATATATGACATGACTGAGTTAAAACATTTTATCATTGCCCGGGTAGTTTGAGGGATACCACTGAAACTACTAGCTGACAACTGTGAAGTCTCAATCAACACCCTATAAGATCTTAGGATTATTGGAATCCTAAATATTTCTTTCCCTCAGTCACTATGAGTGACAAACTTTAGTGGTACAACCACTAAACTATCAGTGGAGCACAATGTTCATACCACTAAATACATGGTTTGTCATGGGTACACAAGACTTGGCACCAAAAACCAGGATATAGGACCCTTGAATTTGAGTAACGGTCATAGATACTCTGTATAACATAAAATCCAAGACACACCCTCAACTTCTCTCCATAACCTTGGGTCAGAATGACCAAGATATACCGTCCATGCACCTGCATATACTAAAAAATATACAACTCTAAGCTCCTTCATGAGGATTACTTGTTTCACTATCTAGCATGTCCTGACAATGAGATAGTTCTATAGTCACATGAGATTACATGATTAGGGTTACACAGATTGTTTAGGCCAATTAAGTATTTTTGAATCCATAAATCAAGATGCATGTACGTACCTACAATAATTTGGAAATTAATCAACTATTGCAACTTTAGAAGATATAAAACACACAAAGAAGGTATCAAGACATTCAATCAATGTACAAGCATCCATTTTTGGTTGCAATAAGGCCCAACATGTCAATATTGTCCACCAAAACAAGGCCCATAATACCATTTTTGACCATAACAAGGCCCAACATATCATTCTCATCTAAAATATAATCAGTCATGGAAATTCAGCCTTAGTCAAGCCAAAATAAAGGATATTTATCCTTCTACAATTTCATCATAGAAGAATTCAATCATTTGTCAAACTCTTATTAAAGCCAAGACTTATTAAAGTCATTTATCATATAAGAATGAAATCCTTTGTTACAACTCACAAACAACTTATAAACCCCTAAGTTATTCATTGATTATTTAATAATTGCTCTTATGATATATATCATCCTCATTAATGTAATTGTATTTCTCGATTATTAAAATAATTTCACCTTCATCAAGGAAATGAATGAGGAAGATAATCTTCAATTAGCATGATATGATTTATAATGTAATTTCATGTACTCACTAGGGCATACGGTCCCATTACTAGACATAAAAAGGGTAATTTCACCATATAAGTGCACATTAGGTTCAATACCATCACTACTATAGAAAATGTTTTTCACAACGGGAAAAGCATAATGGTTCTAATGATTGTGTTGTAGTTAGAATATTTATTACAACAAGTCTATTTGAGTGTTGATTATTCTATATTTTATACAACACAAATTATATACAATGGGCCAAACTCCTTGTAGTACACTTCATACTTCAACATATGCTAAACTATTATAGTAGACTGTAATATCAGACCATACTCAAACATGTTGTAAAAGATCATAATTATGCAACATGTTTTAACTCGTTATAAAAGACTGTAATTACATTACATACTCAAACCCAATGTAATATACCATAATCACACAACATTTTTTCACCTATTGTAATAGTCACTTGTTGTAATAGACCAAGTCAGACAACATGTTGTAACATATTGTTATATACCAAGATCACATAAGAGACTCCAACTCATAGGTGGAGCTGGGGGCAATTAGAAGCCATGCCCCCACTCCAAATAAATAAATAAATATGTATATATATACTCTTAAGTATTTTAATATATATGTTATATAACGTATATAAGACAGAAGTTGCTAGTGTTACAGCGGTGCAGAACTATTAACTATACTTGTAGGTCACTAGTTTGATATTGCGTCTATGTGTATTTTCCTTTTTTTTGTCAACATGTGTATACCTGATTCATAGTATATGTAAAACAAAGAATGTTTGTGGTACATAACATGAAATTGGTTCAGTGGTTTAAGCTTTGCTTTACTTTCATGTGGCCTCAAGTTGGAAACATGTGTCTAAGTGTATTTCTCTTTTTTTCAACATATTTTATAAAACAACCCTATTACAACGGGTGAGTTCAGTGAACTACAACATGCATTAAGTGTTGTATAAAATACATATATTACAATATGAGCAACACTTGTTATATAAGGACCCCCCATAAGACCATGCGATCTAATACAACGGTTGGCACATGATGTAAAATGGAAAAATGAATTGTTGTAAAAAGCATTTTTTGTAGTAATGCATGTCAAAAATCATAATATTTTGAAATCTTGGATTAGATTACACGTCATAGCTACACACTAGCACACAAAATTTATGTTTCAAAATCAAAATTATGTGGGTGTTACATTGAAAACATTATGGTACATAAAAGTGCCACTTACATGCATATATGACCTACTTTGGGATTTTAAAACTAATTCAAAGAAACTTCCAGTAGCATAATAGTTATATTTAAGCATTATAAATGTTTATATCAACTCCTAGTCACTAAGAATAGCATTTATATACATTTTCTTTTCATATACTAATACACCACAAGGATACCATATGTAGTAACAATCTCACTTGTATTTTGAAATTTAATAAGTACATGTCATAGAAATGACATCAGGAAGTAACTCCATATGTTAAGAAGAACATAAAATTCCATAAATATAGTATACTTATTTGAAAAAATTATCAAGGCATAATCTTTTTGCACAATAGTAGATCATAGAACCAGATTTAGAGCAAATAAATTGTCAATGCATAAATTTCGTATTTCAGACCTTAAACCAAAGAGAGTAGGTTCATTTCATCAAGGATTTCTAATTAAGACATATGGAAAGATATCCAAGGTCAAAATCATATCACATGGAATAAAAATACTCCACAAAGTTTCAATCTTTAGGCATGTTAATCAAGTTTCAAACAAGTCTTAGGGATGTGCATGAACTAGTAGGCAAAAGAATGCTACCAATGTTCTAACATTCGTCTCTTATGGTGATAAATATTAGGTCCATTCAACCAGGCCAGAAGCAAGGTTCAATATCCTATATCAGCCCTCTAAAAGCCCCAATATCCATGCTCCAAGTAAGATCTAAATCCCCTTAGATCAAAAAGAAGAAAAAGGGAAGTTCTTTAGATTGATAGAGTAGGTTCCACCATGGAAGTCCATGGGGCATGATCAAAGGAAGAATGTCTGGTAAAGAATAACACTCCAAGAAACCTCCTTTTCACATCCAAAATCACTTTGATCTCAGCAAGATGACTCCTTCATGGTGGATCTAGGGCAAACAAGTGAAAAAGAAGAGAAAAGAGGATACTTTATCTAGATGAGAAAAGTACGACCATGGAAGAGCATGAACTTTGGCCAAGGAGTAAGAGGGTGTGAAGAACAGAAGGAAAAATAGATTAGGAGGAAATATCTTAAATTTTGATGCAAAAAACAAAGTTGGAAATCTTGGGAACACCACGGAGTTGTGTGATCTTCAACATGCATTGACATGCATCAACATAGGTCTAGAGCATGGGTATATAGGTCTAGAGCATCTCTTGTTCCAATAGATCTCTTAACAGCCAAATAAGACTATAACGTTGTGGGGGTGGTGGATATATGCAAAGGAAAGAGTCAAAATACCAAACATTCCCTTTATCTAATAAGGCTATTAAAGGGCAAACTAGTTTAATGTATAAAGAAAGTTGGGCCCAATGATTTTGAGGCCCAAACTCTAATAAATCCTCCTAGACAAAGGAAATGTGAAGGGCCTAGAGGCCTGAAGCTATCAAAGCCCATGGTTGTATCTATCAAGCCTCTTCATCTATACACCCACTAGACTGAGATCAAAGCTATGAATCAAGAAAATAGACCTTATACAAATCTAAGTTCAAAAGCATCCAATGTTCAACCGGTTAAGTAAAAATATGAATGAATATATATTCTTAGATTTTTTTTACTCACTTTGAAATTTATATTCTCAAATGTGGTAAAATTACACATTAGTCCACAAACATTCATAAATTTGAAATATCAAGAAAATTAAGGTGAAATTGAAGTCAATTAGAGTGCTCTTTTTACCAATTTTATCTCAAGGCTCAATCAAGCACGAAAATGAAAAAAAAAACACAATCTTAGATATTATAAAAAAAATCAGTTAGGTCCTTTTAGTATGTTGAATTTACAATTAAGTCCACAACTTGCAAGGAAACTTGAGTTAGGGCAACCAAGGTACATATTGACTTCAAAGGGTCTCAACTTATTCAATTTAACAACAAATATTTCAGATCATACAATTAACCCAATAAAGAAAGATTAGAGAGAAAATTAAGAATCTAGGTTCATGGTATCACATAGGCCCTAGAACGACCATTCTAGATTGATCGTTTTTGTCATTTCCCATTTCACTCAATCCATTCCATCCACACCTAGAGCGTTCGTTTCAAATAAAATAATCATGCCACTTCATAGAAAGAATGACCTTTTTATCCATAACGACCATGCCACAACCATGAAAATGGTCATTCTACCCATGATGGCCATTCCACCTAGTCGATCCATGCACCCTCCAGGGTCATCATGATTTTTTTACTCGCAAAATGACTGTTCTACCCTAGAACAATACTACTCACTATAGTCTATTTCCTAAATTACCCCCATTTAACCCTAGACACCCTAGCCCCCTGTATGTACTCCACTGGTGGTCAATAGGCAAAGGTTACCACCTCCTATCTTTTATAGTTTCCACCTATTATGCCCCTACTGCATTCCACCACCATCCACTCCAAAACACTAACTTGGGGGGGTTGTCCATTCTACCTTCATTTTTTATGCTTTTGGACATTAGAGGAGGGTGGTACTTGGTTATCTACAACTGGAGGTGAAGAAGGAGAAATCTATGACATTTTACTTCTCTTCTTCTTCTTCTTTTGTTATTTCATTGACTATGAGTAGCTAAGCTCCTTTGTGGGATGTTTGTGGGAGATTATTACTATGATACCATGTTGGGAGATATGTGTGGACCAAACTCTTATTTTTGTTTCCTATGCTATTTTGTTGCGTGTTCTCCTTCCTTATATCTTGCTATGGTTGTTTGAGCTATAGAACCACCTAAGGAATAGGAAAAATGGGTGATTTTGGGCTTCTTAGTGGAGAAACTCTTAAGTTCCCTAGTGGAACTTAATCTAGTTTCTCCTCCTTCCCCTTATTTCTTCATTCCACTAGTCCTAGGTGAGAGATCAAGTGACTTTGTGTGCTCTTCCATATACACTTAGTTTTATGGATTGCTTAGTGGTTAGATGAGCTAGTGGGAGGTGAAATACCCTTCACCTATACTCTACAACATTCCTTGCCCTTAAGTGTATTAGAATAACCCCCACCCCAAATCAAACCCTAAAAACCCTAATTCCACTCTAGATTCCAAAGAAGCAACCCCTAGCTAATGTCCTACCTCACCCTCATGGATAAACCCCTAACTTGATACACCATATTGCGAGGCAAATCTCACACGATTGCGGGATAGTGTTTAGTGTATAAAGATCATGTCGATTAGGGCCCTTACAAATCTTTCGCCAGCTCAAGTGTGCCTCAAAATGAGGCACACATCACATATTCTGGCACCATTGTTGGAGAGTGCCTTTTGGGACCTATTTAGTTGTTTATTTTCACCCTATTCTAGTAGCCCCCATACTTGCTATATTATTTATTTAACTTTATTTAATTAGGGGTTGCTATATTTTTTACTTAACTTTTGCAATTGTGATTACTGACTTTCTTCTATTGTCTTGGTTGTGCCTTGTGCATGTTTAGATGCCTCTCTTATCTATTGTCCCTTTCTTCATAGATCATGAGATAGGTAAGAGGAGGCATGGGACTAGGCGCAACATTCACATAGAAGAGCAAGACATGGGAAAACATGAAGAATGAATACACCTAGGTGACTTATCATCTCTCCTTACACCAAAGCACCTTCATGATTATTTGAAACTGGGCAACTACACCTCACACGTTGCTACAATAGTGGAGCAAATATCTGGGCAAGTATGTTGTATACCTCTATCTCTAGTGGGACATATTCCCAATTTCTATGGGTTAGAGAATGAAAAACCTATGATCATATTGACAGCTTCTTAGAGACTTTATGTGAGAACCTATTACACTAAATGAGATTACTCAAAACATAAAACACAACCAATCACCAATTAACCACATACCCAAAAATATGGGTAAATTAAAACCAATTTCAATGTCAGCACATGCTCAGAAACATTTGCATAAGAGCCCAACATCTTTCTTTTATCCATACTATGACAAGAATTTGATACAAATTGTTCTATCACCTTAGCCACAACATATATACACAGGATAACAATATTTTTATATGCCACACAAACAAGCATTAACATGCTAACAAAATTCGGATTCGTTTGAAACACCATATACAAACTTTTTTAGCCTGGACCTGAGAGTACAAGGATGACTCTAGGACACACTAGACATCTAATCAACTTTCCCAAAGATTCATTACTATAGCTCCTCTTTGCTACCACATGTTTGTTTTCATCATTTCTGATTACTTAAAAAAATGTGGCGAACCACAAGGGTGAGACCCATGTGCCAACAAGAGATATAACCTCCAACAATTCTTATTGATTACAACATTTTAAAGTAATTAAACAATTAAACAAATTAAACAGATATAACAAATAAGCTCAGTAGCACTGATGATTAACAAAATACACAAAGGAGCAAATAATAATTGTCTTCATTAGCCAGACTATTCTCATATCCCTATTAACAATATAAGGAGTCTAGCATCATGAGCATATCTAACATCGTGAATAAATATAGTATCATATGCATAGATAACAACATCAGTATGTCTAACAGGTGGAACATGTCAACATCATAAGAAGAGCTACAACATAAGCACACCTATCTGGATAAGCATGATTAACAGTATATGCATATCTAGTTACAAAGGCATGGCTAGCATGCTAAACATAACTAACAAGATGAGATAGCTAGCATCATGATTATAATTAGCAGTAGCAGTATAGTTATCAACACAAGCATAGCTACTGTATGTATGCATCCACAATCTTAAGCATATCCACAACCTAAGTATATCTACTATCTATTAATTGCACTAAGCATCATCTTTATGTAAAGATAACAAACAAGGGTTATCATCCAATGTGAAACGTCATGTATAACCCTAAACAAATATGTTCCACAGATGTATTACATCTTTTATTATGCCCTAGGGAATTTGAATCGTACCATTCAAAGTCCAACCGACCCCTGTGAAGAGCTATTCAGTTTTGTACAAGATCTAGGAGTGTCGCTATCCTAAGATCTCTTCCCCTCAGTCAGTATGAGTAAAAAGTAGTGACATATTAGTCAAAGCTGCCACCACAACAACATATAGTCCTATAACTAGCCCACCTTGGTACAGGTCACGGCGCTAGCATCTAGGGTATTCAAACCCAATCACTGAGGTACAATAGTAGTTGTCCTCTAATCACATCATGTTATAATCACTAAGACACGACCGCAACCATTCTCAATCACATCAGATGTATGAGGCATGACCATAGCCAACCTCCACAATTTGCATTGTGGATGACAAGGATATATCCTCAACTTTCCACCCCCACATACTCAACAGTATGTGCTCTGAGTTTCCCTTAGGAATACTCGTTTCACCATCCAGCAAGTTCTGACACTGAAGATGGTTCTACGGCACATGGTACTATATGATTAGAGTTGCACTTGATTAGTTATGCCAATTGGGTGAATTAAGGATGCATCAAACAAGTGGACATACAAACCCTAATTCATATAAATATTACAACTTTGAAAAGATATAAAGCATGTGAAACATAATTTCTCATCTCATCACCACATGGTACTATTCACTTGCCATTCATGAGACCACACTAGTCATCGTAATATTACAAGATATAAATCCTTTTCACAATATCACAGGGTATCAACCCTTATCAACATGAGAGGATTACACCTCATTCAGGGCTCAACCATGCCCAAAGGTCATTAAGACCATCATACTATTCCATGCAAGATCATCAGTATCTTTGCATGCCTTATAACAAGGCTCAACAACGTCACTTACATATAATACACCAGATCAGCACAATATTGCATTAATGAGCTAGGAGATATTCATTAACAATCATAACAGGGTTATATTAACATTAAGAACATTCCTTTATTACATCAGCATGCAAGGAATCTAGATATGATTAACCCTCATCATATTCATAATGCACATGTTTTGCATAAGTAAGTATCAACCATGTGGCTATGACAACCACCAATTAACACATTAAGGGTACGATCATGTTAAGGAGGTTATTTCACCATCATGCCATCATATAAGAATGTTAAACATGAATAATCATCTTTATCTATTTGCATTAGAGTTAGGTTCAACATGATATATTATATCAATGTTACTAATCAACACTTATACCCAAACCCTAACTCACGACACCCCCATTGGATCATGGATGCATAAGGTGAAGCATCACCATCACATTCCATACTATTCTCAAGTATGAACCCAAACATAAATCAAGGTATAACCATTGGTTTATAGCATACTAGGGTTTCAACAACATTAACATAGTACTTCATGATTGTATTAGTCATTCAAGGACTATTCATATCCAATTACCATCATTTAGCTATATTAAAGCTAGATATAACAAGCTATACTTCATTAGGGTTACATATCAACACAACATGATTATCATCCCTTCTATTCATATGATTGAATAGGTAAGACTACCTTATTAAGGGTAACCCTCCATTTGTTCCATCATCATTCAACCCATTTCACCATACCACAATGTCACCCAGAACCATTGGATGTTTAAAAGGTAAGACCATTAGTTGTTTACATAAGTAAAAACCTTGGATAAACCACCTATGAAGTCCTTGATTTTTTCTCTATAAAGAATCACCATATAACTCTAGACATTCCTTGATTAACAACACAAAAAGTTCCATTGAAAGTAGGGTAAAACCCACAATCGACTGTTCATTTAAAACAATCCATCCATTGTCAACAAGTAAGCTCCTTAAGCTGATCATATAAAGGAAACCATCTAAATCACATTATTAGGACCAACATATTATATTAGCGATCATTCCACTTTATTGGAGGAATAAACATTATATCTTGACCATTGGGTCAAGTTCATATATTAAAACCATCAATTACAGTATAAGTCCGACCATTACATCAAGTTACCCAAGAAACCATTGGTATAAGGCTTAATTGATGCTACAACTATATGATTAACTCACCATAGGTTTTGGAGACCTGATTCACCATCATTAGTGACCATTAAGTCACCATAGGTTTTTAGATCAGCACTATATTCATTAATCAACATCAAATATCAAACTAATATCACCATTGATTGATAGCATCATTAGGGTACTTAGTTGTTAATCACTAGGCTTCTAATTAGGCCAAAACATAACCTAAGGGGTGAACGTTGGTTGGTACCCTTGGTTACCACCATCAATTGTTATGAAGACATCACCATAGGGTTGTTGCAATGGTACCATCATCGGGTCATGGGTTTATAGAAGAAATCAACTTAAAATCCTAAAATTGACCATTGGTTGATAGATGCTTAGCACCATAGGTTGTCAAACCAACCTGATCCAAATCATATTATACCATATATATAACTTAAACATGATCACAGGTTCATCTATAACTGAAATCATAATATGGAACATTATAAAAATCGAAATCCAAGTCAAGCATAACTTTTTAGTGCATGGATCATCATTTTCAAGCAAGAACATGATCTAGAAAGCTTATGGTAAGCAATAAACGTGGAGCAAGTTATAAAAATTGCCTCTAATGAGAATATGAAACCCCACATAGAATAAATCTCAATCAGGTAGGGTAGAAAATCCAAGCATAAGGTATGAAGTCGTCCATCTAGCACCTTTCTTCACCAAATGAGCAAACCCTAAGCATAAGGAGCAAGAAAGGTAGGGTTTTAGAGCTTTAGAGCAATTTCTACCATAGAAAAGCAAGGTTACGACCTGGAGGAAGGTATAAGTAAGGAGAAGAGCAAGAGAAATGGAGAAGGAAGGAAGAAAATAACTTTCCTTTGTCAAAATCCCTATAAGATGACCTTGGAAACCCTAGGTAGGGCTAGATGGAGCTCTAGGAGACCTTCTTCTCCAAAAAGAGGTTGTCTTCTACCTTAGAGAACTTGGTTCCACAGAAAAGTAGAGTGGAGTCATTTCTCCAGGTTATAGGAAAGAGAAAGCAAGCATAGATTCGTACTTGGGTAAGGAAGAGGTAAATATAGCCAATGGATAAGGATGGGAGCAAGCATGAGGTGTAAAAGTAGCTTCCCCATGTTTCTATGGCCTTAAACTATTAAGAATATACAATAAAATACACAAGCAGATCCCCCACCATCCATAGAGACATGTATATCTCTAGTTTCTTGAATTTCCAAGCAAAAAAAATAACTCATTAGTTGATAGCTACTAAAGGTAGCTCATCCATGAAGGGGTAAACCCTAAAATATCCTTGGAGAAAACACCTTCAAACTAAGGTTTAAATAGGTGCCCCATGGATAAAAAGGCTCAAGAATGATGAGATAATATCCAAGTAACATAATTCAAGTGATAAATTGCAAACAAACCTCTCAATTGGGTAAATTTCATAAAAGTCCAAAATGTGCATAAAATTGCATAACTTGCTCAAACAGTGTCCAAATTGGACCAAATTTGAAACTTAAGATTGTCTAATGATTTAAAAGTATATCACAAGGTTATATTAAGGTTATAAGAATTCAACTATGATAATTAAGCTTATTCAACTCATTCAGCATGTTTAGGGGCCTTACACTTTCTCTACCTTCCTCACTCCCATAGCAATTGATCACTCCATTCACCTTACACTCTTTCCATTTTCTTTGAAAGATAAGGCCAAATAATGGTACTCCACAAATACCAATGTGATAATATGGGAATCTATTAAAAATGAGTTCCTTAAGAAGTTATATCCTATATTAAAAGTTTACTCAAATGAGAAGGAATATAACCTGCTTTAGTCAAATAGGCAATGAACAATTCATGAGAGTTGGGAAAGGTTACAAATCTTTTAAGGTGTTTCCCTCACCATAATGTACCATTGTGGCATGCAATATAATATTTTACTCTGCATTGTCTTAGATGGAGCAAAAGGTGGTAGACTCATCTTGTGGTGGTACCTTCCTGGCAAAGCCTCTCAAAATGTCATGGCCTCTCTTTGAAAACTTGGTAGAGAATTCAACACCTAAGGTCTCAAGTGCTAAAATTTATTATGATAGGAACCTTGGGGATTTTACATATACTCCACTGCCTTCTTTTTCAAGTGAGACCAACCCGCAAATAATGAATATTCTTTCCAATAAGATGAATGTAGGGAAGAGTCAAGTGGGAGGCACCTTAAACCACTTTGTGCAATATATTGATTCTCTTGAGGAGGAGGTTAAAGATATGAGATATTTAGGAACTGAAACAACCATGGTACCATGTCCACTTCTTACACACTCGGGGGTAGAAATCACCCAAGTATTTCTTAGAACAAGGTGATAAAGTGCAAGAGCGGTCAAGGCCAAAGATACAGTTCAAGATTTGAGAGTGAAGTTCTTTGGAGATTGATAAGTATTGATTGGGTTAAGAAATATGTGTCCACTCATGTATAAAACATATATATGCTTGGACAAAGGCTAGACCACTTGTCCTTGACACTTTCTCGATGAGAGGAGGGGAGGCTTCCTTCCCAAACCTTGGCAAATCCAAACAATCCAAGTGGAAAAGTAGTGGCTCCTTAAGGCTCCTATGACCCACCACCTATGCAAGTTCATATGATCCATTACCACAACAACCCTAATTCAATTGTAAATGCACCCCTCCACATAAAAAACCACCACAACAACCATACATCCCTCCGTCATGACCTCAACAACATCAAACACTACAACAATTATACATCCTTCAACACCCATCCCACCACCACCAACACTTAAGACCACCAACGTCGCCATCACAAACATCACAAGCCCCCTCCTTCCTATGAGAAAGTGAAGTGGTGACTATCTTGAGCGTAGCAAGGTACTTGAGAATCCCAGTCAGGGAAAAACACCTTGATCAAGGATATGTTAATGTTTCATTACCAAAAATGCTTAGTGATGATGCTATGAGAACAACTAATTATGTTGTCCCGTCTTCTTTTGAGTATGTGCCATTGAGTGCACCAACTTCTATTTCTAGTGTGATACCGACCATCTCACCCTCTACTCCAATTGGGAGTGAATCTATTCCATTTGTTCCAATTGTGATATCAAGAGTTCCACCACCAGACAAGGGACATTGATGTTATACTCCAAGACCCTCCTAAAAATTCAATTGAAGAAAGAGGAAGTGAGCCCCCATTACCATATGGTTTTAATGAGCCCTCCCCTCAAACAGAGGCAAAAGAAAAATGTAGGCATTCATGAGATCTTTAGGCAAGTGAAGGTCAAAATCCCATTGCCTGATGCCATCAATAAAATTATAGCTTATGCAAAAAAAGTCAAAAGATGCTTGCACTTTCAAAAGGAATACTATGGCAAGAATGCAAAATAAAATGAAGGTCTCTGAGCAAGTGATCACTACCTTACAACGTGCAATTACTTTTAAGAAAAAGGACCCCATAGCCCCTCTTTTCCGTTGCCACATTGGTGGTCATCTAATTAGAAATTATTTGATTGGTTTGGGTTCTAGTGTGATCCTCATTCCCTGTAGTGTATATCATGAGTTGGGTTTGGGTTAACTAAAATCGGCAAATTTACACTAAATTTAGTTGACTGGTCTATCAAAGTCCCAAGTGGCAGGTTTGAGGAGGTTCTTTTGATGCTTGACATGAAGACAACAACTGGTAGACTTCATTGTTCTCGATATGAAGCCATAGGACAGGAAGATTCCCATCATCTTGGGAAGTCCCTTCTTGGCTATCGTTGATGTAGATATCCATGTGTATACTGGAATAATGATGTTAACCTTCATGATGAGGTTGACCTTTAAAATATTCAAGACATCAAGAAAAAAGAAAGAAAGAATTGAGGTAGAAATCTGTGAGGACCCCCATGACTCTTGGGTGGAAGAATAGTCATTGAGTGGTAATGAGAAGGCATTATATTTCAAGAATATGACTCTAAATATCACCAGAGGAAGAATAAGAAGAAGAATCGACTGCCTGGAGGCAGTAAGTTTAGTGCTTGTGGGTGGTATTCCACCTCCGTTTTGAGTTTTTTTTCTTTCTCAAGTCCCATTTTGGTGATAATCTTCTTTTGATACTTTCCAAGGAACAGAAAACACATCATACTTGATACTTCTCTATTTGTGATCCATTGTAGAACATCAACACGTACAAGGAAGTATCTTATAGAATGAAAAAATGAAGGCCAACATTTGATGAAGAAAAGTCCTCAAAATCCAAGGAACAGGAAACTAGCCAAAATAGAACAATGATCGAATAGTTGTACTACTTTGTCCACTTTTCCCAGTTCCATGTGATTTCATGAGAATGGTGGTTCTATACTAGAATTTTCATGCCATGATACCACTTCATCACTTTGGGTATAAGAAGATTCTTCATGCTTCATTGACCATATGCCTACCATTCCAAGCTAGTTCCATGCTGAGGACAACATGATTCTAAAGTTTGGGGTGGTAGGGTGGTAATCCCTTGTTATTATGCTCTGTTGTTCCATTTTTTCAAATAGTTTTACTAGCCATCATACTTGTCTATCTACACCTTCTCGTTACACCTTACACACTTGCATATCATTAAGCTTGTTTCCTTGCATTTTTACTTTTTTTTTTAAATGAAACTTTTTCCATGCCACAACCATCCACTTTGAATTGCATGTAGATTTTGACAATATCTTATGTTTGATTACTTAAATTTTTTCTTTTATATCATTTTTTGCTTTATAACTTAGATCTTATTGAGAATAGGTGCACTTGGCACCATTTGGCCCATCTTTGCCCAAACTTAAATCATTTTGTTCCAAAAGCTTGTTCTAGATTAATATATTCCTTTTTCGATCGAGAAAATTGAATTGAATGATCAATGAGAATTGCACTCCCTCTAGCACTTAATTGTGACTATATGATTTAAAATGTTGAATATATACATGTTTTCCACATCTCTTGTGAAATTTTCTATTGTTTGGATGAAATGCAATTGAGGCAAGCCATATACATTTATGGCTATTTAAGTCTTATGAAAAGAATGTTGTTTGTCATAATTGATTATTCATCATGATTTTGTTAGTTGCATGTGAAATAGTATTGGGTCAACTTGCATAAAGGAGACCTTATGTGAAGATCCTCATTGTGATACCCCTCTCTTGACATTTCTTCCATCATCTCATATCCCTCCACCTCAAGAAAAGATGCTAAAAAATCATATAAAGAGTAAGCATTAGCCACCCTCTAAAATCTTGGGGTGTCCAACACTTCCTCCCCTCCACCTCACTCCTACCACCATATTCCCTACCTACACCAGTCTCTTTCCACAAACCCCTTCCTATGATTGCTTACCTATTGGGCAAGGCAACATTAAATCTAGCCCATCTTTCCCTTATGCATATCCACGTGGGTCATTTGGAGATAGATTGCCATATAAGGTTGAATGCATGAAAGTGAAACATCATCCCTAAATGTCATAAAAAAATTAAAAGATGAAATGGTTTACTCAGAGATTTGTGAATATTATATCACTCTACATAAGTATTAGTGCCTTATATGGAAATTCTTTGTGCTTTGTGCCTTTCTCACATTTGGAACGTGTTAGAAAATAGATGAGAATTGGATCGCATATATGAATTATGCTCAAACTTATTCAGTCAATAATCATATACTTGACTGTATTTGTAAATTTGCATTTTGGATTGAATTGAAAAGAGAGATTTTATTGGAGCATACTTGAGGACAAGTACTTTTTAAGCCTGGGGTGGCAATGAAGCCCTCGTTTGGGTCTTCATCTTGAATTATTTTATTCCTCATTGCAATAAGATATGTAGAATGCATACTATTTTGCAATAAATATCATTTATTACCAAAGGCACTTATGATATTCCTTATACATTTTAACGTACCTTGGAGGTTACTTGATGGATGGAGGAGGGTGAGATGAATGTTAGGACTTTTATTTACTTGTAAAATCCCAAGGATCCTTTATAGCCAATTCCAATCTATCTCTACATTCCAAAGAGTCAATAAAACAAGGAACTCCGTGATTTAATCAAGAATCCATCCAAAGTGCATCTCATCCCCCCAAAATGATCAAGCCCAACAACAAGACAAAAGCAAAGCAAACACCATAACCCCTTAAAATCCCTACAAGTCCTAAGTATACCACACCCATGCCATGGAACAACCATTCTACACCTAGAGCGACCATACCAGAATGGCCAAAATCCACCATTCCATGCCATATCACCTTAAATCTCACACCATCCAATTAAAAGCCTAAATCTTTCACCTAGGCCCTAGAATGGCCATTCTATTCATAAAATGTTTGTGCTAGAATGGTTGTTTTTGCTATTTCCCTATCCACTCAATCCATTTCCACAAATAATACCATCCACACCCAGAATGGTCGTTCCAACCAGAATGGTTGTGCCACTTCACGGCCAGAACAACCCTTCTATCTAGAATGACTCTACCACAACCATAAAAATAATTGTTTCATCCTAGAATGGTCATTCCACCTAGTCAATTCATGCACCCCACAGGGCCAACACAAACTTCTACTCACAGAAAGGTAATTCTATACTAAAACCCTATTAATTCCTATAATGTATCTCCTAAACTACCCCACACCCTAGATACGCTAGCGTCTATATATACTCCAATGGCAGTTGAGAGGAAAAGGTTACCACCTCCCAAATGCAGTAGACACCACATATTCTACCCTTATTCCATTCCACCTCCATCTACTCCAAAACCCTAAATTTTCAAGTTTTAGCCATTATACCTCCACTTCCTATGATTTTGGACCTTGGAGGAGGGTGGTGCTTGGCTATCTATAGTTGGAGGTGAAGAAGGAGAAGCCTTCGTTGAGTTTTTTGACATTTTACTTCTCTTCTACTTCTTTGTTATTTCTTTGACTATGAGTAGATAAACTCCTTTATGGGTTGTTTGGGAGTAATAATATGTAACTATGATACCATGTCGGAATTTCTCCACCAAACTCTTATTTCTTTATCTAATCTTATTTATTGATTATTATCCTTCTCTACCTATACATATGGTTGTTTGAGCTATAGAACTGTCTAAGGAATAGGCAAAATGGGTGATTTTGGGATTTTTGGTGGAGAAGCTCCTAAGCTCCCTAGTGGAACCTTATTTAGTTTATCCTCCTTCCCCTTTGTTTCATTATTCCCCTAGTCCTGGATGAGAGATCTAAGTGACTATGTGTGTTCTTCCATGACACTTAGTCAAATGGCTTTCTTAGTGGTTAGATGGAGTTAGTGGGAGGTGAATACCCTTCACCTATACTCTACACCATTCCTTACCCCTAAGTGTATTAGGAGAAATTCATCTAGAAACACAAACTTGGGTGGTCTAGATTTATGCCTACTTATTGCTTAGTTAATAGAGCCACATAAGGGTAGATGGTGGGTAATAGGTACTAGTTCCCCTCATACAATGTCATACCATCAATGGTTAACTAATATACTATGCCACATGTTCTACATTAGTCCTTTTTGTTAGGTTTAATAGCTACTTGTTGAGTGTTTGTGCATAAATAGGACCCTATGACATGGTTGATTGTTTCATATCCTCCAAATATCCCAGTACCCATTTACTTGCTTAAACCCTAGTTATCTCTCTTGCTAGTTGTTTGCCTTTGTTTACTGAGCTTTCTTGCCTTATTCATGCTTATTCATTCTTGTTAGAGTAAGTATGTCTTTCTTAATTGCTTCTGTTAGATTTTCCTAGTTAACTTCTAATTTAATTCTTGCATTCTCTCTCTTATTAGTGATTGCTTTAAGTTCAATTTTTCTTCTAGTTTGTTTAGTTAACATTGATCGAGTAGGGTCAACTCAGGTTTTTATTTTTTTATTTCCTTCCTTGCTTGCATGTTCACCCTAGTGTAATTCAGACCCCTAATCAAACCCTAAAAACCCTAACTTTCCTCTACAGAAATCTAAAGAATCACCTAGTGTGCTACCTCACTCCTTATGGATCAATCCCAAACTTGCCTACTCTATACTAAAAGTTGAACCCTGTGTGCTTTCATGATAGTTTTTTGTGTACAAAGAGCATGTTGATTAGGGCCCTTAAAAATCTTTTTTCAACCCAAGTGTGCCTCAACCCAAGGCACACATTAACTCCCCTTTTGGGTCCCACTCATTACATCAACTTTTCTTGCGTCTACTTATGGGTCAATTTTATGTTTGAATACTGACCTTCAAAATGAAATTGGTATGAAAAGTTTTGGATTTTGTCAACATGTTTTAGTTTTATATTGTCAATGTGGACAATGTAGCTTCTGATATAGGGTGGAAAACATCATTATTTGAATATGTATAGAAGAATTGAGGTTTAATTTCTTATTATACTCTACAAAACCATTATTGAGTTTATCACATTGAATTAAAAAAAATCTAATTTCGGGTCAGTTATGGGTTGGAAGTTGATAATCTTTTTGTTGTCACTTATCTATATGCTTATATCTATATCTACATATTGTGGGATGAGTGTCTACTTTCTCTTCTTCTACATTATTTTTCCTATATATATATATATATATATATATATATATATATCTTCATATCATACATGACATGTCTGCTTTTTCTTACGATAAGTACGATTGCCAAGACTATTTGTATGGATTTTCTTCCAGCATACCTGGAAACTTAGTTTTGTTCTTCCTTTTCAGTCTTTATTTAAACATCTTATTGTATCTAATCTATATGTATATCTATGTATCATCAAGTGTCATTCCTATTTTTTACTTACAACATATACAAATTCTTCTTCTTATTTGAGATATTCACCTCACCCATCAAACATATTAATGATTCTACTGTTACCAATGCATAGATTTGTGTAGCGGATAGCACTAGGCACCACATTGCCAAAGTTCCATTCAAACTCATAAACTTGTATTGGTCATATAGATTCCATTTTGACCTTGGATTTTGTCAATTGGTTCAAGATTTGGAAGTTGAATGTCCAAACCTAAAATTCTCACAGAGACCTGATGGCCATCACCAATAGTATTTTCTGATTTGTCGGGGTAGACCGCATCTGCACTGAGCCTAATTTTGACAATATATGGCATTCTACATTAACATGTCTAGAGAATCCATGTCTTGACAGGGATGCAAACACATAGGTTGGGCCCTAGCCCAATTGGGAGAATCTAGTTCGAACATAGATGCAATATATTTCAAGTGTTGCTAATACTTTATCACACATTTTAATTTATCTATTAATATTTAAAATCAAAACACAGTCGTTTATGCATTAATATAAATAATGAATTATTATTTCAATATTTATAGAATACTATAAATTATAAAGCATAGTTAGAATTACAAAAGATTCATCCATACATGTTCTACATGTCAATATGTAGTTTTATTTGTAACATGTCTGTATTGTGGATAATGTAGTTTCCTATGCTTTCTCTTTTTGTCATATCATTGCATAAGGGAATATTTGCTATAAAAACATAGGTTTATGTTGTGAAGGAAAATATTATGTAAGGTAGCCGGATTTTTTTTATATTAGTAAATATGTAATATTTGTAGTACTGCCAGTACTTATATGCCACATTTGTGTGATATCAATTTAAATATCTTATTATATCTATGAACTTCACCATGTCGAATCAATCGTATCTAAGTGGCTTAGCACATATTTTTTGCTAATTATATCTCAATGGTGAACCCACTAGTTTCTATTTCTATGGCATCATTTGTTTTCTTTGATTAGTCTATGATTATGATAGCAATATAAAAAGTAGTACAATTCACCCCTCAAATACATACTAGGTATATTTGTGCATTGCTCGAGTTTGAGAATATGAGATTACTTGGAAGACCATAAACACAATATCGTATCATAATACTTAGTAAATAAAAAAGATTAAAGTAATATGCAATTATATTATGAGTAAGGTAGGTTGGAGGAGAATACATATCTTGAAACATACATTAAGTAATGTCGTATGAGGTACAATTTAAAAACAAGGACCTCTAAAAGAGATGACATGGATAAAAGGAATGATAAATATTTTAAGGTATATCAACATCACTATTTGAATCCTTCAGGGTGTCACATTGGAGCAACCACGTCCTCTACCTCTTCTCACCTTTGTTGTGCCACACTCCCGACCCTCCACCTTAAAAAGAGGGTGTGATGCAATGTGTATACTAGTATAATTAGTTTCCACTATGCAAAACTTTCCACAACCTTTCATCAATAGTGAGAAAAGGGCTAACATGTAACTAAAGAAACTAAAGGCAAGAATTGCATTTAATCCTTGCCATGACCTTACATGTATTCTTATTTGAATAAATAAGGACGAATTTGTAATCTAAACAAATTAAAGGAAAGAAATTGCATCCAAACCCTTCTGTGTTCTCGTATGACTACTTCATTAGATTAAATGACTAATTATAACTAAAAAAATAAAAAATAAATACCATACCTCTTTGACTCTTTCATGTACAATGTATATCAAAATAGAAGGTCCACATTGTAATTTAAGGTCAACCTTCTTATTTTAAAAAAGAATAATTGTATCCAAACCCTACAACTCTCTCACACGACTACATTATTATATAAAAGATGATTTTTTAATAATATAAAAACATTATGCAATACCTCCCATACTATTTTGTATATAGTATAAATCAAAATAGAAGGATTATTTTGTAATTAAGGAAACAGAGTAAAAATTGCATTGAAAAAACTATTTATGAACTTTCTTATATAACTCACCGATACTAAGACAATGTCCAATATGTATTTAAGAAATGAAAAGGAAAAATTGCATTCAATCCCTCCCACAACCTTTTATATAGCCTATCAGAAAAATAAGGGCATGTTTGAATCTAAATTTAAAAAATGTATCAAAATCTTTCTATGCTCTCATATGACCGCTTCCTTAAAATAAAAGAATAATTTGTAACTAAAATTACGATAAAATTGCATATACCCCACACTCTTTGGTATATAATATATATCTAAATAGAAGGAGTATGTTGTAGTTTAGAAAAATGGAAGAAAAATAATTGAAGTTCAGTTTGTGGCTATAAATTACAAAATCATTCTTGAGTTTATCACATTGAAAAAACTGATTTTGGGTCAATTATGGGTCGGAAGTTGATAATGATTTTGTCCCTAGTTATCTATTATGTATTTCTTATATCTATATCTAAGTGCCATTGGAGGAATGCCTACTTTTTCTTTCTTCTACTTCATTTTCCTTACATTTATCTATATACGTATATCTATATCTTCATATCATGTGAGACATGTACCACTTGTTTGGATTTTTATATAAGTACAACTGCCAAGGCTATTTCTATGCATTTTATTCCATCATGGATGCTTGGTTTTCTTCTTTTTAGTCCCTATTTAAATATTTTAATTGGATATTATGTATATACTGATATCCATCTATATCTAAATATCAGCATGTGTCATACTTTTTTTTCTTACAACATATATGGCTTCTTCTTCTTATTTGAGAGACTCACCTTACCCCTCAATCTTATTAGTGATTCCATTATAATAAATAACAAACTTTGAATAATGGACAACGCTAGACACCATGCTTTCAAAGCTCTATCTAATCCATAAACTTGAATTAGTCTTATTAAATTCTAATTTTGAAATTTAATTTTTGTCAATTGGTTCCAGATTTAAAAATTGACGTGTAAATAAAAATTGGGTCAGTTTGAGCTTTGGTTTTTGACAATAAGTGGCATTCTAGGTTGACATATCCAGAGAAACTAGGTCCTAGTAGGCATGCAAATTGATATATCTGGCCCTAGGCCAATTGGGAGATTTGCGGCTCTAACAGGGATGCAAATAGATATATTTCAATAGTTACTAATACTTTATCACAAATTTAATGTTACATATCAATATTATATACTAAAAATAACTATCCTCAGATTAATATAAAATAACAAATTATTATTTGAATGTTTATAGAATACTATAGAATCATGGTTAGACATTACAAAATATTTGTTCCTATATACTCTATATATCAATATGTATTTTTGTTTGCAACTATTCTATACCTTGACAAGGTATTTTTATGTACTTTATTATTTTGTCAAGTCATTAAAGATGGGAGTAAATGTTATCAAAATATTGATTTTTTTTGTAAAGGAAAATATTTTTTAGAATAGCCACATTTTGTTGTTCGTAGTAAAATACATCGTCTTTTGTAATACTTCGATGCCACTAGTTTCTATTATAAAGGAAAATATTATATAGAGTAGCCACATTATACTTAAACTGTGAGAACCCATTATTCTAAACGAGATTACTCTAACCATAAAGCACAATCGATCACTACTTAATCACATACCCAAAAATATGGGTAAATTAAAATCAATTTCAACATCAACACCCCCTCGGAAACATTTACATAAGAACCCAACATCTTTCTTTTATCCATACTAGCCAAGAATTTGATACAAATTGTTCTATCGCCTTAGCCACAACATATATACACAGGAGAACAATATTTGTATATGCCACACAAATAAGCATTAATATGTTAACAAAATTTTGATTCGTTTGAAACTCCATATACAAACTTTTCCTGCCCGGACCTAAGAGTACAGGGACGACTCTAGGACACACTACACGTCTAATCAACTTTCTCAAAGATTCATTACTATAGATCCTCTTTGCTGCCACATGTTTGTTTTTGTCACTTCCGATTACTAAAAAAATGTGGCGAACCACAAGGGTGAGACCCATGTCCCAACAAGAGATATAACCTCTAACAACATTTATTGATTACAACATTTTAAATAGTAGATAACTAAGCAGTTGGAGAATTTAATAATTGATTGAACAGACTAAACATTTCAAGTATACTAAACAGATTAAGCAAATCATCTTAGCAACAAGTATGATCATCAATGCATATATAGATAACAAATAAATCCATTTCTTTGGATAGATATCTAATCAAATATCATTGAATTGCATCTAATAACAATCATTATCATTAATCTGACTATGATCATATTCCTTGCTAACAGTACAAGCAATCTAGTAGCATAAGTATCCCTGACATCATGAATATGTCTAGTAAAATAACATGGCTATCAATATTGGCACCTCAAATAAAGGGAATGATATATATCATACGTAGAATTAACATCATAGCACAATTAACTGCAAAAGCATGATTAGCAGTTTAAGCATTTCTAATTACATAGGCATGGCTAGCAATATTAAACATATATAACAACATCATCTTAACCATCAATGTCAGTATATTTGACAACATGAGCATAACTACAACATAAGCATATATATCATCTCTTATTGTACTATACCTGATCTCAGTGAAAAGAAAGCAAACAAGGATTATCATCCAATATGAAGCATTGTGTATAACCCCAAAAAGATATGCTACACGGATGTCTTACATCTTTTATTATGCCCTGAGGAATTTGAGGATAGCACTCAAAATCCAATTGACCATTGCTAAGTTGAAATCAGTGCCATATAAGATCTAGGAAGAGTTGGACTCCTAAAATCTTCTCCTCCCCCGGTCAGTACGGCTCCGCCACAATGACACATAAGGTCAAGCTGCTAACAGCCTAGTCTATCCTTAGTACAGGTCACGACACTACTAAAAGGAGGTGGGTACGTATACCCTACAATCTGAGGTACAACCGCAATTGTCATCCAATCTCGTCACATATATAATCACATCATATGTATGAGGCATGACCATAGCCATCCTCCACAACCTGCATTGTGGATGACAAGGATATATCCTCAACTTTCCACCCCTACATACTCAACAGTATGCGCTCCGAGTTTCCCTTAGGAATACTCATTTCACCATCTGGCAAGTTCTGACACTCAGATAGATCTATGGCACATGTCACTACATGATTAGAGTTTCACTTGATTAGTTATGCCAATTGGGTGAATTAAGGCTGCATCAAACAAGTGGAAATATAAACCCTAATTCACTTCCAACAAGCATATAAATATCACAACTTCAAAAAGTATAAAACGTGTGAAACATAATTTCTCATCTCATCATCACATGACACTATTCACTTGCTATTCATGAGGCTACACTAGTCATCATACTATCACAAGATAGTAATCCTTTTCACAATATCATATGGTATCAACTCTTATCAACATAAGAGGATTACACCTCATTCAGGGCTCAACCATGCCCAAAGGTCATTAAGACCATCATACTATCACATGATATAAATCCTTTTCACAATATCATAGGGTATCAATCCTTATCAACACAAGAGGATTATACCTCATTTATGGCTCAACCATGCCCAAAGGTCATTAAGACCATCATACTATTCCCTGCAAGATCATCATTATCTTTCCATGCCTTATAACAAGGCTCAATAACATCACTTACATATAATACACCAGATCAACACAATATTGCATTAATGATCTAGGAGATATTCATAAACAATCATAGTAGGGTTATATTAACATTAAGAACATTCCTTTATTACATAAACATACAAGGAATCTAGATATGATTAACCCTCATCATATTCATAATGCACATGTTTAGCATAAGAAAGTATCAACCATGTGGCTATGATAACCACCAATTAACATATTAAGGTTACGATCATATTAAGGAGGTTATTCCACCATCATTCCATCATATAAGAATGTTAAACATGAATACTCATCTTTATCTATTTGCATTAGAGTTAGGTTCAACAGGATAAATTATATTAATGTTACTAATCAACATTTGTACCCAAACCCTAACTCACGACATCCCCATTGGATCATGGATGCATAAGATGAAGCATCACCATCACATTCCATACTATTCTCAAGTATGAACCCACACATAAATCAAGGTGTAACCATTGGGTTATAGCATACTAGGGTTTCAAAAACAATAAGAGAGTACTCCATGATTGTATTAATCATTTAAGGACTATTCATACCCAATTACCATCATTTAGTTATATTAAAGCTGGGTATAACAAGCTATACCTCATTAGGGTTACATATCAACACAATATGGTTATAATCCCTTCTATTCATATGAGTGAATAGGTAAGACTACCTTATTAAAGGTAACCTTCCATTTGTTCCATCATCATTCAACCCATATCACCATACCACAATGTCACCCAGAACCATTGGATGTTTAAAAGGTAAGCCCATTGGTTGTTTACATAAGTAAACACCTTGAATGAATCATCTATGATATTATTGAGTTGTGATCTATAAAATTCACCATTTAACCCTAGACATCCTTTGGTTAACAACAATAAGGGTTTTGTTGAGAGTAGAGTAAAACCCACAATCGACTATTCATTTAAAACAAGCCATCCAATGTCAACAAGTAAGCTCCTTAAGTTGATCATATAAAGGCAACTATCTAAATCACAATATTAGGACCAACATATTACATTATCCATCATTCCACTTTATTGGAGGAATAAACATTAGATCTTGACCATTGGGTCAAGTTCATATGTTAAAACCATCAATTACAGTATAGGTCCAACCATTGCATCAAGTGACCCAAGAAACCATTGGTCTAAGGTTTAATTGATGCTACAACTATATGATTAACTCACCATAGGTTGTGGAGACCTGATACACCATCATTAGTGACCATTAAGTTACTATAGGTTGTTAGATCAACACTATATTCATTAATCATTATCAAAGATTAAGCTAATGTCATCATTGATAGATAACATCAGTAGGGTACTTAATGGTTGATCATTAAACTTCTAATTGATCCAAAACCTGACCTAAGGGGGTGACCATAGGTTGTCACCATCATATGATACCTTTGATCCCGACCATCATTTGTCATGAAGACAACACCATAGGGTTGTTGCAATGGTACCATCATCGGGTCATGGGTTTATAGAAGAAATCAACTTAAAACTCTAAAATTGACCATTGGTTGATAGGTGCTTAGCGCCATAGGTTGTCAAACCAACCTGATTCAAGTCATATTATACCTTAGGAATAATGTACACATGATCAAATGTTCATCTAGAACTGAAAATAGAACATGGAACATTATAAAAATGGAAATCCAAGTAAAGCATAGTTTTTTAGTGCATGGATCATCATTTTCAAGCAAGAACATGAGCTAGAAAGCTTATGGTAAGAAATAAACATGGAGCAAGTTATAAAAATTGCCTCTAATTAGAATATAAACTCCCAAATAGAAGAAAACAAGAGCAAGTAGGGTAGGAAATCCAAGCATAAGCTGTGAACTCGTCCATCTAGCACCTTTCTTCATCAAATGAGCAAACCCTAAGCATAATAAGTAAGAAAGGTAGGGTTTTAGAGCTTTAGAGCAATTTCTACCATGGAACAACAAGGTTCCGACCTGGAGAAAGGTAGGAGGAAGGATAACAAAGAAATAAACGGAATAAATAAGGTGATTCTTACTCTTTTAGGTCAAGATCACTAGAAGAAAGCTTTTCAAACCCTAAAAGGAAGTCAATTGCAACCCTAGATTCTTTTTCCAAGAAGATCCCCTCTTTCTTCTTCTTTGGATAGGAAATTTGTAGCAGCACATAGGGAGAACGAGGTTCATATAAGGAGGGAAGTGGTGGAGAGAAAATGACTCGTTTGGGTGCTTAGGGATAAGTATATGAAGCTTTAAGATAAAGAAAAAGAAAAAGTTGAAGTTCTAGTATCTTTCCAAGTGTCCATGGATTTAAACTATTAAGAATATACAAGCAACCACACAAGCAGCCCCCCACCATCCATAGAGACATGCTTATCCCTTGTTTCTTGAATTTCCAAGCAAAATAAATAATTCATTAGTTGATAGCTACTAAAGGTAGCTCATCCATGAAGGGGTAAACCCTAAAATACCCTTGCGGAAAATACCAAGGTTTAAATAGGCACCCCATGGCTCAAAAAGCTCAAGAATGATGATAGAATATCCAAGGAACATAATGAAAGTGATAAATTGTAAAGAAAACTTCTCAATTGGGTAAATTACAAAAAAGTCCAAAATGTGCATAAAATTGCATAACTTGCTCAAACAATGTCCAAATTGGACCAAATTTGAAACTTTAGCTTGTATTATGATTTTAAAGCATATCACAAGGTTATATTAGGGTTATAAAAATTCAATAATGATAATTAAGCTTATTCAACTCATTCAGCAAGTTTAGGGGCCTTATAGAAACTATTTTTTTTATTTGTCTGTACTTATGCCAATTGCACAAAAAGTAATACGATGCACTCCTTAAATTCATACTTGGTATATCCTATGCATTGTACATGTTTGAGAATATGATATTATTTTAAAGATTATAAATGTAATTGTAACATCCCTGACCTGGGTTATGAGTCAACCCTAGGTGTTTTGCCTAAATGTGTAATTAAATCTTTGTGATTAACCCTGAGCATGTAATTAAGTTTCTCAGAAACGTATATTTCAGTATTTGCTCCTTTTTATTTAAAGTTGTAGCATTGTTTTGATATACAGGGACCTATGTGCAATTTACCCAGTTAAAAGGGTTAGCTTGCAATTTGCACATGTTGAGATGTTCCTCTGATGTTGAGACATCATGAGAATATTTTTGGTAAAGTTTGAGGGATTTCCCAAGCTAGGGCACCAAGGTGCAGCTGTGGAAGCAATCCCGGTGCTTGAAACCCTAGTTTGGGGTAAAATGCAATTTACCCAAATTAAGGGATACAAATTGTGAAATATTTCATCTAATGTATCTTTTTAGACTCTTGCCATCATTAAGAGAAGAAATGATGAGGAAGTCACCTCAATTGAGTTATCAAGTTATGAAATATGCCTTGTGGTTGAATAATCAGGGTATATGTGCAATATCTCTTTATGTATGTACTTTAGTATTAGATTTCTCTCCTTTACCTTCTTTTCTAAGACCTTAAGAGAAGGTTTGCCCTTAGAATAAAGAGGAAGGGACGATCAAGTAAAGAAGGAGGGACCTAGTTGGAATTATGGACAACTTATGAACTAATGTTGAAAATCCTACCCCATGTATATAAGCTCTCCTTCCCTTAGTTGCAAGGGAACTTACCCTTCGTTCCCTTACTGTTTCATTTCACCAAAGACGACCAAAGACTGCCTTGGAGCTAAGGAGGACGACCAAGGGAAACAAGGTAGGTTTAGGACCCCTCTTCTTGCCTAATTCCATGGTTAGAACTCGAATTCAAGGTCAGCTTCATGGCTAACTCTCGAAATCCTATCTTTCTAGCCATCTTTCCTTGACCTTCCTTGGAGTTTTCACCTTGGCCAACCTGTGGGAACTCAAGGACTCCATTAGAGCTTGGATCTTGAAAGCTTGGAGCTCAAGAAGCAAGCTTTAGGCGGGTTTTATAACTCTAAACCCATGCTTTACTATGTGCATCTTTATATGCATTTTGATGATATCTCTTAGTGTTTCCCTACTTTTCCCTGCTATTTTGCAAGCAAATCCATGGGATATTCGTACTGTTCTTGAGCTAGGAGATGAAGGCGTGATTTCCAAGAAAAACCCACCGCTTTTCACTTCCTTAAATGGTCTCAAAAGTTTGCTCTCTCGGTCTCAAGACCGCGAGGTGAGCAAACGGTCTCAAGACCGCGACAGGGAAAACGGTCTCCAAGACCGTTTGGCCCCATTGACCGAGCGTGGACCATATAAGAAATCGGTTCTTCATTATATAGGCTAATTACCCTCAAAATTCGGGAGGCTAACTCCAAGGGGATCGGGAGATATGTCCTTTTTAAGTAACAACTTTATTTGAATTTATTCCTGATTTTCAAACGGTCTGAAATTGCCTTTTTGGGCAAACGGTCTCAAGACCGTGTAAGGTCGTTGACTAAGCATTGACCGTATGAGATTACTGTTCAAAAATATGTTAATTAACAATTCACCAAGTTTGATGGTCTAATTCCAAACGGGCTAAGAGTTGAAGGGTGAATACTAGGGCTAACCCTAGATGAAATCAGTACTGAAATTATGGTGACCTAATTAGGGTTTTTAGGGTTGATTGACCTAAACGGTCTCAAGACCATTTAGGGGTCACCCAAACGGTCTCAAGACTGCGAGGGCAATCAACCAAGACCGTTTGGAGGTCTGGGGTCAAGGATAGTTGACCAATTGAAGGTATAATTACACCAAATTACTTTGCAATTAAATATTGATATGATCATCAACTCAATAGGTCAGACCTTGATGAAATTGCACTAGAATCCAAAATTGGATGGGCAAACGGTCTCAAGACCATTTGGAACTCATCCAAACGGTCTCAAGACCGAGAGGACAATCACCCAAGACCGTTTGAAGGTCTAGGGTTAAGTAATTTGACCAATTAAGGATCCAATTTCAATAAGTTATCGATTTAATCAAAATTCTGATTTTGTAACTCAATCATGGTTCAACCCCTATCAAATCACCTTGTACTTTGATGAAATCTTGGGCAAACGGTCTCAAGACCATGTGGGGTCCACCCACATGACCTCAAGACCGTTTGGGACAAGTTTGGGCCCAATTGGAGCTCAATTGAAAGGTTCAACCTTGTGTTGAGTCACATTGTTGAGTGTTGATGGGTGAACATTGATAGACCCTAATTGAATCGACTTCAACCCTAATTGGTCAACCATTAAGGGTCAATTGAATGACCAAGTGGTCAAGCATAATCTAAGTTAACCCAATCCATAAGTGGTCAACATGGCTCTGACCTTTTGAGGGCTTCAACATGAGTTGACATTATTGGTTGTATCTTTGAATCTTGTTGATGGTCCAAGCGGTTGAGACCATGTGAGCTCGCGGTCTCAAGGTCGTGAGGAGGCTCTCGGTCTCAAGGTCGTGAGAGGGCTCACGGTCTCAAGACCGTGAGGGGGCTCACGGTCTCAAGACCACGAGGGGCCTCGCGGTCCTGAGGTCAAAGTGGGCAAACAGTCAACATCTCTTCGCGGTCTCAACTTCAATTCGATCTTCGCGGTCTTGAAGCCTAAGGAGGCTCGCGGTCTTGAAGATAGAAGAGGGCTCGCGGTCTTGGAAAGTCGAAGTGGGCAAATGGTCAACACTTTCAAACGATCTCAATTCGATTGAAGGTTGATAATCGAAATCAATAAATGTGATTTAAGGTTGACTTCATTCAATCAATTGATGATATAAATGGTCCAATGTTGCCCTAATCGAACCCTAATGACAACCTAGGATATTAGGGGGTTAATTGACTAAGGTTTGGACCATGATGATGATCAATGGGGTGAATTACCAAAAATACCCCCGAAGGGCCAATTGAGTTATATCTTGCTCAATTCAAACCCTAATCACATGATGATGATGTTTTAGCCATGTTAGCCTATGATGACTTAATCCGACCTGATCTAGGGTGATGTTGACATCACCCAACCTTATGATGACAGAGAAAGTACTTCTAGAGAGAGAAAGTACTTCTAGAGAGAGAAAGTACCCTTTTTAAGTGGAAACTCAATTGAAGCATCCCCAATACACAGAAATGAGCATAATTAGGGTATGATCCACCTGTGTGAGATCATAGAAACCCTAATTATGATAAATGATGAACTTTTAACTAATCTAAGATCATCAATGAAGATGTTACTCATACATGATGATGTTATGAGTTCAATTCACCTTAATGTGAATAGTAAACCCTAATTCAAGGGTGATGACATGTAATGTGAATAGTAAACCCTAATTCAAGGGTAATGGCATGCTTTTGAATATTAAACTCTATTTGATAAGAATTAGAGATTTAAACTCTTATGACAAGAGTAGGAAGGATATTCCTCATTTTTGTATTACCTTTATCAGTTGAATTAACCATGCAGGTTCTGATATGAAGGTAATCATATCCAGGTATGGATGATGATGTTATATTCATTAAAGGCATGTTGTTAGCCTTATGAATAAGTAAAGTAATCTGATGTCTTGTCAGTGGCATCCTATACTGATAATGGGCTGTAAGAGCCATGAATACCATCAAAGTCATGCCTTAGAGATGACTTGAGATGAGGATAATGAGAAATGATGACTGATATGAGTTAGGCCTATTACATTTAGTATTCTTCTTTTATAGCTGCTATGCTACTGTTATTGTTTGAAGAACAATGTATGCTGTTAAAGAATACTGAATGTACCTAACTAATCAAGTATAATGTAGAGCCCTGATCATAGATCCATCATTGTTAGAGATTAAGTGATGGTGAAACAGGTTTTCCTCAGGGAACTCCTGGAGCACATACTTTTGAGTATGTGGGGTACATGGATGTGTAGAACCTTACATCCTAGTGTAGGAAAGTGATGTAGATGTGGAATCCATCCATCCTTCACTATATTTTCATACCGTATCAGTGGTAGGTAAACATGAAACCTCCTGATGACGAAGAAAGCACAGATATCCGTATCAGTGGTAGGTAAATATGAAACCTCCTGATGACGAAGAGAGTACAGAATGCCACTGTGACTCTAGAATAGCGAAGGACCAGTTTACCCTGGTGAGCTATATTAAGTAGAGACACGAGATGTCCTACAAGTGATCCTCTTACTGACTGAGGAAGGTGAAGGTCATGAGAATCCGGCTCTCTTAATGACCTATGTATGATACTGATGCGGCTTCTCAGCGATCAGTTGGAGTATGAGTGGTAAGCCTCATCTCCACAGGGCATAATGTTGTTTGTAAAACATAATCAACCATGTAGTATAACTTGTTAGAGATGACTCCAAGTTAGTTGATTGATGTTACATTACAATAATGTTTATATTCTCCACATCTCCTAAATTATAGAGATCTTGTTATACCTGCAACTGTTATAGAATACTTTGAAGGCTTTACTTCTTAAAATATTCTTTGATGTTATAATAAAGCTTCTGGCGAAGAGTTATAACTCTCGCTGGGACAATTATGTATAATTGTCTCACCCCGTAGGCTTCAACTTTTTAGGTGGACGTCGGAGACGAAGGAACCAGCCTACAGGTGATCAGTCTCAGCAGCAGCATCAGGGGAAGCAGTAATCTCAGGTGGAGATTGTCCTGCCATATGGTGTAGTTAGAGTCAGTCCTATGTGTCCTCTGTACTCTCAGGTCTTGGAGTCTTTTGTATAGTGATCTTGAGATTTTGTGTCTTGATGTATATAATTACTCAAGAAGTAATTATCCTGAGATGTAAACAGTTTATCTCCCTTTATGAAAGAAGCTTTTATGGATTCAAGCTCTTGTCACGAAAAGTTTTAATTTCCCGTGATTTTTGCCTTCCGCTGATTACCGATTCGCTTCCGTTAAGTTTTAATCGTGTTTATATCATGGTTTGGAGATCAGAGCCCACAGTAATGTTGCATCATCATACTTTGAGAAAGACAAAAAGATAATATCAAAGTAATAGATAGTTACGATTTGAGTAAGGAAGGTTGGAGGCAAAGACATATCTTGAAAATTATTTCTTAATGTCAGATCGAATATAAAGAAAAAGACAACTTTGCAAAGGATAAAATAAATGATGAATGTTTCATAACATTAGCAACCTCATTGTGTGAATCTTTCAATATGTCATGTCAGAGCGACCACATCCTCTAGTTCCTTTGCCCTTGGTTATGACACACTCCCAACCCTAAAAGGACAATACAATGCGACAAAGAGACGTATAGGAATTAGTTCCAATATACAACTCATCCCACAACCTTTCATCTATAACAAGACAAGGGCCAATATGTAATAAAAAAACTAAAGGAAAAATTACATTTAACCCCAATCACGACCTTGCATATATCCTTATTAGAATAAATAAGGGCTAATTTGTCATAATTAAGTTAAAAGAACAAATTATATCCAAAAACTTTTATGCTCCTATAAGCTTTATTAGAGTAACAAACTAATTGTAGCTAAAAGATATTTCTTTTACATACAATATGTACTATACGTTTTCCTATATAGATAGTATAAATCAAAATAGAAGTATCATTTTGTAATTCAAGGACCACTTTGTAATTCAAAGTTAAACAAAGTTTGTACCGAAACCCTACCATGCTCTCGTGTAACTGCCTTATTAGAATAAAAGACTAATTTGTAATTAAAAATATACAAGAATCATGTACCTTACAATCCACACTGTTTTCTATGTAGTATAGACCATAATAGAAGGATTACATTGTAAATCGAAAAGATAGAGGAAAAGTTGCATTAATTTTTTTGGGAACTTTCTTATGTTGTACTGATTTATCTATAGTAAGACAATCATAGAATTAAAAGTAAACCCTCCAACGACCAATAGTATAGTATTATCAGATTAAATAAAGTTTTGTTTGTAATTTAAAACTATATGAAAAACTGTATACAAAAATCCGTTTATTCTCTAGTACGACCGCTTTACTAGAATAAAAATTAATTTATAAATAAGACATACCATGCTTTCCACATTCAAAATAGAAGAACTATTAGGGAGTTCTAGCTCGTTGGTAGAAGCCAGTGCTCTCTTGTCTCCAGAGTAGAGACCCGAACTTCTCCGTGGTGCGCTTCAATTAGTTTTATGCCGTTATGTAGTTTGGACTCGTGCGTCCATTGTGCAGGTAGACGATGAGGAAATCAGGGGTTTACTTGTTAGGGGGTCTCGATCGCGAGGTTCCAATGTCTAAAAAGATAAAAAAACAAATATAAGAACTATGTTGTATTTCAGAATAATAAAAGAAAAAATCGTATTAAAAACCTATGCGGGTTTTCTTAAATTGTATAAATATTTATAATGCATTCGAGCTCTACTTGTTAGAATGAACTCAACTCTAAATCGCGTTGTAATGTTATATTAGGTTGCACTCCAATTTATTTTGAGTTTCACACTTCAATTTGCCGTCTTAGCAAACAAGCCTGCAAGTTACATGTTACCGCGGATCGAACCTTACTAGAGAAATATCAAACGAAGTGCTCCTTCGAATGCTAAGAAGGCTGGCAGGCGTTCGAACGCGGCCATTTCCTTCTCCTGCTGTCGTGCTCGAGTCTCCGGACACGGTGACATGTTTTCTCCCTGGAGGCAGAGACGCGTCTTTCTCCTCGGCCATAGCTCTTCCCTGACTTCTGCTTCAACTTGTAGAGCTACCAACAGCAGTCATTTCTCTTCGCACCCGCGGCGGCCAGGTAACACTTTTCCAGTGTGTCACCTCCTTCCTCCTCTGATCATTTTACGTTTTCTCCTTCCTATACTCTCCTGCTCCTATAAGCAGGTTCTTCGCCCGACTAGCTCCGCACTTTTAATTTTTTTTTTTGCAATTAGCTACTTTCCGCCTTTGTTCTCTAGTGTTAATCCTGCAGAATCAAGCATATCGTTTCAATTTCTATTGCAGTTCTTAGCCAATGACATTCTAGCAGAAGAAAGTATATTTTTAATCTCACTGTTCCTTACAATTGTTATTATATTCGTCCTTGACACGCTTCCTTTATAAATATCAGTCATTATTGTACCGGGTGTAGTATTTAAGCTATGCTTCTCTTATATTCTTAATGCAAGTTACTCTTTTGTCTTTTAAGAACAACTTCCGAGGTTTGTATACCAAAAAGGCTGTCTATGAGAAGGTTAATTCTAAAGCATAAAGTAACTTTTGTTTTGATCTGTATATAGCCACAACCATAAATTTACATTTGTAGTGTTTTTTAGTCTATGAGAGCACTATTCTGTGTTTAAAGGTGGGACCTCTTTGATTTGATCTACTTCTAATTTTTTTATATTGTTATGTGCCAGATTGCCACTTTATTTATAAATTGTTCTGTTTTACGAACATGTCAATAAACATAACCTTATTTCTCCATGTAATTTCTCGTATTATTCAATCAATCTTGTTCTTTTATATTGTTTCCTACTTATCTTGATGATGAACTAAAAAGTAGACAAAGATGGTATTTATAAAATATGTAATCCTAATAATTTAACACATGAAAAAGATTTTGTACCTTAATTATATGAGATAAAAGACTGTTGTAATCATCCGATCAATAGTTGATCACCAGGCAAAGACCCGTTCCATTGTTGGCCGATTCCTAAATTAGTCTTTATAGGGTACAGCGAACCTATACCGTGCAATTATCAAGACAAACATGGCATCTACCACAAATAATCATGTTATGCGATGCCTATTTCCTAGCTCATCATGTAGCTGGTGCCTAGACCAATGTGTCAATCTTAGGGCCTGACTCTTTTTTGACTTTGTGATACTTAAGGTTACATGAGGATGATGCAAGATATGATAAGGTTTGCGATGACATACATTAAATCTACAATTTTTTTACATTCTGTGTTTTGGTGGGCTTGACCTTCTGTATATGCCACTCATCAAGTGACCAAGGAATGAAGTTTCCACGAAATCGGCGAAATTTTGATTTCGATGCCATCTACTACGAAATCATGCGGCTGTACCGCCATGTCAAAATCAGCTAATTTTTTTTGCCCAGTTTTGAGATTTTTCCAGGAAACAGTAAAGTTCACTTATCTCCCACATCAAGGACCCCCCCACCTATATCCATATCAAATTTTATTGCATAAAACGATGCATTTAGGTGTAGAGATCACACCTGAAAAATTACATAAATTAATTCGCTCATTTTGGCGTCGAAACGGGCACGGTTGCATCTATCAAAATTTTCGTTGAAATTTCAATAAATTTCGGTTTCCATGCTGTCGAAATGACATCGAAATCGGATACCTCGTTCCTTGCAAGTGACACACCAGCAAAAATTCCATATTAGCATGCTATGTCAGTGTTTCATGTTAATTGATAAAACACATTGTCATATGACAAACTTCCAATATATTTATATTACAAATCAACATATCATATCCAAGTATAACGAGTAAACTTGTAAACTAGACTTTACTCATATTAGCAATCAACATAATGTATCCTAGTATAACAAGTAATTAAGTACTAAAAAAGAAGCCACTAATTTACTCTGACAACACACCATATTATTAAATGTTTAAATTTCTACGTTGTTTTTGATGGTCCAGAAAGAATTTTTTTTTTTCACATATATGTTCCTATCGAAATAGTTTCGGCATACGATGCAATGTCAAAAAGAAGGAATTAAGTCTAAAAATGTTACCAAGATGATCTATAGAGACAAATATACATATTTATACAATTTGGGGGGAAGATGCTTCTAATGGTCTACATATGTGAGTAATGGAACAACCCGATCGGAATTTTGATGCTAGTTTCAACGACAAGATGAAGAAATTACTTTATAAAAAGTTTTCACACACATTGTACATTAAAAATATTTTTCTTGGATTTATATGAGAACCTCCCATAGACATGTCACTTTGGACCCACCCTATCAAAGTGACAATTATTTATGTGATTATATTACATCAAATATGATGGGGTTGGGAGCCTTCTTCATGTGTCATGTTTCTTGTGTGCTGCTAAGGGGAGATGTAATGTATATACTACTATTATTACAAACGATCAATCACCATCTATCTTGTAGTCATTACAAGTATACCTGATACTTATACAAATGAATATCAATTTATTTAGAAACCATACTTGTTAAGGCACGCTTCTAGGAGGCCACCTAGGTGGCAAGGCACCCCAAAGGGTGCGCCATACCTGTATCATTTAGCATATGAATGACATATTTGTGTCGGGAGAGATAAATACCAGTGTCGGATCTAAGAACTTCAATGCCCAAGAAGCAATCTAGTTGCTCATGGCCCTTGGTGTGGAGATGGGACATAAGGAAATCTTTCATTGTAGAAATCCCGACTATATCAAACCTAGTGATGACTATCTAATCCACATATACTTCTAGGATTCTAATTCTAGATGCAGTTTTGGAGAAGAAGAGATTATGATCACTAGAAGACCTGGAGAAACCCAAGGTGTCAAGAATGCTGCTTTGTTTGTTGAACCATGCTTTGGGTGATTGATTGCTTTAGGCCATTTAGGGTTTGTTTGAGTTTGTAGACTTCGGAACACTCCAATAAAGAATTCCAATGGTTATTGCATATAGACTTCTTCCTCAAGGTGACCATTGAGAATAGCGTTCTTGATGTCTAATTGAAATAAAGACCAATTCAGTTGAGCTGCAACAAAAATCACAATCCCGACGAATACCATTTATATGAAATGTGAGAAAGTTTTAAAAAAGTCAACAATAAGGCCTGGATGAGTCGCAAGTAGAAAGACAAAGTTCTCATTCCTTACTCGGAAAAGAAGTCAGGAATTTGAGCGCTTATGTAGCTAATAGCCACCATCATAGTCGATTCATTAGGATTGGGGTCGTTACCTTCTAAAAAACTAGTGGACAACCTCTTTGTCTGTTAGCTATGGGCATTCCTAAATCAAACTGCAATCGCAGTTTATCACCCTTTAAAACCATGAAATCTTTGAGACTATATACAATGCCTTCAAATTTTAATTTAAATGAGAATACTCCTCGACATCCAAAAACATTCTTGTCTTGTGGGTCTGGAAGAAGATCCCAAACATCGTTATCATGTTTTATGTCATCTCCTCAAGCATTTGAACTATCTAACCAAGGTTTCAAAAAGCCTCTAGAGAGCTTTTGGGAATCTGGTAGGAATCAAAATTTATGGTTGTGGTTTTGACTTTTTTTGTAAGTTTGGAAACACAATATGTAACAGAAATTGGATGCTTAATGGTGCAAGTGCAAGTACCTTTTTGAAGCAAAACATGCCATGTGGATTCCAGAGCTTGAAGAGGTTGCCAGAGCCTAGACTGGGGACATGATCAAACAGTTCAATGGTAGGTGTACACTGCGTTTGGGACGAAGGTGCAATAGATGGGGAGGAATGGACGATGAGGAAAGCAAGATCATTGGGATTTGACGTGTACAACTTGACAAACACATTATCCGACACATGGGGTTCAGTGGCGACAAAAAATATATCGGATTTGTGAAAGGTGACATTGACAGAGGCATACATCCGCTGAGTGCTAGGCATGTAACATTTATAACCCTCTTGAAAGGCTGGGTAGCTGAAAAAAATCCTTAAAGCCCCACATGTATATTTTGTCTACCTTCGGTCAAAGTTGTGACTGAAGATAGTGTATCCAAATACCAACTTTGAAGTGCAGGGAATCAATTGCCAACTAGGAGGCCTGTAAATCGATATGCGAAATTCATATATTAGATCCAGATCCGATTCAATAATTTTTTTCCCGATAGATTCAAATGGGATTTTAGATACCGATTTTTAGATTCAATTTTTTTGGATTGGGTTGTGTATCACATGTATAAAAGATATATTCAAAATACAAAATTATATGAGAATGTAATATATATAAATATGATAACATAAATATAATATTTTATGTATGTAATGTAATACATACATTTGATATATGATATATATTTCTTAACTGTTAGAATTATCGTTATTTAATTTATTATGTTAGAAATATTGTTATTTAATTTATTATGTCTTATAGGCCTATTTTTCTTGGCCCAATAGGGTTAAGTTTGCTTCCTTGAAGCCTCCTCACCTATATATATATGTATGTATGTATGTATGTATGAGGGGACTTTGCCTTCTATCAATAAGAAAACATCTCCCTTTTCATTTTCTACATGGTGTCAGAGCATCAATCCTAACCTAGGGAGAAAAAGAGAGTCTGCGCCTGCGGGCGACCATCGTCTCTTCTTGGCTTGACCGCCCACCCTGCATCATCCCGACCTCCATGGTCGTCTCATTTCTGCTTCCTTCATCATAAAAATCCAATCATTTTTCCAGCATACATACATACATACATACATACATACGTACGTACGTACATACATGCATACATACATACATACATACGTACATACATACATACATACATACATACATATAATATTTGACCTCCTACTGTTGTAGGAGGGCTCGGAATATATTTACCTAATTCCGATACATTGGAGGGGTCGGAATATATTTACCTAATTCCGATACATACATACATACATACAAGCCGACAAGGAGTGGCTCAAGTGGTCAAGCACGGTGTCTCCTCACGAAGGGACTCAGGTTCGAATCCCAGCTGCTGCCTTGGTTTACCACCCTCCCGGACGTTCGGCCTCCGTCACGGGCATGGGAGAGGGGGAGAGAATGCCTATCTTTATCCCATACATACATACATACATACAAAGGGACCCGGGTTGGAATCCCAGCTGTCGCCTTGGTTTACCACCCTCCTAGACGTTCAGCCTCCGTCATGGGCATGGGAGTGGGGAGAGAATGCCTCTCTTAATCCCATACATACAACAGACAAGGAGTGGCTCAAGTGATCAAACACAGTGTCCCCTAACAAATGGACCCGGGTTTGAATGCCAGTTGCCACCTTGGTTTACCACCCTTGCGGATGTTCGACCTCCGTCACGGGCTTAGAAGAGGGGGAGAGAATGCCTCTCTTAATTCCATACATACATACATGCCGAGCGTCTAATCTCTGCTGTGGGCTGTAGAGGGGGGATCTTTCTCTATTAATCCCACGCCTACACACGCCCACACACATATACACACACACCACACTCACACCCACACCTACACACGTTGCATAAGTGGGTGAGCGTCCAATCAAGTGGTCCATGGGTGCTTCCTATATCAAATCAATATTGCTTTCTTGAACGCTGGTTATTACTATTGCCATTGTCGTAGTACTAAACATCCTCGATATCTAGCGATTAATCCTTGATGTCGTCCACATCTACGACTTTTGACTTCAAAACTTGGTAAACTTCCACAGTCCATCTTGTCACCTACTCATTGAGATGTGACGACGAATTTTGCCTATTTGTTGAATATCTACTTCAAAAATCCATCTAGTCAACGACACTTGTAGTTGTCGTTGTCGCACACATAGTGAAGGCTTTGCGAATCTTGATAGGAAACCACTCTTGACCTTGACGTAACCATTGACAATTGTTTTTTATCCAAAGAGAAGTAGATCTATCTCTCTACTACATCTACCACAAAACTTGGTGTAGGCCTAATACCATTTCACTCCCTTTATTTTGAAAATAAACTTGTATTTTGTTAATCTAATGTTCCTACTTTAATTTATGTAGATATATGATACATACTAGACAAATGAGTTTTAAGCATTTCTCATTAATGATCATGCATGGATTACATTTTTCAACAAAATTTGGTATTTTATGGTTGAATTCCCTTACAATATCACCACTTTATAGCTTCTTTTACATCAAAATTTACTCAACAACTTACTCGAAGTTTCCTTAAAGTTATCAAAAGTTCCACTTCCACACCCGTCAAAGTCGTTATGAAGTCCACAACATTTTCCATGGTCACTATTATGGTTCCCTATGAACCATCCTAGATTAGCTACAATAACTACCAATGAGATTGTTCAAGAAGTTCAACTAATCCTTGCCTAGTCTCAAAGTTAATTGTTTGATGGGATTTCTATGAGCAGTTCATGTTTCAGAGGAAGTGACTTTTTACCTAATTGCACTTGCTATGTATGCTATTTGTTCTTTATTTGACAATGTGAGTCCAAGCTGAATGTGGAATTATCACATGCTTTTGGGGACCATTAAGATGTTTGATCTAGTACCACATCCTATTCTTTCCACCCCTCGAATCATACTTGCTAAGGCAGTGAAGCAACAATTAAATCTCCTTTTTTAGTTCGGACTCCCTACTACATACATATACCTTATTGATTTTATAATTCTAAAATAATAAAAGGCTTCTTATTGGATGAGTAAAACAATTACAAAAGTCTCTCTTTTATAAGACAAGAGAGAAGCATAAAGCAGAGACAAGCAATATGGGATAAAAGAAGGAGGCTAATAGATAAGACAAGTGCAAGGCCCATAACACAATAATAAAAATAAACCCAGTGAAATATATATACTTATACTCCCCCTCAAGTTGGAGCATAGATATCAATCATGCCCAGCTTGTCCATCAGGGTAGTGAATCTGGTCTTCGGAAGAGTTTTGGTGATGATGCTTGCAACTTGATCGGAAGTATGTGTATAACGCGTAGAGATCTGACCAGATAAGACAGCTTCCCGCACGAAGTGGCCATCAACCTCAATATGTTTAGTGCGTTCATGGAATGTGGGATTGATGGCTGTTTTGTTGTCACAGTGCATGGGAATAGGTTTAGAATAAGAGACACCAAAATCTTTCAGAAGGCTTCGTACCCAGAAGAGTTCACATGTAGTATGAGCCATCGCTCGATACTCGACTTCAACACTAGAACGAGCAACTACGATTTGCTTCTTGCTTCGCCAGGTGACTAGGTTACCGCCTACAAAAGTGCAATGCCCAGATGTAGATCTGCAATCTATCTTGTTTCCAGCATAATCAGAATCATAATTACCAATAAGATTACAATGCCCATGTTTCTTATAAAGTAGGCCTTTTCCAGGAAAACTTTTCAGATATTTCAGAATATGGCATACAACATCCCAGTGACATTTTCTGGGCTTATCTAGATATCTGCTAACCAATCCAACAACAGACGTGATGTCAACCCTCGTGACAGTGAGATATATAAATTTCCCTACCATTCGTCAATAGTGATGATGGTCAGGGTAAGGAGGAGAATTCTCATCATCCCAATTAGTATTGGGATTTGGGATCCAAGGGAGTAATAGCAGGCTTGGCCCCAAGCATTCCTGTTTCAGATAGGAGATTAGGACATATTTTTGCTGAGACAAGCATAGACCAGAGGATGAACAAGAAACTTCAATGCCCATAAAATATCTCAATTTGCCTAAATCTTTGGTAACAAAGTGTTTTTCCAAATAGTTTTTAGTGGCCTGGATTCCTGCGGAGTCACTGCCAGATAATATGATGTCATCAACATATACAATCAGGATTACAAGACCAGAAGTAGTTTTCTTCACAAACACAAAATGATCGGACTCAGAACAATGAAAATCAAACTTATCATTAAGACTGACTTGTGTCTCAAGTTAGGGCTTCATTAGGGTTTGGCTTCCTAAACCCTAATTATTACTTTTCATGTCTTTTGGGTTGACAAACCCTAATCTTATCATTATTTGCACTTTTAATCTCAAGGAAATCCTAATCCATCAAATCATGGGTTATTAAGCTCAGATTAGATCTAAATTGCCCTTTTTATCCAAAAAGACCAATCCTTTATTATTAAGATTAGTTGAACTCATTAAAATCATCAAAACTTAGTAATTAGGGTTTTCATTCATTTAACACATTAAAGATAGCAACTTTATGTACTTTTTGAACTAGAGGCAGATCTAGGCATTGATCATGTTTTTATTGAATTCTTCGTATTTTTCTGAGTGATATTCATATATTACTTGTTACTATTGGACAATCCTACAATTTACTACGATTTTTTGCAAAATAAATCGTTTTGTGCCGATAGGGGCGTGCTACCTAGGCAAGGAACCCAGGGTCTCACCCTGCTAGCTTGGCCGGGCTGGCCAACTGGCTCTGCCAACTAAGTGGCTGGCTCGCGTGGTGGCTCGCTGACTAAACGAAAAAAAAGAAAGAAAATGATAACGCTACCCTTACCTCTTCAATGTAGGGCTGAGGGCAGGAGAGTCAATTGCCAATGGGTTGTCTTCAACCTTCGTTCGTCCACGAGCACAACAACACAGTCAACGACGAGGTTGAGTTTGGCAAGGAGATCAACAACGTGTGAACAGAGACCACTCTCTCCTCCTCTACGCTCCGAGGAACTCATCGACACCTTCAATTCCTCTATCGAGGGTCGAAGTCGTCGGGGCGACAGTAGAGAATTTCGGCGAGGAAACAAAGATGGACTAGGATGAAGGTCGAGACCAATAGAGAAATTGAGTGTAGGGAATTGACCGTGGGACTTGGCCAAAGAGTTGGAAGCAACTTGTGTCCTCGCAGAGGGTCTAGGGTCCCCGATTTATACCCTCCTATGGCACCAGGGTTAGCTCTAGGATGGGAGATTGGACAAATCTCCTAGAAGCCTAAAAACCCGATGAAATTCGGTGTAGTTCGTCCGATTCTCACGAAGATGAAGAGCAAGTTTCCTTGCTTGCTCGCTCATTAAATCTCTAGGAAAACGACTTGGAAAGCCAGCATGTCTATGTCCTGTTTCCTAATCTCGCCGAGGGTGGGTGACAATGTTGCCACTGTTGGATCACAAACTAACGGTCATCATGCCACACACCTAACAAAGGGGGCGAAAAAGGATTTCCTATTTCGAAAATAAAATCGTGACATTTAATGTAAATCCTTCCACTTTAGGGATTCTAGAAAAATCCATAACTCTTATTCTATAAATCCTTTTGATCCCAAATTTTAAAGGAAAGTCCATAATTACATTATCTAGTCGTGGGCAAAGATTGAAACCAAAATTAAAAAAGAAAAGATGTTTTTCTCAATATGCAAGTATTCCCTTTATAAGGCATATTTCAAGCATGAAAATACATCCTTTTCTCTTTCTTTCTTTTCTATTTTCTTTATTTTGATTACTTTTCTTATTAGAAACCATGTGAAACCAAAATCCAATTACTAGTGGCCATCCATACCAGTTTCTAGAGAATTCCACACAATTCTCACAGGTATACTTAGTTATTATCTATTTTCTTTTGCTTTTTGCTTATTATTGGATGTCCTTTTCTCCCTTCTCTTATATCCATTATTCAATTAACAAAACAGTAGAATTCACAAAATCAACAATCAAGGGAAATTTACAAAGGGAAACCTTTATTTCAAAACAATAGACACATTTCTAATATGTCCCTTTTATTCAAAGCATTGCAATACAAGTGAAACTTAGGTTATAACATCCTTCCTCTCTTATGGGAAATTTTTCCCCAAAATTTGACAAATCATACAAACAATTCAGGATAAGACTTTTCCATGTCCGTCTTTAGCTCCCACGTGGCTTCATCCTTCCTCCATGGTGCTTCCAGAGAACCTTTACCATCTCTATCTTTTTATTCCTGAGCTCTTTCACCTTGATATCTAGTACCCTCACAGGTGACTCAGGGTATGTCAGCCTCCCTTGGAGTTCAATATGTTCAATGCTCAACACATGGCTAGGTGGACACATGGAACACATCATGCATCATACTATATTGAGGAGGTAAGGTTAAACGATAAGCAACTTCACCGATCCGTTCTAAAATCTCAAACAAACCTACGTATCGGGACTTAGTTTTCCTCTATTCTTAGCTATAGCTCGGAGGGGTCGAATTTTCAGAAATACACGTTCACCCACAATGAAGTGCAAGTTGGGCCGCTTCACATCAACATACGACTTCTGTCTATCTTGGGCTGTTTTTAGCCTTTGCTTGATCAAAATGACTTTATCTGCATACAACTATAGTTCTTTTAACCTCAACAAGGTCCTCTCACCGACATCATCCTAGTGAAGCGGTGACCGACACAACCTCCCACAAAGAGCTTCGTACGGAGGCATCCCGATACTGACTTGGTAGCTATTATTATAAGCAAACTCAGCTAAGGCAAGTACTTCTCCCATGATCCACCCCAATTGAGCACACATGCTCTCAATAGGTCTTCTAAAGTCTGGATCGTTCTTTCTGATTGTCCATCAGTCTGGGGGTGATAGGTTGTGCTGAATTTCAACCTCATACTGAGTTCCTCATGCACTTACTTCCACAACTTGGAGGTGAATTTTGGGTCATGATCAGAAATAATTGAACTCGGAACACCATGCAGACATACTATTTCTCTAATATATAGTTCATCTAAGTCTGGCACCTTGGCAGTGATCTTTAAGGCGAGGAAATGTGCTGAGTTGGTTAGGCGATCCACCACAACCCATATTGCATCATATGACCTTTCTTTGTCTTGGGGAGACCTACCACAAAGTCCATAGTGATCTGTTCCCAAATCCACTCAGGAATCTCAATGGATTGCAATAATCTACCAGGTCGCTGGTGTTCAACCTTTACCATCTAGCATGTGAGACAACTGACCACATATGCTGCTAGGTCTCTCTTCATTCCAGGCCACCAAAAAGTATTGCTGCAAGTCTTTAAACATCTTGGTGGTGCTACGGTGTACCGTATATTTAGAACCATGAGATTCTTGCTAGATATGAATCTTTAAGGGGAAATCCTCAGAAATTCAAATACAACTTTCATATCGGATTCCACCATCCACACTTATTGAGATATGCGTCTGAGGTTTCTTCGTCAAACCCTTCATCTCATCTAACTGTGGGTCATTTAACTGGGCTGTTACAAGCTTGGTCAACAAGTCATGTTTGGGTTACCTTTATTTGGTACCTCAACTCTTGCATTATTTTGATCACCAGATTCAATCTTATACCTAAGAAGTCAAATTCCACTTGATAAACATATTTCTCATTTGAAATTTTAATTTGGTGATTACCTTGTTCACTTAGGTTTCCAAACCATTTATTCAATATCCTCTCATAAGGGTGTAGTAATACTTCAAATTCTCAGTTATCCTAAAAGGGTTTCAACTTAAGTGTTTATTCCTCATATCATTTCCATTTTGAATATGGCATGTGTCCGACTAATCTCTCACACTCATAACAAGATGAAATAAGCATTTGACTGCAGTCCAAATACAAAGCTCCAAGGTTTTGGAAAGCGCGAAGCGCGAAGCGTGCGGAATGCCCCCCATGAAGTGGGAAGCGGGAAGCGGGTTTTGAAGCGGACTAAAGCGGGCGCTTTTTGAAAAAGCGGTCCACATTGTTTTAAAGAACTTAGCAAAATTTAGACAAATTTGCATTTCACTTTCTCCCTTCACGCTGGATCTGGAATAGTGCATTACTTCCACCTTGGATCACTTGTCTTAGCCAAACTTTATTCACCCTCGTCCATACTAATTGTGATATAAAATAGAATAATTAGTAGATTAATTTCCAAATTGAGTAAGTATATTTTAGAGTCATAGAATAATAATGCATACAATTAAAATTTAAATATAACAATGTAGGCTAAGTCTTGATGAATGATACATTGCAGCAATTACTACTGAATTTACAATAAATAAATTAATCATAATATCAGTTTTTACAGTGATTAATATGTGACATTGCAGCATATTTTATTCATTATGGAATCATGCAATCATATACAAGTGTCATGATGGTATGTATCGATTCTTCCGACATGATGAAATTGTACAACAACCAACAGCAAAAGCAATCGTATATATGTAATGGGATGATGTGCTTTCCTATAGGAGGTTACCTTATGAGATTGTGCAATATCAAAAAAATCATGCAAATTCAACCACAACTGAAACATGATGTATTACTAATATTATATGATGTAAATTAAAATATAGCAGGAACAGGGATGAAACATCAAAGAAATCCTGCAACTATTACTAATATTATATTACAGACTCTATAAATGGCAGATGAAGTACATAGTTTATATATAGACGTACATAGTGTACAAACAGAAGTAATTAATTAGAGATACTAATTACCAAAGTGATTGTTACACCTATTACAATACATAGTTTTCATTCTTTTTAAATTTAGAAGGAAATTGGGCAAGTCCAGGAAAACCTGTTGTGAAGCGCCCTGAAGCGGCCACTTAAGCGGACCCAGAAAAGCGGCCTGAAGCGGGAAAAAGCGGAAAAAAAACGGCCGCTTCAGTGCAAAACGCCTCACAACCCGCTTTAATGAAAATACAACGGCATATGTGCTTGGGCGCTTAAGCGGCCGCTTCGTCCGCTTTTTTATTCACTGCAAAGCTCATCCCATTCCAAGAGTAGAGACGGTGCATCACACATTACCATCTTACTTTCAGATCCGGATTGAATCATTTCCCTTATGATTCCATACCATGATTACCGCCATTCCTTTAATTCTATGCACACACATAGGAAAAACTTTTTTCTTAAGCTTTGAGTCTTAAGCATAGTTCCTATTTTAGATTCTTATCCAAACATTATCACTGGTCTTCCTGTACACATCTCATGTCTTGTCAACCTTAATCATTTCCTCAAGATTTCTAGGATATAGGTACCTTTGAAATGATCTCCTCTTGACCCCTAAGCACATAATCTTTCCTCATGCTCATCAATTTCATATACTTATAATTATCCTACAAGATCTTAGGGTTGACTTGTGGCCCTACCCTTCCGAAGGGTCGTAACTTTATTTTATCTAATCACACATTTTACTTGAGGTTTCTTTGATAATATCCAAGCACATTATATCCTTTATAATTCTTTCACTCGGATTTTCTTCCTCTCTTAGGGTACCCGTAGTTTTCCTTTATGTCCCTTTATTGGGCTCATGGCGACCTATCCATCTGAGCCTGGTCCCGTTCTATCGGTCACTTCCATAGTGACTTTTCTTCATGTTCCTTAGAGATGGTTCACATGGGTGCAAAGAATCATACTCAATATATGTGCTTCTGCGTTTCATGCTCTTAATCTCTCAAGTTTTGTTTAAGTGACCTTTATTGTTATCTCAATTCTTAAACTAATTTATGAACTCACTCCTTTAGGATGGGTCCTATCCCAGGATAAGATAAAACTAATACTTAGCAGTACTAAGGATCACAAAAACCTACTCAAATCCAAAGTTTTATTATAAGAGGACACATCCCTTGAACACTTTTCCTATTATTCCATTCATGCATTTCCAACAAGAGAGTTATATCATTATATCCCGTGATCTACCACTCAAGAGTTGGATCACTATTGGTACCTTACTACCACAAATTGAAGCATTTGGATATAATGAGGTCGATGTATTATATCTCTTGTGTTCAGGTCTTCAGGAACACTATCTAATGTCATATCCATTCATCATTTCTCAATGTTGGACCAGTTTCATACGCGCATATGATAGTATGGTAGTGCTAAGCCAACTTGTGTGAGTGGCTCATCAAACATATATCACAGTCCAAGTGGAGTTTCCTTTAACCCAAAATTTGAGGGGGTGCCATGCTTAATCTCTATGAACTCACTTTACCTTGTGAGTATTATATGCACTAGATACCACCACTTCCCCTCTTTTGTCTAGGAACCTCGGGTTTACCTCCTTAGCACTAGTCATCTACATTGCATGACTTAGCTACTCAAGCACGTACCGAACCAAAACATGACATGACATTTTCTTCTTAGATTCCTACGCACAAAATATTCTTACCCGAGCTCTCTCTTTCACGTAAACAACCCTTAGAGTCCTACACAAGGGACTACCAATCTGAGTATGTGGCTTTACAACATATTACCATTCCGTACCTCTCTAGGATCTTGGGACTCTCTTTTCCTCACCTAGACGGTAGGTACTCATATTACCTACACAGTTGTATAAGAAGCCTCCTCTATTTCTAGGGTTTGGTCCTTCCAAGGACATCTAGGGTACAACAAGCCTTTAGGGATCATGCATACAATAACTCAACTCATTCACTCAGGGGTAGTCTAGTTTAGGACATATCATACAAATATTTCTCGTAAATCCTCATGTCTTGGAGTCTAGGTTCCCAACCTTCTCCTTTTGGGTCCCACTCTCTCAGGAGTTAACCCTATAATTGGTCCTAGCACTAGAGGTCCCCCTTTATAGAAGAGATTGAGGCTCCTCCAGATTTACATCTTATCCTCCTCTAGCTTATCTTATCCGGAGAAGCACACACACTTGTATTATCAAATCTTATTGTCCAAAATTCTAAAACTAAAGTCAAATTCTCAAATCCGACTGAGGTCATCATAAACCATATTACCTCATTATTAAACTCCTCGTCCATTCCATCTAGTATGCCTATCTCATAATCAAACATACATTAACCCTCTGGCTTAGAACTAATCCCTTTTCCGGCCTTAATGTCACTTGCTTTTGCGTAGATGCATGTCTACCTCTTACTTGTATCTGTGTGGGGACACACTTCCTGTTAGGGTTCCTACCAGAAGGAGTTTAGACTTTCTGGTCATCCCGATCTTAGGGTTTAACTCCCTTATAGTTCTTTTCTCCACTCTTGGGCTGACCCACCTTAGGTTGGGACACCAATCTTAAAAGTTACACTAAAGGGTTTCATATTTTCTTCGTTATGTACTCACTTATTTCCCATTCTTTGTATGTACGTAGTACGTTAAACCCACATCCATATCCTGCATGCCTTACTCGACGTACCTGCATGCATGGACGAACTCCTTGTATTTTCTCTTTCCTCTCTCCATTGTTTAAGATTAGGATCTAAGGTTAGGGTTAGGAACCATACTCCAACATCTTTAGGGTTTTTCTAAACACCCTAAAATTATGTCCATAACATCTTGTTTACATGCATTTTATTATTCGGTGGAGGTTGCCTTAATCCTTGATTATCATAACCCTAGTACTTAGAAAGGGATACAGTGAGCAATTATAGGTACCTAGGGTTTGGTGAGTGGGGGGGGTAAAGAGATGATGAAAGTAGATGAGAAATCCTAGAGATATTTTATTTCGAGTGAAATCCTCTGACTTTGGCCAGGCCAGATGCACAGGTCTGTGAGTCCTCATAAGCCGACTAGCGGTGCGGAGGAAAGTATTGCCAGCCCCCGGATCGGGGTCCTTTCTAGACAACATCGTCTTTGAAAAACACTCTAATAATTCCCTTGGGCTCTACAAAACTCTTAAACTTTAATAACTATTAAAGGTTAAATGGTAAACCAGGCTCTGGTACCAAATGTAACGTCCCCCTCTCCTTGTTGTCCCCTATTCAGGCGGACCGAGAAGGCAATGACCATTACCTTCATTACTAGTGAGACAAAGCAAATTGAGGAAGCGTAGGTTTACACAATGAGTGTACCCTCATATATATATTAGTGGAACAATTACATATAAGTCCAAATAGAAAAGTAAAATAACATGACAGTAAATAAAGACATATATTAACACTCTCCCTCAAGTTGGAGCATAGATATCAATCATGCCTAATTTGTCCACAAGTGAGTTGAAATGTTTCTTGGCCAGCAACTTTGTAAACATATCAGCAACCTGATCTTCTGAGCGAGTGAAAGGAGTGCAGATCTTGCCAGATAAGATAGTCTCTCGAATGAAGTGACAATCAACTTCAATATGCTTTGTGCGCTCATGATATATAGGATTATTAGCAATGAAGATAGCAGCTTTATTGTCACAGTGCATAGGGATAGCAGCAGAAGACTCAACCCCGAAGTCTTTTAAAAGAGATTGTACCCATAGGAGCTCACAAGCAGTGTGGGCCATCGCCCTATATTCAGCTTCAACACTGGATCTGGCAGTAACATTTTGCTTTTTACTTCTCCAAGTAACCAGATTACCTCCAACATAAGTACAGTAGCTTGAAGTAGATTTTCTGTCAATCTTATTCCCAGCATAATCAGAATCAGAATATCCTTCCAGAGAACAGTGTCCATGCTTTCTATAGTAGAGGCCTTTGCCAGGTGATTTCTTAAGATATCGCAGAATATTACAGAGAGCATCCCAGTGACACTGTCTAGGTTTATCCATGTACCTGCTAAGAAGACCAACAATAGTAGATATATCAGCTCTGGTAACAGTCAAATAAATCATTTTGCCAATCAGTCTCCTATATTTTTTACTGTCTAGAAACATAGGAGAAGAATCATCATCCCAATTAATATTAGGATGCAGAGGAGTATCAGCAGGACGTGCACCAAGCATCCCGGTTTCCTGTAACAGGTCTAGAACATACTTCCTCTGAGATAAGACAAGAGCATTAGAAGTCCTAGATACCTCAATGCCCAGAAAATATCTTAGCCTCCCTAGATCTTTAGTAGCAAAATGTTTGCACAGGTGTGTTTTAGTAGCTTGAATCTCAGAATGATCACTGCCAGATAGAACAATATCATCAACATAAACAATCAGGATCACAATACCATAAGAGGTTTTTTTCGTAATGACTGAATGATCAACCTATGACCTCAGAAAGCCAAAAGCAGTCAGAATTTTACTCAGCTTATCAAACCACGCCCGAGGACTCTGTTTGAGCCCAAAAATAGATTTTTTTAACCTGCAAACTTTATGTGACTCCCCCTGAGCAACAAACCTAGGAGGTTGCTCCATATAAACCTCTTCGTGAAGATCCCCATACAGGAAGGCATTTTTAACATCCAGTTGAATAAGCGGCCAATCTAAGTTAATAGCAACAGAAAGAAGAACTCTGACAGAGTTAAGTCTGGCAACAGGCGAAAACGTCTCAAAATAGTCAATTCCATAAGTTTGAGTATATCCTTTTGCAACCAGTCGTGCCTTTAAACGTTCCACCATTCCATCAGGTTGATACTTTACCGCATAGACCCATCTGCAACCAACAGGTTTGCACTCAGGAGGTGGATCCACCAGCTCCCAAGTTCCTCTGTCAGTAAGAGCAGTCATCTCTTCTTTCATGACAGTCATCCAGGCTGAGCTTTGTAAGGCATCATGGACAGTCTTGGGAAAAACAATAGATAGAGCAGCCACAAAGTTACTAGCATGAATACTCAGATGCGCAGTAGAAACATGATTAGCAATATTATGAGAAGTACAAGAACGAGTGCCTTTTCTGATAGCAATAGGCAGATCTAAGTCAGAGTGTACCTCAGCAGGAGTGGGACCTTCGTGAGGAGAAGATTGGTGCTGCGTGGGGGGGGGGTCTTGAGCACTTTGGGACCTGTTCCTGCGTTTATACACAATAAGTGGAGTAGTAGTCTCAGCAGGTGAAGTTTTAGAGGTGCAATCACTCGTGACAGACAATGGTGCTGTGATTATATCAGAATCCAGGGTATCTCCTTTAGTAGAATAAAAAGGTGTATCTTCAAAAAAGACTACATCACTACTTGTGAACCATTTTTTCCCAGTAGGACTATAGCATCGATACCCTTTTTGAATACGAGAATAACCCAAGAAAATACGTTTTTCTGCTCTAGGAGATAATTTATCATAGTTCGGTCCAAGTAATCGCACAAAACAAGTAGAGCCAAATATCCTTGGAGGTACAGAAAACAGAGTTACATCAGGCTGGAGAACCTGAACTGGAATCTTGTTGCCAATAACAGAAGACGACATTCTATTAATAAAAAAACAGGCAGTCAGGATAGCTTCTGGCCAAAAAAGTCTAGGTATATTAGAATGCAACATTCTAGTTCTAGCAACTTCAAGTAAATGCCTATTTTTCCTTTCTGCGACTCCATTTTGCTGAGGCGTATAGCCACACGATGTCTGATGAATAGTACCCACAGATCGACAAAACATTCCAACTTCTTTCTGAACAAACTCCAAAGCATTATCGGTTCACAAAATTTTAATAGGCGTAGAATATTGGGTTTTTATTTCAGCAAAAAAGAATTTTATTACAGATAGCACTTGAGACCGGTTTTTCAACATAAGCAACCAAGTGGCACGAGAAAAGTCATCAATAAAGAGAATAAAGTATTTATTGCCAGACAAACTTGGAACATGACACGAACCCCATACATCTGAATGAACAAGATCAAAAATGTTTTTACTGCTAATCTGGGACCGTTTAGGAAAGACAGTTCTAGACTGTTTCCCTAACTGACATGACTCGCACTGAAAGACGTGCGTTCCTACACCAGAGATAACATGCTTCAATTTCTCAGAAGATGGATGTCTAAGTCTATAGTGCCACTGTAAAACTGAAACAGATGAAGATAGAGCTGAAGCTAGCGCCAAGTTGTCAGTCTTTTTCAACTCATCCAGATAATATAGGCCATCAGGTCCTTCATGCCCCCCACCAATTTTCATCCTCGTGCGAAGGTCCTAAAAAGTACAAGTACCAGGAATAAATGTGAGACTGCAGTTCAAGCTACGTACAATTTTGTTAACAAATAATACGTTCAGTGGAAATCGAGGCACATATAGAGTAGATTTTAACAGAAAATGAGAAGCTATGTCTCCAATCCCAGCTACAACAGTCTTGGAGCCATCCGCAAGCATAACAGAAGAATTAGAGACTGGTCTAGATAAGGTTTTAAAAAAAGACCGATTTCCAGATATATGAGACGATGCACCCGAATCAATCACCCATTTTTTTATTACCAGTACTAGGCGAGGGGGCACTGAGGAAAGCAATATCACAACCAGAATATGTAGCAGCATGAGCTCCAGAGGCAGCTCCAGAAGATGACCTAGTACGCTCGAGCAACAGACGCTCCACCTCAGAACAAATGAAGTCAACAGTAGTAGGACTGGATACATCAGTAGCAGTAGGCTGTGACACTACCTCAGAGGTAGCATGGGTATCAGAAGCTGCATTAGCCCAGGCAGGCTTTCCATATTTCTCCCAACATTTTTCTTCAATACGATTGGATCAGCTGAATGGAAACGAAGGATCCATGTAGCCGACCCCAACATAGTTGGGACTGAGGCTTAGATGATGATTGGATCGACTACAGAAGCTGCATAACCGTTGACTAGTCTGAGGGCGAGCAACATTGGGAGGACCAGAGGGTGCTCCACGTCCATAAGAACTCCTCCCCCTCCCAGCACCAAGAGGAGGACGAGTGTCGTGAGAACGACCACAACCGCAGCCATGACTACGGCCAGACATAGCAGCAAGGGCTGTAGTATCGCCAGTATCCGAAGGCAACTCAGATGAGGATGGCGACAATCGCTGTAGACGCTGAAAGGCACTCTGTAGAGTAGGTAGCGGGTCACTGGCAAGGATCTGATCCACAACTCCAGCATATGATTCAGGTAGCTCACACAGGAACTGAACTACCTGCAACTCCTGGCGTTGACGTTGCATGGTAGCCAAGTCAGTAGACAAGGGATGGTAGGTCTCCAATTCTCCCAGAGTCCCTTGAAGGCAGAAAAATAGTCAGTGAGATCAGATCCCAAGAAGTGTAGACGGCTCAATTGCTTGTTGATATCAAAGACTTTCTTCAAATTCTGGCAGTGAGAGTAAGTACTAGCAAGCTGATCCCACATCTGCTTTGCTGTAGTCAGGTAGAGTAAGGTAACACTGATTTTTGTCTCACTACTATTGAGACTCCAGGTCATCACAGTCGAATCGTCTTTGACCCAGTCATCATACACTTTGACATCCTTCGAGTCGGCATTGGCAGCAGGCGCAGGAGGCGGATCACGCGTCAAATGAGACCGTTTCCCTTGGGATTTAACATAGATCTGCATAGAGCAGGCCTAGTGTTGGTAGTTTCGCCCATCCAGCTTCACAGTAGTAACTTGACGACGTAGATCCTCATGGGAAGATGCCATGACAGGCAGATCACCAATCACCGACAATGAGAAGAACAAGCAGGCACAGGTAGAAAACGACCGCCTAGTTCCTCACCTAGGCGGCAGCAGGCATAGTGGAAAGACTGGACGAACCAGTTACATACGGGCTACGCCGAGGCGCAACAGAAAACCCGATGGCTCAAGGCCTACACGGGCAGGCAGGAAGCAGATCCGAAGACAGTCCTTCAAAAGGAGATCACGCCACCGGAGCAAGCGGCGATGAGCACCGCAGGCAGGGCCTGACCCTGCGGTCGGCGGTGGCGCCTGGTGCTGCTGCGACTGCCGCTGGGGCCGGCCGGCGGCGGGGCGGGGGGGGGGTGAGAGAGAGAGAGAAGGGAGGGAGGGAGGGGAAGAAGAGGTGGCTCCCGGATCTAGAACTGCTTTGGTACCATGAGACAAAGCAAATTGAGGAAGCGTAGGGTTACACAATGAGTGTACCTCATATATATATTAGTGGAACAATTGCATATAAGTCCAAATAGAAAAGTAAAATAACAGGACAATAAATAAAGACATATATTAACAACTAGCAAATAATAAAAAATAATTAATAAATTTTACTAAATCAAACTGAGTTTGGTACAAGATAAATGTCACACTCTTCACTAAGGAGTTACATGATATGGATTTTCTAGAGTTGCAACATGAAAGAAAAGACTAACTAACTATAACTTCCATGATTACATTAATGTTTGTCCTTGTTGGTGCCTTCTTTTCTTGGATGTTCGTTTTCATCATACTTGCACAATAATAACAGATTATCCTAAAACGTCGTGAAATAAAAGCACGGTCAGTATAACGTATCATACTGGTATGTGGGGGAAACAAAATGTTCCCATCTAGTTGTAACAACATACCCACAACAATTATTGTTTACAGAAACAAAATTATCATTTTCTTCATAACTTTTCAACCCATTTTTTACTCAACCTCTGGGATACCCTTTTAGGGTCTTGTCCCTGCAGTGGATGAAAAGGCCACCTTCTCAATCTGGAGCTCAGGTGCCATGTTGGTCTTCCCAATCTAGGGCCTGACCTCATATGACCTTCCCAATCTGGGGCCTGGTCTAACCTTCTCAATCTGGGGCCTGGTCTTAGTCATCACAATGACTCTTTCATTCCTTCCATTCTCAAACTTCCAGAGTTGGTATGCGGGGTTCAAGCAAGTTACAAGCATAAATTGTGATAGCCACAATAACTTTATAGATTGCAGGAAATAAATAAACAAGCAAACATTTAGTTTCAAGAAATCCGAAAAACCTCAAATCACTGGCAAACTAAAGCAGTTAGTCATAGGCGTAACCACATACCTTGATCAGAAGTATTGTATATCCAGATAAAAACGACAATCAATGCAATCAACCAAGCAACTATCCTGAAAGTTAAAGCATAACACCCATGTATCATTGTTTTATTCAAAACTTATCTAAAGGCTGACTTGTGTCTCAAGTTAGGGTTTCATTAGGGGTTTGGCTTCCTAAACCCTAATTATCACTTTTCATGTCTTTTGGGTTGATAAACCCTAATCTTATCATTATTTGCACTTTAAATCTTAAGGAAACCCTAATTCATCAAATCATGGGTTATTAAGCTCAGATTAGATCCAAGTTGCCCTTTTTATCCAAAAAGACCAATCTTTTATTATTAAGATTAGTTGAACTCATTAAGATCATCAAACTTAGCAATTTGGGTTTTCATTCATTTAACAAATTAAAGATAACCACTTTATGTACTTTTTGAATTAGAAGGATATCTAGGCATTGATCATATTTTTATAGAATTCTTCGTGTTTTTCTGAGTAAAATTCATACATTACTTGTTACTATTAGACAATCCTACAATTTACTACAATTTTTATAAAATAATCATTTTGGGCCAATAGGGGCCTGCCAACCTAGGCAAGGAACCCCGGGTCCCGCCCTGCCAGCTTGGCTGGGCCGGCTAACCGACTCTCGCCAACTAAGTGGCTGGCTCGCGTGGCGACTCGCTGACTAAACGAAGAAAAGAAAGAAAATGACAGCGCTGCCCTTACCTCTTCAACGTAGGGCCGAGGGCAGGAGAGTCAATTGCCAACGGGTTGTCTTCAACCTTCGTTTGTCTGCGAGCACAGCAACGCAGTCAACAACGAGGTTGACTTTGGCAAGGAGATCTCCAACGTGCGAACAGAGACCACTCTCTCCTCCTCCACACTCCCACGAACTCACCGACACCTTTAATTCCTCCATTGAGGGTCGAGTCGTCGGGACGACAGAAGAGAACTCCGATGAGGAAACAAAGATGGACCAAGATGAAGGTCGAGACCAACAAACAAATTGAGTGTAGGGAATTGACCGTGGGACTCGGCCGAAGAGTTGGTAACAACTTGTGGTCTCACAGAGGGTCTAGGGTCCCCTATTTATACCCTCTTATGGCGGCAAGGTTAGCTCTAGGATGGGAGATTGGGTGAATCTCCTAGAAGCCTCAAAACCCGGTGTCCCGGTGAAATTCGGGGTAGGTAGCTTCGTCCTGTTCTCACAAAGATGAAGAGCAAGTTTCCTTGCTCGCTAGCTCATTAAATCTTTGGGAAAACGACTTGGAAAGTCAGCATGTCTGTGTCCCTGTTTCCTAATCTCGTCGAGGATAGGTGACAATGTCGCCATCGTTGGATCACAGATCAAAGGTCATCATGCCATGCGCCTAACAAAGGGGCGAAAAAGGATTTTCCTATTTTAAAAATAAAACCGTGACATTTAATGTAAATCCTTAGGGATTCTAGAAAAATCCATAACTCTTATTCTATAAATCCTTTTGATTCCAAATTTTAAAGGAAAGTCCATAATGATTTATCTAGTCGTGGGCAAAGATTGAGACCAAAATTAAAAAAGAAAAGATGTTTTTCTTAATATGCAAGTATTCCCTTTATAAGGCATATTTCAAGCATTAAAACACATCCTTTTCTCTTTCTTTCTTTTCGATTTTCTTTATTTTGATTACTTTTCTTAATAGAAACCATGTGAAACCAAAACAGTGGCCATCCATACCACTTTCTAGAGAATTCCACACAATTCTCACAAGTATACTTAGTTATTATCTATTTTCTTTTGCTTTTTGCTTATTATTGGATTTCCTTCTCTCGATTTTCCCTTATATCCATTATTGGATTAACAAAACAGTAGAATTCACAAAATCAACAATCAAAGGAAATTTGCAAGGAGAAACCTTTATTTCAAAACAATACACACACATTTCTAATGTGCCCCTTTTATTCAAAGCATAACAATACAAGTGAAACTTAGGTTATAACAAGTTACATGTATCCTAAGTGATAAATGGTTCACTTAAGTGAACTAAGAAATAACAATAGATAAGTGGGCCACACCCAATAACTAAATGAACACTTATGCTAACAGACAGATATATATTGCCGTGTTCTCTCTTGTTAAACTTTGATGCCACTTTTAATTGATCTGGTTATCATACAGAATCACTCCATGCATAATTTTTCTGCCTCTTTTAAATCATGCTCTCTCCTGCTTACGTGAAAATTCCTTTCTTTTTGATTGAAATTTACTCTATGATTATAAATTTATGTGGCAGGTTCAATTGTTAATCTTTGGTCAAGCAACGACATTCTTCATACATTGTGCTGTGGGTTCTCATCATCTACAGATGGGACATCTAGACGAGTTGGTAAAGATGAGGGAATCACTGATGTTGATTATAAATCTTGTCTAACTACCAAAGAGTCCACCAAACTTCGTGTTGATCAGGTATGCCGAGTCTTTGATCTAGGGAGTTGGGGGCCAGATGTGGAACGCTCTCTTACTGATCTTGGGTACAGCTCGGAACAAGACGTGGTAGTTGGTGTCTTAAAGAGGATAAAAAATCCAACAACCGCTATAAATTATTTTAGATGGGTGGAGAGGAGCTCTGGCCAGGTACATACTATAGGGGCATACAATTTAATATTGAGAATCCTGGCATACAACAAAGATTTTAACGCTATTGAGAAAATTATGGAAGAAATGAGTCTTGCTGAATGCAACCCTTCAAATGATGCTTGCTTTGATGTTATATCCTACTTCATTAAGTATAGGATGTTTAAAGAATCTGTTGCTTTGATGCATGCTATGCGAAAACTACAGTTCCGTCCTGCATTTTCAGCATATACAGCATTAATTCATGCTCTCTCAGATTCTCATGAACCAGATCTTGCATTAGTGATGTTTCATCAAATGCAAGATATTGGATATGAAGTAAATGTTCAATTATTTACAACTCTTGTCCGTGCATATGCCAGAGAGGGAAGACTTGATGCAGCTTTGTCCTTGCTAGATGAAATGAAAAACAATGCCTATGAAGCAGATATTATTTTGTATAACGTTTGTATAGATTGTTTTGGAAAGGTAGGCAAGTTGGATATGGCCTGGAAGTTCTTTCATGAGATGCAAGCTCAGGGATTAGAGCCAGATGATGTGACATATACTAGCATGATTGGTGTTCTTTGTAAAGCTAACAGGCTAAGTGATGCCATTGAGCTGTTTGAAAGGATGGACCTCAACAGAAAAGTTCCATGTGCATACGCTTACAATACAATGATTATGGGCTATGGATCAGAAGGAAGGTTTGACGAAGCCTGTATGTTACTCGAAAGGCTCAAAGAAAAGGGTTGCATTCCTAGTGCTGTTTCATATAATTCTATCCTCAAGTGCCTTGGGCAAAGGGGGAAACTAGATGAAGCATATATAATTTATAAGGATATGAGCATAGATGCTAAGCCTAACTCTGCAACGTATAATATTCTCATCGATATGTTCTGTAAAGCTGGTAAATTTGAGATGGCTTATAAGATCAGAGATGAGATGGAGGGTGCTGGGCTATATCCAAATGTGATCACAATGAATATGATTGTCGATCGTCTTTGCAAGGCACAATTGTTGACTGAAGCTCGTGAGCTATTTGAAGGGATGAGTGAAAAAGGATGTGATCCTAATACCATGACGTTCTGCTCTTTGATAGATGGTTATGGACGGAAAGGGAAGGTTGACGATGCATATGACTTGTTTGAGAAAATGTTAGATTCTGGACATACTCCAAATGCTGTTGTTTATACATCATTAATTAGAAATTTCTTCTTTTGTAATAGAAAAGAGGATGGGCACAAGATTTTTAAAGAGATGAACCGCGGAGGATGCCATCCTGATCTAAGACTACTGAATACTTACATGGATTGTGTATTTAAGGGGGGTGAGCATGACAAAGGTCGTCTTATATTTAAAGACATAAAGTCTTATGGGTTCACTCCTGATACACGAAGCTATTCAATACTTGCTAATGGATTGATCAAAGCAGGATGTGCAAGAGAGGCCTGTGATTTGTTTTATGCTGCAAAAGAACAAGGTTGCGTCTTTGATACCCTTGCCTATAATACATTCATCGGCGGGTTTTGTAAATCTGGCAATGTAAACAAAGCTTACCAGCTTCTTGAGGAAATGAAAGCCAAAGGACTTCCACCAACAGTCGTCACCTATGGGTCTGTTATTGATGGGCTTTCCAAGATGGACAGACTTGACGAGGCATACATGCTTTTTGAAGAAGCGAAGTCCAAAGGTACAGAGCTCAATACCATTATCTACAGCAGTCTGATTGATGGATTTGGGAAAGCAGGGAGGATTGAAGAAGCATATCTAATTCTGGAAGAGATGATGCAGGAGGGCATACCTGCTAATGTATACACATGGAATTGTCTGATCCATGCTTTGGTCAAGGCAGATGAAATTAACGAGGCACTTGTATGTTTCCAGTCGATGAAAGATATGAAATGCGCCCCTAATACATACACATATACTATCTTAATAAATGGTCTGTGTCGAGTGCAAAAGTACAATAAAGCTTTTGTTTTCTGGCAAGATATGCAAAAGCAAGGACTTGTTCCTACTGTTGTCTCGTATGATACCATGATCTCAGGTCTTGCAAAGTTAGGTAATATAGAAGAGGCTTACGGGCTATTTCAAAAGTACAAGGCAAGCGGTGGTAGACCTGACTCTGTGTTATATGGTAGCATTGTAGAGGGCTTGAGCAATGCAAACAGGGCTGAGGATGCATACAAGCTTTTTGAGGAGGCCCGTCGAAGGGGATCTAGGATCACTGCTAAAACATGTATTTCCCTGTTGGACGCCTTACAGAAAGCTGAATGTCTAGAACATGCTGCAATTGTTGGTGCTGTGTTACGAGAGATGGCAAAGTCTCAACATTCTGCAAGACCATTGTAATTAAAAGAATCAAAGTGAGCAGGTCATCGTCCATCAACATTGTTTTTGTGTGCCATTTTCAATTACATTTTACTCTAACTTCTTCCAGTTTTCTATTGTGCTTTATGTTCCAAGTGAGCAATAGCATGCTGATTGCTACTTAATTATATAGTACTAGAATTCCTAAGAAACTTATTCTTGCCTTGGCTTCCACTTTTTGTGTAAGTTAATGTGTTCAAGATTAGAACGGATATACATGTAATCTTTTATATGTTAGTGGACCATGGCTAAATCTCTCCTCTAGTATCAGCGCAAACCACTCACACTCAGTAAAGACATTGTTGATGATTCTTGACATGACCCTATCCATAAGAATATGCTTGAAAATGTTGTCCTGATTCTTTTCTTCTGATTATCAAATAGGTTAAATTGTGATAATTGGATCTGTACATCCTCGCAGATGTATCGTCTTCAGCATCACGACATGGATGCCACTGCCAACATGTAGTCCTCTTTATGCTAGGTCTTACCGCATATATTCAAAAGCAACTTTCGAAGAGAATGGGAGTTCAACAATTGGCAAAGCAGTTGATTGAAGTCCTCCAGAAGATGTTCTTAGTATCACAAAAATTAAACAATATAGAAGATCACGAGTTGTCTGTCTATTGTCTGCCTGTCAAAAAATGTTTACATTGAAGAGAAAACTTTCTCCCCATCTTATGATGAAAAATACATCACGGGAATTGCTTATAGCCACGCTGAAGGCTTGGCATTTTTAACCCATCTCTACCCAACATATTTAAGCATTTCTAATCTGGACTCTTTTTCTGTGAATGCTGAAATAGTCTCAATGGAATGTTAGATGTGGTAATGCCTGTGCCTGAAGAGATCCATGAATTGGGAGGCCTAAGCATAACACTCTTCAATAAAAAATCACTATTTTGGAATCTAATATGTAACATAGAGAACACTGGAGCATGTTAGTTTGCACATGCCAGCTAAATTTCCCAGGAAGACATCCTCCCACGGTCCCACTCCTCCGCCTGCCAAGCTACTATAAGACATTTCATGTGATAGTTAGATAATTTCTCTCATTCATATCTTTCACAAATACTTGCGGCAGATAAATTTTTCCATGTGTTATATTCTGCTAGCCTCAGGAACCATTCGGTCAAAGACTTCAGAATGAGAATAAGCAAGTTGAACACTCCTGCACCTTCCAAGCATTTAGAAGATAAATCCTCTCCTAAGCCATAGGGTGCCAATATATGTGACAATTTCCTCTTAGAAATCTACTCCAAATGCATCTTTCTTCTAACAACCAGAGTTTCAAATTTGGAAGTTGGTATAGCATGAAGTATACCTGAATAGACCATTTTCCCCATGCGAATACCCCCTCTTGGTCATTGAGCCGGTGAAGAGCGAATTCTGTGCATTAAATAATTATAATCATTATTCTTTATCTAGGAAGGAATACATAAGGGGAAATGTGCCTTTGTATTCTTGAAAAAGGAAAATAACCTTGTGACATTATTACTCTCCCTATCAATTCTCTCATCTCATGTTTATTAAACCCATGCTAGTCAACAAAATTTCGTCCGCATAATTCTTCATGTGCATACCTCCTAAAACTAGGGCAATACTCAAGCTTGGAAGTAATGATTTTTACATTTAGATGTGAAGTGTGTAAAAATGCTTGTGATGGTTGAACATAATATTTTATTTGGGAATGAATGGGGTTAAGTGATTAGTAGTTTTCATATAATATAAGAGCTTAATTGATTTTTTTAATTATTGAGGCATGCTACTCTCCCATTCAAAGAATAGGGATCTACCTGAGAGTTGTTAAAGTAATTTATATTCGGATATGACAACAAGTTGATCTTTCTCATCGAGACCTAGATGTGGATGATTAAAAGCGTAACTACACGAATTTCTTATATTATTGGAATTTGAATTTGAAAGGAAAAGGGAAATTATTTAGGAAGTTATGAACAAAGAAATAGAATAGAAGCCACTGTTTTGATGGACCCTTCATTCACCCTATAGAAGTAAAGAATGTTTACTTGATGTGTCTAAAGCAAATACAAGGCACTCTCTTTAATAGGATGAGAGAGTAAGTGGAAAATAGAATTAGTAGATATGGGATAAAAGAAAAGCTAAAGAAAAAGACAAATCTAAAGCACAAAATAAATATAAAGCATAAAGCATACATATTAATACTCTCCCTCAAGCTGGAGCATAGATGTCAAACATGCCCAACTCTTCCACCAGAGTAGTAAAGCGAGTCTTTGGAAGTAGCTTGGTGAAAATGTCAACAACCTGATCTTCTGTCCAGAGATAAGGAGTGCAGATTCGGCCAGATAGAACATATTCCCGAACAAAGTGGCAATCCACTTCTATATGCTTGGTACGCTCATGAAAAGTAGGATTGCTAGCAACAAAAATGGAGACTTTGTTGTCACAGTACATGGGAATAGGATTTGGATCATAGATATCAATTTTTTTGAGGAGTACTTCAACCCATATCAGTTCACAATTTGTATGAACCATGGCTCAATACTCTGTTTCAGCACTAGACCGAGCAACCACAATATGCTTCTTATTGTGCCATGCAACTAGATTGCCTCTAACAGAAGTACAGTAGCCAAAGGTAGATTTCGTTGTCACATCTACTACCAGCATAATCAGAGTCAGAATAGCGAGTTTGCAATGTCCATGTCGTCGATACAACAATCTTTTCCTTAGAGGATTCTTAAGATATTTAAGGATGTGACAAACAACATCCCTGTGACATTGTTGAGGTTTTCCCAAATACCTACTGAGTACTACAAGTCCAACAACAAAAGTAATGTCAGCTCTAGTGACAGTGAGATAGATCAACTTACCAACCAATCTTTGGTGGCTGTAAGGATAAGGTGGTGAAGACTCATCATTCCAATTTGTATTGGGATCCAGAGGAGTGCTAGCAGGTTTAGTACCAAGCATGCCTATTTATTTGAGAAGATCTATAACACATTTGCGCCTTGAAAGACAAATTCTATATTCAGATTGGGAAACTTCAATCCCCATGAAGTATTTCTTTTCCTAGATCTTTTGTGACAAAATGTTGTTCAAGATAGCTTTTCGTAGCTTGAATACCTTCTTTATCGCTACCATGCAGAACTATGTCATCCACATACACAATAAGAATAACAAGCCCATAATTGATTTTTCTTATGAATACGGAGTGATCAGAATGTGAGTGCCGAAAGTTAAATTTAAGGAGAATCTGGCTCAATTTGTCAACCCACATTCGTGGGCTTTATTTTAGGCCATAAATCGCTTTCTTGAGTTTGTGGACTTTGAAACACTCTCTTTGATTGAGCAACAAACCTAGGTGGTTGCTCCATATAGACTTCTTCATGTAAGTCTCCATATAGAAGAGCGTCTTTAACATCAAGTTCAAAAAAAGGCCGATCCTTATTCATAACAATTGAGATAAGCACCTGAACAGAATTAAGCCTAGCAATAGGAGAAAAGGTTTCAAAAATTGTCCACCCCATAGGTCTAAGTATAACCTTTCGCAACTAGGCGTGCTTTCAGCCGTTCAATCGTACCATTAGGCTGGTATTTAATAGTGAATATCCGTCGACATCCAACCATAGAGCAATGTTGAGGACGATCAATAAGATCCCAAGTCTGTTGATCACGAGGAGCAGTCATCTCAATTTCCATAGCTTGACTCCAGACAGGACGTTAGAGTGCTTGAGTAGCATTCTTTGGTATAGAAACAACAGAGATAACAACAGAAGTAGGCAAAACTAGCGCTAAGATTAGTAGTAAATTACCAATAGGATGCTAAGTACATGAACAAACACCTTTCCTTTGACTTATGGAAATGTGTAGTTCAGAAAGTACCTAGGAGCATAGTCACAGAATTCACCGATTTTTTGAATAATTCGCGAATAATACGCGAACTAAACACTGGACGAATGTAACGGCCGAATTACGTGAGAAATCTGAACCGTTCCCGAATAATACGTTTAATTTGCGTATAATTCGGCATACCCGTATAAAACACGTATTTAACGCAATATTGTGAATAATTTCTGATTTTTTCTGAAAGATCCGGCCCAATAGTTGGCAGCCCACTTAGGGCTCTATATTCAGTTTTCACGGACGAACCCCGCTTCCGCCGTTCCGCGTTCGGCTTCTGTTCGACTTCCCTTCCGCTTGGCCGTCTCCGGACTCCCCGATGTAGCGTCACTGACGAGGGCCAAGCCAACGCCTGCCCCGGCCTCCTACAGCAACGACGCCGGCCGCTGGCTGCAGGACAGGAGTAAGCAACGTCGGCGGCCGCTGCAAGGATCTCCAGTCGAGCAAGCAAGGTCGACGGCTCGGCGCCTCGGCGGGCGGCAGTGAGCGGTTGAGCAGGCTGCAAGCGGCAGCTCCAACCGGAAAGAAACAAGAGCGCAGCTCCAGCCGGCAAGAAACAAGAGCGGCAGCTCCAGCGGCAAGAAACAAGAGCCCAACGACCAAAGCTTAGCCAGGAACCAGCCAACCAGGTATTCCTGTTCGGCAATCTGCCGATAATCAATAATTTTTTCCTTTTTTTTACAATAGAGCTGTTTAGCTCGAATTTACTTGCTTGAGTTTGGATGAGTTCATCCGAGATCCCAGCAGGCAGCAGTCACCGTATAAAAACTAATGCAACATAACAATTTCAGATATGTAACAAAAGACCAGATTTTGTGTTGTATATATAATTGGATGTCCCCCTATTATACTAATGACTAAAACAGAAGATCAGATTGTATATACAAAAATTAGTAGTTGAAATTGCTTTTCCTTAAAGGTACGATCAACCATAGATTTATGATTCTCTTAAGCTGTAGTTGGTTTTTATATATGATACGTCTTGTATTTCTCCCACCCGAGTTGGGTGGGCGGTCTGTAGCAGAAATCTATCTACAACACTTATCTATACATGTTGTATTGCTCCCAAAATATCAATATGTAACTGTTTGATTTATTTTTGTTAATTCTATTTTAACAGTGTGAGGTTGGGCTGTGACATTTGAGCTTGAACAATGCCGCGTGGAAAGGATCCATTATGGGAACATACTGAACAAGTAGGGTCGAAAGTAAAATGTAAATACTGTCAAATAGAATTTCATGCTGGGATCACACGAATTAGATGTCATCTTGGGAAAATAACTGGGAAAGATATCAATCCTTGTGCTTCAGTTCCTGATCATGTGCGTGATTCTGCTTTAAAATCTATTGATGAGATCCAAAACAAGGCCAAGAAGCAAAAGCTCTCTGCATTTTGGACAACAAGCTCTTCTTCTAGCTCAAACACATCATCTGCTTGTCTTGCCACACAAAGCAATATGAGTTATATTGATGTGGACAGATTACGGGGTGATATCCAAAAGCAACAAACGTTGCATGATCTGACGAAGGAGGAGAGGAAGTTGGCTGATAAAGCTATAATGAAGTGTGTTGTTGCCAATAACCTCGCTTTCAATTTATTGAGGACTCCTGAATTTAAGGAGGCATGTGCAGCTATTGCTAGGTGCGATGCTAGGTATGTGCCACCTAGCAGTGAGACAACAAGGACTAGGCTATTGGAGGAACTGAGAGGTGATGTTGATGAGTATATCAAGTCCATCAAGGAAAGTTGGTCATTTTCTGGTTGCACTTTGATGTCTGATGGATGGAAGGATGCTAGAAGTCGTCCACATATAAATCTCATGGCTGCTTCTCCAAAGGGTGTCATATGTTCTTGAAATCAATTTGCACTGTTGGGCACAAAAAGGATGCACAATATATATGTGATTTTGTCTCCTCTGCAATTGAAGAAATAGGCCCCTCTAATGTTGTCCAGTTTGTTTCTGATAATGCTCTTAACTTTCTTGGTGCAGCCACATTGTTGGAAATAAAGTACCCGACGATATTCAAAGTTAGTTGTGTAGCACATTGTATTAATTTGATGTTTCAGGACTTTGATAAGTTGGAACATGTCCACCCTATCATGGAGAATGCTAGGAGAATTGTGAAGTTCATGTATAAGTATCAACACGTTCTTGATTTGATGAGGAAGCATACTGAGGGAAGAGAGTTGAAGAAACCTGGTACCACGCGGTTCGCCACTCATTTTTTATGCTTACAATCTTTGTTGGATGTGGAGCAGGGCTTGCGCTTTATGGTGGCATCTTCTGATTGGAGGGCTTTACCTCAATCAAAATCTGAGGATGGTATTGATGTACAGGAAATCATTCAAGACAATGACTTTTGGCATTCTGCTGCTGGTTTGACTCAAGTAATGGAGCCTCTTATGAAGGTTCTTAGGATGGTAGATGGTGATGGATCTACTAATGGATATATCTATGAGGCTATGGACAGAGTAAAAGAAACAATGAAAGATATGTTTAGTGGAGATCATGCTCAATATTCTCCTTTCTGGAAGATTATTGATGAAAGGTGGGCAAAGAACTTGCATAATAATATTCATGCTGCTGCTGGCTATCTCAACCCAAAATTCCATTATGAAAAGAGAGTGAGGATGGATGCAGAGTTAAGAAGAGGGGTCTCAAAGGTGGTTCAAAGATTGGTCCCTGATGCTGATGATATTGTTCTAGTCACCCAAGAACTACGTGACTATCATGCTATGATTCCTGAGGTATTTGATTCACTAGCCATTGCAGCTTTACAAGATACACATCCTAGTAAGTCTCAATTCTTGGTTCAAATTTGGTACTATATGTTTCTACTATATTAATGTATGATATTTTGAATTCACAGGGATGTGGTGGGACATGTATGGAGGTCAACTTAAGATTTTGCAGAAGGTCGCTATTCGTATATTAAGCCAACCTTGTAGTGCATCTGGATGTGAAAGGAATTGGAGTGCCTTTGATGCAACACATACAAAAAAGAGGAATAGGCTTGATCCAAAAAGGTTGGAAAATTTGGTATTTATAAGGATGAACATGCATTTGATGAAAACTTCCAAGGCAAAGGAAGTTACAGATACCAAACCCATTGATCTTGACAAAATTGATGCTTTTGTGGGCAACATCGAGGATACACATGGAGATGTTGAAGATGAAGAACTAGATGAAGTTGATAGTGATGCTGGTTTGGGTGATGATTTAGAGAAAATGATGATTCAAATGACCTTGATTTAGATTTAGATGACGAAGAATGACCTTGCATTCTAAATATTTTGGTGACATTTAGTTCCGCAGTATTTTTGTGGCCAGTTCCTCTATGATCATGTGGCCAACTACTTTTATCATATTCAGACATCATATCATCATACTTAATATCTAATTCCTTTTTTAGATTTAGAGCATGTTATTTGACTTGGTTATTGGGACGTTGTCATTGGATCAAAATGTGTATCATGTGTTATATTTATATATATATATATATATACGAAATTTTTCTGAATATTTCCCGAATAGTTGACCGAACTTTTACCGAATTCTTATCGAATTTTATCCGAATTTTCTGCATAATTCCCGAATGCCGAATTTTTCAGCCTCGCCGAATGATTGCCGAATACCGAACTTGTGACTATGCCTAGGAGGTGTTGTGATCTGCCAATGAAGGAGGATGTGGTTGTTGAAGGGACTATAAACTTGGGTCTTCTCTTGTAAACTTAAAGGGAGGAGCAAGAACCTCAATTTCTTCACTGGGAACATCTTCTACAACTTGAGGGAGTGGAGTAGGATCTAGTAAATCACAGATAAAGTAGACCCTTTTTCAGACTAGTAAGGCATGTGTTCAAAAGGACCACATCAATACTAACAAACCACTGTCGATTGACACTGATATCCTTTCTGAGTTCTAGAATATCCCGAAAAACACACTTATTGGAGCAGGGTCAGGGTTAGTTATCCTGGGGTGAAGATTTTTAACAAAATAGGTGTTGCCAAAAATGCGAGGAGGTACAAAAAAAAGAGGCGCATCTGGATAGAGTAAAGTGTAGGGGACTTGATTTTTCAGGACCGACGAGGGCATTCGGTTAATCAAGTAGTATGCAGTAGAGACTGCTTCAGGCCAAAAACCTTTTAGGACATGATAGTGAAAAAGAATAGTACACGCCAGTTCAAGAACATGGCAATGTTTTTCCTCTATGTTAGACCATTTCGTTGTGGTGTGTAGGAGCAGGAAGTCTGATGGATAGTACCGCGAGCATTAAAAACAAGCCAACGATTTTTTGTGAACTCTAAGGCAATATCAATTTGAATTTTTTTGATAGTTTTATTGATCTGAGTTTGAACTTTGAATTTCATTAAAGAAGGTAGTATCAATGTTTAAAATGTCACCACACACTTTTAAAAGAAATAACCAAGTCGCCCGAGAGTAATCATCATTAAAAGTCGTAAAATAGCGAAATCCAGAGAGGCTAGTAACAGACAATGGTCCCCATATATCAACATGAACAATGTCAAACAAATTTTGAGAACTAATGTCTTTTTTCTTATGAAACACAACCCGAGTTTTTGTTTTCTAAATTGACAAGATTCACAATGAAAGGTTATATCAAGTATTTCTAGAAAAAAGGATCTCAATTTAGCAATGTAGGGATGTCCCAAACGATAGTGCCATTGTAGTCCAGTCACTGAGGATGAGAGCAAAGCAACAACAGATTGTGGCACATCTAGGTAGTACAGTCCATCTGGTCCTTCATGGCCCCAACCAATCCTCGTCCTTCGCGCTGAGATCTTGAAACACACAACCCTCAAGATCAAAAGTGATGGAGCACTGAATGCTCTTAACAATTTTATTGACAAATAATAGATTGAGAGGGAGTCTTGGAACATACAATGCATATTTGAAGGGTAAATTATGAGATAGAGAGATAGTTCCAATTCCGTGCACCCGGGACTGAGTTCCATCAACCACTGAAACTGGTGGAACTCTAGTTGTTTTAGATAAAGAAGAAAACAGTGTAGAACATCTAGATATATGAGCAGATGCACTAGAGTCGATGACCCATTTATTTTTACCATAAATTGCAGGTTAAGCAAGTAAAGCAGAAGAACCTCCATTCGAAGTAGTAGACTATGAGGGCAGGCGAGCCTGAAGGAGTTTCTCAAACTCCAAGCGGATCCACTCAACAATAGGCAGGGTAGAATTGGAGGCAACAATAGAGGGATCTTCAAAAGCATCAAAGATGACCTGGTTCACCATGCAAGTTCACCATGTTTCACCCACGATCTTCAATGTGGTTTGTTCGTCTGCAAAAGTTGTAGAATCGACTTCCTATAGGAGGTTTTCCTTGTCCAAATCTAGGTGGAGTACCTCGTCCAGGGCCACTAGAAGAACGACTACGGTCGTGACCACATCCACGTCCTCGGCCTCTACCAGAGTTAGTGGAGTGGACCGCAAGAACAAAGTTATCAGAGGAAGTAGAAGGTAGGGATGACATGGATGGAAGGCGTTGCACTTGCTTGAGAACATCTCGTAGAGTAAGCAAGGGATCATTGGAGAAAAAAATGGTCAATAATACAAGAAATAGAGTGAGGGAGTCCAACCAAGAATTGAACTAACTGAAGTTCATTGGATTGATGCTAGACTTCTTTGATGGTAGAACAGAGGGGGTGATACACTTCGTCTGGATAGTTTCACAGTGGTAACACAAAGCGACTGAGGAGGATTCGTGGCCCCATTAGAGACAGGGTGATGACCGCACAGAGATAGAACACGATGTAGTGTTGGATACACACTAAGCAACAACAACAATAGATCAGTAGATTAGATAAACCCACATAGGGGAAACAAAGATAAGCAAAGAGGATCTATGCCACCCACTTCTCTAATGCTTGCTTGCTCTTTTCCATGGTGCTCAATTCTCGTGTGTTGGAACCTCAGTGGTGGTTGGCGAGTGACCTATGGCCACAATTAGGTAGTTCCCTAGCCCACACTCTTAGAAAACCTCCTACCCAACTCCACTTGCATAAAATTTTCATCCCTTTTCTTCTATATCTTTCCCTCATCTATTTGTGCACAAGTAGAAAAGTTAATGCTAGAAGACCATTGCCTTCCAAGGATTCACCATGCTAGTTTGACTCCCATGTATGGAAATGTAAATTTGCCAAAGTTTTGATAGAAAATTGGGTAAATCCAAGTGTCTCATGTGGAATTTTTTAGAAATTCATACAATAAAAATTAGAATAGTAACATGCAACATTTTGATTTTGGCCATTAATTTAGTCATTAGATTTAGATCTAATTGGTGCCTTCTCTATTTTCTTTTCCTCCATTTCTTTCCTTCTTGACCTTGTTTGTTTCCTCATCCTATAATTTGACTAGGCTATAGTCGTACGTCTAGAAATTAGAGAGAGCATCACAGGCACGGCCTCCATCTTCTTGCTAGCCATACTTTAATCATTTGATGTATTGTCTTGTTCATAGCGTGGAAACAACATGATCCAAACACTAAACAAAGAGAATGGCTCCCCTTTTCTGTGTGGTTTCTCTCTCGCTCAGAGGCAAAGGGGCTATATGCCCTCATTAGAAGTTACAGGTGGCACATGCACTTTAAAAAAAGTATTATACAAATCATTGCCAAAAGATGAATTAAATTGATCCCTAATCAAATCCTCCTTTTCTCCCTCATTATTAATCTCACTTTCTTGGGAAATCGTTCACCATGTATTGTTGTGAGCTTGGCAATAGAGTTTTCTAAGACATGTAACATTGTCATTTGGTTTCATCCCATCTCTTTTTTCCTATTTGTTCTCCTTGTTATGTTATAACCACTACATCTCCTAAGTATGCTACATATCACAAATAAACACAATTGACTTGAAAGGAGCTACAATTGGAGCTCAATTTATTGGACCATAGGCGTTAAAGATAAGTAAAATAACGAAAAAGACTGAAAGGAGGAGAGATGCAAAATGGGCATGGTTGGGTTGCGGGATGAGTCAAGACCCAAAACCTACATTAATAGAGATTTTCATAGGGAATCTAATGATTATAATCTAACTAACTTTACGTTATAATAACCATTGCACATGGTATAACTCCAAATAGATTTCTAAAATACAAAAGGTGGTTTGCATTAGATGGGTGAAACAAGTACAAGAGACTCTCTTATATAGGAGAGAGTAAGATTAATCTAGAAACATGAATATTCTAGAATAAGGAAAAGGACTAATGGGCTAATAAACAAAGGCCCATAACACACTAATAAAAGTAAAATAAAGCCAGGAAAATAAATATACTAATACTCCCCTTCAAGCTGGAGCGTAGATGTCAATCATGCCAGCTTGGCTATCAGCGTAGTGAATCTAGTCTTCGGAAGAATTTTGGTGAAAATATATGCAACCTGATCCGCAGTTGGTGTATAGGGTGTAGAAATCTGACCAGATGAGAACCTCCCGAACAAAATGGCAATAAACTTGAATGTGTTTGGTGCGATCGTAGCTGGCAATGAAGATAGCAGCCTTGTTGTCACAGTGCATTGGTATGGATGGAGCAACAGAAATACCAAAATATCGCAGAAGACTGCGTACCCAGAAAAGTTCACATGTGGTGTGAGCCATGGCTTGATACTCTTTTTTAGCACTTAAGCGAGCAACTACAGTTTGCTTCTTGCTTCACCAAGTTACTACCTACAAAACTGCAGTATCCAGAGGTATATCTCCGATCTATCTTGCTTCCAGCATAACCAGAATCAGAGTATCCAATAAGATTACAATGGCCATGTTTCTTTTACACCAAACCTTTGCCAGGAGAACTTTTCAAATACTTTAGAATATGGCAGACAACATCCCAATGGCATTGACGGGGCTTATCCAAATATCTACTTACGAGACCAACAACGGAAGTGATATCAACCCTAGTGACGGTAAGGTAGTTGAGATTTCCGACCATTCTGTGATACTGATGATGATTAGGATATGGAGGAGAAGTGTCGTCATCCCAACTAGTGTTGGGATCCAAAGGTGTATTAGCAGGCTTAGCCCCAAGCATTCCTGTCTCTGATAGGAGATCTAAACATACTTGCGCTGAGACAAACAAAGACCAGAGGAAGAATGAGAGACTTCAATTCCCAAAAAATACCTTAGTTCGCCTAAATTTTTGGTAATAAAGTGCTTTTCCAAGTATGTCGTAGTAGCCTAAATGCCTGCATAGTCGCTTCCAGATAAGATAATGTCGTCAACATAGACAATGAGAACTACAAGACCAGTGGTAGTTTTCTTAACAAACAGTGAGTGATCAGACTGAGAGCGACGAAAGTCAAATATCTGAAGAATAGAGCTGAGCTTGTGAAACTAGGCTTGGGGACTTTGCTTAAGGCCATAAATAGCTTTGCAAAGGCGACAAACCTTGGAAGACTCCCCCTGAATCTCAAAATCAGGAGGCTACGCCATGTAAACCGTGACACCTCGTCACGCTAAACGAGATTACTCAAAACACGATCGACTACTAATTAATCACATAGTAAAAAATGCAGAATAATTAAAACCAATTTCAACAATGTAAATAAACTCTAGAACATTTACAAAAGGTCCATCATTCCATTCTCACATACTGTAACAAGTATTTACATATGGGTTCAAAAACCTTAGTCACATCCTGCATACAAAAGATATTTCAAATGTATATGCCATATATTTACAAACATTGGCATACTACCAAAATCTCGTGTCGATACGAGTATATCATCTAGAAAACACATCCCATACCTGGACCTGAGAGTACATGGACGACACTAGGACTCTACTACTAACATCTATAACTAACCAACCTTCTGAATCTATTGATCACCAGGTTGGTTCTCTTCCACAGCGCGACCTCGGACTCGTTGCCCGCGACCACCTAAAAAATGTGATGACCCACGGGTGAGACCCAGTCCCAACGAGAGATATAACTCTCTCCAACATATATTGATTATAACATATTTATTAACAGTAAATACATTGAGTAGTTAGGGTATTGAATTAGCAATATGAACAGATTGAACAGCTTAAACATACTAAGCAGTTAAGCAAATAAGTTGTAACATCAAGTAGAATTACACAATTTTCATAAGTTTGCATCATGTAAGAATTATGTAGTGTAAAGACAAGACAAGGGTTAATCAACCAATGTGATACGTATTAAACCCTAGCAATTATACAACACAGTTGATATTATATCTTTTATTATTATGCTCTGGGGAGTTTGAGTCGTACCACTCAAAGTCCAACTGACCACTGCGAAGTGCTATTCAGTTCCGTATAAGATCTAGGAGTGCCGGTATCCTAAGATCTCTTCCCCTCGGTCAGTACGAGTAAACTGCAGTGACATACCAGTCAAACTGCCAACAGTGACATATAGTCAACTGGTAACAACTAGTCCGTACTTGGTACAAGTTACGACACTAGAAAATAGGGTATACAAAACCCTCTAATCCGAGGTACAACCGCAACTGTCCTCAATCACATCATATGTCAGAGGCATGACCATAGCCATCCTCCATAACATGCAATTGTGGATGACAAGGATATATCCTCAACTTGCCACCCCCACATACTCAATAGTGCACTCCGAGTTTCCCTTGCGGAATACTCGTTTCACCATCCAGTAAGTTCTGACAATGAAGATGGCTTTACGACACAAGGCTCTACATGATTAAGGTTACACTTGATTAATTACTGCCAATTGAATGCATTAAGGCTTTATCATACAAGTGGACATTCAAACCCTAATTCTTTTCTAACAAGAGTATATGTATAACAACTTCAAAAGATATAAAACATTTGAGATATAAATCTTAATCACATTACCACATGCTATCATTCATTGCAAATTAATGGATCACTCTTATCATCATACTATTACAAGATACCAATATCTTATCACAAGTTCTAGGGTTTTAACCCTTATTGGAACATGAAGAGGATTTCACCTCAACCATGGCTTCAAACATGCCCAAAGGTCGTTAAGACCATCACATTATTCATAGTAAGGTTATCATCATCATTCCATGCCTTAAACAAGGCTCAAAAGATCATTAGCACATATATGTCCATAGATATTAACATGGCAAGGCACTATGATATTCAAATAGTACTACATTGTGGTTTCAACACCAGAAGAGTGTAATTCATTATCACATTAATCATTCAAGAGGTCTGATTATAACCAATCAACATCATATAATTACATTAAGATTAGGTATAATAAGCTAGATCATATGGGAGTTACACATCCATACATTATAGTGATTTATCAAATATAACTATATAATGGCAAAGGTAAGACTACAAATTAATGGTATTGAACCATCAAATTATCATCACTAGGACCCACATATAATACCATATGATTTATTCTAATCCATTGGATGTTAAAGCATCCAATTTTATTCATTGAATCGTATTCATTGTTCAAGGTTATCAATTGAAGTATAGGTCTAACCATTAGATCAATTGAACCAAAGAACCATTAGTTTAAGGTTTAGTCAAATCTATAATTACATTCTTAACTCATCATATATGATGACCTGATCCACCATTAATTGTGATCATTAGGTCACCATTGGTTGTTAGATCAGTAATACATTCAGTTAACACCATCAAATATTAAGCTAATGTCATCATCGATTGATAACATCATTAGAATACTTAGTAAATGATAATAAACATCTAATTGAGCCAAAACCTGACCTAAGGGGGTGACCATAGGTTGTCACCATAAATTTGACACCCTTGATCACGAACATCAGTTGCCAAGATAGCAACACCATTGGTTATTGATTGGTATGACCATCAGTTGTGTGATAGGGAAGGAAATAGCTTGAAAACCCTAATTTGAACCATCAATTATTTTGTGCTTTGCACCATAGGTTGATGCTATCAACCTGTCCCAGATCATGTTACACCTTAGAAAGGTCGTACACATGTTTACAAGTTCATATAGAACTGGAACAAAACAGGGAACACCATAAAAATTTGTAATTCTAAACAAGCATGGTTTCTCTATGCTTTGTTCATCACATTAAAGCATAAACATGAACTAACAAGTTTCTAACAAGCAATATAAGTGAAGAATGTTATATAACTCGCCTCTATAGAGTAGGTCAGATCCCAAACAGCAAGAATCTCGAGCAAATAGGGCAAGAAAACCTTGGATTCAGATCTGAACTTGGCCAAATAGGTACTTCTCTCCACAAAGAAGCAAAATCCTAGAATTAGAAACAAGAAGGATAGATTTTTGAGTTCTAGAGCCACTTTCACCATGGAACAACAAGGTTCCGACCTAGAGGAAGGTCTAAAGAAAGAGAAGAGCAAGAGAAACGGAGAAGGAAGGAAGAAAATAACTTGCCTTAGTCAAAATCCCTAGAAGATGACCTTGGAAACCCTAGGTAGGGCTAGATGGAGCTCTAGGAGACCTTCTTCTCTAAAAAGAGGTTGTCTTCTACCTTAGAGCACTTGGTTCCGCAGCAAAACATAGTGGAGTCGTTGCTCCAGGTTAGAGGAAAGATAAAGCAAGTATAGTTTCGTACTTGGGCAAGGAAGAGGTAAATATAGCCCATGGATAAGGATGGAAGCAAGCATGAGGTGTAAAAGTAGCTTCCCCATGTGTCTATGGCCTTAAACTATTAAGAATATACAAGCACACACACAAGCAACTCCCCCACCATCCTTATAGACCTGCTTAGCTTTCCTTTGTCGAATTTCCCAGCCAATCACATAATTCATTAGTTGATAGCTACTAAAGGTAGCTCATCCGTGAAGGGGTAAACCCTAAAATACCCTTAGAGAAAACACCTTCAAACCATGGCTCAACTAGGATCCCCATGACTCAAAATACTCAAGAATGATAATATAACATATAAGGAACATAATGTATGTGACATTGCAAATAAAACCCCTCAATTGGGTAAATTACAGAAAAGTCCAAAATGTACAAAAAATTGCATAACTTGCTCAAACAGTGTCCAAATTGGACCAAATTTGAAACTTGAGCTTGTATTATGATTTCAAAGCATATCACAAGGTTAGATTAGGGTTCTAAGCATTCAATTATGGTAATTAAGCTCATTCAACTCATTAAGCAAGTTCAGGGGCCTTACATAAACCTCCTCATGCAAATCTCCATACAGAAATGCATTTTTGACATCTAGTTGAAATAAAGGCTAATCAGAATTTACAGCCACAAAGATAAGGATACGAATTGAATCCAGTCGAGCCACATGAGAGAAAGTCTCGAAGTAGTCAACTCCATGTCTGAGTGTAGCCCTTGGCTACCAGGCGAGCTTTGAGTCATTCAATGGTACAATCTGGTTGATATTTGACTATGAAAATCCACATGCAACCAACTAGTGAACAACTAGGTGGTGCATCAACCAAATCTTAAGTACGTCTATCAGTGAGGGCTTGCATTTCAGTTTCCATGGCTTGATGCCATGCTGGGTGTTGGAGAGCCTGAGCAACGTTCTTAGGAATAGTAACAACCAATGTTCAAAGTTTCGACGAAATGGTCAAAATTTCGACCTAAATTTCTGTTTCCATGGCAATCGGACATCGAAATTGACTGACGAAACTCTTGAAACAGGCAAATCATTGATTTTTTTCCTACTTTTTCATATACTATGTACTACCTAGTGCTTTTTTTTTGCACAGTTTTGTGTCTTTAAGTCTATATCTTGTGCTTGCAAACTATAATGACTTAATTCATTGATTTCACCATTAAAATTTGACATCATAAATCCCCATCGAAACAATTTAGGTTCATTCACTCAAAAATGACGAGACCCCACCCCCCACATATCCAATATGAAATATTATTATATATTTGAGTAGATCTACACTAGTAGATCATTCTGGTAAAATTTCATAAATTAATTCGTTTATTTTGCCGTCGAAACGCCAAGAACACATTTATCGAAAATTTTGTCGAAATTTGTCGAAATTTCTGTCGAAATTTGTCGAAATTTCTGTCGAAATTTGTCGAAATTTCTGTTTCTGTAGCCACCGAAACGACATCGAAATTGGACATTTTCTTCCTTGGTAACAACACAAAGCTGAAGTAAAATTTGCAAAAGTATTTCCCAGATTAGCACTAGTGCAGAAATTCCCAATAGATGTTGCGTGGCAAGAACGAGTGCCTTTGCGTAAACTGATAGGAATGTCTAGGCCAGAAAATACCTGAGATGTTGGCTGATCTGCTGACGAGGTTGGAAGATTTGGTTGGGCCATAGAGGGATTTGGTGCCTTTGGTCTTCTCTGGTAGACTTTTAAAGGAGGAGCTGGTGCAACGATGCTATCTAACAGGGCATTATCAACAGGCAGAGGTAATACTGTTTCTGTCAGTAAGTTGAACGTCAGGGCAGATCCAACATAGGAGTAGAACGACATGTGTTCAAAAAAACAACATCAGCTGACACCATCTATTTCTTAGTAACTGGGTCAAAGCAACGATACCCTTTGTGTCCGAGAGTACCCCAGGAAAATACACTTGGTAGGACGAAGGTTTAGTTTAGTAAGTTCGGGACGCAAATTTTTCACAAAACATGTACTCCTGAAAATACGAGGAGGTACGGTGAACAAAGGAGCATCTGAGTATAAAATATGAAAAGGCACTTGATTGCCAAGAACAGAGGATGGCATGCGGTTAATAAGATAACAAGCAGTTCAAACAACTTCTGGCCAGAAAACATGAGGAACATGATAGTGAAAGAGAAGTGTACACACAACCTCAAGAAGGTGTCGATTGTTGCGTTCATCAATGCCATTCTGTTGGGGTGTATAAGCACAAGAGGTTTGGTGAATAGTACCCATTTTGTTGCAAAACAGATTTACTGACCTCTGCATAAATTTAGGGGCTTTATCAGTGCGAAGATTTTTAATGGTTTACCAAACTGGGTACGTATCTCAACAAAGAAAGTTGTAATAGTGTCAAGAATATGAGATCTGTCTTTTAACAAAAACAACCAGGTGGTTCTAGAAAAGTCGTCAAAAACTCATAAAGTATCGAAATCCAGAAATACTAGCTACAGAGCATGGTCCCCAAATATCATCATGCACAATATCAAATGATGCTTTTGAGCTAATACAGTTTCTTAGTAAAAGTAGACCGAGTTTGTTTCTTTAACTGACATGTTTCACAATGAAAAACTGACTCAGAAATGTCTGGTAATAAATGCTTCAATTTTGCAGGTGAAGGGTGCCCCAAGCGGTAGTGCCATTTAATGCCGATCACAGATGTAGTCAGGTAAGCCTTCGTCTTCGGTGCATCCAAATAGTAGAGCCCATCTGGTCCCTCATGGCCCGGACCAATCTTCATCCTCGTGCGCAGATCTTGAAAAATAACACCATCTTGGTCAAAGGTAATTGAGCTGTAGGCTCTTGACTATTCTACTTACATATAACAAGTTGATAGGGAATTTAGGAACAAAAAGTGCTGAGTTCAAAATAAAACGACCAGCAGTATAGATATTCCCTATTCCGGAAACAGATGTTTGAGAACCATCAACTAAGGTGATAGGTGGAATGACAGTAGTTGTATGCAAGGTAGAAAATAAAATTCTATTGCCAGTAATATGAGAGGTGGCACCTGAGTCAATAACCCATTTATGTTTACTAGACTGTGCTAGAGGAGAAGATTGTGTCAGAAGAGCAGAACCGCAGTAGTGGAGGTCTCAGCAGAAGAGGTCAGGCGAGCTTGGAGTAATTTCTCAACTTCATATCTGATCCAATCAACAGATGGCGGGGCAGACGTAGAGGCAGAGGTGCCAGGCTGGTCTGAAGAAACCTGATTTGCCCAAGTAGGTTTGCCGTATTTGATACAACAACAGTCTTTAGTATGATTGTTGCACTTGCAAAAATTGCAGAAACGTGGTTCAGTAGAGGAATCAATGCCCGAGGAGTACGAACCACGACCAACACCTGGAGCAGAGCGACCTCGACTACGACTGCGGCCACGTCCACAGAAAGAATCTCCAGATCGAACAACTAGAGCAGCATTGTCAGAAAGTTCAGGAGTCGCCTGAGATACAAAAGGCAAATGCTGCACACGTTTCAAAACATCACGTAAGGTGGGCAACAGATCACTGGAGAGAATATGATCTACTACACCTACAAAGGAGGATGGTAGGCCAGTAAGGAATTAAACGAGTTGTAGTTCATTCTGTTGTCTTTGTGCTTCCTTAATATCTGAGGATAGTGGATGATGCACCTCAAACTCATCCCAAAGGGCACAACATTGCTTGTAGTAATCTTTAATAGCATCTGAGGTAGAATACTCCTTCTTGGCCAGGTGTTTGAAAATATCAAACACCTTCTTGGGATTCTGTTGATGAGAATAGACGCGGGAGAGTTGATCCCACATATCCTTAGCCGTGCGCATGCGCAGAAGGGATTGCTGATTTTGGGTTCAACACTGTTGACCATCCAGGTCAACCCCAGAGTCGTCCTTGGGTCACAGGTCATACGCCTGTTTGGTTTTGTCATCAACATTACCAGTCAGTTCCGCCGGCCCTGTAGTAGACAGATGGGAATAGCGTCCCTGAGCTTTGACATACAATTCAAAGGAGGCTACCCATGTGTGATAGTTGGAGCCGTCCAACTTGGTAGTCGTCACATAGAGATTGCGAAGCGGATCAGAGGACGCCATGGGAGATCACAGAATGCAGGATGACACAACAAATAGTAGTAGTAGGTCGGAACAAGAATCACGTAGCAGTCAGCAGACAGAGCAGCAGACATGTAGCAGTAGTAGGCACATAGCAGACGAAAGCAGTAGAAACCCAACACAGGGGCATACCTAAAAATACCAGTATACAGGCAGAAGATAGCAGAAGATCTGATGCATTAGATCTTAGAAACCCGCGTCGGGGCGGCAGTAGATATAGAAAACCTACGTAAACATGGAGGAAAACTTTATTTCATCATGAGGCGTAGGCAGAGAAAGAGCAAGATCCAGTTACGCCTTCAACATGCTATGACTGGAAAGTTACTGGAGACGTCCAGAGATGAGCGGGAAAGGAAAGAGTGGTGATGGTGGCTAGCCGGAGGGAGAGATGGTGGGGAAAGGATCGAAGGAAGAAGAGGAGGTGGAAGAGGGCTGGGTGGAGAAGGTGGTGGCTAGCCGGAGGAATGGGACAACAACAGGGGCTGGTGGATGGAGGTTGGGGGGGGCGGCGGCTAGGAGGTGGAAGAGGGCTGATGGTGGTGGGTGGCGGTGGGTGTGTGGGTGGAGGAAGAAGGGGCGGCGGGTGGTGGAGAGGCGGCAGAAAAGGTGGAGGGCAGGGGCTGGCTGGGCGGCGGCGGATGATGAGGGGCGGTGGGTGAGGGGCTGGAAGAAAAGAAGAGAGAGGGAGAAGAGGGGTGGCGGCTAGGGTTTATGTGGGCATAGGTTAGGGTTGGAGTTTAAGGAGGATCAGCCCGCTCTAATACCATCTAAAATACAAAAGATGGTTTGCATTAGATGGGTGAAACAAGTACAAGAGACTCTTATATAGGAGAGAGTAAGAATAATCTAGAAACAGGAATATTCTAGAATAAGGAAAAGGACTAATGGGCTAATAAACAAAGGCTATGAAGCATCAACTAATTGCTTAATAGAGGCATAACAGAGTCGTTGGATCTCATTTAGAGTTCCTACCTAATTTTCCACATCATGGGAGGAAGGAAAACAAGGGCATAACTCGAAAAGTGTCCAATATGTAAGCCACATCCAAAAAAGAGAAAAAGATGGTAGTCACATTTAGGAAGTATCCAACACGTATCTAGGAATGTCCAAGAAGTGCTGGTGTCAAATACATGTCTAGTATGAGTACAGGGACTGATATCAAGTATCTATGCTTCATAGTTTGAGGAAGCCTTCACTCAAAATACTATAGGAGACATGCTACTAGATATAAGCAGAGCATGCGAAGCATTGGAAATCTTATGGATTTATCACTGCACTATTTTTTTAAACTCCTGGGTGGTATTTCTTCTTACATGCAAATGATACCATTGTAGATGGACAGACAAGGGATCTGCTATTCGATTGGTTGCGGAGGAGAAATGGTATTTGTTATCGTTGGCAGTGTAACACACTTTGTCTTGGTAGGGAAGAAATTGATGGAGAAGCAAAAATTGTTCTAGACTTGTGTTACATACTGTCACGATCTTATGCTGGACGAACTCTCCAAAATGCATATTTTTGCGGGGGCTATCAAAAAGGCTTAAAATCAACTACTTTTATTTACTGACATGTTCTAGTGCAGATGATTGTAAAAGGCATGAAAGTTACCAGGATCATGTAGAACTTGGGTGACTACTTTGCTTGCCTGTTATTTGGTTTTTCATGGTTGATTGAAGCCACATGCCTCATTGAATTATCTCTTTGTTTCCAAAAATTTGGACCAATAGTTGTTGGGATAAGGCTATAGAAAGAGACTTTATTTCTACACTATTATGGCAAATCTCTTTGCAAAATGGAGAATTGTCTAATGGTGACCCGACCCCTTGCAATGTGTTGAGATTGGTTGATAAAAATGAGGAGCTACCCATTGGGTAGATTGCTTGTTCTTTTGATATGTCCAAACTCCAAAGATAAGATTGTGAAAATTTGGTGAGAGGGAAAAAATACAGGCCTATGTGGATATTGTTGAAAACTGTTCGGGACAGTCACACGATTTGTCCGTTGTATGGTATATTTTTCTCTTAAATCTTGTTTAGTTCTATGAGCTAGAGGAAGAAGAATAGGAAGGCGGTCTATAATTATGAAAGATACTTGATTGAATGCGCTGAGCAGATGAGTGATGACCATGAGGAATAATACGGAATCTGTTAAGAGTTAAATAATGCAAGAGCACCCATCGTTTGTTTGGGAATGGTATGGCCAACAGGTAGTGAGATAAATGAGCACTCAATAAGGTCATATTTACTCCATAAAGAACACAAATTTTGCAAGTTTTTGTAAATGATTCACTTTTTATTGATGTCAGCGAAGTGATGAGTAGCTAAAAAAGCACCACTTGTTTTCAAAAGATGGTAGCAAGACATCTTAGATGTGCTTTGAGTTTATAAGTACATGGTTATTGTAAGCGGGAGAAGACACGACCTAGTCTCCGGTCTGTCTCATGTTTACTATATATAGGAAGAATACACCATACATTTACAGGAAAGTCCATGACCTTTACAAATAAGGCTTTCATATTAAGTTATTAACACTCCCCTCAAGCTGCAACATACATATCATATGTGCCCACCTTTTACATACACTCGACAACTAATGACTAACTTTGAAACATATCTTAGATTTCATTGGTGAGAGGTGGACCAACCCATCTATCTTCTTTTGAGAACATGATAATATACTTTGCTATGATCTGTCCTCTCATGGAAGACAAGATGCTGAGCATTGTGAACTGCAATCAGATTATCACACTTTAGATCTATGTGGTTACTATGAGCAAGCCCCAACTCTTCTAATAGGTGTTGCAAATATAGTACTAAACATCCTGGAGATCTGGCGATATATCCTCGATGTTACATATGTCTACGCCTGTTGATGTTGAAACCTAGAAAACTTCCATGCCCCATTGGTTGCCTACTTGTTGACACGTGTCAATAACTTCAGCCTAGTTGGTGATGAAATTGACTCAGCTAGCTCAAACCTTCCATCTTCTTGATGATCTTTGTAGTTATGATTGTTGCACACATAGTGAATGCATAAAAAACTTGCAGGAAACTGTTTTTGACATTGAGATGACCATTTCCTTGGTTTCTAAGAAGAGAGTGATGATAAGTTTATTCCTCTACTAGATTGCCACAAGTTTGCAAAATTTGGTGTAGACCTAATACCATTTCACCTCTCTTACTTTTCCCCCTTTACAAATTGAAGTATTTGGATATAACCTCATGTTTTTTAATTCTAGAATGTGATCCAATTGGGATTTCTGTAGATACAGAACACCAACATATATAAACATATTTAAGTTCTAACCATTTCATATAGAAGATTATAGATAATGTGTTTACCAAACATACGATGTTTTATGCCAAATCCTTCACAATCTCGCTATCTTTTAGCTTATTTTGCGTCGAAGTATTAGTCCAAAAACTACCTCAAAGTTTCCCTACATTTTCCACAAACTTCCACTTCCATGCCTTTCGAAGTTGACACTAAGAAGACGTCTTGTACATTTGTGTGTGACTATGTTCTTCTACACATGTAAACATGCATTGATGGCTATATATAAACATATATTTAGTTTTTAAGATAGATTTGATGAAATTTATCAATTTTCATCATGGAATCACTATTTTGAGCTTAATTTTTGTCAAAGATGCGTCGAAGTTTGGTTGTAAAAATCATTGAAGTTTCCTCAGTGTTTCCACAAACTTTCACTTCCACACCCGTCGAAGTTGACTCAAAGTCGAAGTCCTGTTCCGTGGTTTCTACCACAATAATTCACATGTCGCTAAAGCCATACCTCGATAAAGATCCACTACTAGATTGAGAAACGACAATCCACTTTTTTACAGTTTCAAGACACCATATTACCTTAAACACACAATAACCAAAAACGACTTGTCTGTCAAGTGTCAACACTAGATCCTAGTCATCCTACCCACTCTGCACCAGAGAAACCCTGAACTCTTTGGTGGCCATGATTCTAACATAGAAGTCCTAGGAGACTTGCTATAAATATTACAGAAATATACATAAAACTTCCAAGTGACCTATGCAAGGTTTTTTCCTAGTTTGGCTCACACTGGTAGCAAAAGCAACATCAGGTCTGGTGACATTAAGATAATTTAGCTTCCCAACAAGCCTTCTGTGACGCCAATGATCATCTAAAAGCTACTCCCCTACCGTTGAACATCGGACCTTGGGGTCCATGGGAGTATCAAAAGGCATGGATCCCAATATGCTCGTCTTAGTAAGAAGATCCAAAGAATTTAGCAGTTTTAGGTTTAGACTTGACAACTTCAATACCGAGGAAATTTTTGAGATTGCCCAAAATCTTCGGTTTGGAACTGTCGTTGGAGAAAGGATTTAAGCTGCTCAATTTCCTGTGATTGTCACCAATGATCACAATATCATCAATGTAGACTATTAGAAAATATACCTAGAATCACATCCCATGGAAAAAAAGTGGTCCACAGTGCACTTGTGAGGACCTAACTCACAAAGAGTAGAATTGAACTTGCCAAACCAAGTACAATGAATCTTCTTTAGGCCATAAAGGGATTTATGAAATCGACAAACTAGCTTAGACTCCCCTTTTGAGCAACTAACCTACGGGGTTTCTCCATAGAAATCTCCTCATTCAGATCACTTTGCTAAAAAGCATTCTTGATTACAAGCTTGAGGGAGATGCCAAATATATGTAGTTGCAAGGGACAAGTACAATCGAATAAATGTGGTTGCTTGAAGGAGAGGAGAACCACTCGTTCTATCCTGTAAAGAGGAGGAACAACTCCCTTCTCTTGCTTCTTTCCTCTCCACATAGTCCCCGTACGTGGATGGGTGTCTAAGTTCTTTAGGGGTTGTTGATGCGCCAGTTTCACATCGTCTATTGACAATAGGCGACAATGCTAATTTCCATCATTCCACCGACGCGTCTTTCCGGGTCTTCTACCTCTTCGAAGGAGCTAATTCTTGTCACCCCCACGCGTCTTACCGACATCTTCTACCTCTTTGACGAAGCTAATTCTCATCCCGATCGTGCATCTGCCACCATCAAAACGACATGTTGTCCAATAAACACGGTGTGGCGCAGTTTAGAGATCGTCCTGACGACGCAGGGTTTCACTCAGATTGCAAGTTACACGACGTGTTCCCCAGTGACACAGTGTGTTGATGGCGGCTGGAGTTTACACCTCTGACAGACACACGACGTGCCCCCTAACTGGCAGTAAGTGTTGACAGATACTGAAGTTTACGCCTTTGACAAATACATGGCGTATGACCTGCTTACACGGCGTGTGAAAGAGGCTTTGAAAGTCTGCTTTCTTCTTCAGCAATTGACACGGCGTGTCGACAAAAGTCTATTTCTCACCTGCTACATCTTACACAACGTGTTGATTTTTCGACACGACGTGTCGATGTGAGGCTGTTTCACACCTGTGACATCTTACACGACGTGTCAGACCTCCACATGGCGTGTCAACGACTCACAGCGTGTCTGAATTTCTACACGGCGTGTTGCCGACAGTCTGTCTCAACTTCTACTACTACAGTTATTCTGATTCGATCTCAATATAGGAGACAAAAACCAATGACTCCTGCTACAATAGTCTGCAATAGCTCACCTCACAAAATTATTCTTTCTGAGTGAATGCCATCTATACCATTTTTGAATCTGACAGGAGCATGGATATTACTATCTTTGAGGAGTATGACCGTATTCTTCAGTCCACTCAACGACTTCCTCTTGGTTCCTCCACCAATCTTGTTTCAGATGCAGGTAACCAAGGGACATGACTTATTGCTTCCCACCTATCTTCTACATGTGTGGTGAATTCAAGGGCCTCCCAGCATATGATTGGTATACAATCCACACTTCTTTCCTCATAATTTATATATCCCATATTCTTTTGTGACTCTAGCTGATTGATTGGTCAGACGAGTACAAGCATGTGGATCTGTCCACGCATAATCTTCTTTGACTCTACAGTTTGTATATATTCTGAACTTTCCTTTAAATCTAATGTTCGTAGCTAAGTTGGTTGATTCCTTAATCTACTTGGTGATATTTGGGTCTTCCTTCTTTGTGTTACAAGATCCCAGGAGCTGGAAAATGATTTGTGGGGGATCTAGGAAAGGTGATCTCTACTTCTTTGAAGGTAATTGCTCAACTCGTCGGATCTCTTCCACCACATCTACCGTCCTCAGTTGCTCTCCTTTATAATGGCATTGTCTCTATGGCCATCCCTCCTTGCAGAGTCTTCAGAAGCTTGTTCCAGACTTGTCTTCAAATATTAGTCTTGTTAGTTGGGCAAGCATCATCGGGTTTCTTTCTGTCGTCGGACTACATAACACTCTAAGCGTCCTTTTGATCTTATTCATAGTGCCTGTTAAAGAATCAAGTTACAATGGCTTTCCTTACTTTCTTTCTTTCATTGATAATTTTCCCAAATGACTTGGGTATACTTGCTTAAGTCTCAAAATGAAGTTTTGTCAGTCATCTAAATGTTTCATCATTTAATAAAAGTTCGATTTGATACTCATAAAAATTCTTCGTACTGATAATGCCTTAAAGTATGTTCAAAAGACTGCCTCTAGTTTTTGTGATTCCGTTGGCATAATTCACCAAATGACATGTCCTCATACACCTCAACAAAATGGGGTTGCTCAGCGCAAAAACCGTCATTTACTTGATGTAACCCGTACGCTACTTTTTCAGATGTCTATGCCAAAGAGATTCTAGTCTAATGCTCTTCTCACTTCTTGTTTCTTGATTATCATTAGCCATCTTCTATCTTGCATGGGGCCACTCCCTATCTGTTTTACGACCAGACGAGCAAGCTTTTCCTGTACCCCTCTGTTGAGTGTTTGTTTGGTTGCGTTGTGTTTGTTCATGTGTTTGATCCACATGCATATAAGTTGTCTCCTCGCGCAGTCCTCACTATCTTTTTTGGGATATTCTCCCACACAAAAGGGTTATAAAAGCTATTATCCTCGTCTTTATCATATGTTTGTGTGGGCTGACGTTACTTTTCATGAGTCCATTCTGTTCTTTAGTGACTTTGTCCAGTGTGAGGGGGAGCACAACCATGAGAGTGAACTTACCTTTGAGAATGATAGTGAAAGGCACCACTCCCTATGTTGAGTGATGAGAGTGTGATAGATACTACTATTATATCACCACCGCCACCACATACAGCTCCACCTATTCCACCTTTTCCAATATTTTACACTAGGCGACCAGGGCATCACCCAAAAGATGTAGCGACATCAGTCCATCAGATTGACTCATCATCGTCAGACACTCCTGAGGTGCCTGTTCATGTTCAGAGTTATCTTGATACTCATGTTTCAGACTTACACCTTCTAGCTGCAGCTCATAAAGGTGTTTGATCTTACACAATATGACATCCTATCTCTAGTGTCTGTTGCTTATCCCATCTGTATTAACAACATGCACGCTTGCTCTTCAACTAGATTCTACAGATGTTCCTTGCTCATATGCAGAAACAACTCAACATGATGGAGGGGTCCAAGCCATGAAAAGTGAGCTGGAAGCTTTTTACAAGAACTCCACCTAGGACTTGGTGGATCTTCCTCCTGGGAAGCCTGTTGGAGGCTGTCGTTGGGTGTATACTGTTAAAAAAAATTGGATGGATTTGTTGACCGTTCAAAGGCTCGATTGGTGGCCAAAGGGTACACTCAAACACATGGGGTGGGCTTCTTTGAGACATTTTCTCCTGTTGCCCGACTAAATTCTGTACAGATCCTTATTAATGTTGCTACTCATTATGATTAGCCTCTCCTTCAACTGGATGTCAAAAATGCATTTCTTCATGGTGATCTTCTTGAAGAGGTGTACATGGAGCAACTCCTAGGTATGTTGCTCACAGGGAGTGTCAGAAAGTGTGCAAATTGAAGAAATCCTTGTATGGCCTGAAGCAATCACCATGAGCATGGTTTGATAAGTTTCGTACTGAACTTATACAGTTTCGGTTTAGTCGGTCTTCTACTAATTCTTTTTTTTGTGTGCAAATCCTCTCATGGCACTATTATTCTGGCAGTATATGTGGACAATATTTTCATCACAGATGATAGCCTTACTAGCATTTTGCAACTCAAGTAGTGGCTACAAACTACGCAAATTTAGACGAAAGATTTAGGCAATCTTCGTTATTTTCTTAAAATGTAGGTTCTACGTTCCAAGAAAGGCACAAATCTTTCTCAACAAAAATATGTGCTACCTTCTTGTAGAGACAGGCATGACACATTGCAAACCTGTCTCCACACCTATGGATTATCATACCAAGGCGGTTATTTCTGATGACAATGGTTTTTTGGATCCAACAAAGTACAAACGGATTGTGGGTAAGCTGATATATTTTGTGATTACTCATCCTGATATCTCCTATGAAGTAGTTGTTAGCCAGTTTATGAGTGCACCCAAAATGTTGCATTGGATGGCGGTCACTCGGATCAAATGTTATATCAAAGGGTTGCCAGGGAAAGGTTTCACTTATTTCAAAAGGAAGGATTCCTCCATTTCCTTGAAGCTTACCGGATATACGGATGCTAATTGGGCTGGTGTTGTTAGAGATGGATGATCTACCTCAGAATATCGTGTGTTCCTTGGGTCACATTTAGTGACATGGAGGAGCAAGAAACAAAATGTGGTAGCACGGTCCAGCACAGAGGCTGAATATCAAGCAATGACACATGCTTGTTGTGAACTACAATGGGTTATGTGACTTATATCCATACTTGTCAAGGCGCTCGCCTAGGCGCGCCTAGGCGAGGACGCTTTGTTTATAATGCTACAGTGACCTCGTTTTGTGGGTCTGGTTGTATATTCACTTATTTTAATGTTTGATATGGCTACACCAATGTTCAAAATTAATAGTGTTGCCTATTTTATGTGCCAAATATCACTTTTAATTGGATCTAATACTCTTTTTTGGGTTTGACTGGATCTAATATTCTTTTTTTGTTTGACTGGATCTAATACTCTTAGTACACATTTGATTTTTCTTTGGTTGCACCTTCAATTCAGATTGTACTAAGTAGCTATGCTATGAAGGATAGTGATTACATTGCTTAATACTTGTAGCTATGCATGACAATAAATATATATTTATTTGTTGATCACTCTCTTACATTCTTTACAATAATTCTTTTCGTGTTCTTGACATTATTGTCAATGATAATTTATTAGAAATGTAATTGGTTATTTTTTCATACAATAAAATATATATATGGGGAGATCGACTATAAATATGTAGATAACTACGTATATAACTATACAATGTGTGCATATGAGTGGGGAAAAACCATGACACATGTATATATACATAAAATATATACATAATTTTTTTTTTCAAGGTCGCCTAGGCGCGCCTAGTCGCGCCTTGGCGCAAGGCGTCCAGCCCCAACGCCGTGTCGCCTTAACAAGTATGTTATTGTCTGAAATTGGAGTGTCTGTTGAAACTCCATTCTTTCTCATGTGTGATAATCAGACATCCATCCACATTGCTAGCAATCCAATGTTCCATGAGTGGACCAAGCACATCGAGGTGGACTGCCACTTTGTTTGTGATCCAGTGCTCTCCAAGAAGATTCATACTCCTCATGTTCGCACTGGACAATAAGTTGGAGATATCTTCACCAAGCCCCTTATACCTTCAGCTTTTAGCCATATGAGTTCCAAGCTGGGCATGCACAATGTGTACGCTCCAACTTGAGGGGGAGTGTTAGAGAATAGAAGCTTTTCGTGTAGTCCTTTTGTTATTTGCTTTCTTTATTGGGTCTATTATGTAAATGTTCTCTTCCTTTTTAATAAAGACTAGCCCCCTACAGCAGGACACCGCTTTGGCCCAACACTTTCACACTGAGATTCATCAGGGCAGTTTTTTCATTTTGTTACCATAAATGTTTTGACTGTCCTTTATCTGGTGCCAGGGTTCCAAAACAAAGGATAAGTCATGATCAGGACCACTGATTTACATAAGTTTGTCTTATATCAACAGCTGGAATTTTACAGGATAAATCAAATGTAAGTCTCTTGCATTTTTTGTTTGTTAAATTGTTATACTAATGTTTAATTTAAAATGGAGTTAGTCTGATTTCAGTCAAACATGAGTTCCCGTCATATGCCATTTGTTAGATTTTGATTAACTTGAATGGTTTGTCAAAAAGCATTCTATAACTCCCCGATTTTACTGTTGCCTTTTGCTGTTTGCAGTCTCAAGAGCATTTCCTCCTTTGGTCTAGTAGCATTGAGAGACGAACGCCGGTTGCCAATCACTGGAGTGGAATAGACATGAGTCTCAAGTATTATGGTTTATGCATACAAAACTAGAAGGCATGTTTCATTTGCGCACTTAACTATAACATAGGAAATGGGTTTTATTTTTCAAACTTAATATGGCTTTTGAGTTATCATCCAAGAAGAGTACCATGCCCACGATCGCTCTGATATTCTTCATATAGAGTTTGTAATTACCTTCACTGTTTTCTGGTGAAAACAAACCGTTTTGCAGTTGAAGACGCCAATGGCAATATTTTGTGCTCATGCCAAGAGTATCTCAATCTAGAGTATCAGGATATTTGCTTGTTCATGTTTGTAATCTATGTCAGCTAACTTGACCTGATTTTGCATGGTCATAATTATATTTCCTATCAGCTAATTTTACTTGAACGATTTTTGGTTCAGTAATGTTAGATTAGAGTTGTAAACTCCATTAACAGTTGTTTCATAATAATTTATCTTTCTTTTTAATAAAGTGATCAGCTAGACACTTGCTCGTCTTAGATATCTATATCACATTCTTTGTGCATTTTGCAGCTAACCATTCTTGTTGTTGGGGCTCTTGGAGGAAGGTCTGATCATGAGGCTGGTAAATGGTAATGCTAATGTTCTGTATAAATTTATGGAAAACAAAATTTTCTTCTATCAGATGACTGTTTGATATTCCTCCTCTCAAGAAATCCTTATCATGAAATTTATATGCAGTCAACTGTTGAAGTTCCATGCTGCGGGTTGATCCCAGTTGGAGCTCTGTCCACAAGTTGCAGGACCTCAGGCCTGCAGTGGAATCTCAGTAAGTGCTTTGAACATCTATACACAAAAAATGAATTATTTCTGATCTATACAGCTGGATTGATATTTAAAGTAAACTGATGGTAATGTAATTTACTTATTTTACTATGCTAGATAGAAGACCATAATAGCTTGAATTATAGGCAAACCAGAGTGGAAATAGAAAGGAATGCTTTTTTGATATGATCTCTTAAGAAATTTTGGTTGGGACAATTGGTTACCTCGGTGGCAGACTCTTTTTCTTTTTCTTTTTCGGTGGCAGAGGCTCTAAAGATCTTGGTTTTTGAATTGTCTGAATTAAATATTTTGGAAATCAGCATCCACACCATATAAAATGTGGTACATCATTCATGTGCCCATTTAGGGCTTTAGTCTATATTCACATTGTTATTTTCCACAAATTTCTCTCTGATGGAAAAATCTAATAACTCAATCCAAATGTTTTGAGCTATTCCACATCTGTACCAATCTTTTTGAAAATCATACAGCAATCATCAACAAGTCTGTCATAAATTGTATCTAGTATCTTAATAGGGTTCAAATGTTATGCTAAGTTCCTGCCTCCACAACTGAAAAGAATCGTAAATAAGAGTGTTGCTCTTGTTTAACAAAAACGTTCTACTTTTTTTGGGGAGAAGGCTTAACTTACATTGTATTATCCAGTTATTTCAACAGTGTTGTTTTTGTGAGGATGTAAAGAGGAGAGCGAGGGAGAAACAAGGTGTGATATAGGTTCTATAGAGAAACGAAGGCTTGTTTATTGAGTGAGTAAAATAGTGTACAATGCAGTCTCTTATATAACAGAAGGGAATAGAGACTAAAGCAGAGGTGAGCAATATGGGACTAAACTACAGAAGTAAACAGCATAAGTGAGGCACATGCTATGCGCATGACACTCAACAAAACATAACAGAAAACAACATATCTCTATACTCCCCCTCAAGCTGGAGCGTAGATGTCGATCATGCCAAACTTGTCAACCAGAGTTAGAAAGCGAGCTTTGGGAAGTATCTTTGTGAAGATATCTGCAACTTGCTTGTCGGTACTGAGATATGGCGTGCAAATTCTGCCAATGAGAACTGCTTCTCGAATAAAGTGACAGTCGACCTCGATATGTTTCGTCCTCTCGTGAAATGTGGGGTTGCTCACAATAAAAATGGAGGCCTTATTGTCACAAAACATAGGAATAGGGCTAGAATAAGATATGTCAAACTCCTGAAGGAGACTCTGAACCCATAACAGTTCACAAGCAGTATGAGTCATTGCTCGGTATTCCGCCTCTGCACTGGATCTGGCGATAACAATCTGCTTTTTGCTTCGCCAGGTGACAAGTTTTCCACCCATAAAAGCACAATAGCCTGAAGTTGACTTCCGATCAGAACGACTTCCTGCATAGTCTGAATCCGAGAACCTGGATAGGTTGTAGTGGCCATGCTTTTTATACATCAAGCTTTTTCCTGGAGGGCTTTTAAGATATCTCAGAATATGGCATACAACATCCCAATGACATTGCCGGGGTTTGTCAAGATACCGACTGATGAATCCGACAACAACAGTAAGATCAGCTCGTGTGACAGTCAAATAAATAAGCTTGCCTACCAGCCTCCTGAACTGGTGATGATCAGCATAAGGAGGAGACTCAGAGAGTTTGCATCATCCCAGTCCATGTCTGGATCAAGTGGAGTGTTAGCCGGTTTGCAACCAAGCATGCCGGTTTCCTGCAACAGATCAAGTACATATTTCCTCTGAGAAAGAGACAGTCCTGCAGATGATCTGGAGACTTCAATGCCTAGGAAGTATCGAAGTTTTCCCAGATCTTTAGTGACAAAATGCTTCTCGAAGTAAGTTTTAGTTTCCCGTATGCCCACTGTCACTGCTAGATAATATAATATCATCCACATAAACAATCAGAATCACAAGTCCGACTGCTGTCTTGCGAATAAAGACTGAATGGTCAGAATGAGAACGACGAAAGCCAAAGGTGACTAAAATTTGACTGAGCTTGTCAAACCAGGCTCGTGGACTTTGCTTGAGACCATGGATAGCCTTGTTTAGCTTACATACTTTGGAGGCAGACTCCCCCTGAGCAACAAACCCAGGTGGTTTCTCCATGTAGACTTCTTCCTGTAAATCTCCGTAAAGGAATGCATTTTTCACATCAAGCTGAAAGAGAGACCAGTCTTTATTCACAGCAACAGAAATCAGAATGCGAACAAAGTTTAACCGTGCAACAGGAGAGAAAGTCTCAAAATAATCAACACCGTATGTCTGTGTGTAGCCCTTTGCAACAAGACGGGCTTTGAGACGTTCAATAGTGCCATCCGACTGATATTTAATAGTAAAGATCCAACGACAATCCACTGTAGGGCGATCCACAAGCTCCCATGTCTTGCGATCACATAGTGCCTGCATTTCCTAGTCCATTGCCTTCTTCCATGCTGGAATAGCAAGAGCCTCTGTAGCATTTTTCGGAATACTGACAACCGATAGTGCAGAAGTAAAGCATGCAAAGTTGTTATGCAGATTATCAGAAGTGCACAAACGACTGATAGGATGCTTAGTATAGGAACGTACACCTTTCCTTAAGCTGATAGGAAGATGCAGATCAGAGGTTACCTTAGTATTAATTTGATCATCCGCGGACGCATGAATTGGTTGAGGAGGGGCCATGGAAGGAGTACTTGTCTTCGGTCGGCGTTTGTACACTTGCAGTGGACGTTTTTCAGGCTGGTCAGATACAGACATATTTTCATATGTCCGGTAGAGGTGTGTGCCAACACATCAGGACTTATGCTTGCTCCATCCTCAAAAAAGAAGGGCATATGCTCAAAGAAGACAACATCCGCACTGACAAACTACTGTCTGAGTATCAGATCAAAACAACGATAGCCTTTTTGAGTTCGTGAATAACCCCAAAAAATGCACTTAGTAGACCGAGGGTCAAGTTTCGACATTCCTGGGCGCAATTTTTTAACAAAATAGGTACACCAAAAAATGCGAGGTGGTACAGGAAACAGAGGTGCATCAGGAAACAAGATAGAGTATGGGATGCGATTTTGTAAAATAGAAGAGGGCATGCAATTTATAAGAAAACATGCCGTAGTGACTGCCTCAGGCCAGAAACGGTGAGGGACTTTGTAATGGAAGAGTGCAAGCAACTTCTAAGAGGTGGCGATTTTTGCGTTCAGCAACACCGTTTTGCTGAGTATAAGGACAAGTTGTTTGGTGTATGGTGCCATTATTAGAACGAAATGAGGTGACATACTTTTGCATAAACTCTAGGGCATTGTCAGTACGGAGAATTTTGATGTTTTTATTGAATTGGGTTTTTATTTCTGAGAAGAAAATACGGATATTGTCCAAAACAGTACTCCGGTCTTTGAGCAGAAAAAGCCAGGTAGCACGGGAATTATCGTCAATAAATGTCAAAAAATACTTAACACCAGTTTGACTCGGGACACTACATGGACCCCAGATGTCAGAGTGAACAATATCAAACATATCTTTAGACCCAATATCATTCTTTGCAGGAAAAATAGACCTCATTTGTTTACTCAAAACGCAGGTTTCACAAGAGAATTTATTTTCAGCTAAAGCAGGAAATAAAAGCTTCATCTTTGCAGCAGATGGATGACCCATCCGAATGTGCCACTGAAGTCCTGAAACAGAGGTAGATAAGAGAGATGACGCCGCAGGTGGTCCGTCTAAGTAGTAAAGTCCATCTAGTCCTTCATGGCCCAAACCAATCGTCGTCTTCATGTGGAGATCCTTTAAATCACAACCAGAGGGATCAAATTTAATAGAGCACTGAAGTTGTTTGACAGTTTAATGACAGATAGTAAATTAATAGGAAACTGAGGTATATATAAAACAGAGTGAAGATTCATCTTGCGATATAATGGAACGGTGCCAATGCCATGTACAGGTGCTTTCGAGCCATTAGCAACGGTTACCGATGGAATATGTGAAGTTTTAGATAGGACAAAAAATAAGTGGAGGTCGCCTGCCATGTGAACATATGCCCCAGAATCAATACACCACTTTTGGTTACTCTAGAAGTTGGCAACGCGATTGCTTATTATTGGATGATCTAAAAAGAATACAATGGTCTCTCTTTTATAAGACAAGAGAGTGTACAATATTTAGAGACGAGCAATATGGGATAAAGAGAAGAAGAGAATAAAGAGAAATAAGCAAATACACTAAGTAAAGAAAAGCAGTAAAGTGTATATACTAATACTCCCCCTCAAGCTGGAGCGTAGATGTCAATCATGCCCAACTTGGATGCCATAACAGTGAATCTCGTCTTTGGAAGAATTTTGGTGACTTTGCGAACAAAATGACAGTCAACCTCAACATGTTTTGTTCGCTCATGAAAAGTAGGACTACTGGTAATAAAAGTGGCAGCTTTGTTGTTACAGTACATCGAAATAGGAGAAGAGTCAGAAATGCCAAAATCCTTCAGTAGGCTCCGAATCTAGAACAACTCACAAGTAGTATGCGCCATGGCGCGATATTCTGCTTCAACACTTGAGCGAGCAACCACAGTCTGTTTCTTGCTTCGCCAAGTAACAAGATTTTCTCCTACAAAGGTACAATAGCCAGAGGTGGAGCGTCGGTCGATTTTACTCCCGGCATAGTCAGAGTCGGAATATCCAACAAGCTTACAGTGACCATGTTTTTTATATAGCAAACCTTTCCCAGGAGCACTCTTCAGATATTTGAGAATGTGGCAAACGGCATCCTAGTGACATTGACGGGATTTATCCAGATATCTACTAACAAGCCCAACAGCAGAAGTAATATCAGCACGAGTAACAATAAGATAAATGAGTTTGCCAACCATGCGGCGATACTGATGATGATCAGGATAGGCAGGAGAGTTCTCATCGTCCCAGTTAGTATTTGGATCCAGAGGAGTACTAGCAAGTTTAGCACCAAGAAGTCCTGTGTCAGAAAGAAGATCCAGATATATTTACGTTGCCAGAAGCAGATCTAGAGACTTCAATCCCAAGAAAGTAACGCAAAGTCCCAAGGTCTTTGGTGACAAAGTGTTTCTCCAGATAACACTTAGTAGCCTGAATACCGTCAAGATCACTCCCTGAGAGAATAATGTCATCAACATATACAATCAGAATAACAAGGCCAGCAGTAGTGTTTTTAATGAAGAAAGAATGATCGGACTGGGAGCGTCGAAAAAGAAACTTCTGAAGAATGGTACTTAGTTTATCAAACCAAGCACGGGGACTCTGTTTTAAACCATAGATAGCTTTCCGCAACCTGCAGACCTTGGAGGACTCCCCCTGAAGCACAAATCCTGGAGGTTGTTGCATATAGACCTCCTCATGTAAATCCCCATACAGAAACGTATTTTTCACATCCAGCTAGTACAAGGGCCAATCCGAATTAATAGCAACAGATATATGAATGCGTACAGAATTCAACCGAGCCACCGATGAAAAAGTCTCAAAGTAGTCGACCCCATAAGTCTGCGTGTAGTCCTTGGCAACAAGTCTAGCCTTGAGGCGCTCAACCGTGCCATCCGGTTGATATTTAACAGTAAACACCCAACGACAACCAATAGGAGAACAATCAGTAGGAGGATCCACTAACTGCCAAGTATTGCGATCAGTAAGAGCTTGCATTTCTGCTTCCATGGCCTGACGCCAAGCTGGATGTTTAAGAGCCTGAGAAGCATTTTTAGGAACAAAGACATCAGAAAGAGCAGCAGTAAAATTTGCAAAATTAGTTCCCAAATGATCAGAAGTACAGAAATTGCCAATAGGATGTTTAGTACAAGCTCTAGTTCCTTTCCTCAAACTGATAGGAACATCTAAGTCAGAGTATACCTGTGGTGGTGTTTGATCTGGCACAGAGGACAAGGACTCTGGAGGGGCCATAGAGGGAGTTGCTGTCTTCTGTCTTCGTTGATAAACTTTCAGTAGGAGGACTTTCAGTAGGAGGAGCAGTATCATCAGTATCATCAATCATAGGTAGAGGTGTCTCCATTAATAAATCCGATGTAAGGGCAAACCCGACAGAGGAGTAGAAAGGCATGTGCTCAAAGAAAACAACATCAGCAGATACAAACCATTTCTTTGACACGAGATCATAACAGCGGTACCCTTTCTGAGTGCGAGAGTACCCTAAAAAGACACTTTATTGTTCTAGGATCAAGTTTGGTGAGACCAGGACAAAGATTTTTGACAAAACAGGTGCTCCCAAAGATACGAGGAGCAGAAAAGAGGGGCGCATCCGGGTACATGATTTGATAAGGGACTTGATTCCCAAGCACAGAGGATGACATGCGGTTAATAAGGTAACATGGAGTGGAAACAGCTTCAGGCCAAAAATATTGTGGGACATAGTAATGAAATAGTAAAGTGCGAGCAACTTCAAGGAGGTGTCGATTTTTGCATTCGGCGACTCCATTTTGCTGTGGAGTGTAGGCTCAAGAAGTTTGGTGTATGGTACCCTGTTTGCGACAAAAGTTGCTGACTGATGTTTGCACGAATTCAAGGGCATTATCAGTGCGAAATTTTTTGATAGGTTTGGCAAACTGGGTATGGATCTCAGCAAAATAAGCCGTAATGGTATCAAGTATAGTAGATCTGTCCTTGAGCAAGAAAATCCAGGTAGTTCTAGAAAAATCATCAATAAAACTCAAAAAGTAGCGAAATCCAGAAATACTGGACATAGAACAAGGACCCCAAACATCAGCATGAATAATATCAAATGGTTGCTTTGAACTAATACATGATTTCTTAGAAAAAGATGCTCACGTCTGTTTGCCCAATTGGCAAGTCTCACAATGAAAAACATAATCTAAAACATCAGGAAGTAAATGTTTCAATTTCGCTGCAGAAGGATGTCCCAGACGGTAGTGCCACTGGATGCCTGTCACAGAGGATGTCAGATATGCTGCGGTCTTTGGAACGTCCAAGTAATATAGCCCATCTGGTCCCTCATGGCCTGAACCAATCGTCGTCCTCGTGCGCAGATCCTGAAACACAGCACCATCCGGGTCAAAGGTCATAGAGCAACGAAGACTTTTTACAGTTCTATTGACAGATAACAGATTTATAGGAAATTTCGGAACATAAAGAGTAGACCGCAGAGGCAGGCAACCAGGAGTGTAGATATCATCAATGCATGTAACAGGTGTCTTAGACCCATCGGCCAGTGTAACAGGAGGTATAACAGAAGTATTATGTAAGTTAGAAAATAACGTAGGATTTCCAGAGATATGGGATGTCGCACCCGAATCAATCACCCATGAATTTTTATCAGACTGGGTCAGAAGTGCAGTGCTCCCGTCAGTAGAGGCTTCAGCAGAAGAAGCAAGACGAGCCTGAAGAAGTTTCTCGAACTTCGACCGGATCCAATCAGCAGAAGGAGCAGTAGAGGTAGTGGTAGTCTCAGGTTGATCTGTAGTGACTTGGTTTGTCCAGGCTGGCTTGCCATGCTTGATCCAACAACGATCTTCATTGTGATTCGTACGCTTGCAGAAAGTACAGAAGCGTGGTTCAGTAGTCTCAGTACCAGAGCCACGTCCAGGTGCAGAGGAGCGCCCGCGACCACGGCCCCGTCCTCGACCGCGGCCGCGAGAGGAGTCACCTGTGCGAACAGCAAGGGCCGCTCCATCAGAAGTGTCAGGCAAAGACTGAGATACAGAAGGTAGACGTTGAACACGTTTCAGAAGATCTCGCAGTGTAGGCAGAGGATCACTCGAGAGAATCTGATCAACAACTCCGACGAAGGAGGAGGGTAGACCAGTGAGGAACTGGACAAGCTGAAGTTCGTTTCGTTGACGTTGGATTTCAGTGATGTCGGCAGAAAGTGGATGGTACACCTGAAATTCATCCCAGAGAGCACATCAGTTGTTGTAGTAGTCCTCGATAGAATCAATAGTAGAAAACTCTTGCTTGGCCAACTGCTTGAAGATCTCAAACACCTTTGGATTTTGCTGGTGAGAGTATACGTGGGAGAGTTGGTTCCACATATCCTTTGCAGTCTTCAGACGAAGGAGAGACTGGCTGATCTTCGGTTCGACGCTGTTGACCATCCAGGTCATAACACCATAGTCTTCCTTGGACCAGAGATCATAGGCCTGCTTGGTCTTGTCATCAGCATCAGCAGTGGGAGCGTCCGGTCCCTTAGTCGATAGATGAGAATAGCACCCTTGTGCTTTAACATAGAGTTCAAAGGAAGCTGCCCAGAGGTGATAGTTGGAGCCATCCAACTTCACAGTAGTAACACACAGAGTACGCGAAATATCCGGAGTCGCCATCGGAAGGTGCAGTCAGGGGTAGAAGCACAGGCGCAGAGAGCAGTAGTAGTCAGCAGTCAGAGGCAGAAGTCCAACACATGGACTAGTAGTAGAAGGTAGGAGATCCACGCATGGATCTTAGAAAAACCCACGTAGGGGCAGCAAATGAAAAGAAAAACCTACGCCAACATGGAGGATCAGTCACTCCACCATGAGGCGCAGGCAAACAGAGAGGATGAAGCCCGTTACTCCGTCAATGTGCCAGAACTGGAAAGTTATCGAGGCTGTCCGGAGATTTCGGAAAGAGAAACGGAGCTAGATGGAGGGGCCTGTGGTGGATTAGGCCACAAGGTTGGGAGAAGGGAAGAAGGAGGTTGGTGGAGAGAGTGGGTGGGAGGGCGGCGGTACTGTAGCAGTAATGTAGCAGTACTGTAGCGGCGGAAAAAAGAGAGGTGGGGGTGGCGGCGACTAGGGTTGGTGGAGAAGATGGCGGCTAGGGCTGGGGTGAGAGAGGGATTAGGTTTAAGGTGGATCGGCCCGCTCTGATACCATCTAGAAGTTGGCAATGAGATTGCTTATTATTGGATGATCTAAAAAGAATACAATTGTCTCTCTTTTATAAGACAAGAGAGTGTACAATATTTAGAGATGAGCAATATGGGATAAAGAGAAGAAGAGAATAAAGAGAAATAAGCAAATACACTAAGTAAAGAAAAGCAGTAAAGTGTATACACTAATAGTTACCAACAGAGGGAGACACCAACATAGCAGATGAGCCTCGTGTCGACGTCGAGGGTAGTTGAGTCATTCGCTCCTGGAAGAATTTCTCGAACTTAGAGCGAAGCCAGTCAGTGGATGGAGGAGCAACTGGTGGATCGGATGTGGCTTCTGTAGTAGCTTCAGTGGAGGCCTGGTTTGCCCAGGCTGGCTTGCCGTGCTTGATCCAACACCTATCTTAAGTGTGATTGTCACGACCACACCAGTTGTAGTAGCAAGGTCCACGGGCTTGACCTCGTCCAGGAGCAGTAGAAGTGCCTCTTCCTCCAGAAGGTGGTGGACGTCCTCCACGACCACGTCCACGACCGCGGCCACGTCCAGAATCAGTAGTACAAGCAACCAAGGCAGGATGCTCAATAGCTGGTGTAGAGGAAATAGATGGTAGTCGCTGGACCCGCTTTAGAACACCTCGAAGAGTCGGTAGCGGATCACTTGACAATATTTGGTCAACCAGACCTGAAAAAGAAGCGGGAAGTGCAGCCAAGAACTGAACCAGTTGGAGTTCATTGCGCTGCTTCTGAGCTTCTTTGATGTCAGCAGTAAATGGGTGGTAGATCTCATACTCGTTCCAAAGAGCGGAGCACTGGTTGTAAAAATCTTTAATAGACACATATGAGGAATACTCCTTTTTCGCTAGGTTTTTGAAAATTTCAAAAACCCTCTTCGGATTTTGCTGGTGTGAGTAGACATGAGACAACTGGTCCCACATTGCTTTGGCATCATGAAGGCACATGAGATACTGACTAATGCGCGGCTCGGTGCTGTTGAGAAGCCAGGACATAACGCCCGAGTTGTCTTTAGACCATTGGGCATAAGCCTGTTTGGTCTTGTCATCAGCAGTAGCATCAGGGGCAGGAGGTGGATCAGTAGTAAGATGAGAGTATCGACCTTGAGCCTTCACATATTGAACAAAGGACGCCGACCACGGATGGTAGTTGGATCCATCGAGCTTGACCGTGGTAACACAGAGAGATCTAGGAGGCTCCACAGATGCCGTACTGGGTAGAGGTAGGCAATAGCAAGATGGTGACGTAGCAGCAGCATGCAGCAAGTAAATAACCCACGATGGGCAGCAACAGACAGTAAATAATGAACCCGCTAAGGGGCAGTAGCAGCAGCAGAGATCTGACGCATCGGATCAGAAGGACCCGTATTCGGGCAGAGATAGATGAAAGGAACCTATGCCGTCACGAGGAAATCAATAATCCTTCATGAGGCGCAGGCAGAAAAAGAACCGGAGACGTAGTGGACTCTCAACGTGAGAGATCTATGGCTGTCCGAAAGAGTAGATTACCCGCTAGGAGAAGAGGAAGGATGGGATTAGTGAAGAAGGAAGAAGATGGAGGCGGAGGTGGAGGAGGAGGGGGGGGGCTGCAGCCGATGGGTGAGGGGAGGGGGAGGTGCTTCAGCGACAACAGGAGGTGGGGGGGGCAGGCGGTGGGTGGGGATAGGGGGCGGCGGTGGGTGGTGGAGGCGGAGGGGCGGCGGAGGGTGGTGGGGGGCGGCGGCGGGGGGGGGGGGGACTTCAGGGCATGGGGGTAGGGTGGGAAGAAAAACCGGGGACCGGGCCTGCTCTTGATACCATATAGAGAAACCAAGGCATGTTTATTGAGTGAGTAAAAAGTGTACAATGCAATCTCTTATATAACAGAAGAGAATAGAGACTAAAGCAGAGGTGAGCAATATGGGACTAAACTACAAAAGTAAACAACATAAGTGAGGCACATGCTATGCGCATGACACTCAACAAAACATAACAAAAAACAACATATCTCTATAGGTTCTACCTATCATATTATGTCATTGCTATTATTCCATTAAATAAACAAAAAATCTTTGTATTCGAGTTATACAAACAAAGCAAGAAGAAAATGATGAAAGAAGGAAAGGGGCTCGTGGGCGCATTGCCCAATTGGGTCTAGAGATTGTGCACAATCCCCTCCTCTCTCACAACACCATAATTGTTAGATCAAAGAAAATCAACGACTGAGTGTAGAATTTCTACTATTGTCCAATCATTACATAAGTTTATTTTCTTTGTTAAGTATACATTGATGTTAGTGTAGGATGAAGGAGACTCCCCATTCAACATCAACATGTCAATGCTCATCTCATATGCTAGGGGATAATGTCTATGATGATGATGATGATGATAGAATGAAAGCTCACTCAGGAGTGAAAAAGGGGGAAGCCATAGAAAAGGGAGTGAGCTTCAGGTCAAAGCCTCTAGTTCACAAACCAATAGGGGGAGGTTGTAATGAAGAAGAGCAAAGAATTACATAACTATGGAGCCCCACTCACTGAGATGCGAGCCGCTGGTGGTTGGATCGAGCAATGGCGACCATGATTTCCAGCACCCTCTACTACAAAGACTAAATTAAGAACAATAGATACATGGAAATAAAACACCTGTAAAATTAGCTGAATAATGAGGGGGAAGCTCATAGAAAGCGACTCTAACCAAATTTAGGAGCAACATTTATAGAAGCTAGAACATTAGCTTAGTGCACCTAGGTGCTGATGCTAGGAGACATGGCATTGTGGACATTGGATTCACATAGAAGATCCTAAAACTCACTCCAACACCCACCTGAGGCGAGACTTAAGGACTCAAAGACACACAAGTTAGTCCCTATACGTATCACAATCACATGGCTGGCTCCAGGTGCCACATGCGGTTGTGCAATAAAGTGCGTCGCATGGGAGATCAATTACCAAAAAACTAGAGTAGCAATAATCATTCATGCCATGATGGATAAGGTTACCGACAAGTCCAAGAGCAGAAACAAGACCTCAGTTCTTAGAGAACCTAACAACCACAATGAGGAGTAAAGACCAAGGCAAAACTCCAAGCCAAAGTAGTGTTAAGCCTAGGGGAAAGGAGAAGGGGAAGGGGAAGGGGAAAATGAGATATGAGGAAAAAGTTGGAAGGAGTGGGTCAAATATGGGTATCTAACATCTCTTGCTAAGATCTCCCACCCATCAAAGAGTGGTAGCAAGAAGCTCAAGCATGCCATGGGTGGACACCATGTGAAATATGATGAGAGTGGGGAAAACCCCTTGTATAGGTTTTTCTTATTGATAGAAGGCAACCGCCCTTTCCTATAAATAGGATAAGGGGGAAGCATGTGAAATATGATGAGAGTGAGGAAAACCCCTCGTGTAGGTTTTTCTTATTGATAGAAGGCAACCACCTTTCCTATAAATAGGATAAGGGGGAAGCAGACAGACACATGACAAACCCTAATGGGCCAAAACACAATTGAGCCCTTATTACAAATAGACTAAAACAACTTAAGTAAATAGATTGAACCACTTAAGTAAATAGACACTCCAACACTCCCCCTTAAGCTGGAGCTTGGGAGAATCCCAAGGCAGCTTGCAAACAGACAAACAGACTAAACCGAATAAAAAGATAACCAAGCCCATACAAGAATTTCTCCCCTTCAATGTTACAATAAGTCACTCACTAAACCGAATAAAAAGATAACTAAGCCCATACAAGAATTTCTCGCCTTCAATGTTACAATAAGTCACTCAAGCACTCAAATACTCAAAGACTCCCCCTCAAGTAGATATTCCAAAGAAGCAGATATCTAGGTAGGCATAGAGGCTTCTTGATCATCATAATGGCATGTGGAGCAAAAGAAAGAGTAGCGGATAGGCGCCAAGATCTTCATCACAGTCGTCGTTGTAGTAGCCAGAGAGTGCTGGATCACAAGTCCTAGAGTGCTAGGTCACAAGAAGCAACAATAGTCAACGTGTAAACAAAGCACAGACAAACTAGAGAGTGTTGGATCATAAAAGCAGAAAGTCAACATGCACACAAAGCATGGACAAGTATAGAGTCAACATGCACAAAGCACGATCAAGCCATAGAGTGCTGGCACACAGAAGCAAAAGTTGACGGCGTAGGCGGATAGAAGACCAGTGTGCAAAGTAACAAACAAGTAAATAACTCCAATATGCAATGTAGACAAAGCTCCATGTAAAGTCAGCAACAAAAAGTCTTCATCGTCTTCCCTCTTCATAAAATATCCATCACATTAGCAGACGTCAAAGTCTAGAGAGTGCTGGTTCACAAAGTCCAGAGAGTGCCAGTTTACAGTAGAAAGTCAACGTGCAAATAGAGCACAAACAACAAATAGTGCAAAAGCACAAAGCAACAAGTAAAATGTGCTAATCATAGCACAAGTAGCAAGAATGACGTCCCCGTATGTAACTTCATAGCAACAATTGAGGTATATGATGAATAAGCAATAATAGCAGCAGAAAGCTCCGCATAGCATAAACAAGCATGAATAGTCCACATAACGATAGATAGATCCACATATAAGCAAAAGGAACACCATATAGTAGTAGAAGGATCCATATATCAATAGTGAAAGTGGCATGAAGATCCATATAACAACATAATAAATTCTTTTCTTCTTTCTTCATCTCTTCTCCATCTCTTCTCTTCCCTCTACTCTTCATCCTCTATTCTCCCCCCCCCCCCACGCCAACCATGAAAAGAGTCAAGAGAGTGGTTGGAGTAAAGGGTCAAAAACAATGGCAGAGGTAGGATTGTGTAGGCAAACATGTGGAGGAGGCAACTAATAATGCGAGTCAATATGCAACATGACCCGATTACATAGATCCAAATAGAAAAATAAATGGATCTTTCTACGTCTCGGAAAGAGATTTCTCTGGCCCTTAAGTCGACAAATTTGGGGGTGCTCCGCCCCCGGAATTGTTTTCTGGACAAGGTAAAAAAAACCGTATAATCAATAGGTTCAATATGTATATGGGGCGGAACAAGGATTGAGGAGGTTGACAAAAGGCAAGTAGGGCTGAAAGATCAGGGCGTGTAAAAAATATAAAATTGTTGGAAAGGTAAGATAATTGTTGCTGGTTAAAAAAGGATAGAAGTACGCCATAAATAGAACCTTCCGCCATGAGTTGATGATGTAGCACACCAAGATGTAGCATCTAGCAGCTGTGTCGTTGAGCGACCCACCGTGTCAGTTGACACAATAAGTAACAGTAGCAGGCGACATGCCGTGTCGATGAAAAGACACGCCGTGTTTGATATCACAGTAGCAGCAGTCAACACAGGCAAGAAGCAGGTGATACGCCGTGTGTAGTGACACGCCGCGTTAGTTGACAGAAGCTCGGAGCAGTAAGGCAGCAACAAGTCATGTCGTATATTGACACACCTTGTAGGTTGCACAACAAAAAGTGTCAGCGAAGTCAAAATTTTAAAATTTCGTGTCTCGTATCGTTCAGGCATATTTGTCGAAGCAGATGCACGCCGATATGCCGTGTTTCAAAACAACACGCCATGTTGCAGCGGCGAATCGTCAACAGAAAGTCCAAGCAACATAAAAAACGATGAAGAATTCCTTTGGAACTCCATAAAAGCAATATAGAGGATGAAGTATCCCTAATAGAGGATGAAGTATTCCCAATATAGCAGAAACATGAGTCTTGTTCTTGATTTAGGATTAGATCTTAATAGGGGTGGATGTATGGATGATGTAGGATAGCGGCGACATCATATAGGGAGGCAACGACTCCTCCAAGCGAGCAACAATGGCGACAACAACATGGAAGGTAGGAGGTGTCGGCTACAACATCAATGACGGAGGCAAGAAAGATCTTTGGTGGCGGCACCATTGCAAGCAACAACTTCAAGATGATTTTTGTTGTTGTGAAGATGGAGACGGCTTGAAGGAGACGACTTCAAGGAGAAGCACAGATGGAAAATCCCTACGGACAGCCTAGCAACGCTTAGCGGCAGGTGGTGGCCCGCAAGGGGAGGCAACTCTCCTTTATGCTCTCTCTCTCTTAAGGTTGGGGGCATCACATGATCGACTGCTCTGATACCATGTGAAACATGATGAAAGTAGGGAAAACCCCTCGTGTAGGTTTTTCTTATTGATAGAAGGCAACCACCCTTTCCTATAAATAGGATAAGGGGGAAGCATACAAACACAAGATAAACCCTAATGGGCCAATACACAACTGGGCCCTTATTACAAATAGACTAAAGCAACTTAAGTAAATAGACTAAATCACTTAAGTAAATAGGCACTCTAACACACCAAGATGCAAGATGCTAGAACATCCCCTGTTAAAGGGGGGTAGACACCTAAGAAGCACAAACATAGACACAGACACGGACACGGGACACGACAATCTTCAACACGACAATATAAATACATATACACATGCACACATACATATATTTACATATGTATACAATTTTAGACATGTATATGTATATAATTTATATGTAAAACGCAACAAGATCCATAATTCTCAACAACAAACATATACAAAGATCACCAAACTACCCACATTATGTTCACATATGTATTCAAACCCACTATGCTAATCAATAACGAATTTAGCATGCAAAATTATATATTGTAATATTTAAGAATGATAGACTAGAGAAAAATTATTGGAAATTAATTAAGGACAGTAATATTTTTTTAGTTACAATACTAATGGAGGTGTGTAGTAGAGGGAAGAGGAGGGAAGCAATAGTGATGGAGGGAGATGTGTATTGCTGGTGGTGGTGATGATGGTGGAGCAAGAGGAGGTTAACACATTTAGTAGTCATGTAGGACTGGAGGGCAGAGGGAAGAGACAAAAGTAGAGGGAAGAGTGTAGTAGAGGGAAGAGGAGGGAAGCAATAGTGATGGAGGGAGATGTGTATCGCTGGTGGTGGTGATGATGGTGGAGCAAGAGGAGGTTAACACATTTAGTAGTCATGTAGGACTGGAGGGCAGAGGGAAGAGACAAAAGTAAAACAGGATGACTGCATGTTGGAAGGGGAGAAAGAGGGGAGGAGAGTTTTCAATTGAGTAGGAAGAAGAGGCGCGTAGAGGAGATTGTGGCTATCATGAAAGCGAAGTTAACAATGTCTACTCAGTGATCTTCAATGTTTCTCACTCACGCTTCACACACTACTCGAATCTATGCCAAGCGTTGAGTTGAACCTTGCATAACCCTCGATCATATTTTTATAATACTTAGTGGCGTAAATCAGTTCCCATTCAGGATCTTTGATACAATATTATTCATATGGGGCCAAATTTCCCACGGTTGCTGTAGATACTTCCATGTCTTCTGCATTCAAGTTATCACTGAGAAAATATAGTGGTAGGTGACAGTGCATACATTTGATGACACCACCGCCCTAGTTGCATTGAAGCTCCAAGCCTTCTTAGCACCAGTCATTCAAAAAGCTTGTAGGATGGTCTCCTTCTCCAAGCAGCATATCAGGTACCTTCCTCCAAGGTTGCATGTCTATCTACAAGCCTTCTCATTTTCTCCAATCAACCAATACACAATATTGATATAATATGAAAACATTGGGGGGGGGGGTGGAGATTTTGAATGTCAAATTAAACTCCAACCCTTCTCATTTACTACAGAGCGATTAGCAACAAACTCGAACCTTCCCATGTGTTCTAACTAGTAGACCACCTTTGTAGAAAAGGATCCTCTTAGGTTTGGCCAGCAAAAAGGTAGAACTTCTGGTGGTCTCAGCTGATGAGTGGGTTAAGAATGTTTCCACACAACTTCACAGTGGAAAGAATCTTTATTTTCTCAATGTCTCAGGTTTATATATACATGTTTATTGATTCATGCACTTATGTTGGAGTCTAGGTACCGTTTACAAAGAACTCTGCGAGAGACTCTTTTCTATTGTAAACCCAAATTATCTTTCAAGATTTTGATGGATGCATCAATCCCAACCCACCACTATAGTCCCCCGAGAAGGACCAGTTTCACATCCCACATGCTCCTCCATGTAGAACTCTGATTATGATCTTGAGTTACTTCCAAGTTATAAATACTCAGAAAGTATTTGGCTTTCCAAACTTTATGATTATGATCTCGAGTTACATCTTAGTCAGAGAATCTTTTGTGGACACTTAGATGGCTCGGCTCGCAACAGAGTTAGTTTTACTAATTCGTGGGAGTCTACTATTCCCATAGAATCAAATTGACAACTTTGACCTATGCTTCTTTGTTATACACTATATTGAATACATGTTAGTAATGCTATTATGTGAAAGATATACATGTGGAACCTCTGTGGACACTCAACATCAATAGTTTGATGTAAGGTTCTAGAGTTAGCATGCGAGACGTGACAGTTTACTATTAAAAGTGAAATCTTCAACCTACATCTGTCATTGCAAAATGTGTTGAGCATGTATGCTATGCTATATTTGGAATGTGACATAAATTTTGTTGTGAATACTTGGTATTTACACTGTGAATCAGCTTGTTGTAGTGTTACTTGGTATTTACACTGTGAATCAGCTTGTTGTAGTGTTGGCACGAAAAACTTGTGATCATATGTTGTTCACAGAGAATCACATGTTGGCATCTTTGACATATGTTCTACACAGGAGAGTATGCTACCCCAAAGCATCTGAGACAAGGCTTTTATTACGGATACTTGATATGCAAACGATCATTTTGTTGTGGATACTTGATATGCAAACAATGATCGGTTCATTGTAGTTATGCATTATGGGAACTGCTTAATGTGGATTTCGTTGTGATGCTTGCTGTGCACGTCATGGTTTGGCTACTTGTACAATTGGGAATAAAGACTTGTAATATGTATTTCATAGACAATTGTACTGACATCAGCGGATATTTCTCCATTTGTAACATGTTGTGAATACTTTTGGAAAGATATGGTACGCTGTGAGCATCTTATTCGTTGGTTTTGTTGTGGGGATACCTAATACTCGCGCCTCAGAGTCAAAATGATAGACCTATGGTAGTAGATAGTTAATAGAGATCATCACGCTGATTACTACGGCTTACATTTCTCCCATTGTGAACACTTATGTCAATTTGTTATACTCTGAACGGGTTAGACATGGATTGTGCGTGGGCACTTGACATGTCACACAATCTTTCGGCTTGCTTTTATGTCAGCATGAAAGACTTCCAGCACACTGTGGTCCACAAATAATAGTGCTAAGGATTTCCCTATTTCCCCTTGCAGTTTACATTGGTATGTCAAACCTACATGCTGATTATGATAATTGTGAACGGCTTAGACATGGCTTTGTTGTGAATATTTGATATGCATACTAAAACTCGACTAATTATAGAGTTAAAATTAAAAACTTGCGGTAGTCTATAGCTCTTAGGGAATCACGTTGACAACTTTAACCTATTCTCTTCAGTTGTAGTATATATTGGATACATGATAGTTACAATACGTATGGACTTCTCAAATCAGTTTTATCCGCGATACATGATACACAACTATGGCTAACTCGTTGCAGAGTTAGCTTGGAAAACTTGAGTTTGTTTACAACTCATGACATTTGTGTTGAATTTCAACCTACGTTTCTCATGTTGTTATCTCCTATCTGGAGATATTGGTTTGTATGCTGCCGTCATAATGTCATAGTCATGAATTTTTTTGTGGATTTTTACAGGTGGTTTAGTCATGCTACACTACAGCTAGAAAATATATTCATATTGTCGATGTTCAGTATGTAATATATTTGTTCTTGGGTCTACATTTATGCTGACTCATGGCGATTGATCAAAAGCATAAATAATATTACAATGAAACTGAGTGGTCTATAAAAAGAAAGGCATTAACGAGTACGGCGTAAACCGAAATTATTGTAAACAGAAGTACACATCCATTTCTTGGGACTACATCCATTTATGTAAGCAGAAATACAAAAGCCTTTGAGTACGATGAAAAAACAGTCGTCAATGCTTTTTTTTGTTTGTTTGTAAACAAGCACTAGATAACATCGCCGATGAACATCGTGGCTCATGGATGTGCATTTCTCTGTTCTTTTTATGCATTGTGACATTCAGCATATATTTGGGATTATGCACTTGCCTTTTTCCTAGTGACCATTGAATGTCCAAATCAGTGAGCTGGTCTTGCACCATGCAAGTCAGAAGAATGTTATCATGTCGCACAAGTTACAAAGGTCTGGAATTGTCGACATCAGATAATTGTCTGCAGACATCATTTCCGTAATCATGGTGAGGTATGTTATATAATATGGACTCCTACCCATTCGCTGCTACATAGTAAGAGCATTAAGAATATATCTAACAAGAGTGTCATCAAAATATATCGCAAACACAGTTAAACTTACAAATAAACCATGAGTGACTATACCAAAATGAAGGAATTAAATCACAATAATTGACATTTTAAACTAATCCAACTAGAAATTAGAAGGTGAAAAATATATGTGCAACATACTAACGGTGTCCTCCAAATTGGTTACCCTGGTGGTAGCTAAGCAAATGATTTCAGTTTCATAGAATTCTCCAAGTTTAGTGTATAACAGGAATAAAGGGGACACACCTACAGCAGCCCAGTACTGTTGCTCAATCGGTCTGGTAAAGTAAACATTGTCCATGCTCAGCTTCATTTCACCTGCGATGTATTTGAAAATAGTAGAACAAAGACTAACCATTCTGTGATTATATTAGAAACTACAATTACTGCATCAAATTTACTCATAAGATTTTTGCAAGGTAATGTGTCCTGAGCAAGAAATTAGTTAGGTGTAGCAGTTTAAAAATGCTTACGACAAACCATGAACATGTTTGAGTAGTTCCGCCCTCAAAAAATGCTCCATCACTTCATAGTTGTACATTTATCCAAAACAAGTTTTTAACACCTGAATCGGAAGGAATCATAAGCAAAACACATGTTCTTAAGACCTCAGACTATGATGGGTAAAATTCAGAATGCTGATTTTCTTGTTGTATACTGCATCTCATTATATAACTAATACTTTTACGGGGCTGGCAAAACACGTGCAAGCTACTAAGCTCCGTGAGTTAGGTTAATAGTTGGATATCTGCTAAATTGTATAGAGAGAAAGCTTTCTTATAAGATGGTAATAGATATAGCCCAAAGGGCTCGATAATAGCTTCATCCACTAGCAGGTTATCAGTGGAACAAACTAAATATGTTTCATGTGTAGAGGAGCACATGGTGTTACACACATGAAACCTTACCCTTGTAAGTGAAATCTAGATGAATAAACTCACAACCGTTTGATATTCCAGTACAGACATGAACCTTTCGAAAGTATCCTTATCGGGAAGGGTTTCCATGATAGCAGATCGGAGTATCTAGTTACGTATTGACATGGATAGAAAGTGTTCTAATAATAGGATATGGACATGAGCATATGAAGAATGAAGCTGTAGCAAGCCAAGTTTGGCGATGCCGTGCCATAAACCATATCTACGGTCACCTTCTTCAAATACCTGTTGACAGTTTTAAATGAAATTGAGCTATAGATAGGGGTGAGCGGAATATTGTTATAAACAATTCACCGGTTAGGAGAAATTGGTAAATTTGGTTCAATTAATTGGCTAAACAGTTAATCTGATAATCAACTGGTTAAAAATCTATTTTGTTTGGTTAACTAAATTAACCGATTACCTAAATATACATACCTACATGCTAGCACTTTGATTTCAATAAAACCTCCGCATTTATATCCCAATCAAGTTTGATTTAACTTTATAAATTTATATTTATATGGAATACTACTATGCTACAATAATTGATCATTTTTATTGTATACTTATAACCTCTATATGCTATACAAGTGTTATTTGATTAACCAAATTAATCAATCAAATTAACCAATAACTAAATTAAGAAGTCTGATTTCATTACTTTAATGGTTGAGGTCTGAAATTACCAATTAATCTATTAATCAGATCGAGTTGACCATTAATTGAAAATGTAAATCAACTCAACATCCCTAGCTATAGAAAGTAACAACATATCTGTATGAATTATAACTGGTTTATTTAGTGAAACTTTACTTTGCTACTTCAAACACCATATTAGAAAGAGTCAATTGTTCATCAATGGCATCTGAAAGGTCACAACTGATTATAGTACTATGTATAACTCTCGAAGAAAAAAAGTGCCTTACACTAACAATTAAACACAACTAAAGAGGAAAAACGTCAAGAAAATATTTTTTTGCAGAAATATAAGTCAGAGCATGACTCCACGATTTGATAGGGAGAACACAACCATAATGTGTAATGTGATGAAATTTGTTAAACATTAGCTAAGTTTTAAAGTCAAATATTCATAGGGACGTTGATCTATAGAAAACATGTCTACTGATACTCAATTGTTAATTAGTTATACATCATTGAAATTATTTTCATAAAGAAAGGGAGCAAAAATAGATAAGAATGAATGGGCCCACACAATGAAATCTTAGATGTTTTAAGTGCCAAAATTCTTGAATTGATACCTAAGTCTAAATGGACCTCGTCTCTTGCTTAGTTAGGAATACAAGTCAAGAAATGGAACACTAGCTGAGGGGTGGTCTAACTAATAGTGGATAGATTATTCTAAGCTTATATAATGAAAATATATCCACTAATGTTATTCTTTTTCAAATAAACAAAAAAAAGAACTTATCCTAAAAATAAACTCATCTCAAACATCATGACATTATTGGATCAAAGGACTCTAGAGGGGGTGAATAGATCTAAAAAGCACTTAAAAATTGATTAGATCTTCAAATTACTTCAAGAATCAGGATTGAAAATATGTAATTTGATGTGCAACTAAGCATACATAGCAAGGATGAGAGATATTGAATGAGATCAAGAACAAGTTATGTAGAGTGGTTCCAATCTCCTAACTAGGAGAAAGTCAATCCACTACCTAGAGAGATTGAGCCCTAGGATTTTGCAACCATTGCCACTTATATTCCATTATAAGACATACAATAAGGCCTTCCTTTTGTAGGGTAAAGATTACCTAACCTTCCTTTTTAAAGACCAAAAGGAGCCAATAAACCTTACAAGGTCTTACCTATCCTTCGAGCAAGAGTCTTCAACCTATACAAGGGCTTACCCACTTTTGCAAGGAGATGGACATCTTCCCCAAGGTACTCCCCTTCTTGAAACAAGTCTTCCGCCTTGAGGAATTACCCACTCTTCTCAAGGATCTTCAACCTTCACCTTCTCCTTCAACTGGGAGAAGCTTTCACCAACATTGCTTGAAGAAAGGGGTTGGGGAAAGAGAAGATTAAGAGCTCACAAGATTACAATGAAGTAACTCTCTCATAAATATCCCATCTCAATCATATGGATATTTAGATTTGTAAACAAGAGAGAGAAGGAGGCACTATGTGGATAAAATCATTCAACTATAGCTAAGAGAAAGGTAGGCATGAAGGAGCAAACTTGGAATGAAGTCCAAGGGTCCTTATTTATAATTGGGGATGTCCACTAGCCACTAGAAGCACTTTGGAACAAAAGCTAGTCGTTTGGGGGTGTTACAACAGATCTATTTTTGATGTTTGCAACACTCCACCAGCTAGAATTGCTTTTTCTACACACTTCGTACAATGCAGTAAGTCGAGTTTCCATAAAGGTACCTCAGCCGATAGCCATGACAGCCTAGATTTCCCTCTCTTCTATTGTACCCCTTCATCTCTCATTAAGTTCCCTTCTTACTCAGTGGATATCAAATCAATAATTCTAATACGGTGATGCTCCAACCTAATAATATCGATGACCAATTTCATAATATGTGATTTTAATTTGAGAATTTAATTAAGTATCATGCTTTCACACATCACCCTCTTGCATCAAATATTGAACCTCATTATTATGATCATCTAGATCTCTTATAGATTTCAGGAGATAGAGGATTTAATTATCTTTCCAACGATGCAAAAATCGCCTCAAACGGAGGTTCCTAGCCCAAGTTATGAGATTGCAAAGGTCCCCTTATTTTATTGTGTTTTAATTCGAATTGTATACTTTTTGATGTCTTGCACCGACCCAATTGGGTCCCAAGAGGAGGCACACGACCCAACCATCACACCTCATTTACCCTAACCCTAAGGCGTGCGTGTGGTCAACCGTTGGATCTGGGTTGGTGGATCCAAGGGTCCCCATGACCGTCTCCTTCCTCGGTCCATACAAGGCTTTTGCCACTATAGCAACTCCAACAAATCAACCTCAACTTTGGTCCTTTGGTCTAATTGAAGGCATCTTTCTTCTCATTTAGGCCCTGTCACTCTTTCCTTTCTCTTTCCATAGTGTTTCATGCCCTAAAGCACCCCCAAAGCACTGTCTTCTTCCCCTGTAGCTGGACGACACCACCTCCACCACATCTTTTGGGGGCTCACTGATCAGGCCACCTCAAGTTTGGGAAGGACCTTCCTTGACTTCGAGCAGCCACCCCCATTCCGATCGACCACCTCACACAACATTCCATGAGTCAAAATCCACGATAGCGCAGACGCCGACGAGCTCAAAGTTGGAGCACCACTGTGGCTAAAGGGTGTCTTGCAGGACGGGATAGTGGAGGAGATTCCCCCTGACCGTAGATCCCGTGGGGGATCACAATGCTCCTTTGACGTGAGGCGTCGATCCAGCCCACTTGAAAGGGGGTGCCAGCGGTCTGACACCCAAAGGTGAACAATCAGGCGACCACGAGCGATGCAGGGAGACCACGAGCGGCGTGACATCCACTCGTGTGACAGGGAACCACGCACGTCTACCGACCGTTCGATTGAAGATCCATGATCCGTCTACGTCGCATAATCACATGTGATGCCTAAACTTTGATTTCATTTGTTTTGATGTAAAACTTGAAAATGGATAACTCCAAACTCCCTTGTCCAAATTAGGCAAACCAATATACCAAATTGATCATCTTGAAAAAAGATCTACAGTTTGAGCTTGTCCCAGACCCTAATGCCAACGTTTGTTTTCCTGAATTCTTGAAAATGCTAACTTTAGTCATGATTGGGTACATTTAATGCACTATTATGATCAAGCTTGAATCTTTAATGTACGTTGACCCTCTTAATCATCTAATAAGTAACTTTTGTGTACTTTTGAAATACATGAGGGTCCTAATCACCCCTATTTATCTTAAATGACTCTTTTTCACATAAGTGACTTGTAATTGGCCCATAAATATATACCTTGATCCAACTTGACAATCTTGCTTCTTATTGTTGACTAATGCTAATCAAATTTGAAATCAGTAAGCTATGTCACACCTCATGACTCTAATAACTTTCCGTAATCCCCTTTTTCTATGGTGGTTACATATGACACTAAGTATGCTCAGTTGTCACCCTTTTTTGAGGATACATGTTACACTTGATTCATATAATGACCTTAGCCCCTTTGTGGCGATGAAATGTGTTAGATCCTTGAAATCAGTATCCCTATGACTTTTGAAGATACTAATATTCAAGATCTCCCTATTCTATGTTATGATGTTGCATGTGACTCTAAGTCCACTAGTGGTGACCTAGTGTGACACATATGACTTACTTGTGTTGCTTGAGCCCTAATCTCAAATGTGAACCTTAATCATATGTCCTCCCCTCTTTAATAAGGAAGTATCCTCCTTTATGGTTGTCTTTATGTGGATGTCCCATATAATGTATTTGTTGACCCCTTATGGCATATGAACTACTTTAATGCTTGCATGTACGTAAGAATGTTGATACCCAATGTAACATCCCTGACCTGGGTTATGCTTTAACCCTAGGTGTTTTGATTAAGAAAAATGATTATATGCTTAATCTTATCTTATGAAAAGTGATTAGGGCTCAAGAGAAACATATGTTTCAATTTTGGTCATGTTTGAACAATGTTGAAGCAATGATTGCTTATTTTGGACTAAAGTGCAAATTACCCAAGTTGAGGGGTTAACTTGAAAATTGCACATGATAAGATGTTCCTCTGATGTTGAGACATCATAAGGATGAATATGATGTAGTAGTATGGTTTCCACAAGCTTGGACACCAAGATTAAGCTTGTAAAGCAATCCTTGTGCATTAAAACCTAGTTTTGGAGTAAAGTGCAATTTACCCAAAATCTAGGGTTCAATATGCAAATTACCACTTCAATAAGGTCCTTAATGTTTCTTGGAATCATGTAGAGAAAAGAAAATGAGAGGGGCATCTCATTTGAATTAATTTGGAGGAGAGAGAATCTTGATATTAAAATAATCAAGATTTAATCCTAAGTGAAACCCTAATTCAATTTAGGGCAAAAATGAATGTATTAATTAATGGGACTTCAACCAAAGTGTTATTGGTTGATTTTTAATAAGGATGGACGTTCCTTTTCCAAGATAAGGAACGAAAATATCTCATGTAGGTGAAATTCCACTCACCTTATTATAAAGAAAAGTAATATCCACTCACATATGGGATATTAATATAATAAGCATTAAGGTGCTTAATTTGCTTTTCCTTAAATCATGGATAATTGAGAGGAATATGAGGCAATGAAGATAGCCTCGTCCTTAAGGATTTTGAGGGGGAAGAGGCGGTCATGTTTTTGGAATTAAATGCATTTTAATAATGCATTTTCTCTCTCATCAATTTCTTTATAAAAGTGTCATTTCCAAGCCCAAACCAAGGCCTTTTTCGGATTTTCTTCTTCCCCTTGCTTGCAAAACCGACCAAGGAGCTAGGGAGGAGCAGGAAGCACGTCCCCAACCTGTGGGTAAGCCCTTGACCTTCGTTCTCCTTGATTTCATGGTGGAAATCGAAAATAAATTATGGATTCCTTCTTATTTCGATCTCCTCTTCAACCCTAGCCAACTTTTTCATCCAAAAGCTTGAGAACGAGCCTAGGGGGAGTTGCAAGAGCTTCATCCACCATTTTTGCCGTGGTATTGGAGCTTTGGAGCTCAATTGGAGGCGGGTTTTATAACTTAAACCCTTAAACATTGCTATTGCATCAATTCTCTATGCTTTGTTGATTGATTTCTTCAATTTGATGCACTCTTGTTTCTTGCTGCAATTTCCATCAAGAACGGTTGCTGGTCTTGGTTGTTCGAAGGAAGGGGATGATGAAATCATCCTAGATGCTTATCCAAAGAAAATTACCAAGCCAAACGGCTTTGATAGCTACTCCAAATCGTTTTAATTTGATTGGCTATGCGGTTTCAGCAAACCGTTTAAGGGCAAACGGTTTGAAACCGTTTGGGAGAAAACGGTTTCAAAAGCGTTTGAAATGGTTGACCAAGCATTGACCGTTTGGGAATCTTGTTCCTAATTATGTAGGCTGATGACCCTCCAAATTTTAGGGGTTAACTCCAAAGGAATCGTGAGTTGAAGGCCAATCAATTAGGCAAATCGAATTGAATTAAATGTTGATTTTCAACCTGATCAACTTGACCTGCTTGGGCAAACGGTTTCAAAACCGTTTGAGATGGTTGACCAAGCATTGACCGTTTGGGATTACTGTTCATAATGATGTTGGGTAATGACCCTCCAAATTTGATGGATTAACTCCAAGGGAATCATGATTTGAAGGCTAATCAATTAGGGAAACCTAATTGGATTAAATGCTGATTTTCAATCTGATTTAATTGACCTTTTTGGGCAAACGGTTTCAAAACCGTTTGAGTGCGTTGACCAAGCCTTGACCGTTTGGGATTACTGATCCTAATTATGTTGTCGAATAACTCATCAAATTTGAGGGGTTAATTCCCAAGGAAGCGTGAGTTGAAGGCTAATCAATTAGGCAACCCTAATTGGAATTAGTGCTGAAATTCCAATGAGTTAATTAGAGATTTTGGGTTGATTAGCCCAAACGGTTTCAAGACCGTTTGGGGATCACCCAAACGGTCTCAAGACCGTTTGGGGGTCACCCCAAGACCGTTTGGAGGTCTGGGGTCAAGTATAGTTGACCAATTAAAGGTCCAAAGGTACTAATCATATTGCAATGAAGTGCTGATTTGTTGATCAACTCGATAGACCAATCCTTGATGATTTTTCACTAGAATCCAAAGGATGGATGGGCCAAACGGTCTCAAGACCGTTTGGAGCTCATCCAAATGGTCTCAAGACCGTTTGGTGGTCACCCAAGACCGTTTGGTGGTCACCCAAGACCGTTTGGAGGTCTAGGGTTGAGTATGGTTAGGTGTTTGAAGGCCTAAAGGTACCAAGTTGATCTGCAATAAATTGCTGAATTGGTGAGCACTTCAATGATCCAAACCCTACTTGGATGGCTTGGTTTTGAGTGATTTGATGGGAAAACGGTCTCAAGACCGTTTGGAGATCATCCAAACGACCTAAAGACCGTTTGGGGTCAGGTCATACCCAATTTGGATGATGGTTCAATGGTTTCAAAGTAACTAGTCTTACATTGATTAGTGTTGTTGAATCATCGATTCTAAACCCTAATTCAATTGAATCAAACCCTAATTGATGAGCAATTGAGGGTCAATTGAGGGTCAAATCAGTTGAAGGTTGACCTATTAAACTCAATTGAAGTATGAGGGTAGGTCCAATTGATGACTGGTTCCATGAATCCAATGATTGAAGGAATCAACATTGGAAACCCTAATTCAATTGGATGCTTTATGTAATGGAGGTCCAATGTGATTGAATCTCTTAAGAATTAAGATTGTGAATGATCCATTGACCCAATGATGATTAGTAATGATAAAAAAAGAAGGTACAAAGGTTGAAACCCTAACAGTACCTAAGGGACTAGTACTAATTAAGGAATGAATCCCTAATTGCTTATTGGACCAATGACTTGATACACTACGTTAATCATAGTGGTATGCTCTTGATTGAAGGGTTGATATGACCTAATCAATTTGAGATGATGTTAACATGAATTCATACATGAATATGATTCATGTAGTGATTAAGGGTATGATCCTTAAGAAGAGAGATCATGAAACCCTAATCATGAATATAAACCCTAATTGACAGGGCTTTTGGGTTCATGTAGTGATTGAAGGTTTCCAATGAGCTCTTCGATAATAATGTCACCAAGGCTTCCTATTTATTCAATAGAAGTCACCTTGGATTCCCACCTTTTGGGAAGAGACCTAAGGATCTTGAAGTTGATAGTGCATTGATCCATAGGATGGCCCAAAGAAGCAAGTCAATTGATGATGGTGTCGAGTCTTGAGTACATCTCAGCCACTCTCTCCTTCTTTCCCATGTTGAAGTTCTCAAGGAGATCTTTGAGCAAGTAGATGTTGGACTCCTTGACTTGCTTGGTCCCTTCATAGGAGATGCAAAGTTTGTTCCATATCTCATGGGATTTATCCCAAGAAGATATCCTATTGAACTCAAGAGTGAGGGGTGGATAAATAATGCTGATGGACTTTGCATTAAATTGTGCCTTCTTCAATGAGGCTTCATCCCAAGTGTCTACATCTTCATCTGGCTCCTTACATGCAAGGATGGCTACTTTCTACATGTCGTACATCACTCCTTGTAAGTATAACTACATCTGTTGCTTCCAATAAAGGAAGTTTGTGCCGTCGAAGATTGGAGGCCTCATGGAGAATCCACCCTCCAAGTTGAGAGAACCTAAGAGGTTGTCGCCCATCTTCTAATCTCATGGAAAATATTGTCTGTAAAGACCCTAACATTCATTTTGGGATTACCCTGTTTGCTTTGCCTAAACCTTGTGTTTAGATGTTTGCTAATCACCTAAAGCTGTGGTTAGGGTTTGTTTGTTCTTTGTTGAGAGGTTGAGGTGCAACTTGCAATTTACCCAAGTTTTAGGGTTAGTGTGCAAGTTTTTCACCTTGAGAGATGTCTTTCTCTCTCTTTGCATCCTCTAGGGTTAAGAGGATGAGTTGGGCTCCTTGCTTGAGTTGTTTTGGGCATCACTTGAGCTTGTTGAAACCTAGGCTTGTTGTTGGGCTTCCTTGGGCCTTGTTGAGGCTTGATATTAGGTTAGACCTTGGTGTATCAGCCAAGAGGAGTGCTTGGTTGTATCGAGAAATATGTGTATCGACCATGGTGTGTTGGATTGCCATGCTGGGTGACACACACCCTTCACCTAGCCTCGTTTGTGTCACCTTCTTTGGACATATGGCAGTTGCTTTGCAAAGTGGGTGGAAAGTCATGGACAAGTGGTTTTGGGGGTGTTAGCATGTGGCATGACCCTTGGACAAGTGTGCTAGGGTCGGGTGCCACCTTGCCATGCTGTCTCCCTTCACCCCTTAGTATATAAGCAACCCACCTTGCTTACTAAGCCTCTTTAGTACCCTTAGTTTCTCTCTTTCCTTTGGTGGCCGAGCTAGGAGTGGAGAAGAGGAAGTGGTGGCTGATATAGCTGGTGTCTTGGCTGATGCATCTTGCTCCCTTGCTCCTTTCCTTCTCTCATGGTGAGTATCCTTCTCTCTTTCCTTGGCACCTTCTCTTTCTTGCTTGTTTTTTGTCCATGGTGGTTATGAGTTGTTCTTCTCTTCTTGAGGTGGCCGAAGGTGGTGCCTTGGAGCTTGGAGCTTGGAGCTTTAGAGATTGAGGAGTGTGCTTGAGGTGGGTTACATAACTTTTAACCCTAATTATACTACCTTCTTACCATGTTGCTTTGTTATATGCTATCTTGATTGGCCATGTTATCTTTCTAGATATGTTCCTTGCATTAATGGTCATGTTGTTTCCCTAGATGTACCATGGATCTTGTTGGCCGAACCTTGGACTATTTGTCCTTGGGAAAAACCCCTCTCTCTAAGTTTTTGAGAGGTGAGCCTAGGGTCTCCTAATTCAATGGTGTGTTGTGGTGTGTTCTTGGGGCAAAACCCCTTTCTCTCTTTGGTCTTGAGAGGTGAGCTTAAGCTCTAGTTGTGTGGGAAAAACCCCTCTCTCCCTTAGTTGTTGAGAGGTGAGTCTACACTCTAGTTGCTTGAGCAACACCCCTCTCTCTCACCATGGATTTGAGAGGTGAGCCTTTGGTTGGATGTTGGCCTAGTTGAGAGTTTGGTTGGCCATTTGGTTGTTATCCTAACCATGTTGCCCGATATGTGTTGAGGTTGTGCAAGACCCCTTTCACTTGGTTGTTGAGAGGTGAGTCAATCATCTTGATCTTTTAGGGAATTTTGGTGGTTGTCTTGAGGTTGAAGATGACCAACCCGATATGTGGTGTTACCTGATATCTCTTACTCCTTGATATTGTGATGTGAGCTTGGTACCCGTTATCCCCCTAGTTAAGGCTTGGACAATATGATAGGTGGTTACCCTAGTTGACCCCTTGACTGATATGTGGGTTTGGATGAGTTGAGCTCTTAGCCGATATAAGGCTCTTCCCAGGATGAGGCTCTGCCCGGGATGCAACGTTAGCTGTTATGGCTAAGAGAGATATCAATCTGTTGAGTTGCTACACATTAAGGCATTATGCATGGACGATATCAGCTAGGTTGGCTATGTTGCATGATATGCTGCTAAACCGTTATGGGATGTTATGCACTTAGAAACCCCTGGACAATATCGACCTATTAAGGGTTAGCCTGTTATGGCGATGTGTGACTGGCGTGGCTTTAGGTAATATCAGTTTTTGTGTTATCTTGACTCCTGTCCAGTAGTATGTTAGCCCGTTATGAGTGATAACTCGGGAAGGGTGTTAGATGTTAATCATTATTTTGTTCTTGGGCATTGCCCGATATTGATGTTATAATGGTGCTGGGCGTTATCAGCCTGACCTTGAGTGTTAACCCGATATAGGTGTCAACCCGAGATACATGTTGACCGATATCCATGTCAGCCCTTTATGCAGTGTTAACCAAGACAGTGATGAACGTTACACCTTTGGTGAGGGTTGATACACCTATAGTGAGGAATGTTAAGGGCTGTGATGACTTTTGGTGAGGGTTGTCCCTTACCCGATATATCTATAGTGAGGGTTGTACTTTGTGTTCGGTTGGTAACCCTAATGCTTGATTGAAAAGTTATATATGATAATGTCATGCATAAATATGCTCATCCAATAGCATAATTATATCTCTCTTGATGTATGCAATAAGCTTAAGATGTTCCTTGTATGAGTACAATTGTACCTCTATGCTTATGCTAACCATGCAGGTACCATTTGTATGATGAGGCCATGGTGATTGCATGACAATGATATGATGTGGAACATCGAGGGTTATGATGAACTCAGTGATATATGATGGGTGTGACCCATGGAATGGAAATGTGTGCGTTGATGACATGATTGCGTCCCTGTGATGTTGATCTTTGAGATGGATCTTGATGATTGGCAAGAGGCCAAGTGGTAACATGTAATGTTGATCCTTGTGATGGATCAAGATGATGTTGATGGATTGAGAATAAGAATGACAATGTAACACATGATAATGAGATCTATGTTGTTTACTTCTGTTTACCTGTTACATAACTTGGTTGAATCTTGCAATCCACTTAAAATATGTTAATTAATTACAGATGAATCTTTCATGTAGTTTTCCCTGGCCATAGATCTATCATCGTCAGGAGCTGGTGATGGTGAAACGGGTTCTCCTGTGGATTAACCCAGAGCGCATATTGTTGAATTTGCGGGGTTTCTCCTAGCCAAAAATAGGAGGATTAGAGTGCAACTGCGGTTGTAGACTCAAGATGTGTGATAGAGTATGGTGAATAGGCCCATGGCTCAGTATGATAGAGCATGAATGCATTAATTGGTCAGGAGCACAGTGAATAGGCCCATGGCTCAAGGTATGCTAGCACCGAGACCTATACTGAGGTGGGCTAGAGGAAAGAGTATCCTGCGGGAGCTGACCCTGTGACTAAGGTCACTTAAGTAAGAGACTGCGGTCCTACTTTGGATATCTTGCACTAACTACAAAGAGGATGAGGTCGTGGAGTTTGGCTCTTCCATTGACCTTGTATTGCACCGACTTTGGGTTTCGCAACCGAAGGTTGGATTTAGGCGGTACAACTCACTTCCTCAGGACATAATAAATCGTAATCCATCTGTGTAGTATATTTGATTAGGGCAAACACGGAACATTGGTTGAGGCCTTGTTTGTATAGTTGCCCTAGTTATATCTTGCAGCTAATTACATGTTCTTCAGATGTTATGATAAAATCCTATAAGACTTGTCTTGTCAATCATGTTCCATATATTATCTGTTTATATGCCTATTAGATATCCTGGTAAGATGTTATAGAGATAGTTCTGCTTACTATGTTGCATATATTATCTGCTTATGTCAGTTACCCACTTTATCTGTTCTAGCTCTCCCGAGGTTTTATAGTTTTGGTGGGGGTTATGTTTCTCACTAGGACTGTGTGTCTCACCTTGCTGGTTTCAAACTTTTTAGGTGATCGAGCTAAACGTGGTGGTGGTCATGAGGTTGCGACCGAGCAACAAGAAGATCAGTAGAAGGCAAGGTTGGATATGCTGTTGCCATTGTTGGGTGTTTGGTAGTAGAGTCCTAGAGTCATCCATGTACTCTCAGGTCCTTGGAGGTGTTTTGATGAGGTTTCACGATGTATAGTTGATATGGATTTCTTATCCTGTTATTGACTTGGCTAGGTATGTTATGTACATAAACGGGTGGTGAACTCTTGTGCTTATGGGACAGCTAGATCCTATGAGCTGTGAAAATGTATCAGGTTTATGTATATTTATATAACATATTTCTTTGCAGGATGTGGATCTGGTCGTAATAGCTCCTTCCTTATCTACTTTCCGCAATTAGTTATAATTAACCCATATTTTTAGTAATACAATGTTTATGACAGTTCCAAACATTTTTGCATGGTGTTTCTCTATCTTTGTGATGGTGGGATGTCACAAGTAAGTTGGTATCAGAGCTCTAGGTTTGCTGAGTCTACAGGGATCTAGGACTAGGTTTGTGTCTGTTCTTGTGATTTTCTCTAGATTTTCTCATAATGGCCTTCTTCCCCCAGCAGAATATAAAGCTAAAAGATGTCTAGAAATCACGAAGAGCATAATGCCGAAAGCAGTGACACTGCATCAGTCGATGGAGTGAGTGTACAATCACATGAAGATCGGGTGCCTAAGATCCCCCAGATCAACCCAACCATTCTTGAGAATCCTATCTACCAACACCTCATGGGATAGGTAATGGCTACGATGAATCACATGGTGGAGAGATTACATGTGCCTCTGCTAAGAGAACTGGTTCCCCATGGTGAATCATTGGGTATTGGGAAGACCTTTGAGCGGCTTCACCGAGTTGGAGCTTCAGATTATGCTGGAATGGATGATCTAATGGATGCAAATATGTGGCTGATAGGTCTTGAGAAGGCCTTCCAGATCCTTGACATCCCTGAAGCAGACAAAGTCAGGCATGCTGTCTACCTTCTGAAAGGTAGTGCTGGCCACTGGTGGGCCATCGAAGAGGAGAAGCGACCCAGTGAGGTGATCTGTTGGGACATCTTCTGACGGGAGTTCATGAGTTGATACTTCCCGAAGATGTAACTAGATGAGAAGATCAGTCAGTTTGAGCGTCTGCGCTAAGGATCTATGAACATCACCAAGTATGAAGCCAAGTTTATGGAGCTATTGAGGTTTTTTTCTCACATGGCGACAACAGATGATGAGATGATCATATAGTTTGAGAAAGGTTTGAGTGCCGAGCTGACAACACCTGCTGTTGCTTTAGAGAACCGGGAGCGGTTTGCCATATTTGTGGAGTCTCTCTGAAGGATTGAATGGTTAGTCAAGGAGAAGAGAGATGCCATGTCCAAGAAAAGGCCTGCTCAGTTTTAGAAATAGAGGTTTGACAGCCACAAGAAGGCGAGGTTCTCTGCACCTTTTGTGATGCAATGTTCTAGTGCACCATCTCAGTGGTCATCAAGTAAATGAAGAGGGTGTGGTTATTCTCCATCCAGAGCTTACGATACAACTTCAGTAGTAGTGACAGGGCCATCTAGGCTGTAGTTAGAGGACAGGTCATGCTATCTTTGTGGGCAGACATGGCATATGAAGTTGAATTGCCCAAGGAGAGATGTCGAAGAACAAGGTTGAGATAGACAATAGTTTAGTGGCACTAGAGGGTGAGGATGCAGCCAAGCATCACAAGTTGGATCGTCTGCTCAAGGAAGTAGAGGGCGTGGATGACATCAAGAAATGACTCGATTCTATGCTATGAGTTAGCCTGAGACGATAGTCAACCCACGAGTGGTGGCAGGTCAGATGAAGTTATTTCATTCTGATTTGTCTCCTTCTTGCTTTGTATCTATTTTGGTTGAACCGGGTGCTACACACTCTTTTATCGCTCATAGTATGCTTGATAGATGTCTTATACCTGTTAGTTGTAAGAAAGATAGCTTGTTGTTGGAAACCCCTCTTGATGGTTCCTCGATGCTTCAAGAGGTGTGTCCATTTTGTATTCTATTCTTTTTGGGACACAATGTGCAAGTGGATCTCATACCACTTAATATGCATGGATTCGATGTAATCCTTGGAATGGATACCTTAGAGAGGTATAAGGTTGTACTGGACTATGGTTCCAAGCAAGCGGTGTTCACTAATAATGGCGAGAAGTGGATCTTCAAAGGAGATAGGAAGATTCTTCCAATGTGTTTGGTATCAACTTTGCTAGCAGAAAAGTTGTTGTGGCAAGGTTGTAGAGCATTCTTGGCTCATGTTGTGGATACCGAGGCTAAAGGACCGAGTCTTTAGGACATGTCAGTTATTAAGGAGTTTGAGGACATATTTCCCGATGAGTTTCCCGGTGTTCCCCCACCTCAAGAGATTGACTTTGAGATCAATAAAGTACCAGGGACACAACCAGTTGCTCAGACACCGTACATGATGGCTCCAGATGAGATGACAGAGCTAAAGAAGCAATTACAAGAGTTTTTGGATAAATGTTTCATTAGACCGAGCACATCACCATGGGGTGCTCCAGTTCTATTTGTAAAGAAGAAGGATGGATCGATGCGTCTGTGCATAGATTACCGACAGTTGAACAAAGTTATAATAAAAAAAGTATCCTTTGCTGAGGATAGATGATCTGTTAGATCAGTTGTGTGGTGTTACAATGTTCTCAAAGATCGATCTACAGTCTGGATATCATCAGTTGAGGATCAAGGATGAGGACATACCAAAGTCAGCTTTTAGGATGAGGTATGGTCACTTTGAGTTTGTGGTTATGCCGTTCGGGCTAACCAATGCACTTGCTGCTTTCATAGATCTGATGAATAGGGTGTTCCGTCCATTTCTAGATTAGTTTGTTGTGGTCTTCATAGATGACATCTTGATCTATAGTCAGGACAGTCAACAACATGAACATCACCTTTGACAAGCGTTGACTCTCCTTCGCCAACACCGGTTGTATGCCAAGTTTAGTAAGTGTGAGTTCTAGTTAGAGGAAGTGACTTTCTTGGGTCATGTGATATCATAGGAAGGAGTCCAAGTGGATCCCAAGAAGTTGGAGTCAGTTGTCGAGTGGGAGCAACTGAAGATGCCAACTGAAGATTGTAGTTTTCTGGGTTTAGCAGGATACTATTGGAGGTTTATAAAGAACTTCAGTGTGATCGCATTGTCATTGATGAAGTTGACCAGGAAGGATGTACCTTTTGTTTGGGATGATCATTGTCAATGAGATTTTCAAAGCTTGAAGGAGAAGCTGACTAATGCTCCAGTGTTGATACTGCTAGAGCCTGGGAAAGGCTATGTTGTTTTCTGTGATGCTTCCAAGAAGGGCTTAGGTTGTGTGCTGTTGCAGGAAGATCATGTTGTTTCTTTAGCTTCGCGACAACTTAAGAAGCATGAGGAGAGTTATTCAACTCATGATTTGGAGCTGGCAGCGGTGGTCCATGCATTAAAGATTTGGAGACACTATCTTTATGGGGAGGTGTGTCAGATCTTTACAGATCATAAGAACCTGAAGTATATCTTCTCACAGAGTGAGCTGAACATGTGACATCGTCACTGGATGGAGTTGATTAGTGATTATGATTTCACCATAGAGTATCATCCTAGTAATGAAAATGTGGTAGCTGATGCGCTTAGCAGGAAGTCTTCTTCTCTTCCTACAAAGAAGGAACAATTGAGTTCTTTGATATGCCATAGGCGGGATATGTTCATCTATTTGCGGCAGATGAATGTACAGTTGGAAGTATCCTTGTTGGTAGGACTGTTGGCACAAATGCAAGTAAAGCCTACGTTGAGGTAGCATATTAATGAAGCACAACATGCATATGCTACAGTTCAGTTGATCAGGACAGAATTTGGCAGCGAGAAGCGTGATGGCTTCCATGAGTCCAAGGATGGACTAGTTTGTTATCATAATAGGATGATGGTTCCCGATGTTTATGATATGAGAAAGTTAGTGCTCGAGGAAGTGCACACATCAATGTATGCTATGTATCCATGTGTCACCAAGATGTATCATAATCTAAAGGACCTGTATTGGTGGCCTCACTTGAAGAGAGATGTGGTCGAGTTTGTGGCTAAGTGTGCGATATGCCAGCAAGTTAAGGCTGAGCATCAGAAGCTGGCAGGTACGTTGCAACCCATGCCTATACCACAGTGGAAATGAGATCATGTAACCATAGATTTCATAGTTGGTCTTTCGAGGACAACTAGAAATCATGATTCCATTTGGGTGATAGTGGATAGATTGATGAAGTTTGCCCATTTCATACCTGTGAAAATGACATATACAATAGAGAAGCTTGCTCAGGTGTATGTGGATGAGATAGTGTGGTTGCACGGTGTTCCCACAACGATAGTCTCTGACATATGTCCTCAGTTCATGAGTCATTTTTGGGAATAGTTGCACAAAGCCTTGGGAACAAAATTAAGGTTCAATACCTCTTTCCACCCATAGACCGATGGACAGTCAGAAAGGACTATTCAGACTTTGGAGGATCTTCTCAGAGCTTGTGTTTTGTAGTTCCTAGGTAGTTGTGACATGCATCTCAGTTTGATAGAGTTTGCCTACAACAACAGTTACCAACCGAGTATCGACATGGCACCTTATGAGGCTTTATATGGTAGGAAGTGCAGATCTCCTTTATGTTGGTATGAGTATGGAGAGTATCAGCTTTTGGGTCCAGAGTTAGTGAAACAGATGACAGAAAAGATCAAGGTGATACATCAACAGTTGAAATCGGCACATGATAGACAAAAGTCATATGCAGATAATCGTCGACGACCTCTAGAGTTCCAAGTGGGAGACAAGGTGTATCTCAAGGTCTCTCCATGGAAAGGCATGCTGAGGTTTGGCCAGAAAGGAAAGTTGGCTCCCAGGTATATGGGGCCATATCTGGTGATAACATGTGTTAGCAAAGTGGCTTACAAGTTAGAGCTACCGCCAGAGTTTCACAGGTTGCATCCAGTGTTCCATGTCAGTATGCTGAAGAAAAGTTATCCTGGCATAGAGACAATGATACAGCCGGTTCAGGTTGAGCTTGATGAAGATGTGACCTAAAAGGAAGGTCCAATGTTGATCTTTGACAGAAGAGTGAAGAAGCTGAAGAGGAAGGACCTGGTTCTTGTGAAGGTTCTTTGGCATCATCGTGGTGTTGAGGAAGCCACGTGGGAGTTTGAGGAAGAGATGAGGAGGAAGTATCCCTCACTTTTCTCTTAGGATTTCAGGGGCGAAATCCTTTTGTAGGGGTTTATGACTTGTAAGGACCCTGACCTTCATTTTGGGCTTACCCTGTTTGCTTTGCCTAAACATTGTGTTTAGATGTTTGCTAATCACCTAAAGTTGTGGTTAGGGTTTGTTTGTGCTTTGTTGAGAGGTTGAGGTGCAACTTGCAATTTACCCAAGTTTTAGGGTTGGCGTGCAAGTTTATCACCTTGAGAGATGTCTTTCTCTCTCTTTGCATCCTCTAGGGTTAAGAGGATGAGTTGAGTGCCTTGCTTGAGTTGTTTTGGGCCTCACTTGAGCTTGTTGAAACCTAGGCTTGTTGTTGAGCTTCCTTGGGCCTTGTTGAGGCTTAATATTGGGTTAGACCTTGGTGTATCGGCCAGGAGGAGTGCTTGGTTATATCGAGCAAGATGTGTATCAGCCATGGTGTGTTGGTTTTCCATGTTGGGTGACACACACCCTTCACCTATCCTCATTTGTGTCACCTTCTTTGAACATATGGTAGTTGCTTTGCTAAGTGGGTGGCAAGTCATGAACAAGTGGTTTTGGGGGTGTTAGCATGTGGCATGACCCTTGGAAAAGTGTGCTAGGGTCGGGTGCCACCTTGCCATGCTCTCTCCCTTCACCCCTTTGTGTATAAGCAACCCTCCTTTCTTACTAAGCCTCTTTAGTACCCTTCGTTTCTCTCTTTCCTTTGGTGGCTGAGCTAGGAGTCGAGAAGAGGAAGTGGTGGTCGATACAGCTGATGTCTTGGCCGATACATCTTGCTCCCTTGCTCCTTTCCTTCTCTCGTGGTGAGTATCCTTCTCTCTTTCCTTGGCACCTTCTCTTTCTTGTTTGTTTTTTGGCCATGGTGGTTATGAGTTGTTCTTCTCTTCTTGAGGTGGCCGAAGGTGGTGCCTTGGAGCTTGGAGCTTTAGAGCTTGAGGAGTGTGCTTGAGGCGGGTTACATAACTCCTAACCCTAACTATGTTACCTTCTTACCATGTTGTTTTTTTATATGCTATCTTGATCGGTCATGTTATCTTTCTAGATATGTTCCTTTCTTTAATGGTCATGTTATTTCCCTAGATGTACCATGGATCTTGTTTGCTGAAACTTAGACGAGGTGTCCTTGGGTAAAACCCCTCTCTCTAAGTTGTTGAGATGTGAGCCTAGGGTCTCCTAATTCAATGATGTGTTGTGGCATGTTCTTAGGGCAAAACCCCTTTCTCTCTTTGGTCTTGAGAGTTGAGCTTAAACTCTAGTTGTGTGGGCAAAACCCCTCTCTCCCTTAGTTGTTGAGAGGTGAGTCTACACTCTAGTTTCTAGAGAAACACCCCTCTCTCTCACCATGGATTTGAGAGGTGAGCCTTTGGTTGGATGTTGACCTAGTTGAGAGTTTGGTTGGCCGTTTGGTTGTTATCCTAACCATGTTGCCCGATATGTGTTGAGGTTGTGCAAGACCCCTCTCACTTTGTTGTTGAGAGGTGAGCCAATCCTCTTGATCTTTTAGGGCATTTTGGTGGTTGTCTTGAGGTTGAAGATGACCAACCTGATATGTGGTGTTATCCGATATCTCTTACTTCCCGATATCATGATGTGAGCTTGGTACCCGTTATCCCCCTAGTTAAGGCTTGGACAATATGATAGGTGGTTACCCGAGTTGACCCCTTGACTGATATGTGGGTTTGACTGAGTTGAGCTCTTGACCGATATAAGGCTTTGCCCGGGATGAGGCTCTACTCGAGACACAGTGTTAGCCGTTATGGCTAAGAGCGATATCGATCTATTGAGTTGCTGCACGTTAAGGCGTTATGCATGGACGATATCGGCTAGGTTGGCTATGTTGCATGACATGCTGCTAAACCGTTATGGGGTGTTATGTGCCTAGAAACCCATGGACGATATCAACCTGTTAAGTGTTAGCCCATTATGGCACTGTGTGACCGGTGTGGCTTTAGGCGATATTAGTCTGTGTGTTATCTTGACTCATGTCCAGTAGCACGTTAGCCCGTTATGAGTGATAACCCGGGAAGGGTGTTAGCTGTTAACCGTTATGATGTTCTTGGGCGTTGCCCGATATTGATGTTATAAGAGTGCTGGGCATTATCGGCCTGACCTTGAGTGTTGACTCGATATAGGTGTCAACCCGAGATACATGTTGACCGATATCCATGTCAGCCCTTTATGTAGTGTTAACCAAGACAGTGATGAACGTTACACCTTTGGTGAGGGTTGATACACCTATAGTGAGGAACGTTAAGGGCTGTGATGACTTTTGGTGAGGGTTGTCCCTTACCAGATATATCTATAGTGAGTGTTGTACTTTGTGTTCAGTTGGTAACCCTAATTCTTGATTGAAAAGTTATATATGATAATGTCATGCATAGATACACTCATCTAATAGCATAATTATATCTCTCTTGATGTATGAAATAAGTTTAAGATGTTCCTTGTATGAGTACAGTTGTACCTCTATGCTTATGCTAACCATGCAGGTACCATTTGTATGATGAGGCCATGGTGATGGCATGACAATGATATGATGTGGAACATCAAGGGTTATGATGAGCCCGGTGATATATGATGGGTGTTAACCCATGGAATTGCAATGTGTGCCTTGATGACGGGATTGAGTCCTTGTGATGTTGATCCTTGAGATGGAACTTGATGATTGGCAAGAGGCCCAGGGGTAACATGTAATGGTGATCCCTGTGATTGATCAGGATGATGTTGATGGCTTGAGAATAAGAATGACAATGTAACACATGATAATGAGATCTATGTTGTTTACTTTTGTTTACATGTTACATAACTTGGTGGAATCTTGTAATCCACTTAAAATATGTTAATTAATTACAGATGAATCTTTCATGTAGTTTGCCCTGGCCATAGATCCATCATCGTCAGGAGCTGGTGATGGTGAAACGAATTCTCCTGTGGGTTAAATTGGAGCTCATATTGTTGAATATGTGGGGTTTCTCCTAGCCAAAAATAGGAGTATTGGAATGCAACTGCGGTTGTAGATGCAAGATGTGTGATAGAGCATGGTGAACAGGCCCATGGCTCAGTATGATAGAGCATGAATGGGTTCATGGCTCTGGAGCACAGTGAATAGGCCTATGGCTCAAGGTATGCTAACGCCGAGACCTGTACCGAAGTGGGCTAGAGGAAAGGGTAGCCTACGGGAGCTGACCCTGTGATTGAGGTCACTTAAGCAAGATACTGCAGTCCTGCTTTGGATATCATGCATTGACCACGAAGAGGATGAGGTTGTGGAGTCCGACTCTTCCATTGACCTTGTATGGCACCGACTTTGGGTTTCGCAACCGAATGTTGGATTTGGGTGGTACAACTCACTTCCTCAGGGCATAATAAATCATAATCTAGTCGTGTTGTATATTTAATTAGGGCAAACACAGAACATTGGTTGAGGCCTTATTTGTATAGTTGCCCTAGTTATATCTTGCAGCTAATTACATGTTCCTCAGATGTTATGATAAGATCCTATAAGACTTGTCTTGTCAATCATGTTCCATATATTATCTGTTTATATGCCTCTTAGATATCCTGGTAAGATGTTATAGAGATAGTTCTGCTCAGTATGTTGCATATATGATCCGCTTATATTAGTTACCTGCTTTATCTATTCTAGCTCTCCTGAGGTTTTATAGTTTTGGCAGGGGTTATGTTTCTTGCTGGGACTGTGTGTCTCACCCTGCTGGTTTCAACCTTTTTAGGTGATCGAGCTAGACGTGGTGGTGGTCGTGAGGTTGCGGCCGAGCAATAAGAAGATCAATAGAAGGCAAGGTTGGATATGCTGCTACTATTGTTGGGTGTTTTGTAGTAGAGTCCTAGAGTCATCTCTGTACTCTCAGGTCCTTGGAGGTATTTTGACGAGGTTTCATGATGTATAGTTGATATGGCTTTCTTATCCTATTGTTGACCTGGCTAGGTCTGTTATGTACATAAATAGGTGGTGAACTCTTGTGCTTATGGGAAAACTAGATCCTATGAGCTGTGGACATGTATCAAGTTTATGTATATTTATATAACATGTTTCTTTGCAGGATGTGGATATGGTCATAATAGTTCCTTCCATATCTGCTTTCCGCAATCAGTTTCAATTAACCTGTATTTTTAGTAATATGATGTTTATGATGGTTCCACACGTTTTCGCGTGGTGTTTCGCTAATTTTGTGATGGTGGGATGTCACATTGTCGGAGAAGACTGTGGCTCTGATACCTCTTGTTGGATCGAAGGGATCTAGAGGGGGTGAATAAAGCTAAAATCAATTAAACCAAATTGATTAGAGCTTCAAATTACTTCTAGAATTAGGATTGCAAATATGTAATTTGATGTGAAACGAAGAATACATAGCAAGGATGAGAGATATTGAATGAGATGAAGAACAAGCTATGTAGACTGGTACCAATCTATAAGCTAGGAGAAAGTCAACCCACTACCTAGAGAGGTCAAACCCTAGGATTTTGCAACCACTACATACTTATATTCCATTATAAAACATACAATAAGACCTTCCTTTTGTAGGGTAGGGATACCTAGCCTTCCTTTTTATGGACCAAAAGGAGTCAGTAAACCTTACAAGGTCTTTCCTATCCTTCGAGAAAAAGTCTTCAACCTCTACAAGGGTTTACCCACTTTTGCAAGGAGCTAGATAGCTTTGCCAAGGAGATCCCCTTCTTGCAACAATCTTCCGCTTTGAAGGAATTACACACTCTTCTCAAGGATCTTCAACCTTCACCTTCTCCTTCAACTTGGAGAATCTTTCACCAACATTTCTTGAAGAAAGGGGTTGGGGAAAGAGAATATTGAGAACTTCACAAGATTACAGTGAAGTAGATCTCTCACAAATATCCTACTCACTCATATGAACGTTTGGATTTTTAAACAAGAGAGAGAAGGAAGATCTATGTGGAAAAAATCACTCAACTATAGCTAAGAGCAAGGTAGGCATGAAGGAGCAGACTTGGAATGAAGTCCAAGGTTACCTATTTATAGTTGGGGATGTCCACTAGGCACTAGAAGCACTTAGGAACAAAATCTAGTCATTTAGGGATTTGCAACAGATCTATTTTTGATGTTTGTAACACTCCAATGGCTAGAATCACTTTTTCTACACACTCTGTGTAGTGCAGTCGGTCGAGTTCCTATAAAGGTAACTCGACTGATAGCACTATGCGACAAGCTAATTTTGAGTTGTCGGCCGAGTTTATCCTGGATGAAACTCAGTCGATGGCTTAAAATTAGTTTGCCAATGCAAGGTGATGGTCAAGTTTATCCTGAGGTAAACTCAATTGATCCTGGACATTTCCAAGACCCATCCTAGGCGTAAGTCGAGTTTCTAGGAGGGAAACTCGACTGATCAAACAACCCGTGATGCATTTTGGGAAATGTTATTAAAGTGATCAAACATTCAAATTAAGTGCTCTTGATTTTTTCTCATATTAATTACAAGTCATAATACCAATATAACTGATTACAAAATTATCTGAAGTCGCTTAGGTATATTTAAACAAAAGTGTATTTGCATTGACTTTTTCCTGTATTGAGTCAAGTTTGAACTTGATTGAAATGATCCTTTTATTGTATCTGACACCTTAAATTAATCTCAAATAGACACATTTGATACAAATGAATGGAATGGTTAAATCATTATGAAAATATGGACAATGTATAACTTTTATGTCAATAGACATAACTAGTTAAATTTATTTTATATGCAATACACAATGATCCCTGAACAACCCATCCCTCAAATGATCAACCCACTAGGAAAAAGAGCTTTAACACAATCATTTATGAACTATATACTATATAAAGTCTTATAAGAAAATTGTATATAAAGACAAACCATAGTGTATTTTACTTAGGGTAAATATCTATCATTCATTTCATAAATTAATAACAAAAGGGTTTAGAATGAAGCAAAGAAAAGACCCTTGCTCACAATTAATTTGTACATTACCTACTAGGGCTTGTTTGGCCTATTCATGTGTCACCCGAATACAATCTCCACTAACATGAGAAAAGAGAACAAAGTAAATGACTTATAGTAAAATAAGATGTCGTCCACAAGAAAGACCAATATGGTATCTCCTACCATCTGGCTTGGATAAACAATTGATGAGGACTAGTGAATTAAACCAGACCGTGTTGAACTTACACACTTTTACCTTCATGATGCTCACCAATAGTGCTTCCTCTGTGAGCTTAGGGCTCAATGAGAACTGGCGATATTTGTCAACCATTGCCACAACCTTGCCAACGACATCACATAATACTACTCCAATGCCAATCTTGCTATCATTTCTAACCACTACATTGCAAGTGAACTTAAAAATGTCTACTCAGTGATCTTCAATGCTTCTCACTCAAGCTTCACACACTACTCGAATCTATGCCTTGAACCTCACATAACCCTCAATCATACTTTTATAATACTTGGTGGCATAAATCAATTCCTATTTAAGATATTTGATACAATATTATTCATATGGGCCCAAATTTCCCATAGTTGCTGTAGCTATGTCCATGTCTTCTACACTCAAGTTATCACTGAGAAAATGTAGTGCTAGGTGACAATGCATACATTTGATGCCATCATCGCCCTAGTTGCATTGAAGCTCCAAGCCTTCTTAGAACCAATCATTCAAAAAGCTTATAAGACGGTCTCCTTCTCCAAGGAGCATATCAGGTACCTTCCTCCAAGGTTGCATGTCTATATAGAAGCCTTCTTATATTCTCCAATCAACCAATGCAGATTATTGATATAAAATGAAAACATTGGAGCGAGGGTTGTGGATTTTGCATGCCAAATTAAACTCCAACCCTTCTCATTTACTATAGAGTGATTAGCAACAAACTCGAACCTTCCCATGGGTCCTAACTAGTATACCATCTTTGTAGAAAAGGATCCTCTTAGGTTTGACTAGCAAAAAGGTAGAAGGTTCTGGTGGTACCAGTTGATGAGTGGGTTATTAATGTTTCTACACACCCACATAGTGGAAAGAGTCCTTATTTTCCCAATGTCTCATGTTTATAAATACATGTTTATTGATTGATGCACTTATGTTGGGGTCTAGGTACCGTCTACAAAGAACTCTGTGAGAGACTCTTTTCTATTGTAAACCTAGTTGTCTTTCAAGATTTCGATGGATGTATCAATCCCAGCCCACCACTATAGTCCCCCGAGAAGGACCAATTTCACATCCCAAATGCTCCTCCATGTAGAAATCTGATTAATATCTCAAGTTACCTCCAAATTATAAATTATGAGAAAATATTTCTCTTTCCAAACTTTATGATAAAGAAAATATACCTTTGTCAACAATCTCCAAAGTTTCTTTGTGAAGATGGGTCCACTAAAGAATGCATATGAATAGTCTACTATAAAACATATAACCTAATATGTTCATAGTATAACATAACTATTCTATGTTTAATACTATTATACTGCAATTTAAGAAATGTAGATTGATAATTTCCACATATTTGTTTGTGAAGAATAGACTATTGTAAGTCTTTGGCATTAGCTATACACTCAATTGAAGCATAGTGTGCTCACCAAGTTTAATCATTTGAATCATTGAGTAAGTCAGTCATAGTAAAACATCAATTATATGCACTCAATATAATCTAACATTTGAAAAATCTAACTCAAACCATGTCTTACACTTATTTATAACAATATTATACAAAATAAGACTAATAATAGCCTTCCCTTCTATCTCTATAGCAACATGAACCATATTTTCCACATTATGTACACGATTAGAGGTTCATGTAGAAAAATTCATAGAGTAGTGTAACATAGTGTATGTGATTATTGTATCTACAATGGGAGAAACATAGGTTGAAGGTATTAAGATGATTCTATATGGAAAATACACCACTCCAATCCTTCCATTCTTGATCTACAACAACAACAAAAATAGTTTGTGTATATGATATCACAAATAACGCCAAAGACTTCCACAATGTGTCATAATTGACCTACATGTTTAATGTATTATGCCATGGAAGAAATGTTGGGCGAAGTTGTTAGCATGATTCTTATAGTGAATAGACTTCCTTAGTTAGATACTAGCTAGAATGTATGTGAAAGTTTTTTACATGATTCTCATGATAAATATACTACCTTAGTTATCTACTAACTCTACCATGAGGCAAACCATAGTGTTGTATTAGTATCCACAAGAAATGAACCACCTATATGTATGCAAAACATCACAAAAACCAAAATTTTCTATATATTCAATAGTGGGGTAATTGTAGGTCAAGGATATTCACAAATTTCTATATGATTAATAGATTCTAGAAAGGCTTTAACCGTATAACTTTCTAACAAGTAAAGTGTGTACCATGTATGAAAAAAAATTCTTATCCAAGTAATAAAAAAATAATAGGATTTTGTTTAATATAGTCCACACTAGGTGTGACAAGTAGATCCTACATTACCCAATCACACATAAACCTTTCCTCCGTACTCACTGTGTTAAGATGGATTGATTTTAGTATAGGAAAATATTGAGAACATTATTTATTTAAGTTTAAAGCATCCTAGTTTATCCAACTTTAATAAACATAACATACTTTGAAAGGAAGGAAACTATGTTGAGGTTTGAACATTGGCAATGTGGGGACTAAAACATTAAACCAAGTAAAAAGGGATATTATTATTTAAAGCATAATTATATATGAGAATTGTTAATAAGTACATGACTAATGAACTAGAAGAATTGTGTAAGATGCATAAGATAAGTGATGATAAATTTAACCTTACTACTCAAGCGTTCATAATGAGAATGCATGATGCATCTTTTAGATGATAAAATGAATATAAATGATTGTATATAGCTTACATTGATTTAAGAATGTTAGACTGGATCTCTATGAAATGGGTTTGGGATTTCTTTAGAATGCATGTTTTTCAATACAATTTGAATTTCTACGAGATTATAACGAGATAGGAGATCCAAAAATTCGGTACATTTTGATAATAAATGTAACATATCTATTTCTTTTATTATATAGTTTCTTTATATGAAAATTTCTAGCATTGAAACTAACTGAATTGAAATAACCTCTTGGTCATGAATTCACGAAGAATGTCTCTAGCTTATTAAATAAGCATACAACAAACAAATTCAAATGGTAGTTATTATTATAGTATGCTATGTGATTTGTTAGTACATTTTAAACCTTTAGTGTCACTATTTCTTAATGTCCATTTTCCAACACAACAACCCTATAGCGTCGGTGGTAAAGTAAAAATGTCACTAATGGTGAAGTCTTTCTGATTAAGAAAAAATACGGGTATCACTTTTTCTATAGCATCAATTTCTTTGTGAAGAACCGACGTCTAAGATAGCTTGTAAAATTCAAAATTTTAGTGAAAAGCTTTATATAGGCCTATTGTGTCAGTTATAAAAAACAAAAAATATAGACCTTCCCAAGAAATAAATTTTACCTCCAAAAAGCCACTATCGTCAGTTTCTCCATACAAACCGACACCGTAGGTCACAACCATTGTGAAAAATTTTACTTTTAAAAATCTTGTGTCGTTGATTTTTTTCTAAAATAATCGATGATAAAGGGTTCCTTCCATGTATCCTGCAAAAAAATATTTTCCCCAAAATTGAGTTGTGTCATCATTTTTTTGCTTGAAACTGACAACTAAGTCTTAGTATAGTTAGAATTTTTTATAGGGATAAGTACATGTGACATTGTTTTTTTGATGGGTAACCGACAACAAAGATTGAACTATGATGTCAGTTTTGCACGACAATCAATGACTAATGTCTTGTGAGGTTAGCATTTTATAATAGTGATAAGTACATGTGGCGTTGATTTTCTTATTTACCAACGACAATAGAGTTCATCCTCTATCATCAATTTCCTTGGTCAACCATTAATGTCTTAGTAAGGTTGGCATTTTTTAAATAGGAATAAATACATATGTGTTAGTTTTCTTGTTCCCAACTGACGACAAAGTCCATCCTCTATTGTCGGTTTCTCTTAGACAACTGATGATGAAGTGCTTAAGCATCGGTTTTTCTCTTAACTGATGACTAAGTTTCACTTAATAATATCTGTGAAATTTCTTTTCCCTTGATTCTCTATTTCACCCATGATTCTCTATTTCATTGCACCCATACCTAGCTCTGGCGATCATTTTGCTGTGAGGTTTGTTGTTGTTTCCATAGTGGTTGCTGCCGAAGATACTATCATTTTCCACCATAGCTTTCATCATAGCTGCCACCATTTTCCGCCTTAGCTTCTGCTGTCGCCTTCATCTCCACCTTCGACTACTAATGCACTAGCATCTTTCTTTAACTAATGGTGTCAGCCACCACCCACCAGTGGTGCTCCAACCGTAGCTGTTGTTGTCCTCCATCTCCACCGCTTTGTCATGGATGGTAGACACCAGCCTGCAGTCCTACTATCATTGGTTCTGCTTCTTGGTTTTTGACACCGTCACTGAGACCAGTGTTGTTGCCACCTATTGTTATTGTTCCTCTACCACTACTACTGCCATTGTTGTCATCGCATCCATTTCTTGCTTTCCATCATCCCTACTACCACTGCCACTACTTGCACCCTCTCCTTCTTGCTTGCACCCTCTACCACTGCTTCCAACACGCCCTTTACCCCTACCATAGTAGGTCCTTATTCTCCTTCTTCTCTTTGTATACTTCCATTATTTGTTGAGTGCATTTTTTATAATTCTTTGTTGAGTACATTGTTGTATGATTGTTTAATTAACTTGATATGCGTTAAACTTGATATGAATTTATCAAAATTGATATCAGTTGAATGATGACATCTAACTAGAGTTTTAATTTGAAAATTAGAAATCATACTCGTGTAGTTGAAATTCATGTATAACTGCTTGTATAATTTGGTATATTGTTCAATTTAAACCTTGTATGGATAAATAATCACACCTAAGAATTAATTAAACTGAATTGATATGAATTACCTAAATGAGCTTGATTTAGACTACATTTTTTATATTTACCAAAATTTAAACCATAAATCCTATTTTAGACATATATCTAGTTGGCCTAGAAACCCCCCTGAGATTTGCTCATTGGGAGTAAATCTTAGATAGTCCCCTGTTCAGACTGTTCATGAACACTTAATCTCACCTAGGATATATGTATACAATGTGTATTTGACTTTCAAGATGTTCCATCAACACTTTCCCATTTGTTCTCTAAGTACATAAGTAGGTGGGTATTTGCCCATCTACAATAGTGTACTTGGAGAACTATGGGGAAATGTTACAAAAATATTTTGATAATTGAATACACATTATACACTTAATAGTGAGATTAGGTGTTCAGGAATAGGATAGATGGTACACATTCATTACTACACCCTAAACCCTAATCCCTAAACCCTAAACCCTAAATCCTAAACGGTAAACCCTAGTCTCTAAATGTTAATGTCTAAAAACCTAATGAGATACTTATTTTCTATATGATCATAGAATGGATTGATCATGGATGTCCATTTCAAATTGTTTCACTTTGGATTTACTATTGATCTTGATCAGTTTATAAGATTTATAGAGGAACATAAGAAACAACCTAGAGATAGGTTCTATTGTCCATGTAGGAATTGCAGTAACAACTTGAAGGTCGACACTTTTGACGAATCAAAAGTCATGCCATGTGCAACAAGATTGTACAGAACCATACATAATGGTACTGGCATGTAGTGATCCCTACTATGAGATCAAAAGATGTCGATAGAAGTATTTGTCTTGAAGAATAAATTACCGACGATGATGTAGATGTGAACAAACCATTTCTGATAGACATGGTTGATGCGATGCTAGATATTTTTGGGGTATATATTACTGTTTCACCTTCCTAATTTGGAAACCTAATGCATGATGCCGAGAGACCATTATATATAAGTTGTATTATGAAGCTGAGCAATGTGATGAGATTATATATTCTAAAGGCTAACAATAGATGGGGCGACAAAAGCTTCACATTTCTATTGTCATTGTCTAAAGAAATTCTTCTTGAAGGCAACAAGCTTCTAATTTGAACATACAAATTAAAGAAAATGTTGTGCCCAATGAGAATGGAGGCTAAGAAGATACTTGCATGCCTGAATGACTGTGTGTTATTTCAAAAGGGCTATATAAATTTGATATATTGTCCAAAATGTGGGGTGTCAAGGTACAAGATTATGACTTTGTGAAGTCCAAAACTAGCTCTCCTACCAAGGCGATGCAGTATCTACCTATAAAACAATGATTTCAATGTTTTTTTACCAATACCATGGATGCACACAATTTATCTTGGCATGTAGAGGCAAAGAAAAACAATGATGGGATGCTTCAACATGTATCTGATTCCCCACAATGGAAAAGAATTGATTTATTATATCCTGAATTTGGTGAAGAAGTCAGATATGTAAGACTTGGGCTTTGTACTAATGGGATGAATCCATATGAAAGATAAGCAACCAACATAACACTTGGCCTATTATGATTTTTATATACAATCCTCCTCCATGGTTGTATATGAAAAATAAGTACACCATTTTTTTCTTATTGATATCTGGACCTAAACAACCTAACAATGATATTGGCAATTTTCTTAAACCTCTGATTGATGTCTTAAAGATAGATTATTCAAGAAGAGGTCAATATTTTGGGTTCTTTCTTATTCGAGTTCTTTGACAGTTAGGCATTGTACCGATGTCATGCATATTGAGAAAAAATTCTGTGATAGCATCATTGGTACTCTGTTGAATATACTAGGTAAGACTAAATATGATATCAAATCCAGAATGGACCTACATGAAATGGGTATAAGGAAAGAATTAACAATAGAAGTTAGTAGTGATCAAGAAACATATTTAACTCCTGCTTTTTACATGTTGTTTATATAGGAGAAGAGAACTTTTTGTGAGTACTTGCTTAATGTTAAGGTAGCATATGGATACTCTTCCAATATCCGTAGATTGGTATCAACAAAAGATATGGAGCTGATAGGTCTTAAATCTCATGATTTTCACACTCTAATGCAACAAATATTATATGTGGCTATTTGACCTATACTTCCAAGGCATGTAAGGCTTGCAGTCACCATGCTTCATTTCTTCTTCAACACTCTATGCAACAAAGTTATTGATCCTGAGAATCTTGATAAGTTGCAAATAGAAGTAGTTGTTAACCTATACTATCTTGAGATGTATTTTCCTCTTACATTCTTTGATATCATAGTACATCTTGTTGTCCATTTCACTAGGGAAATGAAAATGTTGGGTCCAATTTTTTTGCATTGGACGTACCATTTTGGATGGTACATGAATGTTTTTAAAGGTGATGTTCAAAACCGTTATCGGCCTAAAGAGGGTACTTTCGAGGGTCATGTGGCTAGGGGAGTTATGGAGTTCTACAATGACTTTATAAGTTGTAATGAAGCTCTTGCTAGCAAAAAATATTGATCATTACCCCATCAAAGGGAATTTAGGAGCATGAGTGGAAGTAATTAGTCATGAGATGTGGGAATAGTCACACTTGTATGTTTTACACAACATCAACAAAGTGGGTATTTATATCACTGAACATACCAATTTTATGAAAACAAAATATCTCGAGCCAATTCAATGTGGCTTGCTAGAGAACATAATAGGATATTTATTAGGTGTTTTGAAAATAAATTCCTCTGTCAACTATCTCAAATGCTAAATAATGTTGCTAAAAATATCAAAAGGCTTGCCTTTAAACCAAAAATGAATCTTATGTATTACGAAGGGTTTAACATAAATGAATTTTCATATTAAATAAAACGTCAAGATGATAATAGTGTCGTCCAAACTAGTGGGGCCACCCTTCAAGCATCTTCATTTTATTTTCTAGTGTGAAGGATAGGAGTCCACATGAAGGTAAGATGTCTTATTATTGTGTCACTCAAATTTCAAATATCTCATCTTTATGTGTAATTGGGTTGATAACACCAAAAGGAGTTGTAGTTGATGACTTAAGTTTCACATTATCAAATTTGAAATGATTGGTGAGAAATGTGAACATTCATAATTGCATCACATGCAAAGAAAGTATTCTAAATCGATGATCATGCAAATAAAAAAGGGTATGTCATTCTTCATGGGAAAAGGAAGTTTATTGTAGATTCTATAGATGAAGAAGAGTACTATGACAAGTATGATGACTTCAGTGGGTTCTCATTTGGCTTGCCAACACCAAATGTTGAAGCTAGCATTGAATTATATACGTGTGAAGATCACACAAAAGGAATATTAATTGATCAAGGATCCAACCATTACTAGAGACATGCATTTTTTTTTAAAATACTAGATGTGCATTTTACATTCTTTATTACAGTTATATATGTTTCATATTTTTCATGTACATTTTACATTCTTTATCACTTATATTTAATTCTTTGACTATTTTTAATATGACATTTCTTAGATGGTGTCTATCCATGAGGATGAGCATCATGACAATATGCACCCTACAGATGAGTCTGGTGTAAGTTGTATTATTTTATTACATAGATGTGCATTGTACATTCTCTATCACAATTATTTCACAAATGCACATTTTACATTCTCTGTCACTTATATGTGTTTCTTGACAATTTTAGGATGTGCACCCTGATGATGTTGTTGGATTTGTATAGGAACAACATGATCTACACGTAAAAGAGGCATCACCTTGATGAACAAGTTAGTAGCGCAAAGGGGGTAAAGGATAGAAGCTGGTTGTTGACTTTGATGGTATAGCAATTTCTTTTAAGAAGAATCACAATACTTTCACAAAATATCTAGGGATTATTACTCGCAACAAAGTGGATATAATAATAGAATCTTTTCATAAATTTATCCTTCCATGAAAGGCTACACTAGGAAGGGCTTATGTGTGAGATATTCTAATTTTTAAGATATTCTTAATTTTATTTTTATAAATATACCATTAAGTATATGAAACCTTGCAGATAATCTTTGACCTTGATGAAAAACTACATCGTAAAAAGGTGATGCAATATTGTGGGAGGGTATTAAAGAAATTATAAGACAAATCTAATGAGAGAATCATAATGAGTAACAAGAAGAAGTCTTCCACTGAGAAATGGGCCTATCTTGACCCGAACAAGACAAACAAATTAGTTCAAGGTATTAAACCCCCTCCTTTAAATACATTCTTATGAATTCAATGTATTACACAATTAACATATGGTTTAGATTAACCAGGCTTGACAAGATGCTAAAAAAGAAAGGCGTGCAAAGAATGTGAACAACCACAACTTGGGTCTAGGTGGCTACACAATACATCACCAAAAGAGAATGGAAGTGTCTTCTTTTGAAAAACCTACTCCTGGGTCTATTGAGTCTTTTACCACTCTTCTAAATTTGCTTCACCACAAGGAGTGGATAGGTGTGAGGATAAATCGATACAAAGAAATACCCAACCCTACAACTATAGAAGTGGCTACAAAATGGTAAAATTTAACTCTCAGAGGCATTTCCACTTTTTTACCTTGATTGTTATGTTTTACTGACAAATTACTATTCGTAGTCATGTCACAAGAGTAGGTACAAGAAATTATTTCAAAGGGAATAGAAGACGTAATGACACTATCAAACTTCACATTCTCAACCTCCTCAGATAGTACCTGTAATTCTCCACTCCATACAAGGTGGTTGGGAGTAATCCAATGGACCCTCTAGCTAGTACACATCTTGTGAGTCTTTTTGTGATATGATAATATTTTAGATGAATTTATAATATTTTTGTGTTCTGGTGTATATAACACTATGTACAAATTTGTAGGGGTTGAGGCCATGCCGTATATTATTAGAACAATATGTCGTTGCACTTCGCCAAGCATACCCACCCCTTCCAGGTGACAAGATTCATGGTGTTCCATTTCCTCCAGATGCATTTCACGTGTCTATCAGGCTTGTCTATGATACTTGGAAATAGACACCACTGCCACATGGCCACCCCAACCACGAGATGATAGGTGATGCAGAAGGTGGTGCGGTTGCATGGCCCAAAGAGGGAGTTATCTATACTGGTGTATGATAAATTTTCATTGGGTTCATATTTGTGAATCTTTTCTACTTGTGTATATAATTGGCAATTGATATGAAAATATATATATGCAAATCACAACACCTAAGAAATCCCCTACAATTTATCCTCCACTTCATCCTCCAGATATTCAATCACCTACTTGGATTGTGAAGGACCTATTCAACTCACTAGGTCCTAAGTGCATGGATTTGGCACTATGGCTAAGAGACTTAGAAGAAGGGTTGACTATGATGATTCATATTAAGGAGGACGTTGTAGGACATGCTCACAATACTAGTGTATTCTTGATAGATATTGTGGAGCTATTTAGTTATGCTTGGTTGAATACAACAGTGATACAACTTTGGATATTGTGAGATCTAAGGCTAAATACCTCACCCTATATATGTGAAAATATATGTTGATCTATTTTATATATATGAATGTATACATATACGTTTTGCAGTCACTTATATAGGGTGTGTAAAGAGTTTGCACTAACCAATGTGGAATTTTGAGTTCCATCATTGATTAGTCATGTAGATAAAGATCCAAAATTTGTTAGTGATTACTGCTCTACCACATTAAAATATTTTGATAATGCAAGAAAGAGCGTCACTATAACTCCTTTTAATGTTGGGCAAGTTTGGGAAACTCAATAATATTCATTGGGTTTTGTTGATAGTTGTCCTCAAGACGCTAACTATGTATTATCTAGATCCTTTGTTGACAAAGTAGACATTGAGGGACACATAATACAAAAGACATTATTTACGTGAGTAAATTTTTATATCCATCAACATATATTAATGTTTGCATCATTAATTACATGACTATACATTAATTCAATTAAACATGTTACTTTAACTTATAGGACAATAAAAGAATTCAAAAAGGACGAAGGACATGTAATTAGAAAAAGAAAATATTAAGTTGGAAGAATGCTGAGGTGGTTTTCTAACTCCAATGCATATATATACCAATTATGCTTACTTTTATTTATTAATATTTTGTATACTATAAATGTATACTACCCTATACAAGACAATGGTTGGGCATGACAATACTACATGATGCAGTATATTGACTTGTTTGTCATATAGGTGACACTAAACATACATTGTATACAAAAGGTAATATATATAGTCTTGATCACATAAGTAAATAGTCTCATTTGATAATATGAAAAAATCAAATGGAATTTTGAATTATGTCATTCTCTTTGTAGTTATTTGACACATCAGTGCCCTATACAAAAGAATAGATACGAGAAGAATGGGCACATGTATTTGTTAAGGAAGTGAACTTTGAATTTGATTGAGATAAAATATGAGTTTTCTCAACTTTTATGTTATTATTTCTATATACATGTGGTGGTTATGTCTTTTTGTAACTTTACATTTGATACAATTGAATTGTTATTTCATATGTGAATAATGTGTTTATATATACATGTGTGTGAATGAGTGTGAAGATGATGAATACAACGCGAATCACATTTGTACATGTCATGAGAATGAAATTGGAGAATTGATCTTGCATGTTTGTTTTTTGAATTGTGTATGTGCATGAGAATGGAATTAAGTGTTAAAGAGAATAGAATTGAAGAATGGAAATGTATGTGGGTGGATGAATTGTGTATATGTATTTGTTATTGTAGGTTTTGGAGGTGTGCTAGCCTATTGTTAAGCTGAATAAATGATCAATATGCAATTCTAATGAATTGCACGTTCACATCCTATTGAATAGTAGGACAACAAGTCTACAAACCTTCTATTAAAAAAAATACATGTGACATCAATTATAATAAAAAAAGTGAGACTGTAGATATGTGTTTTAAGTTTTGTTTACTACAACCTAAGATACATCTACCCTTATCAGTTAAAATTTTACCTGATAAGGAAGTACAACATTGACGACGTTGTGGATCTACATCATTAGTTTTTTCACAAAATCAATGAAACATCTACCTTACAGTAAAATGGGCATGCCAAACAGTACGACTATGCTATACATCCAACAACACAACCATGGAGATTATGTCTGCTTTTTCAGTTATGCAAAAACAATTGACGAAACAGTTGGGCTATAACGTTGGTTCCTTGACAGGAACTGACAACACAAAGAGATTCCACGACACTGATATTGCTCTAAGTCGTATGTTGAGTCCTTAGTTTCTATTTATATAGCACCTGAAACTAACTGTATGTCGTAGATTTTTCCATTCCCTAGAAACCGATGCAGAAGGCCATTATCTATAGTGTCGTCCACTTAGGTGTCAGTACAAAACAAACATTATAGCTCAATTATAACTGATTCTATAGGTAGTATCTCTACTAGTGATTAAATATATGCAGAGTGAGAGAGAGAAAGGGTATAATACCAGTATGTGTATTATAATTAAGTTAACCAATGATGTATGTTATAGTTTGAGTGAAATTATTACATTTTGAGTGAAATATTTACAGTCGGGTTATAGTTTGAATGAAACTATTTAAATTTCACATTTCTAGTTACGATCATGTTGCTAATATTCTTTAGTCAAAAAATGACTTTTTACTACTATCAATGGAAAAAAAATTCACAGCATATTTATATTTTGTTTCTTGCATTGATAATACAAGGCTTCTAGTTACACCAACCCACCAGTGGGTATTGTATATTTACCATTTATATCCATATTTTTTGTCATACTTGTTATAGATTCCTAGTATAATCATGGAATGATACCTGTATGATAAAAATGACATATAATTTCAATATGACACTTATGTGACATTTACATATGAAACCTTATACATTTGAGTATTTAAAATATTAGATAATTGATGCACATCGTTTAACACACCAATCACTAGGAAAATTATCCTAGAGTTTATGCTTTTTTCTACTTTTCGGTAAAGGCTAGTATAGAAGGGTCGATCCATAGAGATGGTGAAAAGAGCAGTTGAAATATAAATCTAATTGCTAAACATGAAAATAAATTCTAATTAGAAGGTTGTTTAAAACTAAGAACAAAAATAAAAGTGCTGAAATAAAGTTCAATTAATCAAGAAATAAAGATCCAGGAGTCTGGAAGATCACCACCAAAACCATGTTCCTATTCAACTAATCAAATTCTAAACTCCAAGGATCAAATCAGAACCTTGTGGTTGCATGTACTTACAGAAAAACTCACAAGGGTTGGACTTCCCCTGAACTCGTTGGTCCCGATGTTCACAGATCATTGCCCAACTGTCCAACATGCCACTATCCACATTCATATAAAAAGTATGTGAATTCAAAATGGCATTCAAACCCAAGGCTCAAGTGGTCACTTCACCCATGATTATAAGAAGAATAAGATTAAAAAGATGAAAATATGATAATAACAATTAAGGGACTATTATTTCATTCTTACAGAGATCTACAGTCATATCACTCCATAAAAATATATCAGATAATCCAAATAACCACAATAAATAGAGAGAAGACATTTTTCAATGGAGCAATATAACTATTTATATTAAATAGAACCAGACTAAGGATCTATTCCCATGCCCCAGATAAATTTACTCAGACATAATGAGACTAGAAGAAATACAAACTAAAATGAGATCCAACATTGTACAAGATGTTGTCTATAATTAAAAACTAGATGAAATGGAATGCTTTTATAAGTAGAGAGTCCCTCCTTGTATAGGAGGGGGAGGGGGTAGGCTGCCCTCAAAAGAGGGGGAAAAAGAGAGGGAGACATCTTTTTGAATTTTCTAGATCTGGTCAAATAGAAAGTTGATTGTTTTGAATTATTTGACCATGTAACTCTCTCTAATGCAGATTCTCACAGTAGTGATTTTGAACGTATTTAATCTCATAAAAATCATAAAATTGGTCCAAATAATAGTATTTTATTTTAGAAAATTAAATTCCCTTTCCAATGAATACTTGTGCACTCAATTTGGAGTTTGAACGCCAAAGTTATGCCACTTTTGGTGACATGTATATATGAATTTCAGGACTGTTGCAAATTGTGTAATTATGTTCCAAGATTATTTATGTCATTTTCCTACAAAACCCAAGAAAACATAATTAAAACTCCAATTAAAGAGAAAAATCTAAAATAATACAATTAATTATGAAACTAAGAGAATAAATAACAAAACAATCCTAAACAAATATCAAAAATATGTAAATAAAAGGGATAAATACACATTTATCAAAATACCCTGGACTTGAATCCTTGTTTGTCCTCAAACAAATAAAATCACAAATTATTCCAATTTATACTAACAACATGTCTATCCTCACCCTTGTAACATCACTTTATTCCTTACCTCCAAATTTGGCCAAGCAACCCAATCTCCACAAAACACAAAATTCTATATTCCCTATAAAACAAATATCATATCTTATTTCTAAATCAAGATTTTGTAGAAAAACATGCTTCATCTTACTTTTACTTTGACACTCTCATTTTTATTATTGTATTTTTTTAAGTGAGTTGTTGCACAAGAGCAGGATGAAATTTGAGGGCTGTGAGAACAAAGAAGGAAGTGATGAATTTTTTTGATCCCTCCTCTATTCGACTCAAGATTTAAATTTGTGGAGTTGTGATTACATTGATCACAATTTTTTCATGTGTACTTTTGGCATCTTTTGATAGTACAACCCTTTGTAGGATATGAAATTTTTGATATGGCTAGCATGCCACCACAGACTTAATTTTTGTCCGGTGGTGATTCTTTGCTTCTCTTTTTTTTAAAAAGAGAATAAGGGGTAAACAAAAGGTGTCCTTGTGCTTATAACTTCACACATTTTTTTTGAAAGTGTCATTACATCAGAAAGACTATTCATGTCAATCACATTATACAATATTTATATCAAGTTAATCCACAGTTTAAAAATAAAGAAAATTTGTGTTTGGTTTTGATTGATTCCATACAGCTTACCAACTTTTCCAAGGAGTGATGCTATTTTGGGGTCCTAGGTGACATGGTGGTTTCATACATGACAATTTATAACAATTTTTGTAAAAGATTTACTAAATTCAAAGGGGTACAATGATAAACATCTATTCATATCGGTCGACTAGATAAAGGCCATTTTGCAACAAAAGAAATAAAAATATGGCCGACTAGATAATGGCCATGAACAAAGCTACTATCTGCAAAACAAATAAAAACGTAGAAATAATGCAAGAATAAAAAAGATAAGGGGGGTGGAACAGATACATACCACCCACCTCTACCCTAGACTTAGATTTTTGCTCATCCTGAGCAAAATCTAAACCCGATATGGAGGGAAGAGAAGAGTGAGGATTTCCAGGTGGCCCTAATAGCTCAAAAAAATCCAGCTGAAGGGGATGTGTATGAGGGCTGGGACCTTCATCTGAGGAGCTTCATAGTGTACCCTATGATAGGTAATCGTGGAAGCTCAGTGGGGTGCTCATATTTTCTTTCACCTCGCATTCCCTCCAATAAGATCCACAAATCTTTCTTTGATAGAAAGGGCAGTGTTGAATATGGATGTGGATTGGGGGAGGTTGGCGGGTACCCGGTCAGTAATGCCGATAGAGTAGGATGTACAGAGTCAGGTGGAGGATCTGGATCAGGTTTTCCACCATCATAATGACATGCATATGGGAGAATTTATGTTAATACAAAAGATTTCAAATTATTTACAAAAGTGTTTTACTTCTCCTAAAAAATAATACTATCAATATTGGGCTTGGATATAACATATGCCTCTAATTATTTTATATAAGGGGTCCCCAAAGATTCAGGAGGGATGAGGACATCTTCCTTGTAAACAACATAAGGGGGTGTATGGGCTTCTTCCAAGTGTGGTATCTCCCCTTCTACATTAGTCTTATGTGGAATGAAAACTGACTATGTCAAAATCAGAGGAATTGTTTTGTTAAAGGGGGTTGGATGCTCTTTATCCAAAATAGACTCAAAAAAAGGGATTTGGTCTCTGATATCAATTGGGTTTATGTTAAGGATGGGAGGGCTTGTTGGATCTTCAGAATGGCTCTCCTGCTTTGACTTTTCATATTCTAGTAATAGAGTCTCTAAAGGAAAGGTAGGGATACCAACGTCCTCATCACACACAAAATATCACTCCATGGTTTATGCTATTTCTTCAAAATCTAACATATATGACACAAAAATAGGATGATCGTCATCATAGTCGGGAAGAACTATCTTGGGTTGCTCAAGCTCTACATAGGGAGTTTGTGATTGAGCCTCTAGTAAGGTAGCTAGCATGGCTTGACTGGATTCAAGTTTTGCTTGTCCTTCTGGTGCCATCTTCTCTAGTGACCTAAGTTTCTCTTCTTGTTGAGGATTATATTGGGTATCATAAATATGTCCATTTCCCCCAAAGTTATATTGGTCATACCCTCCAAAATTATGTTGATCATACCCCCCCCCCCCCCAGAATATGGATAGAAATATTCCTCATAATGGTTCTCAGAAAAATATAGATTCACATTGTACCCACAAAGATGAAAGAGCTCGTAATTAAAAGAGGTGATACCATAAGTATGGGGTAAAGTCGGATCGGAAAGAGATGCATGGTGGTAAAGACCACAATAAAAGCATTAGGATGTCTACTCCATTTGAAAAGTATTCCTCAAAGATATGTCAATTAACACACAAGATGAGAAAGATAACAAGAAATTACAAGAAAAGGGGGTTAGTCGAAAGTTACAAAGAGAACTAAAAATTGTAAAGCTAAGAAATTATGGAATAAACTAAAAAAAATAAAAATAAACTTGAAAGAAATACTGCTGGAATGGAAACTCAGTAGAAAGAGGAGATACACTTTCGAAATTGTGTTCGAAAGGCAAAAAGAAATTAGAAGAAATATAAGTAAGAAATTATAGAACAAGGCTAAAAGTTATTGAACAAGCTAAAAAATATCAAACAAAAATAAATTATGGAACAAGATTAAAAATTACAAAAAAAAACTAGAAAGCAGTACTACCAGAATGGAAACTCGGCAGAAGGAAGAGATACACTACCAAAATGTTACTTGTTAGGCAAAAATAAATAAAAATCTACGAAAAGAAATTATGAAACAGTAGAACAAGACTTCAATTATACAAGTTAGAGAAATATGAAAAAATTTATACAAGATATACTAATAACTAGATCTGAAAAATAACCTTGTGTCACTGACAATGGCGCCAAATTGATGCACATTGTTTAACACACCAATCACTAGGAAAATTATCCTAGAGTTTATCCTTTTTTCTATTTTTCGATAAAGGCTAGTATAGAAGGGTCGATCCACATAGAAAGAAAAAAGAGCAGTTGAAATCCAAATCTGATTGCTAAATGGGAAAATAAATTCCAATGAGAAGGTTGTTTAAAACTAAGAATAAAAATAAAAGTTCTGAAATAAAGTTCAATTAATCAAGAAATAAAGATCCGGGTGTCCGAAAGATCACCACCAAAACCACATTCCTATTCAACTATTCAATCTCTAAACTCCAAGGTTCAAATCAAGACCTTGTGGTTTCATGTCCTTACAGACAAACTCACAAGGGTCAGACTTCCCCTGAAGCTGTTGGTCCCACCGTTCATGGATCATTGCCCAACCATCCAACATGCCACTATCTACGGTCATATCAAGAAGCATGTGAATTCAAACTGGCATTCAAACCCAAGGCTCAGGTGGTCATGTCACCAAGGATTATAACAAGAATAAGATTAAAAATATGAAAATATGATAATCACAATTAAGGAATTGTTGTTTCATTCTTACAGAGATCTACGGTCATATCACTCCATACAAATATATTAAAACATCCAAATAACCACATATAAACAGAGAGAAGACATTTTTCGATGGAGCAATATAACTGATTATATTGAATAGAACTGGGCTAAGGGGCTACTCCCATACCCTAGAGAAATTTACTCAGACATAACGAGAGTAGAACAAATGCAAACTAAAATGAGATCCAACATTGTACACTATATGGTTTATAACTAAAAACTAGATGAAATGGAATGAAGAATGGAATGCTTTTACAAGTGGAGAGCGCCTACTTTTATAGGAGGGGAGGGGGTAGGTTACCCCTCAAAAGAGGGGGGGGGTAAGAGAGGGATATGTATTTTTGAATTTTATGGATCTGGTCAAATAGAAAGTTGATTGTCTTTACTTATCTTGACCATGTAACTCTCTTTAATACAAATTTTCACAGCAGTGATTTCGAACGTATTTTGCTCCCGTAAAAAGCACAAAATAGTCCAAATAAAAAGATTTTCTTTTAGGAAATTAAATTCCCTTTCTAATGAATAGTTGTGCACTTAATTTAGAGTTTGAACACCAAAGCTATGTCACTTTTGGTGATGAGTATACATGAATTTTAGGACTGCTGTAAATTGTATAATTATGTTCCAAGATTATTTATGTCATTTTCCTACAAAACCCAAGAAAACATAATTAAAAATCCAATTAAAGACAAAAATCTAAAATAACACAATTAATTATGAAACTAAGAGAATAAATAACATAACAATCCTAAACAAATATCAAAAATATGTAAATAAAAGTGATAAATACACATATATCAATAATGCCAAAAGATATTAGCTAGTGATCATGATCATATATTATGCTATATGAATAACATAATATACTTAAGTTCAAGTTTTCATTTATAAAAGTAAATGATTAATTATTTTCCTAAGAAAAAGTAAATGATTAATTATTTTCCTACTGTTAATGTTGTTGAGATTGATATTGTATTAAATTTGATGCTTATGATCCAAAAAGTAGTAATTAAGTAGATATAATAAAGAAAATGCCTCAAGACAATAAAGAAAATGCTTTTGGAATGAAATATGAATAAGAAAGATAGTTAATGTGAAATAGTAACAAGGTCAAAGCTTGATTTACAATAGAGTTAGTTCCTTAAGAGCACTATAGATCTTTCCTAATTTTCTTATTTTATAGAAGTGAAACACATTCTTTTCTATCTAACTGAGGGGTCATGAGAATTTTATATGTTTGGGATGTTTGATGATCAACAATATTACATGTGTTATTATATGTTGAGGAGTGTGATGTTAAGAATCTTTCTTGAACGTTGTTTTAATTTGAGTAGTATGATTTTTAACATTATTTTCCTATTCTTTACACTAAAATTTCAAGGAGTTATATGCCCAACATTATTCACCCAATTTATCATAAGTTGGGGAGATTTTTTCTTAAATTCATTCATGTGTGCTTTATAATGACACTTTAGGTAGTATGAGGTTAATTGTGATCCACCAAATAGTGACACTTAAAGGAGTTTGATTTGTAACATCATTCACCCATAATTTTTAATTGTCGGTTCAAATCTAAGTAACCTAGACACAAGGGCACAAGCTATGTGTGTTGCAAACCCCTATTCCCCTATACAACAATCATGGTAGCCCAAACATACTGAGGTAATTATTATTATCGAGTCAGTATTAATAGTACCAGTATCCCTAAGACCTTTTGGTGGGCTACTTGGACTCTATCATTTAGCCGTAAGATGGTAGGCACAAGTTATCTTGAAGATATTCAATAACCATTAATGAGCTTATTTATCACATTCTCATAGACCATTGAACTACAACTGATTCAAACCATCAATAAAAAGTTCATTAGAATACAGAAAGGAGAAAAACATTGTGGAAATTATATAGATATATATTTTGGCATTTTATTTCTCTATTTTGTAATTTCTCATGATATAATTTTCAATGGTTTATGTTAGTTCTAGTTTGACTATTTGTGCTAATGTAACACTTATTTCATATATTCTAATTACTATATTTAATGGGATATATATTATTGACATTATTTCCATGAATACAAATTGATTAAATATTACTATTCATTATTTGAGTTGAGTAGCTAAAAATGCTCCTATTGATAAAATGTTTGTTCTTTTATTATATTGTCACTTCTATGTTATCTTAATTCTCACTAGAGAAAAATGTAACATTCCAATTTGCTTAGGTAGTATCATTGTTGTGGCTTTCTATCCACTTATTGGGATTTTTGAGTGTCACATGAGGTGTTTTATATTTTTGGGTGTAGTGTTGAGTTTTCTGGAAGGGAAGCACATCAGGATTACAAAACTACATTCGGATTGAACCCGTGCCATAGATATTTTGCTAGCCATATAACACTACTATATCCATGACAAAGAAGGGATATCAAATATACCATGGTGGACACTAGTTGTCGAACAACAAGGAACATAATCTTGATGTTTTTTGTACTTTTGGATCTAGATCTGAAGTTGGAGCCATGAAATAACTTTGTCAATATTCAATAACAATAGGGATAGATGATCCTTCCTTTGTTGTTGAAGAACTTCCTCATGATATTGTACATGTTCTGAGACCTATACATCATCATGAATTTATGGAAACTTGTATATTTCATCCTATGACATCACCTATTTATATGGGGGAGGCATATGTTAGGGTTCCCCAAAACCCAAATACTTTTCCTAGTTGCAATCCCCAATCAACAATAGACAAAACTCAAAAACAACATATCAATAAACTTAGAATCCAATAAATTCACTTATGCCTTGTGAAAAATACACACCATCCAATCAGTGACAACTCCATAGATCATTTGGTGTGTTCAATTGATCATTTGACACTATAATGGATTGATTGATACTTCTAAACCTTCTTTGTCCATCATAAATTGACCTTCAATCCATCATTTGGCACATCTTGAGGTTGACAATAAATGGATCTACTAATACTAAATTGATTGGTTGATTTGCTCAACCATGAGTCAATCAACTAACCTATGAGTCCTTTGGTTGGATTAGAGATCAACCTATACACAATTTGAAACCATACTAGTTATGATTGTGATTGCCAACTTTTATCCCCTTGAGCAGCCATGTACGCAATAGATTCTACATTACATGATAGTGATGTCCTCATGACTCTACAAGCAATAAGCAATATCTAGAAACACATTTTTGGTACCCAACTAATTTGAATGAGTTGTAGAACAACTTCAACCTAAATGTGACCATTGTTAATGTGACCATATAATCTTTTTGACATATATACCAAGTTGAAACTTTATACAAGTATAATCATACTCTTAAACTCTATATATGTTTCTTGATCTAGAGTAGATTATTGACATTCACTGAGCTCACTATCTAATATGGCCTCACATGAGAATGGCCATGTGTTTCATAGTCTCACTTATAAATTGGTTGAGATATCACTCCAATAGGAGGAACAAATCCCATCTACATCACTGATAATAATCCATTGTGTAATAGTGCACTCAATTACTACTTTTATGAAAACCCTTATTCAAATTCATGTGTGCGTTAAAGTTTACCCGAATGACATATGTTAATGCAGTTACTTTAGGTCTAAGGATCACAATCACCAATTTCATCATGAGATTCATTTATGAATTCCACAAATAAGGTTCCATGTATCATTAACAAGGTGGGTTTGTGAAATACACTTCTTCTCTAACACATGATTATGTTCCTAACTTGATATCGATTACTGTGACTAATGAGATATAATCATTAATCAATGTACATGCTAGTCTTATGTATATTATTGTCCTTTAATACTTGCTAATAATACCTGACTAGGGACTACAAAAAATGAGTACTCTGAAGTATACATATGATCTCATGTTCACGTTTTTAACCCTAAGTCACTTGTCATTGAGTTAGAACATTTTTAAAACAATATTAAATTTAATGGATATCTCCACACTAAATCTGTACATATTGAAATCTAACTATCCCAAATCTAAAAACTCTATTCTCGTGAATCATATGTCAGTACAGTTGGATCCTTACAAATGGAAAAAGTTAGAGATATTCCCTAATATACATGCTTGTACCCTAATGACAATGTACATAAAAGGAGTAGCTCAAATGTACACCCTAACTTTGGATATATATGACCCTTCTCTGGATCAATAAACCCTAATATGTTGTTCAATGAACATAACCTACCCTAAAATTTGTAACTGTTGATGATGTGGATTGGATGAATAGTAATTATGTTGATCTAACTCTTAGGTTGTAATCAGGTAACCCTAACCCATACATACTCTATACCATATGTGATGCCTTAGTGACATTAGGTGTTTTAATCACATTACATATCTCAATACACTCAATTGGAATTAATAGCCTAGACATGGCTTAATATGTAAGAGATGTTCATTAAACATTCCATACATGTCACACTGTTCACTAAGATGTACACAATGACTTGAATATGAGTAGTAAGTAATTGGAACAAAAATGGATAGATGGTTAGTGTGACCTTTGTTGACCTACATGTTGAACATTGTCCATATTTTGATAATGACTGAACCATTCCATTCATACATATATAATATGTTTGTTAGGGATTGATTTTAGGCATTAGGTACATGAAAAGGATCAAATTGCTCAATCCCTAGATTGGCTTAGTTCAAGTAAAAAGCAATGCAAATGTGTAACTTGGGAATCACTCCAAATCACCTTAGAATATTTTTGTAATCATTTGTATTGATGATATGACTTGTAACTAAGATGAGACAAAATCAAGGACACTTAATTCCATCATTTGATCACTTTAAAATCATATTTGAAAATTCATCACAACTACTTAATCAGTCAAGTTTGAATCTCAACCGATCAATGATGGATTTTGGAAATGGTTTGGATTGGTCGAGTTGTACACTCACAAAACTCAACTGATAAACTTTTTTTTAGAAGTTGATTTTAGTGAATTGGTCGAGTTATCCCAGGACAAACTTGGCCAATCATTTAACAATTGGCTTTGTCGGATAGTGGATCAATCGAGTTACCTTTATTGAAACTCGACCAAATACATTGTACAAAAAATGCAGAAAAAGTGATTCCAACTATTGGAGAGTTGTTAGGATAAAAAATATATCTGTTGCAAGTTATAAAATTGCTATTTTTCATTCTTAAGTGATCCCACACTCAAAGGAACACTCCCATCTACAAATAGGACCCCTTGGAGTTCATTCCAAGGTTGCTCATCCATGCTATCCTTGGTCCTTACTATAGTTGTGTGTGCTAAATGCCTTTGAGCCCCTTTATTTCTTTCATTTACAAAGCATTACATGATTATGAGTGAGTTAGGAATGTTGTAAGAGAGCTACCTCATTGTTACTTTGTAAATATCTCCATATCTCCACTTCCCAATCACCTTTCTTCAAAGAAACAAAGGTTGAAGTGATCTTCTCTGAGTGAAGGAGGAGATTCTACTCTTCTTCAAGGCTGAAGATGGTATGAAGATCTTCTTTAATTGAAGGAGAAGGAAAAGGTATAGATCCTAGGAGGTTGGTGGGTAAATCCTCGAGGCCAAAGACTCGTTGAATGAAGGGGAAGACCTCGGTGAAGGCATCCAACTGATTCAATGGTAGGTAAGACCTATTGTGAGGTAGAAGTGTTGGGTTTTAGGGGAGACAGAGAAGGCAGTGGAAACAAAATTTTTATTCTCTCCAAACCCAAAATAAAGGAATCGCGTCAACGTCTATACAGTAGGAAGGATGGTTTGTAGAGACATACCTTGTCCTGAGGCTTACTCGACGATGTTACCTCACGACTTGGACGGTCTTCACCTCCGGTCTTGGATGGTGTCTGTGCAGCTCCTGGTCTTATCGGGACTGTCAGGATTAACAACTGTACTCTGAGCGACAGAAATCTCCCACCTCTGTAGTAGTCCACACGGACCACCTGGAACTCTGATCGCCTTGTTGCACAAGGCACCAGAAGGAGTCACATTGAACATCCCAGGATTTGAGGCCTCGAATAACATGATATTAAAAGGAATGATTGGACTACCCATATCACCAAGGTGCACCTCCTTTTCTGGGAGCCCATCACTAAAGAACTCCATAGTTAAGCGTGCTCAGCTTGGAGTAGTACTGGGATGGGTGACCAGTCGGGAAGTTGATCCTGGGTTGCGTGTCAGTGAGGACAAAGTGTGCAGTTAAGGCTAGTGGTGGTCTGTGGGGCCAATCATCATTCCTGAAACTCTACTAGAGCCTAGGGCAGTGGGCCCGGGCATTACAAATGGTATCAGAGCCATAACCCCTCTAGTAGGTGGGGCCCACATGGACATGTGGCATGCCAGTCTTGAGCCGTGCGGTCCAGGCAAGTTGGAATGGGCTATCCGTAGAGACGAGATGGAGCCGCCCTTACGCTGATAGCCGTGGATGGGAGCTGGGTGTCCGTGGGCCATTGTGGGTCTGCACTAAAATGGGGTCAGATTATGAGGCCATATAGTTGAGCCTTGATGAGGACGTCAAGAGTCTAAGTGGGGGAGATTGTAACATCCCAGGATTTGAGGCCTCAGATAACATGATCTTAAAAGGAATGATTGGACTACCCATATCACCAAGGTGCACCTCCTTTTCCGGGAGCCCATCACTAAAGAACTCCATAGTTAAGCGTGCTCAGCTTGGAGTAGTACTGGGATGGGTGACCAGTCGGGAAGTTGATCCTGGCTTGCATGTCAGTGAGGACAAAGTGTGCAATTAAGGCTAGTGGTGGTCTGTGGGGCCAGTCATCATTCCTGAAACTCTACTAGAGCCTAGGGCAGTGGGCCCGGACATTACACACATCCTCCTGTCAACGTACTAGTCACTGACACACTCTCCTGCCACCAGTTGCCTTTCTACAGTTGTCTTTCCCTTACTGTACCTCCCTTATCGGGTAGCACTTGCTCGGGCTCTCTTGGTTACCACAACCAGAGAGAACGACAACTTTACAGAGCAACTGGTGTTCTGAGTTGTTGTACCTGAGAATCCCCCAATACCCATATATATATAGGAGGGTCATGGGTCAGGGTTCTCTACCCCAGACAATGCGGGATTAAAGCAGAAGTAGAAGGATTCAAGATTTTCCACAAAACAACCAACTACGCCAGCTGAACCGATCATTTCAAGCATGAACCAATCGGTTGGGGACCTGAGCTGATCGATTCACACTTGAACTGATCGGTTGGGGTACCTTAGCCTATTAGTTCACTTCTAAATCGGTCGGTTCACTACCCTGGTCAGTTCCCGATTGACTTTTCCTATTTTGTTTTGAATTGATCCAAATACCAATCCTTGTTCCAATCAAATTGGACAAGTGAAACAAAGAGAAATATCTTGCCAACCTGACTTTCCCAACTCGCTCGTTTGGACCAGTTGAGATGATCGGTTCAACCCTTGAACCGGTCGGTTCAACTTGTCCTGAGCCAATCGACTCACCAACTGATCCGATTGGTTCACCAAGCTGAGCCGATCAGTTCATCATATGAGCTGATCGGTTGGGAGTGCAGACTGTACAAAAATCAGTAAATTGTAGTTTCAATCAATCCAATACTCTAATCAATCAGTCCAACACCTTGAACAGTATGATATTGAGCTATCAATTGATTGAGTGTTTAATTGAACTACTAAACTGCTTTAGTAATCAATGTAAACATTGTTTGTGGATAAATTCCTCTTCCAAGTTAAATCCTATGTGTGTGACCCTGCAGGCCTATTTCATGTTGGCAGTGAAAGTTCATAACACTTATGACTTCACAAGCAAAGAGCGGTGCCTAGTATCACATCACTACTACCCAAGTGAAATACAAAGTTGGAGAACAACTTTCAATTCTACAATCCGTGAATGGTGGTACATCGAATGTATAATTCCTTTGTCTATGATATCCCAAATGAACTCAATGCATGGAACAATCATCCTGTGAACGTTCATTCACTTTCTTGATCTTAGAGTAGATTGAAGGAGATATGTATGACATCAATATCACATACTAATTCACACATGCGTGCGCATGCCTATCTCAATCCTACTCATCAAGTAGCCATGGATATCAAACTCCCTTAGGAGGGACACATCCCATATCTATCACTCACCCCTCAAAAGCCCCATGTGTCAAAGCCACCCAATCATCACCTTTATAACAACCCATGTTTCAGGACTGCGTTTGATGATGTCAAAGTGTACCCAACGACATGTGTTGAGTGTAGTGATTTCAGGTCAAAGAATCACACTCACCACCATCACTGTGAGAACTGACTATGACTACCATGCCATGGTTCCATGTGTCAAACTCACAGTGGGTCAATCCGGTACACTTGTTCTCTAACAAGTACCTATGTGTTTGTTTTGATATCTCCATATCATGATTAATGAGATTCTATCATCAATCAACACCACAATCTAGTCTTGTGTGTCGTTGTTGTCTATCTACCTTCCACAACGACATCCAACTAGGGACATAATAAGAATGTACAAACTCTTAGCATCCGTATGATCTCATCATTCATGTCCTGAACCTGAAAGCATACATCATTGAGTATTGTCATTCTCTAGACATTCAATCTATTCTATCATTATCTCATATGACTGAACCAGAAAGAATTAGAAGCTTGCCTTTGATGTTTATCAAATCAATCTTAAGTATCCCACCAATCATCCCGTAATTGGATCTCAGGGCATACATAACAACAAACTCCCACTTCCACTGTGAGCCAATCACCCTTGAATCATATTCATAGTGATCTTGAAACATGTCCCACATGTTACTATGCTCTAGTGCTTACGCAGTGAGTTATGACAACACCTTGCCAGAGTTGGTATTAACTGCATGTCTCTCATCTCTTCATTGTACGTCACACGTATGAGATGGAGTTGCCGTAATATGCGATCTAGTATTCCTTTGTTAACTTTTAGCCACATTGCATGACCAAGAACTACTTATTTGTCATCAATGACCAGAATATCTATAAGTTCATCTCATGAACTTATGGATCCATATAGTATCCACTAATGTTCTCTAACACATGGATACATAACTTTTCCTTTTAAACGACTTTATTAGAACGTTTCCATTTATCAACAAACATTCAATTTTATATATCCCATATATATTTTGCGATTAATTTTCTGTCCTTTTTAGAAGTTTGCATTAGTGTAACTCTTTACAGTGAACCCTTCCTTATTTCCATAGAACTAGTACTGCTCAACTACTCACCAAGTTCTTATGGTATTCTAGTAACCCTTACTGGAACTAGACAGACATCCACTCGTCATGTCCCACATATGAGTTAATAGGATGAGCACATCACATTGTCATGTCCTACATACAAGATGATGAATGCATTTTATTCTTGTTATGTCCTATACATGCAAGATAGTGGAATGATTACATACATGATAGATCCATATATATTCTTAGTGTTCCCATTCTTCATAAGAATTCGATACTTGGCCTTGGGATACTAACTCCATGTAACATGGACAAGTTTTCTCCCACTGAATCTGTGCACACCGAACCCTTCAGTATAGATTGCCAATGTATACTATCTCTTTTTCAGGTCAAGAGGTTTTCGAGAACTGTCTCTATAGATCTCTATTCCTATCACATAGGAAACATCTCTATCTTCCTTAAAGATAATTTCCACAAAGGATTCCTTTTTATAACATCTCATTCCTCATCGACATGTGGAATGCAAATACACTCCCACTAAATCACAAATCCCTTCTTTATCTTTTTCATATCAGTCAAACCCTTTGACTATATTATCAAAGTAAAGATCCAACTCTGAGTTGCTTGTACTTAATCAATCACATTGATTAGTCCATTGTAACTTATAGACTTCTTTTGCATTAATGGATTCATAAACCTTATAGGTTGTGTCATGTACACATCCTTGTTTTATTCCTCATAGGAATGCAGTTTTAGTATCCATATGCCAAATGTCTTAGTCATTAAGTTGCAATCAATAAGCATCATCCTTCTCTAAATGTTATCCATGTGTCTTAACGCTTAAGACTCATTCACACTTATGGATTTCATCCCAATGGGTTCTACCATAAAGGTCATACCTTATGGTTCACATGGAAGTCATTTAGGATGTAATGGTCATAAACCATAACTCAAAATCTGGTTCCTCATATTTATCTAGATAGTTGACTCATCACATGACCAACTCATCACATAGATAATCGAGGTGTATCTGTCAAGGATATAAGAATTCACAACTCCTTGTGATTCTTAATATCTTTTATTAGTGTGGGGTATACTTTATTTAAGAAGAACTTAGTTATTTGATAATCATCCTCTAACTCCTTAGAGTATGACTCCCTTTTTTTTGATTTAGACATCACCATGCCTTAATCATGAGTTTACTATGATACACTATCATAATCACTCACAAGGTTCTTAAACATTTGGTCCAAGTATTTCATTCATTGATCTCATCAAGAATTAACACTTTACCAAATTCGTACTTCATCTATGATATTCTTGAACACTTCAAGATATTTATGTTGGTATTTATCTAAACACCATTTGAAGTATCAACATTAACTCCAATAGGTATGTAAATACATCACATGTATTATACCTAATAGGATAATCATTCTTCTACTACCTCAGTGAAGATTGATTAATCATATCCAAGAGATTCATGTCTCTTACTGGTTCTTAAACCAAAAGAGTCTAGATTTATCTATCATATGGAAACTAGAAATGAATTTCTCATGATTTATGCTAATTTGATTGTTTGAGTTATCAATAACTTTTAGGTATCATTTTATCTTATGCATACCAAGTACCATAAGATAAACAAGGCATTGCCACAAGGAAACATCAACTTTATTAATTTCTATTATTGTCATACAATATGAAAAATAAAAATATGGTGTTTCTATCCATTGGCAAATATGAAATAGCAGTTCATAACTCTATTACATGCCTTCAAGGCTGAAAATAAACTAAAGTACTCCTATCTATGGTGGTAACACTTGCCCCATGTATAGGGTGCTTTACACTTTATATCTTGGTATCATATACCTTAAAAGTGTTATAAGTTTATTTCATGACACCTTCAGGTGGAGACGTCTGTCACCTCCTTCTTCTTTAGTTCTTCCATATAGAGTAGACAATTCCTTTTCCAATGTCGTGGCTTTTGACAATGGTGGCAATTGCCTCTCTTGGTCACACCTCCCTTGGCCTTGAGAGTTGAAGACGACTTGGGCTGCTGGATAGCATCAAAACCTTTATTAGCCTTGCCCTTGCCCTTGCACTTGGACTTGCCTTTCTTGTTGCTGATCATCATCACAGACTTAGGCTTGTCCTTCTTCATCTGTTCCTCGCCTGTCCTCAACATTCCGAACAACTCTGTCAACGACTTGTCAAAGTTGTTCATATTGTAGTTCATTACAAACTGACTGTAGGATTCTAGCAATGATTGCAATATCATGTCAGTAGCCAACTCTTGGCCCAGGGGAAATCCCAGTCTTGTCAGATTCTCCACATACCCAATCATTTTGAGCGTGTGTGGACCAACTGGATCTCCTTTTGCCATGACACACTTGAACAATGCCACAACGCCTTGGAGACATCATATCTCTCTTGCCGTGCTTGATCATCATACATGTTCTTGAAATGCTGAATCATCTCAATGACACCCATGTTCTCATGTTGTCTCTGCAACTCGTGGTTCATGGAGCACAACATCAAGCACTTTGCATCAATGGCATCTTCAGAATGCTTCTTATAAGCATCCCTTTCTACCTTTGGTGCGGTAGGAGCAGGTTCCTCTGGAGCTGGAGTATCCAAGACATAGAACTTTCACTCTTGAGTGAGAACAATTCTCAATGTCCTAAACCAGTTGTGGAAGTTAGTCCCATTCAACTTATCCTTTTCAAGGACCGATCGTAACGAAAAGTGATTGTTGTTTGTTGTCATTTTTTCTACAAAAGGAAATATATGCAATTTAGTCCAAAAATCAATTTTGACTTATTTGATTGATTTTAAAGGTTGACGATATAATTAGGACTTTAATTAATTATCGCTCCCACTATTTTTGTTCAAATTGATAGACCTCACCATCAATTCAGAAGATTGCAATGTACAATCTTCTAGTGGGTTAAGATCTTGAAATCCTCTGATTCATGGACCAGCTAGGGCTGTCACCCACAACTTAGATCTTCTAGGTAGGCAACTCTTACCAATTTCATCATATGCAACTCCTTGCCATGATCACCTCCATGCCTCAAGGTGCTAGATCCTATCTAAGTCACCTTGTTAAGTCCGACCCAAAGACAACACGATGAATATGCACCCTGCTAGGGCAGACCCACATATCCATCCTTCACACTTCCACGAGATAGACGGTGCACCATGCTAGGGCGTGCCCACACTTGGCCGATTAAGCTTTTCACGTGTGTCGCATTTAGAAGGCATCTAAAACTTTAATATTTAATGAGGGATTTGGTTTTTATAGGTACATATACATATCCAATCACCACAATACATAGTACGTATCATATACATGCTATATCCCACAGAAAACATGTGAAACAATAAAAGCAATGACTATGACCATCCTAATGTGATTCCTTGAGCCAAGAGGAATCACAGTCATCTAGGTCTACATCACATGCAACCTGTACAAGATGAAGTTCTATTGCCTTCTGAGTTGATCAACTCATCACATGAATGACCTGCTCACTCTGGCCGATCGTCTGGGTTCCACCAGCTGATCAGTTGGCTCCTCCAACCGATCAGTTCACCTGGTCATCATCCATCTCCTCATAGACGCCACTCACTCATCTATCTCCTTGAACTGATCATCTAGAATGCCAACCGATCGGTTCACGCCTTGAACCGATCGTCTCATTTGCGTCATGTTGTCCGCCATTCTTTGACATAAAAGGAAATAAAAGGTTCTATCCTATTTACATTTGAATTGGGAAACCTAGAGTTACATTCGGGGAGAGCAAAGGTAGGAAAGAAATCTCAAGTTATCTCAAGTTACATCAAGAATAAGGAGGTAGGGAATCAGTGCACAGACTGAGATGTAAGCAACCACATTCAACCAAGCACACATACATAGGGTTTATTGGCCGTAACCACGCTATAAATCCACCAAAAAACTCATTTAAGGGCGACGCGTATCGAATGCATTCATATTACATATCATATATGTATATTGGGATTTGTGGATTTAGGATTGGACATGCATAAAGCCAATTTTATTCACATTGTATGCAATAAATAAAGGCGACAAACCAAAATCGATCACATCGATAATCCTAAAGTATAGAGTAGTTGACATGGCTTTGATACCACTATTGGGTTTTAGGGGAGGCAGAGAAGGCAGTGGAAACAAAAATTTTATTCTCTCCAAACCCAGAATAAAGGAATCACATCAACGTCTATACAGTAGGAAGGATGGTTTGTAGAGATATACCTTGTCCCAAGGCTTGCTGGGTGACGTTACCTCGTGGCTTGCGTGGTCTTCACCTCCAGTCTTGGATGGTGTCTGTGCAGCTCCTGGTCTTACTGGGACTGTCGGGATTGACAACTGTCCTCCGAGCAGCAAAAATCTCCCACCTCTATAGTAGTCCACAAAGAACACCTGGAACTCCGATCGCCTTGTTGCACAAGGCGCCAAAAGGATTCACACCCTCCTATCGACGTACTAGTCACCGACACACTCTCCTGACACCAGTTGCCTTTCTGCAATTGTCTTTCCCTTACTGTGCCTTCCTTATCGGGTAGCACTTGCTCGGGCTCTCCTGGTTACCACAACCACAGAGAACAACTTTGAAGAGCAATTGGTGTTCTGAGTTATTGTACCTGAGAAGCCCCCAATACCCCTACATATATAGGAGGGTCATGGGACAGGGTTCTCTACCCTGGGCAATGTAGGATTAAAGCAGGAGTAGAAGGATTCGAGATTTTCCACAAAACAACCAACTATGATAGCTTAACCGATCATTTCAAGCATGATCCGATCGATTGGGGACCTGAACCGATCAGTTCACACTTGAACCGATTGATTGGGGCACCTGATCCCATCGGTTCACTTCTGAACTAGTTGGTTCACTGCCTTGATCAGTTCCACTTGTTTGATGCAGCCTTAATTCACCCAATTGGCATAAATAATCAAGTGAAACTCTAATCATGTAGAGCCCTGTACCATAGATCCATCTGAGTGTCAGAATTTGCCAGATGGTGAAATGAGTATTCCTAAGGGAAACTCAGAGCGCATACTGTTGAGTATGTGGGGGTGGCAAGTTGAGGATACATCCTTGTCATCCAAAATGAAGATTGTGGAGGTTGGCTATGGTAATGCCTCATACATCTGATGTGATTGAGAATGATTGTGGTCGTGTCTCAGTGATTATATATGTGACAAGATTGGAGGTAAACTGCGGTTGTACCTCAGATGGTAGGGTATGCGTACCCACCTCCTTTCACTAGTGCTGTGACCTGTACCAAGGACATGCTAGCCTGTTAACAGCTTGACCTTATGTGTCACTGTGGCGGACCTGTACTGACCGGGGGCGGAGAAGAGCTTAGGAGTCTGACTCTTCCTAGGTCTTGTATGGCACTGATTTTGACGTAGCAGTGGTCAATTGGATTTTGAGTGGTATCCTCAATTTTCCTCAGGGCATAATAAAAGATGTAATACATTCATATAGAATATCTATTTAGGGTTATACATAACACTTCACATGGGATGATATCCCTTGTTTGTTCTCTTCACATAAAGATGATGCTTAGTGCAATTAAGAGATAGTAGATATATTTTTGTTGTGGATATGCTTAAGATTGTAGATACGTACATACAATACCCATGATTATGTTGATAACTATACTGCTACTGCTGATTATAATCATGATTCTAGCTATCTCATGTTGTTAGTTATGTTTAGCATAATAGCCATGCCTTTGTAACTAGAGATGCATATACTGCTGATCATGCTTATCCAGATAGTTGTGCTTATGTTGTTAGTTCTTTTTATGATGTTTATATGTTCAACCTATTAGACATGCTAATGTTGTTATCGATGCTTATGTGGCTAGACTTATTCATAATGGTAGAGATTCTATGTTACTAGAATTGCTCATGATGCTATATATGCATATGCTACTGAATTGCTTATATTGTCAACAAGATAAAGGATGATAGTTTGGCTAATGATGATAGTTATTATATGCTCCTTTATGTATTTTGTTAATCGTTAGTGCTATTGAGGTTATTTGTTATATCCGATTAAACTGCTTAACTGTTTAATTACTTAAAAATGATGTAATCAATAAACCTTGTTGGAGGTTATATCTCTTGCTGGGATATGTGTCTCACCCTTGTGGTTCGCCACATTTTTTTAGTATTCAGAAGTGACAAAAAAAACATGTGGAAGAAAAGAGGAACTATAGTAATGAATCTTTAAGAAAGTTGATTAGATGTCTAGTGTGTCCTAGAGTCGTCCCTGTACTCTCAGGTCTGGGTAGGAAAAGTCTGTATATGGCGTTTAAAAAAAATGAACTTTTGTTAGCATGTTAATGCTTGTTTGCATGGCATATATGAATATTGTTCTCCTGTGTATATATGTTGTGGCTAAGGCAATAGAAAATTTGTATCAAATTCTTGGCCTAGTATGGATAAAAGAGAGATGTTGGGATCTTATGAAAATGTTTCTGAGTAGGTGCTGACGTTGAAATTGGTTTTAATTTACCCATATTTTTGGGTATGTGATTAATTAGTGATTGATTGTGTTTTATGTTTTGAGTAATCTCGTTTAGTGTAACGGGTTCTCACAGGTTGGTATCAGAGCTTTAGGTTCACTGAGTCTACAGAGACACTAGGAATTAAGACTAGAATGATGTCTAAGTTAGGAACATGACACAAAAACATGGTGCATACTACCTAATCTCCGTACTTGGATGCCCTGGCCAGGTATTCAATTATTGAAGAAAGGTAAGTATGGAACTCTTAGATTGTTATCTTTCTGATTACTCTGATCAAGTAGTCATTTTGAGACAATCTAAAGAGCATAATGAATAACAAATCATGGTGTGAATATCTCAATCCTATCTTAAAGAATATGGGAATTGCATCATAATCTATCAAAACTTGAATGTTTGGTAACTATAAGAGAAAGATACAACACCATGAAATCTAAATCTGAATACAAATAAGAAAAAGAGGAGTTCTTGAAAATGTGATTCATGAAGATAATAAAGTAAAAGATAGACAAGTCTATGCTTATAAAATGATTCAAGGTATGAAATCCATATAAGATGGAGATAACTCCAATGATAAGTATAAAATGAGAAGATAAATGAGAATAATGACAAAGAAATAAGGTGGAACTCGAGTTAATCTCAGACCAACCTATGTGTGTAAGAAAGTGTTAATGAAAAATCAACATGGCATGTGAAAGAAATTAAGAGATGATCCTTATTTAATGAAGAAAATGAAGAATATGATGGTTTACTTATTGATAAGTGGTTGAAAAATATAATAAAATAAGAGAACATACCCAAGTGTGATAAATAGTGAATACTATCTGATAGAGTTTTTCAAGATGACTAACATGATAAGTTTTTTGAGAGAAAGAGTTGGAAATAAAGGCTTCAATTTAGAAGCAAAATGATGATTAAGCCTCAGGTGCCATTGATGAAGAGAGCTACATTGGGCCACAAGAGCTGTAGTAGGAGGGTTTTATGAATTCTCTAGGTAGTATATACCATCTCCACTATCATGTCCCCCACCAATCATCTTCTTCATTCTAAGATCCTACATGGAAACAATGTAAGGAAACCATTTAAAATTTTGGTAATTTTACTAACAAACATCAAGTTTAATGAAATTTTCAGCACAAATAAAACAACTTTAATAAGATTGATATTCACATCGCCTCTCCCAATAACTAGAGAGTGGGTCCATTTGCTAGATGCACAGAACGATTACAAGTCAATTTCTATAGGTAACTAAGTAGTTTCTTATTACCAGTCATATGGGTTGTAGAACCTGAATCAATAACCCAATCATCTTTTAATGAAGAGAAAGAGGCTTGAAGACATGAGGGTCACCTTCATGTTGGGAAATATTTGCTTGAGATATCACATTAGCACCAGAAACAACCTTGATAAGTTTGTTAAGGTTAGAAGAACTCAGTGCTACCATCAGATACTTAGTACCACGAGGGAGACAAGTAGATTCTTCATCAACATTGCTAGTTGACATTTTATTGGGTTATTCTAGTTTCCCATGCTTTAGCCATTATATCTCTTCATTGTGATTAGTACGCTTGCAAAAATTGCAAAATCTAGACTGGGAAGAGGAAAAAATGAGGATCCTCTCCTACTATAAGTGAGAACTTTTTCTCCAACCATGACTAGGATTACCATGCCCTTGTCCTGCAACAACAAAGGAAGCATGCTCCTCAATAGAAGTAGTAGAAGAAATAGAATGAGATAGTTGAACATAAACATCATCTAACATTGGAAATGGTTCAGATGCAAGAATTTATTGGTGAACAAATTCATAACTGGGAGATAGATATACCATAAAATAACATAGTTGTACGTCCTCTTGCTAGTTTTACAATTTAGGATGATCAGATGATAATGGGTGATGAATCTTGAGATTTTCATAAATTCCTTTAATTTTTTTGAAATGTGAAGCAAAGGCTGGGTTATCTTCAAGTTTGAAAAAAATGCAAACATTTGTATAGATCAAATACTCTGGTTGCATTTACTTTGCTAGAGTACACTGAGCAAGGTGATCTCATGCCTCCTTGGATGTATCAATGAAGAGTAGGTTAGTTGAAATATGTGATTACAACTATTCATAATCCAGGAGAAAACAATAGAGTCACATTCAACCCACTTTTTATTGTCTGTCTTCTTTTTGTTAGATGCTTCTTTTGTACCTTTCTTTTTGTCATATGTGTCTTCTTTTGGTGGAGGTAGATCTATAAGATGACTCTAGTTTTCCTAAAGAATGCACTTAGATAGGAAAGGAGTGTTCCCATAGAACATAGTTGCAGCCATTAAAATTCACAAAAGTTACACACTTGGGGTGTGTTTCAGGGATCCCAACAGAGGAAGAAGATGAACCCATAATATACCAACACAAGGTATAATAGAGCAACATATATAGTATAAAACATGGTAAAAAACTTAGTGACACACTGTGTCAGGATGCCAACATGCCATGTTGAGTGGAGTGGAATTCATAGTAGTAGATTTGTGCAGCAATGGACGACAACACGCTATGTGAGATTGGAGACATGTCATGTAAGGTGACAAAATAGTAGATCTAGACTATAAAAAGACCAAGAACATGTGGTGAACCTTATGGATTTCCAAGAGAAATAGAAATATGATAGAGATATCCAATCATATCAGATAATACATTGACGAATCCTATCAAAGGTGGTTACAAGTGACCATAAAAGGGATGTCATACAACTTTCTAAGCACCTAGTCTTCAGCATATAAGACCAAAGGAAAGGTCATAGGAAGTGACCTTATATGCTCTTGTTGGGGAAGAGGATATGGATACAGAGGAGACTAGATATCCCTAGACGTGAGAAGAAATGGGGGAGAAGAAAGAAGATGTTAAACATGGATGCGTGGAGAGATAGATGACAATGACTTATTCTTGGATAGGAAGGGCTCCCAATACGAATATACATCCTGATCTGATACCATGTTGAAAGCGTCCAATCTTTCTGTATCTTCAAAAGTGTACAATCCTATCCTCAAAATACAAGGGGAGAAGGCAAGTAAACAAATAGTAAACCCTTATGAGCCTATTACACATAATACCATATTACATAAGACTTAAGAAAAAAGAAAATATAAATAAATAGAATACAACAACTAATTATAAATATATCTCAATAATAATAAGACTTTGAATGTGTAATATGTTTTTGTTAAAACCTTAAACTAGATTAGGGTTTTGGGATGTATAAGGGTAAATCCCTAATTGCTAAACATGGTATGAATTTTGTGATATGTGATAACCCTTAGAGATACAATATGTTTGTGTATATTGATCTTCTACTTGTGTTTATATACAATTGGGCTTTGAGGGCCTTATGCATGTGTAAATTGACGAGTTAATGATTGGTATAATTGGGTGATAGATTGCATACTTAGAATCTTGATGTTGATTTCTTAATCAATGAACTTGACTGAGTTAATTGGAAATAAAATGAGTTGGTGAAAGGTGAGGTCTGTGATTAGGTGTGATCTTGATTAAAGTTATGATGAACTTGGGAATGCTCATTTGTGCTAAAGTCAACCAATTTATGCATATAATCAAGTTGGTGTGTGCATGGCTGAGTTGTAGATTGAGTTTAGAGTAGAGTGGTGAAGTTGAGGAGTTGGTTAAATTATCCAAGTTGACTTAAACTCAAGATAGTTTGAGGTTTCATGCATTAGGCATTCTACTGCTCAATATGATCCCATGAGGCTTAGGAATTTAGTCGATTGCCATTAAACTCGTCTACTTTTCCCCCGTCTCTGTTGTTTACTTAAAACAATGCTTTTGACAAGTTGTTGAGCTATATATGCCTAAATCTATATTTGAGGTATGTCTCATTTTCTATGTGCTCAAAATGCTGGTGCTTAGTGAAAAAATGAGTGGGAAACCTTGAGGCAATCTAGCCTCCCTTACTATGGAGAAGGATTGTTACATCCTCAATTTTGAAAATTGAATTATATATAATCTAAGTGTTTTGTAAATTCCCCAATGGTATTATTGGTGGAATAAACACCTTTATGGCATGGGTGCTTGTGGTACAAGTTAAATAAGAGGAATTCATATATGAATAAATAATAATGACTTTTGATATGATAAATGAAATAATAAGATTGGAAACACCATGCTTGAGGCAACAAATAAGAATATTTTAGTTTATCTTTTGTATACTTGAAAATAAGAAGGAAAAAGGAAGAAAATTCTAGATTTTGGGATAAAGAGGATATTCCATAAAATAATGGTATTATTTTAATGAGATGATTAAAGGAGAAATTTTTGTGAATTGAAGACATCTTTATAAATCCCATATTACTAGATGTAGATTGGAAAATGCATTATGAGTTCCCTCAGAGCAAGGATAATTGAATTGGGATAATATTAATGAGTTCCAATATGTGATTTAGGGAATATATCAAAGAGAAGGAATCATCTAGAATTTACAAGTAATAAAGAGTTTTCAAATAAACATAAAAAACTAAATATACGTTGGAAGACATTATTGATTTTTCCTTTTATATCCAATGTTGCCAAATCCATGTTCTACGGGAAAGAGGAAATTTCCTTTGCATAACAATGGGATATATGGAATAAAAAGGTTCAAGAGTCTATTAATAAGAGAATATGGTGGACCCGTAACTAATTCCTTCCAATATGAGTGCCTTACCACTTTTTAAAGGGTATAGAAAATGAGAAGTGAATTATGGGAAGGTGTATATTTGTGTTTAATGGGAATAAGAAACACCTTTCCATATCAGTAAGATTAGGACCCACGTTATCTTTTCCATCTGTAAGGGTATGAGGAAGGGAACTGGGCTCTCCCTATTCCTCTCTCCATCATACCCCTTAGGGTTCCTCTAGTATATATATAGGGACCCAGGGCAGCCCTGTCGTGGCCAAGGAAGATGTGGCTAGACATGGTATATAGCAACAATGGTAGTCATGATGTTCAAAGCTCTATTGACATACCTCCAAAGGTGGTAGTAGCAGGTGGGTCACCATGTTTCTAGTAGAACTCAAGGGCACCTACTCCCCTTGCCATTGTCCAGTGTCCCCCTGTCAAAAGCCACCCGAAGTTTGTCTAACACAGTAGGAGAGAGAGATCCTTGGTGGCGCTGATGACCAGGGATCAAACAAGAGGCAGTCCTCTGTAGCCCGTTGTCACATAGGAAGGAGCAATGTCAATGCTGATAGAGGGTGCAATTGAGTAGAAGAGGAGGAGATGAAGGCAAGAAGATCTTGTATGTGAGAACGAACTGGAGAAGGGAGATAGATGGCCAGGTGTTGCCTTGAATTGGACAGAGTAGGCACTGCCTTCTCGTTGGTCCACGGAGGCTGGGCACTGGTGACGTTGGAAGAGGGACCAGTAAAGATGGTGGTGGCTACCCTTAAGTCGGTGGTGATGGTTACCATCTTTGGGTGAGGATGGAGACACCACTCTGGGTCAACACTCTACAGTCGATGCGGAGGAAATGACACCGCAAGATGCACATGAACGAGAACCAGGTAAAAGACTCCCAGTTCGGTTCAGATGGCAGAACAACAAGTGCGACCAGTCTAAGAGAAAACTGAATTGCTCCCAACTCACTCTGAAGTGTATAAGTGACAACCAATGGTAGGGTGCCATGTGGCCTCACATTAAGGTATAATTCTTTTTTATAAGATGAATCTTCTGAAAAACATAGAAATTACTATAGTTATCCAAAAATAGCATTATTATATATAATTTGATCAGAAAAATGAGAGGAACCTAAATAAAATATGTTTGAGGTCTAATGATTCTTTTTGTTCTAAAAAATTGGTGCAAATATGGATTAAGGTGGTGATTAAGGCATAAAACCCTAGTTTTGGTAATTATGATGCTTAAATTAGTAAATGTGGTTAATTTGAGATGTTATTTGATATTGATTAACATAATGGGGATCTAAGATGATCATGATGATAATTTGGACATCTAAATGGAAAATCATGCATATAAGGAATCAGGTTTAAAGATCATATTTTACAAAACTGTTTAATCTAACTTAGGTGTCATAAAGGAAGGATATGGTAAATTTGATGATCATGGCAACACTTAATATGAAATAGGGTTATTAAATTATTAAAATGAGAATCATGGGAATTAGGGTTTCAAAACATAACCTTAATGGTGACTCAATACCACAAAATCCTAAACCCTAGATTAGGACATAGTAGTGTCTAAAATAATTGATATGTGATGGTGACAATTTAGGATATGTTCATGCAGACTAAAATGTGGATTGATTGATTTACTTGTTGATTAGATAATAAACTTGAGGTGTATTCGACATGATAATCTACATGTCTCACCATCAAGGTATGTGGTTACGCTTATGGCTAATCACACTATTTTTTAGTGATTTTTTGAGGTTTTACCGGTTTCTTTAAATTAACTAATTGGATGAACTTTAATTCTTGCAACTATAAAGTGACTATGGCTATCACCATAAATATATGCCTGACTATCTCAGATCCTAATCCTCCTCTATAGCTTTGAGTATATATGAGGAATTGATGACCTAGGTATTGGTCTACCCTTGTGGTAGGATCATCAAGTTGTCATGAGTCGATGTTTGATCTAACTTTGGGTAGGATCATATGGCTATACAACTCTATGTCTTGGTCTACCTTTAGGGTAGGATCAAAAGGGGCTACTTGGGATCTACCATATGAGAAAGGTATATCCATATCCACTATAGGGACAACACATATGACTCGATATGTCAGGATTGAGTAGTTATGATTAAGATTTAAAGCCTGTTCAGTTAAACAATAATTTAGTTGCAATATATTGTTACAAATAGATGAAAAAAATTGGTTTCCCTCACATACCGGTATAATTCGTTATAGTGACTGTGTTTTGTTTGTTGACATTTTAGGTATATGTTTCACATGATAAAAGACATGAATAATAAGATGAAAGATATAAAAGGTATTGAAGCAATACCAATGAGGACTAGATAGATGATACTTCTTCTCAATAGGTATTAATCTCATGAGGCATATCGTTTTACAATTTTTAAACAATATTTGAAATTTATTTGAAATTGTTTTCTATTATTTGTTATTTGACTAATCTGGATCCTTAAGAATATAGGTAGTGGCTCTCAACTTGAATGTCTTTCCTTAATTGGGGGACACTGAAAGTGAGATCATTACAAGGATGATCTTGGATGTATCTTGAAGGATAAATGTGGTTGGATGATAGTTATAGTTTCCCCCCTTCCTTTTCTCTCCTTCAAACCATCGATGTTTTGTTCTTGTCTAGATCTTGAGGAACTTGAGGCTTTTTCTCGTATAACCTTTGTTCTTGGCTCCTTCTCTAAAAACGAGGTAAAAAACAATGTCCTTGAGTTTGTTGGTTAATACATGGTCATGGGTTGTATGTGAGGAAGCCATTTTGTTGTTGTGAGGCTAGAGCTTGGAGAAGAAGGACGTTCTTTCTGTAGGGTTGCTAGATCTCATTATGCATGTTTGTCTCTACGTCTGTTCTTCAATGTGAGTGGGTACTTCTTCCTCTCTAGATATGTGTTGAAAGGGGATGACAGAGAGGTAATAAGCATATATGATGTCCATATGATTGTTCTTAATTCTTTCATGTGGTGTTCTTAGGCTTTTGCAATGGAAATGAATTTGTTTGCCTCAATTACGAATTTACATCAATAAAATGCTTAGTAAAAGGATGAAATATCCCCTCCCTTACATCCTATATGTTATGTAAATTCTTCTTAAGCTATGGATATGGTATATACGAGTTTGTACACTTAATCTTCATGAAAATGCTTGAATTAGGTGAAATTATAGCCTTATTCCCCATCAATATGCCTTGCCAATGTGATTAGAGAAGATTCCTAAATATTAATTGAAATTTTGGGCTTTTGTAAGATTATTGCTTGGTCTTTGACTGCACGATGTATATAATCTTAATTATGTAATTGACAATAATTCTTAGTTAATCCTACCCAGTAAACCCTAGTGATATTGATATGTATTTATTACTTTTTATGTTGTGAATGATGAATGACTTGCATTATCTTCATGGATTCAGTAATTGTTATGGAAAATGTCATACATGTTGATTGGTTGACGTGCTGGTTATGGATAATCCTAATCCTATGAGTATCATGTCACTTAATATGAACATGAAGACCTATTGTATGAAGATAACCTATTATGAGAATGATCATAAGAATGTTAGAGTTAGTTATCACGTATGAAAAAAGAAGTTAGACATAGTTAATACATATATGATAATGTCTTGATAGATATACATAACCTCAATACATATTCATGCTTAATGGCTTGTGAGATATGAATGTTTAACATGTATGTTAATGATGATGTTGAATATAATAGGGCATGGAATAAATGGCAGAGGTTATGTGAAGATGACTATAAGGCTTAGAGATGGGTTATTGGATATTATTGTGTATGATTCCACATATAAACGTAAGTGGGTTCAAATAAGTACCACTACAATGGGAGAGAGAACTCAACCTTAGGGATTAAGGGACTTCCCACAAGATGGGAGCCAAACCCCTATCCTCTTCCTTGAGATAATGTGCTCAGATTAGGGGAAGTTCCATAGAGAAGGAATCAACACCCCCAACACTAAGGATCAAGGGAAGTCTCATAGAAATGGGAGTCACACCCCTTTACTTTATGCACCCTGTGAGTACGATAAGTTCCAAAGTAATGGGATCTAGAACCAAATCATATAGGATTAGGAGAAGTCCCCAAAATGTGGAAGAGATACTCCACTCCACCTATGTTGTGAGTAGAAAGTTAGATGGTACCACAATAGAAAGGGTTGAGATAGATATGATGTGAGATTTATACAAAAATCTATATATAAGAAAGATGTCTGAATGCTAAATGATGATATAAGACAAGAATGTTATTCCTTGTGTGTAAGTCATGGATGTTTATTGATTATCTTGTTCATATATCTTTTGCTATTCTTATGCAAATGATCAACAATCCATGTAGTAATAAACACCTCTTGGATATTGTTGCCTTCTAGTTAGAATTTACCCACTCAGTAAGGCAACAAAAACTCATAAAATATGTTGTTGGTTTCTTCGTGCATAATAGTTTCACAATAGATGCATGGTATTTGGTGTGGATACTTGGTGTCAGCTGTTGTGAGTTAGAGTCCATGGACACTCAATCTTGGTTTTAGAGAAGTCATATTGAATGTGTTTTCTACATGTTTCATGTCTTGTAATGATTTTCATACCTAGTGATCATATTCTACTAGAAAAAATATGTAATGTGATATCAGTCCTTTAAGAAATCCTTTACTCTTATTGTTATATGATAAACATGTGTAGATATGATATATTGTATATGAGATTATGATCTTATTATATTAGATGGTTTTTGTGCATACGATAATGTTATAAGCTTTATATTGGCCTTATATCATGTTGAGAATCATACTATTTATGTTATGTTGAGTCTGTGAGATGTTTAAGCTTTGTGGTTATACTTCTACTAAGTTTTTCCTAATCTCATTGAGGTTTTGTTGAGCTATTAGAATTTTTCCCATGTTGGTTTAGTTACCTACTCACCTTTTGAGTTATTTAAGTGAATCTGGGAGGCATCTCTACAATATAAGTGTGTCAAATTCCTATACTCAACCATATTTATCATATTGAAACATGTTGATTATAATCAATCATTTCATGCATGTTGTTTCTACCTTTTTCTAAGGCATTCCCTTATTTGTGAATGTAGTGCATTTGGTATTACTTGCATGTCTCAATTAGTATTAAATATGATTCATTCCAGTCCTAACATTCTATTTATCTTATTCATTGGTTAGAACTAGTTAGGTGGAACTCATAGGAATCATATCCAACTAGGTTTGCCATGATTTCATAGGTTTCATAATTTTTTTATGATTGGTAGAATGTGCTTATTTCTAGCTTATTTAATAGTCGAATGAGATTACTAGGTTTTGTTAGTGATTTCAAAAATATGATATCGGTAAAAGAGTAAACTTGATGATAAATCCTATTTTGAAAACAATGGTAATGACTATCTTCACATATTTCCAAACTGATGCCATTATAATATTTATAAAAACAAGCAATTTACCCATAATTATAAGTAAGTTGATCGAAAACCTAGTTTGATCATAGAATAATAACACATCACCTTTAGCACCATAGTTCCATCGCAAAGACATTTATTATGATAGATCAACGTTGTTAGTATCAACTAGATATCAAAATTAAGTAATCAAAAGCACACCAAGAGCAGGTATGGCACATGACTCCCCTATAACTTCTAATCACAATCCTGGTGTCCATGCCAAGTGATAACTGTGTTAGTATACCAAAACACATCTCAAGTCACATAATTAATTATTTAATACAATACAAATCCACATATAATTCTTATTTTTAAGAAAACCATAAAAAATAAAATTATCCATAATAAATAACCATACACCACAATTTACATCTCATTCCCTTCTACAACACACCCATGGCAAGTATTCATCTATTTGTTCAACCACCTATAACAAAATTTCATACTAATAATGCCATGACTATTACAAGTTTAATTTCATGCATGCCTGATTAAAAAATTGACTTGTCAAATCACATGATGGCTACGAGAAAGCCTTCTGAATATTCAAGTGTATAGGCACAACTCAAACCAAAATACCCGATGTTTGACTCCTACCTAAGAAGTGAAGTCCTCTATTTCTATTGGGTCTTGTTCTATGGTGACTCATCTCTAAGGTTATGTGAAGGATTCTAATAGGAAGTTAAAAATAGTAAAACACTGAAATGATGCACATAGTCTTCATGGGTTATAAAAACCTTACCAGAGATAAACCATGATAAATAATTTAATAATTACATATATTTAATAAAAATAAAGCTAAACATATAAGATACAATAGATATCTTGCATTCAAATAATTAAGAAGTAAAAAAGTGAGATCTTAAATTAAAATATTAGTAATTTTTTTTAGTTTTGATCAACCAATAGAAATAAATATATATTTTATGCAATTTTAGTTTGAGAGATTTAATACATTCTGATACTGGACCTAATTATCATGGATTGAAACCCCTAGTCTACAACTAAATGGAACCACACCAAATAAATCACGATACAAATGTTATAGTTTTTATACCAATAAGACTCCTTATGGCTCTACATGTATAAGGTATCTCATGTAGAGACACATTAGCTTATGACATACCAAACTATGAACCTTTTATCTTTAATATTGATGTGCACAAATCATATAATCTTTAGGATCATGTTTGGTTGCATATCCATGTTGTTTTGACTCAATTATCACTCTCATTCATGCTAGATTCTATATTTTTAGCTATTCTGACTTGTCTCATGGTTTGGATTGTAGGTACAACATTTTGCAATGAAATGATGAAGAATATTTCATATTATCGCTTATTGGATCACTCCTCAACTATCTACATGTTTTGGAGTTTGAAACTATGCAAATACCACTTTTTACGACATGTAAATCAGACCTACACGCTGAAAGTTATGAATAGAATACACAACAGCCCAGAATAGCCATTGACACACCATCTTAAAAAGACACGTCGTGCACCTGGGAGCGTTGAGCAAACTAAACATTTTTGGAAAGTTGCACGGTGTGCATTAATTCAGCACACACCATGCACCTGGGAGCGTCGAGCAGACTTAAAGTTTCTGGAAAGTTGCACAACATGCATTAATTCAGCACACGCCGTGCAAAGTGCATTCTGGAGCAACTGACGAAGGATTTACATGTTGTGCACCGGGAATGCATGCCGTGCGCCTGTCAGTTTCATTAATTTTCAAATACGACTGCTTTTGTTTTAAAAGATGAAACCACTCTATGGAGCAGTTATCACTTGTCATAATTCGAAGGTCTTTCATCCCAGAGTAGTTCTAGAGAAAGGGAGGGAAATTTTGGGTGGAAGAAGGTGGTTTCTTGCTAAAGAACCCCCATTCTTCTTCTCTTCTTCTCCATTTTCTTCTCCGGAGGTGCAGTAGAGCTTATTCACTCCACAAAGCTTCTCGAGAGGGAAGTTTGTCTGATTTGGAGCAGTTGTAGGAGTGGGTTTTCATCCTAAAGTCAGAATTCTACCTTTCTTGGGTTACACCTTGGGATTACTTAGCTTTTCCTTCTCTAAATCATGTTGATTCTGGAAATTATGTACATTTCCTAATGTACACATTCATGGATGAGTAGTTTCCTTTTCTTAGACATGGGAGAGTAGCTCCCATGTCATAGCATGTAAGGAACATGATAATTTCATACTAAATGCTAAGTTGCTTTTTTTCCACCTTGTGAGCACCGGTTTCTTTCTTCTTGTATGTTTGGCTGGCCACTTTATGTGTATGTTTTATGCTTTCTTGCTTGATCTCAGAAGATAAGTAGGAGAGTAAGGAGGTACTCTCTTGGCAACTCCTTCTTTACCACGAGAGTGGAAATTATGGAGTTGAGGAGTAAGATTGTGATCCAAAATGAAATTCATAATGAGAATGTTGTATTGAGTTAGGATCATTGCACTTGCACTGAGAGGTGAAGTGCAACATACAACTCTCCTTTAAAACAAGTGCTTAGTATGTTTAAATTTCATGCTCCTATTTTATGCTATGATATGTTGGTGAAATCCTAGGTCCAAGATCCTTCCATATCTGAATCTTAACCTTTCTTAAGTGATAATTTACTATTTTATTTTAAATCTATAATTTAGTTGTTCTAATCCAATCATCTTGTATTCAACGATTTAGATTATTGAAAATCCTAACTCTTGTGCCTAACTAACCAACACTCCTTGTGTTCGAACTCAACTACAACTACTCTCGTATACTTGCGGAGATTGGTTAAGTTGAGTAAACGATCCTTCTTAGGATTGAAACTCATTAGCGTAAATAGCCAACAAGTTTTTGGCACCATTGCCGGGGAGCATTGATATTCCTATTAGAGTAAGAGTTGTTGATAAGTAAATGAGACTAGATCACAACCTTCATATCCACCATCATATCCATAAATTATAATTCATCATGATCATCATAATTTGTTGTATCTTCCATGTTTGTTTTTGTATCTCACTCACCTTGTTTATTTGTATGAGCATATGGGGTGTTCATAAAAAGATCCTTGAACCATGCATATATCTACATTCAGAAAATGAACACATCATTTGCAGCCCTCATGGAGCAAGAAGGAGTGAAACCCAAACATGTATGGAGGAATCACAACCCACACAACCATCATCCATGTCTCCATCATATGCACCACCCTCATCCACACATCCTTCATCCACACCACCATCATTCACACCTAATTCATGACCATCATATACACCACCAACACCTATACCACATTCTTCCACACCCTCATATTCACCACCTTCATCCATACCACATACACCACCACCATCTACACCACATCCACCTAATCCTCCTGATCCACATGAAGAACCAGTCAAGGAGGATGACCTTCCTCTTAAGGACTACTTTGGTATAGCTGCAATGCACATGAGTGGGCCTATTAATATTTCAGAATTGGAGGCAGAGGAGTTTTCTATCAGCCTCGCCATCATACAATTGCTACAGCTGAATGCATTTGGAGGGACACCAATGGAGGATCCAAACCTCCACATTGCTGAATTTCTGTAGTTTCTAAGCACCATAAAGATATATGGCATTCCTAATGATGGGATACACCTAATCCTTTTTCCATTCTCTTTTAGAGATAGAGTCAAGGCATGTCTCTATACTTTGCCAAAGAAGTCAATCGACACTTGGGAGGAGCTTCTAAAGGTCTTTTTGGTAAGATATTTTCCACCTAACAAAACTTTACAGCTGAGGAGTCAACCCATAAATTATTCTCAAAAGGATGGAGAGACCTTATATGATACATGGGAGAGGTTCAAAGATCTTCAACATCTTTCTCCACATCACGGTCTAAGCAATTGGCTTATATAGCAATCTTTCTATAATTGTTTGTGCTACAATACAAGGATGTCTATTGATGCAGCTGCAAATGGAGCTATAATGAACAAATCTTATGGATAAGCCTATTCTATTATTGAAGATATGACATCAAATCATTTCCAATGGAGTCCAGCTACAAGCTACCACCCATCCTTTTCACATACTACTTCTGGAATGCAAATGGAAGATCACACAGTCGGTGCTATAGACTTGATTGCAGTAAGGCTAGACACTTTGTCACAAAGGTTTGAAAATCTAAGCACACAACTAATTCAAACAGCCAACAATATTTGTGATGCATGTGGGTTTCTTGGACACTCATCTTCTACATGTTACACCTCTTGTATTTATTCTCCAATGGGTTACACTCCATTAGGCTTCTACAACAATGCAAACCTGAATTTCATTCAGCCACAACAACTACAAGTAACTCCTAGATTAGAGTTCATGCTTACAATATTTATTTCAACTCAAATGCAGCAAAATGAGGAGTTCCAACAACAAAGACAATCACTGAAGGGTTCCATTTGCCAACTCTCTTCTAAGGTGGACGATATTGCCACTCATACACACATCTTGGAGAAACAAATTGCCCAGCAAGCTCTTTTCAGCAAAGAAGCATTTCCACCTTACTTTCTTAGTCCACCAAAGATGAATCCTACATATTTCAAGCCAATGACATTGAAGAATGGAGTTGTTATAGAGGTATATCCTTCAAAGTATGATTATGTTGATATCCATGACGATTATGAAGTTGCAATAAAGGGGAGAAAGCTACAACACATGCTCTACATGTTGATTCTTCAAGCAAGCCACATGTCATTGCTCCTCACACTCTAGATGACACATTTCTTTATAATGAGAACACTCTTCCCAACTCTTATTTTGATGATGCTTCAAAGGGGAATAAGAAGACAAATTGTATTAGCATACAAAAGACTATTATTGTTGTAGCTCATAGGTGCTTTTGCTTGCCCCAAATCAAGGACATATTTGCAAGGAGGCATCAATCTTTACATTAACAATTTCCAGCCTCAAATCAAAGCAATGGACCTCCATCTTCGTTATTCACCATGACAAGTATCCGGTTGCAATCCTCTTGAGTTTGTTATATGTAGTGAGGACACTGAAAATTTCAAGCTTAGGGGGAGAGCAACCGGTCGATAGTGTAGTTTTATTTCCCTTTTATCATCTTTTTCTTAGTTGTTGTTTTTAGTTTTGCTCTTCTGGTGGTGAATCTAGTATGATATGAGGTTTATCTTTTATATGTGGATAAAACTTCTATGCTTAACTGGTTGTCCTATTATGATGAGAAATATCATTTGGAGAAATTGTAAAAGGCATGCATTAATCAAATGAAACCTTTTGGCCATCAACATGTGCTTAACTCTAGTTTATGCTTCTAGCCTGAACATTCATCTTTCACATCCTTGATTTCTTAAGACATGTAATGGTTTCAATTTTTGTGAGTAAATCAACTTTACAACATCATTTGGAATACGGGATGCCCTTGCCAAGCTCTTAGTGCATTTTCAACCACTCTTTCAATGATATTTTTTTCAAAACAAATGAATGAAATCTAGCTAATGTTGCAATTTAGTTGACTCTCCTATGTTTTGGAAAATTTTTAAAATTTCTTTTGTCTTATCTCATATTTATACCCCATAAAAGATGGCTAAACCGCCCACATATCATGGTATCCTAGTGTAAATCCGATCTGGCCATGATGGTTAGGTGGTATGTCTTAAAAGAGGGTAAAATACCCCAACCGACACTCCACATGTGCATAAGCCTACATTAGTAGTCGAGTGCCGGAACACATAATCCATTGTCACATCATTTTTGGGAAATAAGGAGAGTACAACTAAAATTGTCAATTTTAACTAAGATTTAATCATTTGTATCCTTAATAGTTGAGAGTTTGAGTTGCACATCCACTAACTGCTTGGCTTGGTCATCCAAATTCTACTTAGTGTTGTTTAATTGATTGATTCATTTAATTGTGACCACCCCTGCTGAACTAAAAATCTCTTTCTTGGGTGTTAAGTTGAATTGATGGCTATGGGTATAAACATGTTGATCATGGTTGGCTTGGTCTTATACACATCTTTCTTTTCATTTGATCTATGCATGAATTTGACCATTCTTCATTTGTGTTTCTATGCTCTTTTTGCTTGAGGACAAACAATGGTTTAAGATTAGGGGGATTTGATGTGCAAAAATCATATCAAAATTTGGATTATTTTTTGTTGCATAACTATGTTGTTTGGACTCAATTATCACTCTCATTCATGTTAGATTCTATATTTTTAGCTATTCTTACTTGTCTCATGGTTTGGATTGTAGGTACTACATTTTACAATGGAATGATGAGGAATATATCATATTCTCACTTATTGGATCACTCCTCAAGTATCTACATGTTTTGGGGTTTGAAACTATGCATATACCACTTTTTACGACATGTAAATCAGACCTACACGCTGAAAGTTATGAGCAGAATACACAACAGCCTAGAACAGCCATTGACACGTCGTGTCTTAAAAAGACACGCCGTGCACCTAGGAGCGTCGAGCAGACTAAAAGTTTCTGGAAAGTGGCACAACGTGTATTAATTCAGCACACGTCGTGCACCTGGGAGCGTCAAGCAGACTGAAAGTTTTTGGAAAGTTGCACGACATGCATTAATTCAACACACGACATGCAAAGTGCATTATGGAGCAACTGACGAAGGATTTACATGTCGTGCACCAGGAATGCACGTCGTGTGCCTATCAGTTTTACCAATTTTCAAATACGACTCCTTTCATTTTAAAAGACGAAACCACTCTATGGAGCAGTTATCACTTGTCATAATTCAAAGGTCTTTCGTCCCAGTCAGGTCTAGATCAAGAGAGGGCGATTTTGGGTGGAAGAAGGTGATTTCTTGCCAAAGAACCCCCATTCTTCTTCTCTTCTTCTCCATTTTCTTCTCCAGAGGTGTAACAGAGATTCTTCACTCCACAAAGCTTATCGAGAGGGAAGTTTTTCTAGTTTGGAGCAGTTGTAGGAGTGGGATTTTATCCTCAAGTCAGAATTCTACCTTTCTTGGGTTACACCTTGGGATTACTTAACTTTTCCTTCTCTAAATCATGTTGAATTCTGAAAATTCTGCACATTTCCTACTATACACATTCATGGACGAGTAGTTTCCTTTTCTTGGACATGGGAGAGTAGCTCCCATGTCATAGCATGTAAGAAACATGATAATTTCATACTAAAGGTTAAGTTGCTTGTTTTTCCACCTTGTGAGTGCCGGTTTCTTACTTCTTGCATGTATGGCTGGCCACTTTATGTGCATGTTTTATGCTTTCTTGCTTGATCTGAGAAGATAAGTAGGAGAGTAAGGAGGTACTCTCTTGGCAACTCCTTCTTTACCACAAGAGTGGAAATTATGGAGTGTAGGAGTAGGATTGTGATCTAAAATGAAATTCATACATGAGAATGTTGTATTGAGTTAGGATCGATGTCCTTGAACTGAGAGGTGAAGTGAAACATACAACTCTCCTTTAAAATAAGTGCTTAGTATGTTTAAATTTCATGCTCCTATTTTATGCTATGATATGTTGGTGAAATCCTAGGTCTAAGATCCTTCCATATCTAAATCTTAACCTTTCTTAAGTGATAATTTACTATTTTGTTTTAAATCTATAATTTAATTGTTCTAATTCAATCATCTTGTGTTCAACGATCTAGATTATTGAAAATCATAACTCTTGCACCTAACTAACCAACATTCCTTGTGTTCAACCTCGACTACAACTACTCTCGTATACTTGCAGAGATTGGTTAAGTTGAGTAAATGATCCTTCTTAGGATTGAAACTTGTTAGCGTAAATAGCCAACAAATACTCATGATCAGGTCCTACAAAACTAAAGGTCTAGGTATAGTTATGTTTGAATTGATCAAGTGACTAATATATCCTGATCTAACCAAAACATGACTTGTATAGCGTAGCCCAAATCTGGTCCATATAACCTACATGGGTGTGATGGGATGAAATGGTAACCTACATGTTTGTAAATGCCAGGTCCAATCCATGGTAAATCCATTTTTGTTCATATCTTGTCCTCATTTTACTTTTCATTCAAGAATGTAGAATAACTTCAATGGAGATTTTTTATTTCAATTTATTTTACTCTACTGGTGTAGGTAATTCTTGTTTTCAGGGTCTAATCCCCAATTTTAAAGCATTTATGATGAATGAATATAAGGAAACATATATCGGTGATCATTAATGCTGATCTCAAGCATCACTATGGATGCACTACTAGTGAACCCTAAACCAATCACCAACGATTGAGTAAGAATTCAATAAATGTCATTTTGGAGCTCTAATCAACAATGCCCACTTCAATGGAAACACCGACAACTAGAAATTGCTTCCACTACAAAGGCGGAAACATCCCAGTCACTGGTGGCATGCTTTTCTTCCAACTGCCTCAAGAAGCTTCATGATAATGACCACTCCTTGATGGCACCATAATTACAACATCTAATAGTTAAATTTCCAACATTCTTACAAGGATTGCTACTTGTGGTAGTTGTTCTCACTCATACAAATGCACATGAGTTATCCCACATTGATAGTGACTACCACATATCAGTGACTTGTCACAATGACTCTATGAGATTGTTGTAGCCCATTGTAAGCTTTTTGAGACCGTGCCTAGACAAGAATTGTTGAATGTGTCCAAACTAGCTTCACCCTATCCAACCACAATGGTAACAAAAGTACTTAGCACATAAAACTTGCACAGAGACCCAACTCAATGAGACAACTTACCATTCCAATATGAGGGTTTGATGCCTCATACTCTGGGACCAAGCTATAAATAGAGGCAGATGCCTCAATTCATCTTCACCTTGGTCGCACACATTTTTTTGGAAATATAAGCACCACCAACTACGTTCCTTATTCATGGATACCACCTCCCCCTTTTGACACATTCATCCTTAAGAGAGGGAAAAACACCAAAGTGCCATACTATCGACCTTTTTGAAGAAGACAACATGCTTGCATCATGCTACCTCCTTTCTCCATTGCATTTAGTATGTTGTCCATGAAAAAGGAAGCCTAATGCATGGATATCTATAGAGGAGATAAGATGAAACATTGTATATGTGAAGAGAGATATAAGAGGATCTCGTTTCTCATTTCTTCTAACCATGCTTGTTACTATTTTCCCTTGTTCTTTATAAAGGTCCATTGTATACTTTTCATTTTTGTTTTATATCATTAAAATGACTATATAATCCCTTTTCTCTAGAGTTGGGAGTAGCCTTCATGCAATCCTAACAATGTAAATATATCATATCGATTCATATATATATATATATATATATATATTTCATGTTTTCCCCAAATATCTTGTGCCTGATTTGCATTTCTTGTATGATTAAATACCATATTGTGGCATTTGGTTCTTGATAACCTTGATATTATTAATTTAATTTGGATCAAGGAGTAGCATTGACACATGTGAGTGTTGTATCGATAAAGCAAAAACATATGGTTTATGTTTGTATGGTTGTTTGCATGTTATCTCAAGAGAGAACATTGCATGTAAATATAGATCATTCTTGACAATTAACTACAAGCTGATATACCTACTATAATTTTTTTTGACACCATTGTTATGGATAAGGCGACCAATAGTTGTTATAGACCCGATGTCTATTTCATATATATCACACAATTTTTTTTTTCTTTTAATCCTTGGTTTAATAAACATCATATGTAATATACTTGTACATTCTCTTGAATTCAATTTGCTCACCTTATTCTAATCTTACACCCCATGTAATTTTCTAGTTATCTGATCTAGTATGACATGCAGAATTAATGGTGGATACCTTGAGTTTGATTTTGATCATAAGAAATAAAATACTCCCTAAAAATACATTAGAGCATACTAAGATTTAGTTTCTACAATAATCACAGAAAGTGCATTCCAAGAGGTAGTGGTGGTCAAAATGAAAATCTACCCCCTAAAAATACACCTCCTATGGAGGAACCTTCAATTAGGTACCTAACCAAAGTTTAAGATAACACCATTGTATAGAACAATATGTCAAACCATCTATTTCAACAGTTATACATAAGGAGAGGACTGATCAATTTTCTCCAACTAAACATGTTTCATATATCCTATCTGAGAATCCCTACAAGCATATTATGATTTATAAAACCTTCTGTGACATTGTTTACATTCAACCAATAGTACATATATGCTATACTTCATCAGTTATTTTTGGCATATCTTGTCATTTATAAAGTAGCGAGTAAGTAGGTGAAGCTATAACTCAGAAAAGTACATCGTTTGTTGTTTTGGCAAAACAAAAAGTGAGGAAATATATATTTCATCAGCTCCATGTTACAACCGAACCAATGAAATAACACACTACATATTGTGAAAATGTGGTTTCATTTGAGTGTATATATATTTGTTTGTGTGTGTGTGTATACATACATATATATACATATATATATATGTTTATGTTCAGTCATTTTTATTACATGGTTGTTGAGTTCAGATTGTCAAAGGTGGCATTTCTAATGCCATCATTGATTAGCGTTGTAGCTAGATATCTGAGTGGCGGCATTGATTACACGACTACTGCGATGAATATTTTTGGTGTTTCTTCCAAGACCTTTTTATAGCTCCCTTCAACGTTGTGTAAGTTTTGGGCTTGTTGTTACTTATGAATATACAATTTTTGTGGAATTTAACTTTTATTTTTTTTGCCTTCTAGTCAGTCAGAGATAACCATTGGTAGTTGTTCATGATTTTTTCTTGAGATCTTACTATTTATTTCCTTGATCTTTTGGGTATAAAACTAACACCAAGTGAGGGACACCCATCGAAATATTTAGTTTACACATAGGCATATTTTTTCCATGCTTAACATATTTATTAATGTTTGCATCATATGACAGTTTAATATGAAACATATTTGTTAATTTAACTTATAGGGGTATGAAAGCATTCCATAGAGATAGTGGGATAGTAGATATAAAAAAGAAATCATTAGCTTGGAGGAATGATAAGATATATGTTCTTCTCACTCTAATGCATATATATTACCAACTTTGTTTAATTACATTTATTAGCATAATTGTAAATCTATAGTGTCCTATACAAGATAGTGATTGGGCATGCAAATTTTATGTGATGTTGTACATGGACAACATTATGAGGAAGGCGTTATGAGAAATTAAGTATATAACGAAGGTATAATTATTACTCTTAGATCATAATTAATGAAGTAGTCTCATTTGATAATATAAACAGTCAAATCCAATTTGAATTACATCTCATTCTCTGTGTAGATTTTTTACACTACTCAATCCTATATGTTGGAGTGACTGGAAGAGTGGGCAGACTGCTTCATCAAGCATGTGGACTTATTATTTAATTGGTATGGTTGATTGATATTGTATTCAAACTTTGATGTCCATATCTTGTTTTATATATTATACATGTGGATCTAAACTCTGTGGCAGTTGATGTGTATATGTGGTCATGTATATGTGTGTGTGAATTGAATGTAAAGCGCATGAGGAGGATTGGATGTTATCGAGTCCACTTTTAGATGTGTATTTGTGCATATGTATGAAATTGAATGTGTGGATTAGAACTAAATCAATTGAACTGTGAGTTCATGCATATGTGTGCATTGAAGTTAAATGGACAGAATGTTTCTTATATGTATGTATATATATATATATATATATATATATATTCTTGTAGGTAAGATATGATGTCTGCAAACTTGTAGTTCTAATGAACTACATGCTTTGAAAAGGCTAGCAAGTCAGACAGCAGACATGCAGACCTGCTATATAAAAAATAAACATAATTTGTTGTTTATTTCATAAGAAATTAACTACTTTAACTACTTTGCCAGTTGTTTGAAAGAATCTAATGACAAATTCCTTCCTAAAGATAAAAATATTTCACTAATATTGATAGTTAACTTGTCAGTTTCTATAAAGAAATTGACGAAATAAGCATCGGTTTATCTAGGAATAATATATGAGTGTGTATATATATATATATGCAATACTTGGTTTTTTTTTGAGGTAATATGCAATACTTGGTTAATGTATAGAAAACATTAAAAAAATGTATTTCTCACATAAAACAAGGTATTCAGACTCACAGTATGCAAATTTCTATCAATGATGTGTTCAACCATTGATAATGAAATAGCTCAGAATTATTTTTCCATACTATAATAGTGTCACAATCTGTACCTACTGTTGGTATGTATGCCCACAGAGCCAATCATATGATGATTCTAATGGCATGACTTGTAATTGATTTGATTAATAACAGGAAGCTTCCAATTTATTTTGTTTAATTTAGTTACGAGATAATGATGAAACATTATAAATGTCTAGAGAATAATATTACTCAATGACATATGTCTTCAAGTATTGACCTTGGGGAAATGAGATCATATGTATGTTAAGAGTACATATACATATTCTCATTATGTCCCTGATCGGTCATTATTGTGGAAGGTTGATAGACAATAATGACACATAAGATCAGAGTGTGGGTTGGTTGTTGAAAAAATCTCATTAGTCATGATATGGCTATATCTAACAAAGCACACAAATACATGTTAGAGAATAGTGTATCAAACAGACCCACCATGAGACTGACACATGGAAGCCATCATCATGGAAGTCATAGTCATCTCTCACAGTGATGGTGGTGGTTGTGGTTCTTAGATCTAAAATCATGCACTCATCACATGTTGTTGGGTACACTTAGACATCATCAAATACAATCCTAAAACATGGGTTGTTATAAAGGTGATGATTCGATGACTTTGACACATGGGGATAGACTATGAGTGATAGAAATGGAATTTTTCCATCCTACAGGAGTTTGATGTCCTAGGCTTCTTGATTAGCGAGATTGAGAAATTCACATCCATGTACATGTGAGTCAATATGTGATATTGAGCTTACATGTATCTCAGAAAGTCTACTCTGGTTTAAGAAACAATAGTGAATGATGAAGAGGATGACTGCTCCATGCCTCGAGTTCAATCTCGACATCAGTGACAAAGGAACTATACAAACACTACAACACCATACATAGATTGTAGGTTGAAGTTGTTCCCTCCAACTTTCCATTTACTTGGGTAGCATTGATGTGCGACTAGGCACCACTCTTTGCTTGTGATGTCATAAGTTAGTTATGGACATTCACTGCCAATGTGATATGGGACCTATAGGGTCACACATAGATCTTGACCTAGAAGAGGAGTTTAATCTTGAATGATGATTGAATTAATTACTAAAGCATTTAGGTAATTGATTCATGAAGTATATCAGTTGATACACTGCCAGACACCCATCTCATAGGGTGAGACGGCTGTGTGGAGTGCCAAATGGTTGTCTCAAGAGTTGAGATGGGAATTTGGAAAGCCAGGGTGATTCAAGTTGAAATTGGCTATGGGGTTGAACCGACTGCTCAGCTCCAATCACTAGACGACCGTATGGGTGAGCGATATGGACATATCGCATGGGCGAGACTGCCCGGTTTGGTTAGAGGAGGGTTCTAGATACTTTCTCAGTTTCATTGGATTGCACATTACTTGTTGTGCAAGGAATTAATGTATATCATTAATGGGAAATGAATTGCCAATTTTGTATGTGACTGAGAAACTACAAATGGTAACCGTCTCACATGCCAGATGACTATTTGGGTGTCACAGTTTGTGAAAATTCAAGATCTTATGGTCCCTTCCACTCTCGCACAGACTAGGAACCCTGACCCAAACCCCACCTATAAATACAGGGGTAATGGGAAATTCCCATAGCATAAGACAAACAATTAAGAATCATTTTCTCTGACAATTGTTGTCCTCTTTGGTTTTCATAACCAAGAGAGCTCAAATAAGTCCTACCTGACTAGGGAGGGATAGCAAGGGAGAGAAAAACTAAGATCATTGTTGTGGGAGAGCCATATTTCCCTATAGTGGTATTAGAGCCAATGTCAATCCACTATATTATGGGATAATCGATATGATAAGATTTTGGTTTTATCATTCTATTATTGTATGCAATGTGAATAATATCTTGGAAAATCCAATACCACAATAATTCCAAACTAATATATGATATATATATATATATATATATATATATATATATATATATATATATATATATATATATCAATTTATACCCGTCGCTTGAAAAACAATTTTGATGGTGGATGTGTAGCATGGTTATAGACAATAAACCCTATTATCTATGCATGGTTGTGTGGTTGGTTTATCCTTTTATCTCAGACTGCAAACTGAGCCTCTATCTTATCTTCCCAATTTAAAGTTAATTCTTTCCTACATTTGTTCCCCTCGAATGTAAATTGAGGTTTCTCTTTAATCATGTAAAAGTAGGATAATGTACTTTCCTATTATGACAAAGAAGATGACGTCCTGAAGATGAGCCAACAAGATGGAGGACCAAGAAACAACATGTGTATGAGCTAAACCGATCAACTACTGGACCCGACTGGTCCATTGGAGGATCCAGTAGACCATAGACCGATGGAAATAGATGATCAGTGAGATGACCTAACAACTGCCCAGGAGGCGAGCCGATCGGTTCAAGGGTTGAACCGATCAACCCGGATTGGCAAGCATAGATGTTCATCAACAACAAGTTTCTACATGTGATTTTGACCTAGATATGGTAATTCCTTGTGGCTCTAAGGAATTACATTAGGTTGGACATAACCATCACTTTTGTTTATTGCATGTTTTCATTGTGAGATATAGCATGTATATGATACATACTATATATGTGGTGACTGGATAAAGTATATGTATTTATAAATACAAACTCCCTCAAATAAAACATCAAGTCTTAGATGCTTTCGAAAAGTAGCACACATGAAAAACTTGATCGACCAAGCTTAGGTTACGCCTCCGCGTGGTGCACCATCTATCTTGTGGAACTATGATGATAATAATGTAGGTTCTACCTCCACGAGATGCATTATTACCGTGTCATCTTTTAAGCCAGGCTTGACTGGTGATTCTCAGAGCGTCTGGGTCCAAAAGCATACACATATTTATGGCAAGGGGTTGCACATATCATCAATCCAAAATTGCATATGATGCAATTGATAAGAGTTTCCTAACTTGATGATTGACTGTGTTTTGTGGTGTTGATCAGGCCACAGTCGAATTATCTTGGATCTGTCCTACTAGAAAATTATACACTACAATATTCTAGATTGATATTGAGGGCTATCAATTCAAATAAAATAGTGGAAGTAGTAATAATTAATGACCTAATTAATATTGTCAAAATTTTAAAATCAAATCAAAAAGTTTCGACAAATGAAAAATTTCTCTATTAGAATCAAATGTCAAACAAATCTGTTTTGCGATTGGTCCATAAGAAGGACAAACTTGACATGGAAAATTTTGATGACTGGTTTAGACTTTGAGAAGGGTTCTCAATGAAGAGTGAAAGCTCTACGTCCTTGACAAACCAGTGCCAAAAGCTTGCTCCTGATGTACCTAGGGCACAAGTGGATGCTTACTAGAAGCATGCCAATGACACCTTAGAGATAAAGTACCTTATGCTTAGATGCATGAACTATGAGTTGCATGAGCACTGTGAGGACATGAGTGTTCTTGAAATAGTAACACATCTTAAGAAAGTTACACTTGGTCTTACAAAGCAAGAAAGGGACGATATCCTAAAGGTGCTACTTGAGTCAAAGCTAATAGGGGGAACCTCAGTAGAAGAACATGTGCTCAATATGATTGGATGTGTGTACCATCTGGAAGAACTAGGATTCACCTTGAGACAAGAGTTGACCACTAATATGATTCTAAAGACTATTCCAGAATCATATATCCTCTTTATTGCATGTTATCATGTGAATAATATGGCTGGACAGATGTCAGACTTGCTTGCTATGTTGATTCATGATAAAGCAAAATTGAAGAAGGACAAGCCCGTGATGGTGATCAGCGGAGATGAGTCCAAGGATCAAGGAAAGACTAAGAAGATTCATAGGTCAATCCTAAATCTAAGCCTTCAAAACTCAAGACAAGGAGAAAGCTAGAAAAGTACAAGAGGAACTCATCCTTTGAACTTGACGACATTTAGGAAAAATAAGATGGGGATGATGATCTACACTTCAGGTATATACGTTATTGAGATAAATATATCTACTTCATCATCATGGGTACTAGATACAAGATGCGGATCTCACATATGTTCTCATATGTAGGATCTGAAAGGAAGTAGGCCTTTGGGAAAAGGTGAGGTGGAACTACGAGTAGCTAATGGTGCAAGAGTTGCAGACATCGTAATTGGAACCTATAGTATATCTCTTCCTACAGGGCTTGTAATAGAGTTAAAGAACTTCTATTATGAACCTGTTATAAATAGAAACATCATTTATGTATCTTTTATGGACAAGGATGCATTTGATTTCCATATTTAAAATGGTCTATGCTCCATTTTAAAAGATGGGATATTTTATGGCAGTACCCCAATGTCTTATGGTCTTTACTTGTTAGATATGAAAATAGATGTTTATAACATAAATACCAAAAGACTAAAACTCAAAAACTCAAACAAAACATACCTTTGGCATCCTTGTCTAGGGCACATAAATGAGAATCACATATCTACACTCCATAGAGATGGTTATCTGGACTCTTTTGATTTCAAATCAATAGAGACATGTGAATATTGTTTGTTGGGTAAGATGGATAAGAACCCTTTCACTGGTAACAATGAGATGGATACGGATCTATTAGGACTTATACATATTGATGTGTGCGGACCTTTTAGAACAACAACTAGAGGTGTGTACCAATACTTCATTACTTTCACTGATGACTTCAATAGGTATGGCTATGTTTATTTAATGAAACATAAGGCAAAAACTCTTAAAAAGTTCAAGGACTTTATGAATGAAGTACATAACCAACTTGGTAAAAGTATTAATGAACTTCATTCTAATTGAGGTGTGGAATACTTAAACCAAGAGTTTGATAACTTCTTAGAGCCCATGGGATTGTATCACTATGGACTCCACCTAGAACACCTCAGCATAATGGTGTATCAGAAAGAAGGAATCACACATTGCTATATATGGTGTAATTGATGATGAGTTTAGCCGAGCTTCCGACTACCTTATGGGGTTATGCTCTACATCCCGCCGAGTATACACTAAACTGAGTGCCATATAAATTGGTTCAAAAGACACCATATGAGATATCGAATGGGAAGCATCCCCGAATGTCTTTTATGAGGATTTGAGGATGTAAAACTTATATCAAGAACATATTTCCTAAAAATATTGGCCCAAGATCTGATAAATGTTATTTTGTTGGATATCCTAAGGAAACTAGAGGATATTACTTTTATTCCCAATCTAACAACAAAGTGTCTGTTGCCAGGGATGTTGCATTCCTTGAGATGGATTTCATTTCCAAAGGAATCAGTGGGAGAAAAGTGGAACTCAAAGAGGTTCGAGACCAACAAGAAAACATTGAACAAATTGATGAACAAGAGGAACAAAGAGAATCAAAATATGTTGTGGAATCTCAATTTCCTCAAGTAACATAGGAACTCATAGATCTAATAGGAAACACCTTGAGCCTGAGAGATTTGGATATCTTATTACTCAAGAAGGTAGTGAATCGGTCATAGATGATGAGACAATAACCTATTAAGATGTTATAGAGGGACCAGAGTCTGAGAAATGGCTTGAGGCGATGAGATCTGAGATGGAATCCTTGTATACCAATATAGTATGGACTTTGTGGATCTACCTGAAGGGGTAAAACCCATAGGTTGCAAGTGGGTCTTCAAGAAGAAGACTGTCATGGATGGTAAAGTAAAAACCTATAAGGGAACATTGGTAGCAAAGGGTTGCAGACAAGTTCAAGGTGTTGACTATGACAAAACCTTTTCTCTAGTAGCCATGGTTAAGTCCATCAGGATCATGCATGCTATTACAACTTATCATGACTATGATATTTGATAGATGTATGTTAAAACTCCATTCCTTAATGGGAATCTAGTTGAGGATGTGTATATGACACAACCTGAGGGATGCAAATAAAGTTTGTGAGCTACAAAAATCAATCTATGGATTTAAGCAAGCATATCGAAGTTGGAATCTTTGTTTTGATGAAATAGTCAAAGAGTTTGGCTTTGTTCAAAATGGAGATGAACCTTGTGTGTTCTAAAAGGTTAGTGGGAGCATGGTGACATTCCTCATATTATATGTAGATGACATGCTATTGATGCGGAATGACATCCCTACTTTACAAACGGTAAAAACATGGCTTGAAAATACATTCTCTATGAAATACTTGGGAGAAACATCCTACATCTTGGTGATAAAGATCTATAGAGATAGACCCAGAAGGCTTCTTAGACTAAGTTAGAGCACACACATTGAAAAAGTGTTGAAGCAGTTCAGCATGGAGAACTCAAAGAGAGGAAACCTGCCATCATTACATGGAGTGACCATCTCTAAAGTTCAATGTCCTAGTTCTTGTGAAGAAAGGAAACACATGAGTCTGATTCCTTATGCCTCAACAATTGGATCAATCATGTACATAATGATGTGTACCCATCCAAGAATTTTATATGCCTTGAGCATGATGAGTAGATATCAGTCAAATCCAGGTGATTCTCATTGGACAGTCATGAAGAACATCCTCAAGTACTTGAGAAGAACTAAGGATCAGTTCTTGGTATATGGCTGAGAGGAAGAGTTGGTGGTAAAAGGTTATACCAATGCAAGCTTCTAGACTGGTAAAGATGATTACAAATCACAATTAGGATTCATGTTTTTCCTCAACAACAAAGTTGTAAGATGGAAGAATTCTAAGGACTATATATCAAATGCAGAAATGGAGTCTATATGGATCAAGAAGTTCATTATAGAACTTGGGGTCGCTCCAAACATCATCAATGCGATCAAGCTATATTGTGACAACAATAGAGATAGTACATAAGCTAAGAAACCCAGATCTCATTAGCACTCAAAGCATATACAAAAGCGATTCCATATCATACAAGAGATCATACAATAAGGAGATGTAAAGATTTGCAAAGTACCAACTGAGAATAATGTTGCTAACCCCTTGAAAAAGGCACTTTCATAGCAAAAGCATGACGGTCATGTTAGGTCACTCGGAATATGATTCATGGATAATTGGCTCAAAGTGAAAGTGGGAGTCAATTGGTATGTATGCCTAGAGATCTAATCATATGATGATTGTATTAGCATAACTTGTAATTGATTTGATTAATAAAGGCAAGCTTCCAATTTATTCCATTTATTCAGTTATGAGATAATGATGAAATGTTATAAATGTGTAGAGAATAATATTACTCAATGACGTATGTCTTCAAGTATTAGCCTTGACGAGATGAGGTCATACATATGTTAAGATTACATATATATATTCTCATTATGTCCCTGATCGGTTGTTATTGTGGAAGGTTGATAGGCAAAAATGATATATAAGATCAAAGTGTGGGTTGGTTGAAGAGAGAATATCATTAGTCATGATATGGCTATATCAAACCAAGCACATAGATACATATTAGAGAACAGTGTATCAGACAGACCCACCATGAGACTGACACATGGAAGCCATCATCATGGAAGTCATAGTCAAATGCCACAGTGATGGTGGTGGTTCTTAGACCTTAAATCACTACACTCATCACATGTTGTTGGGTATGCTTTGCCATCATCAAACGTAGTCCTAAAACTTGAGTAGTTATAAAGGTGATCATTGGGTGACTTTGAAACATGGGGATAGACTGTGAGTGATAGAAATGGGATTTGTCCCTCCTACAGGAGTTTCATGTACTAGGCCTCTTGATTAGCGAGACTGAGAAATGCATGACCATGTACCTTTGAGTCAATATGTGATATTGAGCTTACATATATCTCAGACAGTCTGTTATGGTTCAAGAAATAAGATTAAATGATGAAGAGGATGACTTCTCCATGCCTCGAGTTCAATCTGGACATCAATGATAAAGGAGCTATACAAACACTACAACACCATACACAGATTATAGGTTGAAGTTGTTCTCCAACTTTTGGTTTACTTGGATAGCATTGATGTGTGATTTGGCACCACTCTTTGCTTGTGATTTCATAATTAGTTATGGACATTCACTGCCAACGTGATATGGGACCTATAGGGTAGGTGTGAGCATTCAGTTAATTCGATCGGTTATGGTTAATTTGGTTTAGTTAAATGTTTAATATGTGGTTTGAGATTTTAACCGTTAATCTAACCAAATTAGTGTCAGTTGATCCAGTTATGGTTAATCAGTTAACAGTTAATTCTATCAGCTAATTTTGTTAACTAAATAACACTCCTGTAAAAATATTGAATGAAAATATTCATAATTTTTTTTGAACAATTGTTATATTATAGTAGTATTGTGTACAAATATACACTATACCGTTCATGAAAATTTGACTAGTATATAAAAGTGGAGGTTTACTGCAATTATAGTACAACTATGTAGGTATATATATGTGTAGGTAAATTCTTTTCAAATAAATTGTGATTGTTTAGTTAAATCAATTAACCAAATAGAAACTATTTTTGAACAATAAATTAACCTTTGATTAAGAAGAATAAATTAACCACATTAACCAAATTAACCAAATTGTTTGAAAAAAAATACCCATTCGAAATTAACCATTCGCTTAATAAGCTATTAATAAATTCTTCTCACCCCTACTATAGGGTCACACACATAGGTCTTAACCTAAAAGAGGAGTTTAATCTTAAATGATGATTGAACTAATTACTAAAGCATTTAGGTACTTGATTCACACATCACATAAGTTGGCTACACTACCACATGCCCATCTCACAGGGTGAGATAGTCGTCTGGAGTGCTAAACGTCCGTCTCAAGAGTTGAGATGGGCGTTTGGAAATCCTGGCTAATTCGAGTAGAAATTGTTGAACCGAACGGCTCAACTCGACTCACCATATGATCATCTGGGTGAGCGAGACAACCATCTCACATGGGAGAGACTACCCAATTCAGCCGGAGGAAGGTTCTAGATACTTCATCAGATTCATTTGGATTGCACATTACTTGTTGTGTAAGGAATTAATGTTTAACATTAATGGGAAACATATTGCCATTTTCATAAGTAATAGGGAAACTGCAAAATGGACATCTCATAGTGTGATACGATCATTTCACATGCCAGATGATCGTATGGGTCACCATACGACTGTCTGGGTGGTCACATGTTGTGAAAATACAAGATCTTCCGGTCCCTTCCACTCCTGCACAGACTGGGAACCCTGACCCAAACCCCGTCTATAAATAAAGGGGTTCTGAGGGGCTTCCTAGAGCACAACATAGACAATTGAGAATCAATTGCAATGCCATTTGTTGTCCTCTCTGGTTGTGGTAACCAAGAGAGCCCAAGCAAGTCCTACCCGACTAGGGAGGGATTGCAAGGGGGAGAATAACTGAGGTTATTATTGTGGGAGAGCAAGTTGGTGATTAGTACACCAACGGATGGACGACTCCTTCATGTCCATTCGAGAAGGATGACAAGAGTTCTAGGCAGTCTGTGTAGACTTCTCTAGATGTGGGAGGGTGTTGTCTGTCGCTAGGAGAACAACATCAACTAGTAGTCCGTTGAGAGAGGATCTGTTGCAGAAGATGACATTGGAGTCTGCTATCCATGAGGAGCATGAAGACGAGTCCTAGTGCAACTAGGAGTCAGAGTTGCACAACTGCAACGATGATGATTGTCACTGGACTTGCTCTAGGACCAGGTATATCCTCAAAGCCATCATTTCCATCTTATAGTTATTGACGTGATCCTCTTATTATGGGGAATATGGTAGATAAATTTTTGTTTCTACTGCCTTCTTTGTAGCCATATTTTCATACACCTATGAACTCCTCCTAAAGGTTGATCACCATGGTATATGATGGATCTATATTTTCTAACCATGGTGTCAATGCCTTGTACTTTGGGCCTAAGGCGTCGAACAACTCCTGTGGAATACAATGTGGGGGTAGAGGCTTTGGAACCATAGGGGGCTTCTTAGAAATTGTGGTCTGCATGCATGTATTCTCATATTAGCTTCCAATTATATATAAATTCAATATCCATTTGTCATACCTCAGGAAATACAACGAGTTGTTTGGGCCACTTAGTATAGCCGCCCTCTGCCTCCCTGACTGTGGTGGCATCTGGGTGCTCGTATGGGAGTGGTGTTTATTTCCATGCTGGAAAGATACATGTGACAGACACACAAACATGACCAGAGGGAAGGGGAACACCATGAACTATATCAGAGTGTGGAAAAACCTCTCCATCTGCCATGATGTTGTATGATAGAACATCAAAGGACAAACAACATTTTATGGCCTCTACGATTTTATAAAACAAAACATTTAAATTGGCATACATATATATTGACTTGAGGGGTTACTTTATCACAATGTATAGCTACAATATATAAGTTGAGTTAAATTGAATCTTACCCCACTTGTTCCACACAGGTGCCAAGGAGTATTTCCAATACCCTCCTCAGACTTTTGACTTTATAGACGATCAATGATTGATGGAGGAGCTCCCATCACCTCAGAAGCCTTAAACTACTCTAAGGCTGTAGTTATCAATCTTTTCACATCCTCCTGGTTCATTCCCCCTATCTTGGTAGATTTGTGCTTTTGTAGGGATGAACAAAAATAAGATTTTAGCCTACACCTAGCTTCAACAGACTTAACACGTCTAGGTTGCTCTTCTTTCCCTAAAATAGCTGTTAATTCATCACGTGTGTCCTGAGGGGTGAACTTTTGTGCCTTTGATTTCTCACCCAGTTCCAACTATTCATCTTCAAAACCAACTAATAAAAAAAACTTCACAATCCAGGTAAAAAAGAACATTGATATGCATTGTGAGACCAAGAAATTTGTCATTTTTGTAGCCACCTCCTGGGTTGCTTGGATGGGGATTTCTCCAACTTTGTTTTTCCTCACATCTATCCACTCAAAATGGCAAGGAAAATGTCCAGGAGCACTAGAAGACTCAAAATCATAAGGAGTAGAAGTAGAAGGCCCTTGCTCTTTCTCCCTCAACTGGAGGTGTTTAGCATAATCACCTGAACCTAATCAGTGGTTGTGCACATTCTTGTCATGCCTTTTTAAAAATCATGCATGGCTTGATTAATTCAATAAGAATATTGTTAATGTATCATAAGAATTCATTAGAAATCATAAGAATGTAATTAATTCAATACCTTGAACTTGACTTTTTGTATCTTCTCAGGATGCTTCTTCCATGCATCTTTATCAAAATAGGGCCATTGTAGAGTGGGATCCTTGTCCTTCTTGGATCCAAGGATGTAGTTTCTTGTGATGATTGCCTGCCAATCTCTATGTCTATTCTCGATGAGCTACATAACCTTCCAGTGATGTGACTTTTTATCAAGCTCATACAGGCCCTAAAAAGGTTCAACATTCACTGCTTTTAGAAATGTGAAGAGAAAGAATAGGAAAAGACTATAAAAATATAAATGCATATATCTCACCTCTAACTCTCTCTAGATGAGGTATTTAAGGGCATAATCCATATATCTCCAATCCTCAAAATGGAGAGTCATTTTGCTTCAACCAAGGACCCTAGAGTAGTTAACAAACTCTTTGGTAATCAGCATGTCTATTTCATTAAATTCAAAGGCACATTTCTTCTCTTTTTCCCTAGTTGAGGAATTTTTCATCAGTTTATCCCTCTCCTATGTGTAGAAGGAGAAGCAAGCCCCATCATCACCCTGGTCATGAGATCTTGTAGGATCCTCATACTCAATATTGTTGTGCTCTTGGTCACATGTCATCTATGAAATCAAAAGTTAATAGATGAAAGAGTTGTATCACATATGAAAAAATAAACATGTGATATAATGCAAATAAAACATCTGAAGAAGAGTATGGACTAGAGTCATCATGCTTAATGCATGTATGTAGTATACTTTAAACTCATATCCCTACAGTGTGATCTTCACGTGCATGGTCATCAATGTTAGAACCAACATTTACGCTTAGCAAGCCAATAGAGAATGGACTAGATTCATCATACTTGTCATAGTACTCTTCATCATCAATAGTATCTGAATGAACTATCTTTTCCCATGAATAATGACAACCAATTTTCTTTTGTAGGATCCTTGATATATAATACCTACTTTGCCTATGATTCCATGATGAAAGGTTCATCTTTTTTGCATGTCCACTCAAAATTCACTAATGTGAAATTGAGTTCATCGACTACAAATCTTAGTTTTTATCAACCCATTTACACTTAAATACTGTAACTTTAAACTCTGTGTAGTCAATTTCCCATATGTATTCAATGACACCATAATAAGACATCTTTCCTTCACATGTAATCTTATCCTTGGCACTAGAAAAATACAATGAAGATGTTTGATAGGTGACCCCACTATTTGGATGACATTCTTATCATCTTGACATTTTGTGTAGTATGAAAATATATTTATATCAAACCCTTTGTTAGATGTGACACATATATTTGTCTTATACATGACCCATTTGATAGTTTCTATAACACTAATTAGTGTTTGAGATAGTTGACTAAATACTTCCTCTTTAAACCACCTAATAAGTGTTTGATTATGCTCTCTAGCAAGCCACATTGAACTAGCTCAGGGATATTTTGTCTTGAATTCATTGGTGTGTTTGGTGATATAAATACCCACTTTGTCAATTTTATGTAAAACATACAAGTGTGGTTGTGCCTCTGCTCATGACCGATATCTATTTGTCGTTCTACCAAAGTACCTTTCCCACAATAAATTTCAGGATTCACATTATTAGTAGGAATTTTGTTGCAACTTAAAAAGTCATTGCAAAAGTCAATAACCTCCCTAGTAACATAGCCATCAATAATACTCCCTTTGGACTGATAACGGTTTCAAACAACATCTTTAAAACACTCATGTACCGCTCCAAAGGATTCATCCAATGCAAGAAAATGGACTCAACATTTTCACTTCCCTAGTCAAATGGACAACCATATGTACCATGATATCAAAGAGTGAAAGGGGAAAACACTTCTTAAGTTGGCACAGAGTAGCGACCACTTCTCTTTGCAACTAATATAGATTCTAAGGATCAATAACTTTGATGCATAGAGTCTTGAAGAAGAAGTAAATCCTAGTGATTACAAAACTTATATGCTTAGTAAGGATAGATCAGATAGTCATGGGAAATATATGTTGCATTAGAGTGTGGAAATCATGAGATTTAAGACCTATCAACTATGAATCCCTCATTGATACCAATCTATGGATATTGGATGAGTCTCTCTTTGGTACCTTAACATTAAGTAGACACTAAAAAAAGTTCTCTTCTCCTATCTAAACAAGGTGTAACAAGCAAGAGGTAAATATGCATTCTGACCCTTGCTAACTTATAACGTTAATTCATTCCTTATACCCATTTTAGCAAGGTCCATTCTGGATTTAATGCCATCTTTAGTCTTGCCTTATATATTTAATAGAGTACCAATGATTCTATCATAAACATTTTTCTCTACATGCATGACATTGATACAATGTCAAATAGTCTAAGAACTCCAATAAGGAAGATCTTAGAATATTGGCCTCTTTTTCAATAAAGATTTTTCACCTCTAGGGGTATTACATGGTCTCTTATCAAAATGATTTACAATTTTGTTTACTCTTTCATAAACATCCTCCCTTGACATAGGCTTCGGGGCACTCCGTTCCTTAGTTGAACCATTGATGACTTTGGACAACTTTTGGTAAGGATGCACCTTTGGCAGTTGGCAGAAACCTTCAATGTCCAAGATATACCGCCTTACAATCATGTTTTAGTTGGATTAATTAGTATTTTTATCACATACAAGACATGCCTTGTATCCTTTTACATTGTATCCAGACACACTCCCATAAGTTGGAAAGTTATTAATAGTATGAAATGACATATCACGTAAATCAAACATCTCTCTGTGCAAAGCATCATAAGTCATCAGTCCTTCTACCCAGAGTTTCTTTAGGTCATCAATCATATGTTCAAGGTAAACATCAATATCATTACCAAGTTGTTTGGGACCCAATATTAGTAAGGACATCATGATGTATTTATTCTTCATATACAACCACAGAGGAAGATTGTATATTACAATGATGATAGTCCAAGTTCTATGTTGGCTACTTAGTGTTCCATATGGATTCATTCCATCGATACAAAGTCCAAGTCTTAAATTCCTGGCTTCATCGCCAAATTTAGGTAAAATCAATCTTCTTACATTGTGAGTAACAAAATCCATTTCGTAGCATACCATCATTGTTTTTCTTTACCTTTTCATGCCAAGATAAATTTTGTGCATCTAAGTTATTAGAAAACAAGCATTAAAACTATGGTATTATAGGTAGACACCACATCACCTTGGTAGGAGACTTAGTTTTGGTCTTACCCAATGTCACCCTTTTGTACCTAGACGCACCACATTTTAGACATTCTTTCATATCAATATAGTTCATTTGAAACAACACATAGTCATTCAAGCATGCATGTATCTTCTTAGCCTTCATTCCTATTGAGCACAACATATTTTTTTGTTTCATATGTTAGTGTTGAAAGCTTGTTGCCTTTAGGGAGAATTTCTTTCAACAAAGACAATAGAGAAGTGAAGCTTTTGTTGCTCCATCTATTATTATCCTTCAGAGTATACTATGTCAACACAACACTCAACTTTATAAACTTAGTAAAATCTAAATATAATGGTTCTCAACATCATGCACAATGTTTATAAATAATGAAGGTGGATCTGTAACATTTACCTCACAACTATCTAGCATCAGATAAACCTCATTTATTGGAATTGGTTCGTTCAAATCAACATTGTCAATGATTTCTTCTTTGACACAACTAACACTACCAACATCTATTGATCTCATATTAAGAATGCTAGTATCATTATGTATATCCCTATACAATCCCATTGCACATGGTATGACTTTTGATTATCTCAATAGTGTCAACTTTTAGGTTGTTACTACAATTCCTATAGGGGCAATATAACATATCTCTAGGTTGTTTTCTATGTTCCTATGCAAATCTTACAAACTAAAAAAGACCGTTAATAACTCCAGAGTGTAGAAATTTGGATTAGACATCCATGATCGATCCATTCTATGATCAGATGGGAGACGAGTAGCTCATCAAGTTTTAGCTAACATGTCAATTTTAGAATAAAATATGTTTGAATCGTGCCCTAATCATCTATTAGCATTCACATTGATGAATGTGTACGACCTAAAACATTCTTGAGCACTTCATCTCACTACTAAGTGTATAATGCATGTTTGATTTTGATAAATTTTGGCATCATTTCCCCATGATTCTCCAACTACAGTGTTGTAGATGGGAAAATACCCACCTACATATGTAGCTAGAGAACAACCTATCAAAATTTATTGGTATCAAATACACATTATACAATTACATCCTAAGTGAGAAGAAGTTCTCAAGGGCAGTCCCAAATTGGGAACTATCCAAGGTTTATTCCTAATGAGTAAGTCTTAGACGGGTTTCTAGGCCAACAACATGGTTTAAAAATTAGGGTTTAGAATCTAAGGTTTATAGAGTAGAGTTTATATATTAGAATTTACATATTAGGGTTTAGAAATAATTTTCAACTCTGATGAAATACATAAGTACAACTTAGAGACCTAACAGAAAAAAATAATCAATAACAAGCATGTAATAATCCATTATATATGCATTTTCATAACAATTTCCATACAATTCGTCACAATATCCATACAATTCATCCCAATTTCCACACAATTAATCTTATTTCTTCTCAATTTCATCAAAAATGACTACAATTGAAAATGAAAAAAAAGATTTCTTCCCACACAATTTTATTTCTTCTCCCTCACCTCCTTTCCCCTCTCCTCCTTCCCGTGTCCTACACTTTTTTTTCTCACTATTAAGAAGAAATTGTAAAGGTAGGGAAAGGAGGAGAGAGGAGGAAGGTTGAGAGGGGGAAATGGAGATAACTAAAGGAGGAGAGAGGAGGAAGGATAAGAGGAAGAAGGTGGAGAAGATATACATGTGGAAGCACCTGGAAATGTTGGAGGAGTACTAGGAGGACCTATGGATGACAGAGGTAGTGCAATAGTTGTGGTCAGTCGAGGCAGTGCAACAGTAGCGTCGAAGGAGCTGGAGGAGCACTGATGGATGTCAACAAAGTGGTGGTGGGGACTATTGAGGGGAAGTAGAGGTGTCGTGGGCATTGGTCGAAGAGAAATTGTGCAGAAGTCAGAGAGCTTGATGGGTTTCTGGTGGGGAGGGGAAAGAGGGGTTTATCACAAGGTTAAGTAAAACATACATCACTGATTATTATAAAACAAATGACGAGTAACTTATATTGTCAATTCAGCGAAACAAAACTACCGACGAAACATGTGTCCACATAAACCTATATTGTCTATCAACTATGACAAAACTAACAACTAATGATGTGTCCCATTGACACCTACGCCGTTGGTTTCTTTCATGACAACCATGAGATAATCCAATTTGGGGGGGATTTCATGGGATGTTTGGTGCGTACCCTTTCTTGTCAGTGTATGCAAAACCGACAAGACATATTCTAAGGCTTATGCTTCTATATCGTTCATTAGTATATGAAAAGTTTACAAGATAGGTTTTTGGAGGAAGTTAAATCTATCCCAAAATTTTGTATGAAATTATATTTTTGTGGGTGCTCTGTGTTGTCAGTTTTGTTATGAGGTAGCCAATGAGATAAGTAGAGCACCACCCATGTTTTCTCAGTTGGCCAACCATGGTAGTTTTCTTTTCATAATCGATGATATATATTACACCATCAATTTCCTTTGAAAAAACAATCAATGATATATGTGATATATGTACTAGTAAAAATAGTCCTTCAAGAAACCATATACACATAAGGAATTGCGTTCCTTAAGAGAAAGCTCTTACACAGTTCAACTTTCATAAGTATGAAAGTATCATGAATGAGGAAAAATATCTGATTCCTTCATCAACAAGTTCTTTGGCATTCATGAACGTCCCATTATAGAGCCTATGTAAGGTAAAGACTATTTGAGGACTTTCTCTAACCATGTAAAAGATCCTAACAGTTTGATCACTACATTTTTAATGACCATAAAATATGGGAGGATATCTCCAATTTTGCTGCATAAAGTGATTTCTTGAGTTGGGTATTTAAAAAATCACCACTCTTGTTGATATCATGGAATCCCTCCAGTCAAATTGGGTCACAAAAAGGGGATTTTTAGCACTTTTCCCCCATGATATGAAATTGTTAAATGTGGAATGCATGAAATCAACTCTATTGATTACTACGTAACATACTCAAACTTGGATCCCTAGGCATAGAAGCTCTAAATTCCTAAGATAGTAAACAATATAATAATCTCAAGATAACCTTCAAACAAGTATACCATATACTACAGAATTGCCATATTATGGGTTTAAATGGAATTAATATCCACATGTAACTTAAAGATATAGTTGGTTACATATAATGAAGATAAAGAGTGTATGTTACATTATGTGCACCCTTAGACTGAATATGATGATAATAAAGGTTAAGTTAGGTAGTACTTGGATGGCTAACACTATTGAACAAATATATAATTAGATTTTTTTCATAAAAATTCCTAGATAATATGATGTAAACAACTCATACACTTAAAATGAACTCATAAAGTGTGAAATATAAGTTAGATATTCACATAATAGTGTATGACATGCTTCATATAATGAATAATACATGCATATAAATATGTAAACATGTATTAACCCTCAATAAGGTAACTAATCAAATATTGTGTTTAAGTGATGGAAAAGAAATTCAACGTATCCATAATAGTAAAAATGATGGAAATGCATTACTAGCAAAAAAGGAATCATGTAAATTAGTGGACTGCTACTTGGGACTAATTTAGTAAATGTAACAGTTGTTTCCTTTATAGTGGTAATTTAGTAGGATAATGGATATTGAGGGAAATACACCATAAGTAAAGGGAGTGATGAGTATATTATACTAGAACAATTTTGATTTCTTAAATTATTGGTAACAATATTACTTTGAATTATATATATGAAAAAAAATTTGCATTTTATAGATACTTGTTTAAATAACGTCAAAAGGGATAAAATTCATTAAATGAGAAAAAAAATCCTAAATCTACAAGATTTTTAATCTACATGCATTTATGCGTTTATGAGACAATATAAATCTTATTTGAATAAGATAGATTCATTGAATTCCCTAAGATAGATAATATATAAATATTGCATCTATTTAAATTGAAGTAATATTGTACAATTCAAACAATGATTTTTCCTCCTAAATTGTCACGTTGAATTTTCTAATTTATCAAAAATCCAAGCCCTTTCTTCTACATCAAATTCATGATCCTATTGTACCTAATTGTTGCCTACCTCCTGCTCAAAGGTTTCTCCTATAGGTGGGGAGTTGTGTTTTTCTTCATGTTTCTTCATCTCTTTCTACCCCTCCACTTATCATCATATCCTGATTTCTTTTCCCTCACCCTCCTAACATCCTCTGAAAAGTAATGATCCTAGATATTCTAGGGTTTCATAGTCTCTACCCCTCTTTATCCCCTTTATTCAGACCATCCATGGGTCATATTCCTAATTTTAGTACATTAAACTATAAAATACCTTCCCACATCTCTACCGCACCATTTAACATTATTTCCCAACCGTTGTTTTGCATGCCCCCAAACATGCGTACTAAAGTTCCTCTTGGTGTTGTAGGTATTGAAGGTCCATAATCTGAGTAGGAACCCCTAAGATCATCTATGTCTATATGAAGACCTTACTGGGGATCCTTTCTAGCTTCCTAGGGCACTAAGTTACCCAACTAAGGCAACTTCCATGTTTACTTTAACAACCTAGATTGTCTCTCTCTTCCATTTATGAAGATATAGTCTCATAAGGTTTTTCATTGTATTTAATAACCTCCATCATCATCAATTGGATGAATTTGAGTCACTTTATGATCATTTTATGAAATAGATTTGATTGTATATAACATTGACCTTATTTAAATAAAGGTGAGTGTATAATTTTTATTTCGAATATGAAAACAAATTATTGAGTCCTCTCAACATCATCACCATGGATCCAAAAATCTTATATAAGAAGTAGAAGGAATTTTTGAATCAATGTAGAAATTTCACCTCATATTAGAGTTACAGTTTGAAAGCTATGAATTTTGCAAGATTGTCAAACAAACACAGACTTGCCACGTCAATGATCTAGGTTGAGATGCCCTCAGCTAATCATAGGTTTTGGATCACTTGGCCATAGATTCAGCCTCAATCCAATGGTCACGAGGTCATCTTTCCCACCTAATCTCAGGGAAAAAATCAGGTGGGGTTGGAGCAAACTCAATCTGTGCCCAACACACCACCTTGGTCACTTTTGAATCTCGTTCTCTTCCTTTCTTTACCCAATTTCTCCCCCCCCTTTTCACTACCCCTCCCACTAGGATCTTGTTCATGCTCTTCTTCTCATTCCTCCACCACCAACAACACTGATGTAGTTCCCAAGTTTGAGGTTTTGGCGATAGTTCCTCTCCACGAGGTTGGAAGTTAGTTTTAGATTCAGTGCTCCTACACATATCTGGCTGGTGAGTTTCCAATTTGCATCACACCCAAATCCACTCGCTCTCTGTTTGCTCTAGCAATTCTTGCATGGCGGTCATCCCTCCTTCTCATCAGGTCTTGCGAGGGTGATGATCCCCAAACCATTGAATCAGCTGAGAACACCATATCCCTGTCCTCAATGGCCACAATCACACCACAAGGTCCCTCTCTCATGCTTGATCATTCATGTTTTACCATAAGTCCAATAAAGATGCACCGTATGGGTGGCCAACTTCTCTAAATCTCTCATTTCCCAAAAAGAGTACATTGCAATTGTGTAATAAAAAAGCAAGGGCCAAGATCGACTTAGATTCATAATTTAATGGTATTCTTCTCTCCTTTTTCCAAGTTTCATACGTGATCATGCAAAATTGATTCAAAATAATTCCTTTAACCAAATCATGACTTTCAATATACCATTCTAATATGAAAAATGAGACCTTTCCACTAAAAATGCTTTAATGACCTAGTTCTACTCATAACTCTAATAATATCTCAAAAATGCACATGCTTATGATATTTTTGAAATAATAATGTCATTTAATGCTTAACTATGATCATTTTGACTTCAAATCTATATGGTTACTTATTATGAGTACAATTTTACCCTCAATGACTCAACATCTAGTATATTCACTCTTATATGGTAAATAATGTCAACCATGTGAAAAACCACTAGAGGGGGGGTGAATAGGGTTTTATGATTATTTTAAGATAATTTATCTCAAAGTAAGAAACTACAAAAGATTAGACAAGGGGATAAGGATTTAGAGTGGTTCCAACCTTAGCAAATACTAAGGAAGTCAATCCACTACCCGGTTGCTTACCCAACCGGGATTTTGAAATAATCAAATTTTATTACCTCGCAAGGACTTTACATAAAATTACAATTCTTTCACCAAACCCTTCCAACAGCCTTCACCTAGAAGTAGTTGCACCAACCTTAAAGCAGCCTTCTTGAAGTAACTTCAAGCTCCCCCTTGAAGTAGCCTTCCTCTTGAAGTAGCTTCCCGTTGCAACAGCCTTCTTGAAGTAGTCCGAAGTCCACCTTCTCCACCGAGAAGAACCTTCTCCAATCTGCAGCCTCCAACCCTAGGAGTAGCAAGGAGAATACAAAAGATAAAAGGAACAAGAAGGAAAAATAGAAATTACAATACCACTTGTAGCTCAAGGCTTGATTTCCTATATCAAGCATTTTGATCTCCTAACCAATGTATATAGAAGTGTAAGTGTTGTGGATAGGAGATGCTAGTCTATAGGACACGAATTTAGGGCAAGGGAATGAGTAGCCAATGCTAGTGTTGCTCAATTGCTTAAAACAGATTGCCAATTGCAAGTGTAATATCAAGTATAGCACAAGTGTATATGAGTGAGTTTAGGTGTCCTAAGGCATGTCCTATTTATAGGAATGACCTACAAGTGCTTAAGGACGTTCTAGACACTTTCTAGGGGGTTCTAAGTGCTTAACTAGCTGTTAGGTACACTTTAGTTGCTTTAGCAATGACTAGTTAATTAATTCTGAAAGTTGCTGTCAGAACTCATCTCGGTCGATGTTTTTTTAACGGAGAGTCCTACTCGGTCGAGGGTTTGTCGACTGACAGACTCTCTGGAGTAAGTGTATGCAACGTTCATCTCCAACAGCCAACTACCTTGTCAGCTGTGTCTAATGGCTACTTGGGTCTTTCTCGGTCGAGGAGTTTGTCGACCGAGAGTGTCTCGGTCGAGGATTTTGTCGATCAAGATTGACCCTATTTCAATGTTTCAATTAAAGTACTAAGTGTGTATATGAGTGTGCATATGTGACACTATTGAAGGGGATGACCTATCCAAGTGTGGTGATTGGCTAGGGAAGATCTAACGCTTGATTTACATAATGTCTAAGTACTTGTACATTATATATTTGTATAAGTTTTACAATTGATTACATTTCATGAAATTACAATAATTCAAGCATATAGATCTTCCAAGTATTTGTCATCCACCTTATTCCTGCACATTCAAGTAGCACGTTAGATTCACAAGAATGAAATGTTTGTCATCATCGAAACAAAGGGATTATACTAATGTCAATTTAGCCAACACCATGAATATGAAAATTATGTGTTTTTTTAATGATGTACCTTGGACCTTATTCTATAAGTGACCTAATCATCCTTAGAGCCCCAGATTATTTGATGGATTTTTATCCAATGATCAAACTTATTCACAAAGTTATACTACTTTGACATTACATGTGAGATTAACCATGAAATGTGAAATACATGGACATTTGATGTCACATCTTGACCCTTGTACAAATGTTGATCTAATAATACTCAAAATCTATATGTGACTCCAAAATTAATAAATTTAGATACTGTGTACCCCTAAATGCCATGTGGATCACTCTTGTGCCCTTTTGTGACTAAATGTAACTTAAAATTTGACTTATTATGCATGTTCATAATTGAAGATCTGATCTTGTACAACACTTTCCCTAACGATGATCCATGTGGTATTATTACTTAACATTTGTAACATGTTTATACTTAAGACAAAAACCAAAATGGATCTGTCATATACTCTAATGATCATTATTTTGCACGAAAATGACTCAAAATGACCTAATATGACTATTTTTAGGCCTAAGTCATTAATTTCATTCAAATCTTATGGTTTCTCCATTTAAGAACTTGAAACCCTAATCACAAATTCATGATATAGTTGTGAAGTGTCACCCTAGCTTAAATATATCCATGTGTATTATGTAACAAGATAATGATCTAGTATGCATTATTGAGTTATTTAAATCAATGTTGAAGGAAATGATACCTAGATTAAGGTGACACATACAACCACCAAGATAATGTTTAAGATGAACTAATCTTTCTTTTTTATGAAATAATGCTTATTTATAATGACAAGACCCCTTTATCTGGATCTTGTTAAAATCCAATCGCGATCCTCTAATCGGGTTGTTTAATCTAATGCTCTAGTCAAGGTATGCTTTATCCTCCTATTGGCAAGAGTAGTGGTAATTGAAACTTGCTTGTCTTAATATGTTAAAAATTCTTGGCAATATGTACTTGTTTGAGCTACATGTTCACTATAACTACTATTTTTGTCTTGATTATACTTTGAAAATAAACTTGAAAACATAAACATTAATGTCCATTATACAACCTTGTGCACCTAACATTATTCTCACGGTAACAACACTAGGCCAGATGTCCTACTTGATTTATTAAGCAAGGTAAAACCATGTTGATAAAAAGGTTAGCTCTTGGTGATGGAATTGAGGTCCCTATAGGGTTAACTCTTAACTTTTAGTCTTGTATCCCCTCAACTTGAAATAGGGTGAATACTTAGCAATTGCTTGAATATCCCTCATAGACCCCCTACTTTTGGGAAGTTGGTCAAAGACCTTATGATGATTGTCAGTATAATGGAAATGCACTTTATATACACTTGCTTATTAAAAATTAAGTCTCTAATGTCATTGATTTCCTTCTTGTCATTGTATTAAGTTTTAGCCAAGTAATAATTTTCTCTCGTAAACCTGAATTTTTACATCTTTGATAGTGTACTCAATACAATTTTGCTAATGTGTACCCATTTTATGCTTTTGGGTAATAGGTACACTATGAAAATAATACCATGATCATATTTCTAGACATTTGGAGTTGGGGTTCGGGTAAAAAATGGTTCTACGAAAAATGGTAATATAGTCAATCACATATCCTCTATATATTAATAAAACTCAATTACTGATATGAACCTAGAGAAAACCTAAGTTCATAACAGTGAAGCTGAGGTGTCTAGCCTAGTCAATGCAACGAGGTTAATACACCTCCTGTCTGCATAATTGTGATGTTTGAGGTATTCTTTGTATAACTACCTAGTCAAAGTGAATCCAAGTTTGGATTAAGGATTTCCCCCTATAAAGCTTAGAGAGTCTTCTAACATCTTAATTATTCTTTAAGAACTTAATCAATTCACCTAATTTGATGATGATTACTTAGTTTGTGATATCCTCATGTTGTCTTTCTCATGATAACTAATCACATGATCTTTCCATTTTGGGTAGCTTATTTGTGGAAAAATTAAAATTTCAAATGAATTATTAAAAGTTTATTACAATGATAATGATACCATGATCTTATCTTAATTTGAAAACCTGTTATGATTAATGAAAGTACTCTTGAATTTAAGTACTCAGGGTAAACTCTTAGATCATGTAAATTCAACTCTACCAAGTTTTCCCTATGCAATTCCTATGTTTGAAAAAAGTATTAATTCTTGTGAGCAACATACAAGAATCACATCTAGATAGAAAGTAGATAGGCAACAATTTGCACTGCCAAACCTTTCTGAATAGCAAAAACCAATGTTGTGAAACACTACATCCATAGACTCAGAGGTCATGACATTACCATGCATAATGTTTTGAACCTTCTTGAGAAGCTCCACAGCCTTGGGTGCTAAGAAACCATAGGTGGCAAACTCAAAAGGTATAAAAACATATTGATTATCGATGGATGCTTTCTCCTGCTTGGATACTTTGACTGAGGCATCTTTGAGAGAAGCTTTTCTTGTAGTAAAAGCCCCACCTTTTATGACCACAAATGGGGAAACCCCTATCAAACCCACAAACACATGCTTCCCTCAAACCTATCCAAAAGTTAAGATATCAATTGGTCTAAGTGTTCATCTTCCCTCTTACAAATCAATCAAAAAGTTAATAGGTTCCTCTTTCTTAGAAGCAATACTCACATGTTTGAGTATGTAATAGAGAACATCTCAAATAATCTATAATTTGTACTTGAAGCTCTCTGTAATGAACCTCATGCTCCTCAAATGTGTCCAAACATGCCTTACAACAAGTTTGACATATCTCATCAACAGGAAACAAAAGAATCATCAGATGGTACATGAGGATAGTATGATACTCCACCAATGAAATATGGAAAAAGCCTAATCCATTAATAGGAATAGTGATAACATCCAATTTTGTGGATATTATATGCCTTAACTTACCTCTTATTCCTCTCTATTTATGTGAATTCTTACTCACTTCTCACTATATTACACATAAATACTCTTTTTTACCCCCATTCGATAATAACAAGAACATTTCATGCATATGATTAAGGTGAAGGACCTCCATCAGTTTGCACAACTGATGGATGCCTTGGAGCAAGAAACACCATGACCATCGGATCACAACCTATGAATCCATGGGAAGTCCACACCACCATCGTTTGCCACTTGATGTTAGAACTACGGGGCCATCTATCATCACCATCGTTCTTCAGGTGATGGTCATGAAGACCTCGCTAACAGATGTCCATCCAGGAAAAATCCAATGGTACCATTGCAGCCAATTGATGCTTAGTCAATGGCCAAGCAAAACTGCCAATAAATGGTCCTACAAATTCATCAGTCGATGGTCCAATAGACATAACCGATGGTTGGGTAGCAGACCACAACCAATGGTTGGGAAGATGAACACAATCGATGGTCATCTGATCCTTGACATCTGATGATGACTCTAGAAGAATGGTCACTCAAGATCGGTAGGCACATGCCCCAAGGCATGTACCTGGAGAACTTGTAGTGTACACAAAGAGGTTATCTAGGACGCCTGGGGCACTATAGCAGATCCTATAAATATAACAACCCCATGAAAGTAGAGGGGATCTCTAGAGACACCAAGGACACTGAAGTGCTACCAGAAAGACACTCCCCATCGACAGCCACCACCTCCATCAGTTGGTAGCCAAGGAGGATGAGAATTTGACGAAGTCTACGACTACTTCCACATCCACCCCACGCCCTGCTCTGATTACTCCCTTGACGGGAGGAGGATGAAGAGCATGCAACAATGCCGTTTCGAGAAGGGATTATCTAGGTGCCATCGCAGAAGACATCATCTCTTTGAAGCAGCTTTTTGATTTCTGTATCTTTAGCTATGTTAGCCGTGAATGTAATATGGTTGCCCATGTGGCTGCCATGTTGGATCACAGGGGGCAAGTAGATAGGTTTTCTTATTCATAGTCTTTCCCTTCGAACTTTATAGACCTTGTAAATGTTGATTTATCTATTTAATTGATGACGAGGGAGCCCAATCATAGGTTCCTCTGTACTTTCCCTAAAAAATACAAGCATATGTCTGCCTTGTTAAAGAGCTACTTTGCGACTTCTTTTGAGATGTCCACTTGTCATGGATCTTTTTAGTTGAAGTTTTGAATGGTCACTTATTCCTATGGCCTTAGTATGAGAGTTTATGGTTCCATGAGGAATGAATTAGGTTTTCCTAGTGAATGTTTCCCACCTCATTGCTCAGCTAGTCCAAGTATGGATAGTCGTGAGGAGTTTCAATTTATGTTTCAATCCTATAGTCATTACCTTGTTAGGTTAGCCTGAAAAAAAATCATCATTAGGTTAATATGATATTCACTCAGATATAAGTGTCAGGGATATTTGATTGTGAGGGTCAAATCTAACTCACCTTCGGGGACTCATAAATTGAACCCGCCTCATTCTTCCATCCCTTATCTTTAGCAATACTTTATGTTCTTGTTCACTTGTAAATCTATAATACTGTCCATGAACATGGACAGATCAACTCATATATTGGGTTGGGAGTAGCCACTAAGGCTATCCCAACATGTATATACTTACATCTGTCTGAATATATATGCTCATAGCAAAGATTATCTCCATACTCTTAATTGTTCAAAATGTTTCAGTTGCATGATTAGCTACCATCTTGTGATGTTTGACTGTTCGTGCCTCAGAAGAGTATCATGAGTTTTATCTAAGTGTTATGGAGTTGCATGAATGCATGATAATGTTGGAATGCTTAAGCTAGTGGTCATATGGTTATCTTTGTGGTTGTTTGTTTGCCATTTCAACAGAGAGGTAACCTTATAATCTAGATCTATCCTGAGCTCAAAATAGGAGGGAATAGACAAATGTGATGATTACTTGTAATATTGCTAAGGGTATACTATGGGTGTGAGTATTGCATGCTGGTCAGGGACCTTAGATGGTGAAACCCAATCCAAGTTCCCATCTATTTGCATATTATCACTCTTTGCTTGTTCTCATTCTCTGTATTGTTTTCTTACCTTGTTTTACTTCTTCTATTTTACTTATTGGAGTAACATCGTCCCATAAGGAACACAATATTAATCTACCTTCTTGGTTGGTGTAACTAAGATAAGACTCTACATACTTAGTACTTATCATTCTTTGTCCCTATGGTTCGACCCCGATCTACTACATCAGAACCTGTATAATAGTTGCGGGGGCCTAAGTGTCGGGTTATAAATGTAAGAGTTTGACTACTATAGATCTGTTCTGTATTAGATGTGTGATTTAGGCCAGTCAACTTTTTGGAACCATTGTCGGGGACTAGACATACTATTAAGAACATGAGTCTACCATACACCCATGCCTCAAGTCTAGCGATAGATTTGACTGAACAAAAATCTTAAACCTGCTAATATCTAACTACCTTAAAGTACTTTGTTTCACATGTCTAGCTTCTAGCTTGACTATGTGAACTATTTTATATAGCTTGGGAAGAAGCATATTTAAAGTACAACAACCTACCTTACCGTCAAGATGCCACCTCGTAGGGGTGTACATCAAACCGAAGGCAACTGCAATGCTAGGGTTGAGATACTGAATGGGAGGATTACAACCCTAAACAACCACAAGGTGACATTCCACCTGGTGACATACCACCTCCCCCACCAAGCAATGAGGAGCATGAGGAATGATGATGTAATGAAGGTTGTTGTAAAAAAGTAAAGAGGAATGGAAGGAACAATAATAACAAAAACAACAACAATTACAACGATGATGATGATGATGAAGAAGAAGGTTGTTCCCTTAGGGATTTGGCCGCGATAAGGGAAAATTAATCCAGATGCCCTGTCATCATTCCAAGGTTCGATGCTGTGAATTTTGAGTTGAAACTTGGGTCATTGTCATGATCCAAAACAAAACCTTCAAAGGCATTCTAGAGATGAGAACCCTTATCACCACTTAGATGCTTTTAAGAACATTGTGACACAATCAAGATGAAGAGGGTGCCTCAAGAGGTGATACACTGCAAGGGATTCATCTTCTCATTGAGAGACAAGGCATTATCTTGGTATCTTAGCTTACATCATAGGTCTATTAATGGATGGACACCTTTGGCTGATGCTTTTGTCACAAAGTTTTATCCTATTGAGAAAACCATCAGGAATAGGCACAAGATCACTGGATTTTTGCAGAAACCTAGGGAGAATCTTTATGAATCTTAGGAAAGGTTTCAATAATACTAGAGATATTGTCCTCATCACAACTATGGCAAGGGTTTCATAGTGACCATGTTTTATGAGGGGTTGACACTAGAGAAAGGACTTCAATGAATGTCACTGCTAGGAGTGACTTACTAGGCAAAAAGTCAGAGAAGACTACAAAAATCATCGACAACATGGATGCACTTCATGTAGGCATGGAATATGAAAGAGGTGACATGGGTGCAACCAAGAGGGAAACCTATGACGGTCCAACTACTGAGTGAAAATCCCTAGAGACTACAACAAACCAAATCCAAAAGATTGCATTGGATGTTAAACTATTGAAAGACATTGGAGGGAAGGGAAAGGCCAAGACCGAGAAGGTCATGAAATGTGTCACCTGCAATGAAGGAGGGCATGGTATTATAATTATATCTACACTGAATCAGAGGACGATGATAAAATAGAGGAAGATGAAGAAACTGAGAATGTTTATTATGCTAATTTTAAGAGAGCATATCACCCTAGTTTCAATTATGGAAATAAAGATCATCATCATCATCTAAGCCCTAGCACCAACTATATTGGGGTCGGCTACATGGATCCTTCATTTCCATTTAGCTCTATCATGGGCCATATTCTGTTTAAGATGTAGAGATTCAAAATCTCTCTTTATAAGCTCATGCCATGTTCATTTAGGCATTCCTCTTCTTCTATTTATTGTGCTTGAATCAATAGCATTGTTTCATATAGTCACGTCAGTCTGCGTTGCACATGTCCCTACCATCTGAGTCGACCCTCGTGCAACTTGTCCTCAATATTTGCCACCCCCACCTTATTCCTGATATAGTCATTTCTCAGGTAATCTTTTCTTATCTTCCCACACATCCATCTCAACATACACATTTCATCCACGTTCATCTTGTTGAGACCTTGTTTCTTTACCTCCCAACATTCATTTCCGTAGAGCATGGTTGGCCGTATAGATGTTCTATAAAACTTACTTTTTAACATGAGAGAGATCTTCCGATCACATAAAACTCCAGTTGCACTCCTCCATTTCAACCATCCTATAGTTATCCTGTGACAAACGCCATTTTGAACATCCCCATCTATTTGAATAATAGAACCCAAGTAACAGAATTTATCACATTTTGGTATATCTACTCCGTCCAACTTGTCTCCATCATTCATACTACGAGATTGTCTGAAATTGCAATGTGTATACTCAGTTTTGCTCCTGCTAATCATCAATCCATTTGAGTCCAATGCATTTCTCCACCGTTTAACTTTATCATTCAATCCAAATTTAGTTTTGTAAGTCAAAATAATATCATCAGCAAATAACTTACACCAAGGAATATCATCCTGAACATTCTTTATCAACTCACACTACTACAGAAACAGCCTTTGGCGTCGGTTGTTTAACCCCCTTTGGCGTCGGTTTCTGAGAGACGCCTATGTGGGTGCCGCTAAAGGTCGAACACTTTGGCGTCGGTTTTTTAACCGATGCCTATTTAACATATCAGCGTCGGTCTTTTAGTAGATAACCGACGCCAAAAGGGTTCACGCCACAGAAAACGGCGTCATCTAGGACACATTCTGCGTCGGTTATCTACTAAAAGACCGACGCCATACTTCAAGACGACACGGCTGTGCTTCCCTACACGGCCATGTTTAGTACTATAGGCGTCGGTTTTATATGAATAAACGACGCCTTTTCCACCACGGCCGTGCTTTCCTGCACGACCGGGTTGTTTGTAATATTAGGCGTTGGTTTTTATCCAATAACCGACGCTGTAGGTCTTTGCTGACGGTTTTCTGTAAATAACCGACGCCTATATCTATTTTTTTTTATATCAGTTTGCAGGCCTGCTGTGGCTGGTCAGCAGGATGAGAACCTGCAGTTCAGTTTTCTGAACTGCAGGTTTACGACATCCATTGATATCAGCTTACAAACAGGCCACAAACCTGCAAAAGTCCCAAGGAAAATTTCACACAAGTAGATACATTCAGACATCAATTCAATTCTCACATTCACACATATAGAAACATTCAAATACATGTATTAACATTCAGAAATATTCATTTACAAAGTATCATTCATTATCGCTATCAACATCCCAATTATATCTTACAGTTGCCACTGCTTGTATGGCTTTTTCCCATTCTTCTCTTATTTCATCTAATGCTTCCATCGTATATGGAGCATGTATATTTTTTAAGCATTTACCTATAGTGTGGTCAGTTTTAAACACCTGCAAAGAGAATGATGTATATATATAAGTAATAATATAAAAATAAGATTGATATATTTCATACTAACTAATGAGACTATATATAATACCTCATGTATGTTATCGATGTCCAATGCGGCATGTCGGATAATCATCTACATAAATCACATCACATAGTATGCGCATGCCCAGCCGTTGTCTTGTGTAGCGCACTATAAATTGAAACATACAAAACAATACAACTAAGCACAATTCACATCAATAATATATACATTGGAGTCGGGAACTTACTTGTACGTTCTGCCAATTTATTGGCTGGTTCTTTTTTGTTGGGACCATTCCTCCAGCCTTTTTGAATGCATCTAAACCCCTACATGTTAATATAACACAGTAAATTGCATAAGTAAATAGTAATGTAATAACAGATGTTAACAGATACAAAAATGAAATATTTCTCACCAGAATAATGGCATTCTCATTACGTGTCCAATTTTAGTATTTAATGTACTTCCCACGGGATCTAGATAATAAACAGTGAACGTCCCAGGGACAATAACTAGTAACTCCCAATGTCTACCGCTAGAGGTAAAAAGTTAACAATTAATAACTCAAAATGCACAATAAAAATGGAATTCTCTTAAGTCCAAATTATAAATAAAGTAAACTTACTTGACATTGAATGGAGCTATTATTATCTTCTTGTTTTGCTGACCGAAAATTTTAAAAGCATCTATACACTATTGTTGAACACTATCCAGGTCTTTAGCTACCATACTAATCAATGATGGAATCAAAAATCCCACATGATCAAAGGCAAATTGTTTGCGATGATCTTCGACTAAGTAGATGCAAAACATGTATTACGTATGCATTAATATATAAGAAACCAGATCACCGGATCTTACACAAGGCATATGGATGTATAAACAAGATCTCACCTTATCCATGTCTCTATCATTGATGTATTCATCCAATCATACATAAACAACTCAATAATATCTTGTATAAATAAAGAGATATCGTATGATTGACCTGCATAATCTGCATCTAAAGAAACAATTATCAGGCAATGTATATTATGTGCCTATAGCCAACATGCCATTCCCCTACAAGCAGGACCTAACGGGTATGTTAGGTCAGTTGGAACCCAAGTTGGTAATGCGGGAAGTGGAGGTGGAGGCCTAGGTGCTCCTGGTGTCTTCTTTTTAACCTATATATATAATTTCAGATCAGTTGACATCATATATACACATTAACAGTCTAAATCAATGTAAATTTATCTTACAATTTCAGTAGTGTAGACGAAATCTGCTTTGGGCCACAATATGACCCCGCCTTCTGCCTCAGCAACTGTATCAATATCCGGGTGGGGATATGGCAATGTAGCTTCCCTCCAATCGGGTAACACACGTAATGGGCCCCCACGAACGTAGCCCTGTGGCATTGGAGTCCCGTGAAACCTTTCCCCAGGAAGGGACGGGTAAGCCTGCGCCTCTACAACAACATAGTTTTGTATTCTTAAGCGGCATGGCTTCAATGCCTACAAATTTATGTAAAGAATGTTATACATATATACATATCATCTTGAAAACATATCATCTTGAAAAGACTAGCTACAATGTCATAAACAATACTTACAGCAGACGTGTTAGGCGATGGGTCTCCAGGATTACTCGCAGTCTGTGCATCAGGAGAAGAGTGGGTCGCCATAGGCTGATTGGAAGCCTGAGATGCCTGCCACCGTAGCAATTCTTCCTTGACCTTCTCAGCAACTACATCGTTGACCTTCTTAGCAACTATATACTCGACTCTCTTATTCTCCTATACATGGATAAAAGAAACATTAGCATCTTATTATTGAATTTCCTTTTACAGTAACATTCTAAAAAAAGAATAGGTTACCTCTTCTTGAGAAAGTCCCGCTCTGGGTTTGCGCTGGGATGGCCCAAAGAATGCTTTGATGCCCACACCAGCACTTGCACCCCTAACACGTCCAGGATGCTCTGGGTTACCCAGAGCAACTTTCAATTCATCCCTTGTGCCCTGAGGGATGAACGTGCCTTGTTTCCTCTGCTCGTGCAGCTCCCGCTAATCACCATCAATAGAAATTGGTAAATTAACACCACAAATAATCAATATTCAAACGATTGCTCTAAGAGTTGTATTTTACCATTTTCACAGCCGCCTCAGCAGTTACAGGCTTCTTTATTTCACCCTTCTTGTTTTGCCTCCCATCTATCCAGATATCATGGCGAGGCATGGGTGTGGCAGTCTCCTGAGTAGGAGCAGACTCCTGAGTAGGATCAGACTCCTGAGTAGCCGCAGACTCCGCATGTAGTCTTTGGCGAATGCTTGCATAGCCTTTTGGACCCATAGTGTGGTCATGCACATTCAGTGCACGCCTTGCTTTTTGTGCGTCACTGAGGGCCTAGTTAGTATGCACATTAATGATTTGGTTAGTATCACTAAATGTTAATCTTGAATAGGTGAATACAATGTATATTAATTAAACTGGGAGTGACACCTAATACCTTGAATTCTTCAGATTTTTTTGAAGCAACAAAATTGTCCCAATCTTCTTTGTCCAAGAAGTTCCATTGTTCAAGGGCTGACTTATTTTTCTTATCACCCTCTTTTATGTATTCTCTGTTCAGATTTGTCCTATAATTCCTAAGCATCTTTCCATCACGTTGCATCACACTTTTACGATGCAACTTCTCATCCAATGCAAATAGATTCTGTAAAATAGAAATGTTAATAACTAGTATCCAATATAGAATTGCAAATAATAGAATCTGTAATCTACAAAATAGAATTGCAAATAATAATAACTCACGCATAAATCCTTCCATATCAAGTCTTTTTTCCCCTGAGGAACTTTATGCCAATTATCATACTTAACACCACAATGGCTCCGAGTGGTACTCCCAAGATAGTTTACAAAATTATTGCGGTTCACTCCAATTGCATTTCCTCCATTATCAAACTCCACAACCAATTTGGATCCACTGCCACTAAGCGCTATTAACTTCTTCAACAGAGTGATGCCCCTTTTCTTGTTAAGTGTTTGGTGCTGCGCATCAATTTGTTTGTGTTTGTTGGAGCGGTTGGTGTCACAGTTTCTTCACCTTCAGACCCAATTTGTCCAGAACCAACTTGAAACGATATGCCTTCAATTACCTCATCAACATCTGGGAATACTACTGTGTGCATCCCATCGCTCACTACCTTACTCGTGTTAGGATGACCTTCATTCTCCATTGAATTTTCTACAGCTTGACTAACATCTCTACCTTCTGTTGACACAGGCGGACACATCAACAGAAGGTAGAGATGTTAGTCAAGCTGTAGACAATTCAATGGAGAATGAAGGTCATCCTAACACGAGTAAGGTAGTGAGCGATGGGATGCACACAGTAGTATTCCCAGATGTTGATGAGGTAATTGAAGGCATATCGTTTCAAGTTGGTTCTGGAAAAATTGGGTCTGAAGGTGAAGAAACTGTGACACCAAACCACTCCAACAAACACAAACAAAAAGGACGAGGGGTTAAGGGAAGTGGAACTAAACTCAAGAAGACCATTGCACGGTCGTATAACTTGAGGAATAGTCCCAAGAGTAACCAAGAGGATCATGTTGAAGGATGATGAAGTTGATGCGTGTTAAACAATTATATCAATCTATGCAGCCTATGAGACAGAAGTTTACATCACGTGATCACTCGTCCTTCCAGTGTCTGAAGTATATTTTGGCATGTGAAGCCTTCCAGATTCATAGAGATCTGGTAAATCACCACCAGAAAAACCCTTATCACTCTCAAGTCTTTGAGAGATTGGTGGACCTAGTGTCTATTGTTAATTTAGGAAAAAGCTGTAATGGTACTGATAATGCCATGTTTCTTTTTCACAGATTAGGTTTCTTGCTATGTACGTTTCTTTGATTGAATAGATGGTAATATTAAAAAAAAGAAGATAATGAATTTTATAGAAATACAGGATATGTTTTTAGAACTTACATAGGTATCCTCGCCATGCTCGTCATGGATAGCATGCTCATCATGGACTTCATGCTCATCATGGACATCATGCTCATCATGGTCAGCCATCTGAAAATGTCATTAAAAAGGCAAACATTTAGCATTTGTATTAACTAGAAAAAGGAAAAAATTTAGAATTTGTATTAACTAGAAAAAGGCAAACATTTAGCATTTGTATAAACATACATGTCTCTAAAATTGTGATCTTTTATCAATTAACAATCCTTCATTGTGATCTCCGCGCACATATAAGTCATCATTAGCTTCAATATTTTGTGGAGTTGGCAACCCAACTGAGAATGGACTGGAGTCATCATACTTATCATAGTACTCTTCTTCATCTATAGGATCTTCAATGAACTGTCTTTTACCATGAAGAACAACCGACCATTTATCATTTGCAGGATCATCGATATAGAATATTTGTTTTGCCTGTGATGCCAATATGAATGGTTCACCCTTCTCGCCAATCTTTTCAAAGTTCACCAAAGTGAAACCCAATTCATCCACTATAACTCCTTTGGTGTTATCAACCCAATTACATTTAAAGAGCGGAATTTTGAAATCTATGTAGTCAAACTCCCAAATGTCTTCAATGACACCGTAATATGACATTTTAGCTTCACGTGGACTCTTATCCTTTGCACTTGCAAAGTACATAGTCGACGCTTGAAGAGTGACCCCACTATTTTGGATGACACTCTTATCATCTTGGCGCTTTGTGTAATATGTGAATCCATTAATGTCAAACCCTTCATAAGACATAACATTCGGTTTTGGTTTAAAGGCGAGGCATTTGATAGTTTCTGTAATATCATTTAGTGTTTGAGATAGTTGATGTAAGACTTTATCTTCAAACCACTTAGTAAAAGTCTTATTATGCTCTCTAGCAAGCCACATTGAACTTGCTCGAGGATGTTGTCTCTTTATGAAATTGGTATGTTCCTCGATATAAACAATCACTTCGTCCATATTGTGTAAAATATACAAGTGAGCTTGTTCCAACTGCTCACGGCTGATTACTTTTACCCGTGATCCCAAAATTCCTTTGCCCTCCTCAATATTCTTGTCATTATCAGGAGTGTCATTACCACTGAGAAAGTCATTGCAAAAATCCATAACCTCTCTCGCCACATAACCTTCAATAATACTCCCTTCAGGCTGATAACGATTTCGAACATCACCTTTAAAAACGCTCATGTATCGTTCAAAGGGATACATCCAATGCAAGAAAACTGGTCCCAACATTTTCACTTCCCTAGTCAAGTGGACAACAAGATGTACCATGATATCAAAGAATGAAGGAGGGAAATACATCTCAAGCTGAATAGGGTAACAACCACTTCTCTTTGCAAATTATCGAGAGTATCAGGGTCAATAACTTTGCTGCATAGACTGTTGAAAAAGAAACAAAGTCTGGTAATTGCAAACCTTACATGCTTCGGCAATATAGATCGAATTGCCACAGACAATATTTGTTGCATTAGAGTGTGACAATCATGATATTTAAGACCTATCAACTTCAGATCTTTCATTGATACCAATCTACGGATGTTGGATGAGTAACCATGTGGCACCTTAACATTTACCAAGCATTCACAAAAAGTTTTCTTCTCCTTTCTAGACAATGTGTAACAAGCGGGAGGTAAGTATGTTCTTTTATTACCCATTTCACATAATTCTGTTAATTCTGACCTTATTCCCATTTCACGTAGTTCCAGTCTAGATTTTATCCCATCTTTAGTCTTACCTGGTATATTTAACAGAGTACCAATGATGCTATCACAGACATTTTTCTCAACGTGCATTACATCGATACAATGCCTGACTGTCAAAGAACTCCAATAAGGAAGATCCCAAAATATTGACTTCTTCTTGAATGAAGAATTGTCACTCCGTGTGGCCATACTACATTATGATTTCTTACCAAATTCATTGACAATGTCTTTTACTCTTGCATAAACAACATCCCCTGGTATAGGTTTAGGTGCACTCCGTTCATCATTCCATCCATTGAATGCTTTGCGCTTCCTACGATACAGATGGAATTTTGAAAGAAACCTTCGATGACCAAGATATACAGTCTTGCCGCCATGTTTTAGTCTTATTGAATCAGTGTTTTCTTCACATATAGGACACGCTTTAGCTCCTTTGACACTATATCCAGACAAATTCCCATATGCTGGAAAGTCATTAATAGTGCAAAACAACATAGCGTGCAAACGAAATGTATCTCTTACTGAAGCATCATAGGTCATCACACCTTCAGCCCAAAGTTTCTTTAAGTCATCAATCAAAGGTTCAAGATAAACATCGATATCATTTCCGGGTTGTTTAGGGCCCGATATCAACAACGACAACATAACATACTTATTTTTCATACACATCCAAGGAGGAAGATTGTATATAACAAGCATGACTGGCCAAGTGCTATGTTGGCTGCTCAATGTCCCGTACGGATTCATCCCATCTGTAAAAAGCCCAAGTCTTAGATTCCTATCTTCTTCACCAAATTTGGGGTACAATAGATCAATCTTCTTCCACTGTGGGGAATCAGACGCATGTCGTAGGATCCCATCATTATTTTTCTTAACATCTGCATGCCACCTCAAATTTTTCACATCTTTCGGATTTGCAAACAAGCGTTGAAACCGTGATATTATAGGTAGATACCACAACACCTTGGCAGGAGAACCAATTTTGGACTCCCCCGAAGTCGTCAATTTATACCTTGACGCACCACATTTTGGACAATCTTTCAAATCTACATAGTCCTTTTGAAATAATACACAATCATTCAGACATGCGTGTATCTTCTTGGCCTCCATTCCCATTGGGCACAACATTTTCTTTACCTGGTATGTTGAGATTGGCAGCTCGTTTCCTTCAGGAAGCATTTCTTTCAACAAAGTCAACAATGAGGTGAAGCTTTTGTCGCTCCATCTATTGTTAGCTTTCAACTTATACAATATCAACACAGCGCCAAGCTTCGTAAACTTAGCACAGCCTGTGTATAACGGTATCTCAGCATCATGCATAATGTTTCTAAAGATAGGAGGTGGATCGGTGTGCTCTACCCTACAACTATCCAGCATCGCATCAACAATGTCTGCTGGAACTGGTTCGTTCACATTTACGTCATCGGAGGCAATTTCTTCTTCCACCCAAGCACTGCTATCGACATCTACTGGTTTCGATTTTGAAATTTCTCCATGCCAGTGCCATTCTGTATAGCCTTGTACAATCCCGTTGCACATGACATGACTTTTGATTTCCTCACCAGTGTTGACTTTCAAGTTGTTACCGCAATGCCTACATGGACAGTAGAACCTATCTGTAGGTTTTTTCCTATGTTCCTCGGCAAATCTAATAAACTGATCAAGACCAGATATAAACTATGGGGTGCAACGATTATGAATGGACATCCATGATCTATCCATTCTATGATCAGAGAAAACAAGTATATATTAGGAAACAAGTATATATTAGGAAAAGATTAGGGTATACACTTACATCCTAAGTGTATAATGTGATGTCATTCTTATATATAATAAATGTGTACCACCTATCCCATCCTTGAACACCTAATATCACTAGTAAGTGTATAATGTGTATTGGGTTTTCAAGAAAATTTCGACAGCATTTCCCCGTTGTTCTCTAAGTACATATGTACTTAGAGAACAAACGGGGAAATGCTACAGAAATTTTCTCAAAAACCCAATACACATTATACACTTACATCCTAAGTGAGATTAGGTGTTCAAGAACAGTCCCAAACTGGGGACTATCCAATATTTACTCCTAATGAGTCAATCTTGGATGGGTTTCTAGGCCAACAAACACAATAATAGATATCTACAATGAAGCCGGACTCCATACAAACATTATATAATTTAGTGATTGTTCATTCTAATTTATACCAATGTACAAGTAATATAAAGAACAATGATTGTTCACTTTCTAGGCCAACAAACACATGTGATGTCATTCTTATATATAATAAATGTGTACCACCTATCCCATCCTTGAACACCTAATCTCACTAGTAAGTATATAATGTGTATTGGGTTTTCAAGAAAATTTCGACAACATTTCCCCGCTGTTCTCTAAGTACATATGTACTTAGAGAACAAACGGGGAAATGCTACCGAAATTTTCTCGAAAACCCAATACACATTATACACTTACATCCTAAGAGAGATTAGGTGTTCAAGAACAGTCCCAAACCGGGGACTATCCAAGATTTACTCCTAATGAGTCAATCTTGGATGGGTTTCTAGGCCAACAAACACAATAATAGATATCTACAATGAAGTCAGACTCCATACAAACAGTATATAATTTAGTGATTGTTCATTCTAATTTATACCAATGTACAAGTAATATAAAGAACAATGATTGTTCACTTTCTAGGCCAACAAACACATGTGATGTCATTCTTATATATAATAAATGTGTACCACCTATCCCATCCTTGAACACCTAATCTCACTAGTAAGTGTATAATGTGTATTGGGTTTTCAAGAAAATTTCGGCAGCATTTCCCCGCTGTTCTCTAAGTACATATGTACTTAGAGAACAAACGGGGAAATGCTACCAAAATTTTCTCGAAAACCCAATACACATTATACACTTACATCCTAAGTGAGATTAGGTGTTCAAGAACAGTCCCAAACCGGGGACTATCTAAGATTTACTCCTAATGAGTCAATCTTGGACGGGTTTCTAGGCCAACAAACACAATAATAGATATGTACATGTTAGGCTTTCATCACAATTGATGTTAGGGTTTCATCAATGTTAGTGTTTAATCAAATCAAATTAGGATGCTAGAATGGACAAGTTTAAATCAAATTAGGGTTTAAATCAAATTAGGGTTTAAATCAAATCAAACACAGCCGTGGCTGTGTTGGCCTACCACGGCCGTGCTGGGCAGCACGGCCGTGGTAGGCCATTCTTCTCAGTTCTCAGTGAAAGAAGTAGAACACTAACTAGTCTTAGGTTTTGAAGTCAGAGCAGCAAGCAGAGTAGAGCAGCGGGTAGCAAGGAAGAAGACAAGGAAGAAGGTTCTACGGCTAATACCTTATGAGAAGCGGAGGCAAGCAAGAAGACAACACCGCGGTAGGGCGTGAGCAGGGAGGAAGGATCGGGCGGCGGCGGCGCAAGGAGGAAGGCGGCGGGCGGCGGCGGTGACGCAGAGCAGCAACATGGATCGTTGGCGGCGAGTGAGAAGCAGTAGGCACCAGGCACCAGGTGGCGATTTTGGGAGAGCGCACAGGAGAATCGATAAAACAAGAAGAAAGGGGGAAGAGTCGGGTGATCGGGCCTCTATCAAGTTGGTCAACGGTGTCAGTTATCTAGGACAACTGACGCCTATTATCTTCAGCGTCGGTTGATCGTAATAACCGACGTCCAATTAGACAATCTTTACCCCAAATTAATTGGCGGGAACTATTATGAGCGTCGGTTATCCAAGGATAACCGACACCGAAAGTGGAACTTTTCGCACAAAATTTCATTTCACATAGGCGTCGGTGAATTGTTAAACAACCGACGCTGTATGTGACCCAGATTTGTTTCGCTCGAAAATTGGATTTCGCGGGCGCCTTTAGGCGTCGGTTGGTTACACTCAGCCGACGCTGAATACAAAGCGGTACCCATGTCTGGCTGGTCTTCGAATATAGACGTCAGTTTGTATAAATAACCGACACTGAATATTATAGGCGTCGGTTGTCCGAAATAACCGACGCCCAGAAAAGCGACACTGAACGCTATTTCTGTAGTAGTGTCATCCATAATAAGAATGAATAGATATGGGATAGGTGTGGATCCTTGGTGTACCCCAACTGTGATAGGAAAAGTTAGTGTCTCTCAGCTAGGAGTCTTCACACTAGCAGTCGATCTATCATACATGTCTTTGATCAAGTCAAAGTATTGGATTGGCACACCCTTTTTCTTCAAAACCATCCACAACACTTCTCTAGGTACTCGATCATAAGCCTTTTCAAAATCAATAAACACCATATGAAGATCTCTTTTTCTTTCTCTATACTTCTCCATAAGCCTCCTAATTAGAAAAATAGCATTTGTTGTTGATCTTCCATGCATGAAACCAAATTGGTTGTTTGTTCTCTTTGTTATAGATCTGAGCCTCTGCTCAATAATCCTCTCCCAAAGATTCATTGTGTGACTCATCAACTTGATACCTCTATAGTGTGTACATCTCTGAATATCACCTTTGTTCTTGTAGATGGGGACTATAGTACTATTTCTCCACTCATCCAACATCTTCTTGGTCTTCATGATCTTGTTAAAGAACTTTGTTAACCACATAACTCTTTCATCCCCTATACTCTTCCATACATCAATGGGAATGCCGTCTAGTCCGCATGCATTTCTCATTTTCATCTATTTCAAAGAATTCTTGACCTCAAATTGTGAAACTCATTGTGTGTAAATGATATCTCTTGTATTCATGTCACACGAGTCTCTAACATTATCTGCAGGATCTCCATTGAAAAGCTTATGGAAGTAATTTCTCTACTAGTTCTTGATATCATCGTCCTTCACCAACACTCTGCTATCTTCATTTTTAATGTATTTCACTTGACTCAAGCCTCTTCCTTTCCTTTCTCTTATATGAGCCATTTTATATATATCTTTTCCACCCCTCTCTTGTGTCCAACTTCTTATAAATATCATCAAAATATATAAACCTTACCTCCCACACAACCTTTTTAGCATCTTTCTTTGCTTTCTTGTATCTTTGGAACGTTGCATCATCTCAAGATTTGGGAAAGCTCCTATGGATCTCCCTTTTCAGTTTAATAGCCTTATGTACTTCATCATTCCACCACCAAGTCTCTTTCTATAGAGGCCCACAACCTTTGGACTTCCCCAAAACCTCTTTGGAAATTTTTGTTATGCAGGAGCTCATGTTATGCCACATAGTGTTAACATCAGACTTCATGTTCCAAGTTCCCTCCTTGAGTAGTTTATCATGAAAAGTCAGTTTCTTTTCTCCTTTAAGATTCCACCACTTGATCTTGATATCTTGATTTCTATTATGATTGCCTTTATTGATCTTCATGTTAATGTCCAAAACCACCAACCTATGTTGGGTCGTGAGTTCTTCGTCAGGAATCACTTTACAATCCTAGCATATATTACGATCCACCTGCCTCGTAAGGAGGTAATCAATTTGGCTACAATTGTGCTCACTCTTGAAAGTAATCTTGTGAGATTCTATTTTCTTGAAATGGGTGTTTGCTAAAATCATATCACATGCAACTAAAAAATCTAATATCCTCTCTCCTTCTCAATTTCCACTGCCATAACTAAAACCACTATGAACTCTATCATATTTAGCATTGCTACTCCCCACATGGCTATTTGAATCACTCCCAATAATAATATTCTCCTCTGTTGGCATTCCTTGCATCAATTCATCCATGTCATCCCATTAACCTTTCTTAGCATCCTCGCTAAGGCCAACTTGGGGGCATAAGAGCTAATAATGTTAAAAATATTTTCCCCAAGAACAACCTTCATATATATGATTCTATCACCCATCATTGTGATCTTAACAACATCATCCTTCAACATCTTATCAACAATAATACCTATGCCATTTCTATGTTTATCAATACATGTATACCATATTTTATATCATGTGTCTCCAATCTCTCTACACCGTTCCCCAGTCCACTTGGTTTCCTACAAACAAGCTATATTGACTTTTCTTCTCATCATGGTATCCACTGTCTCCAAAGATTTCCATATCAAAGAGCCAATATTCCAAGATCCAACTCTAATGCTTTTGTGTTGAACTTGCTTCTTTACCTGCCTTCATCGAAACCCTTGCACATTTTTTACTACATCCGGGCAATGATGTGGCGGGACTAGCTTCTTTACCCACACCTGTCCAAAATGTGGAAACCCTTGCACATTTTTCACTACATCTAGGTGATGATGCACCATGACTAGCTTCTTTACCCACACCCGTATAAGATGTAGAAACCCTTGTCTATCCTTCAACACAACTGGGCACCACTGTGTCGAAACCCCTTGCATATTTATCACTGTACCCAAGTGCCGATGTAGCGCGTATCTAGGTAGGGATGCTCTAAAGAAGTTTTTATAAGGATCCACGTCATAGAAAGAGTGACAAAGTTTTATGGCTGGCTGTCAACCTACCACCAACCCTCCTCCTTTACCCGAGCTTGGGACCAGCTACATATGCACAAAATGCACAAAATTATGGAAACAAAGATGCTGCCAAAATTTTCACAAGCTAATCCATTCATCTAAGACACTGCTAGGATTCAGAGGGGGAGGCGGACATACTTCATTCACTAGAACCATGAATTATCAACATAATAGAAACAACTATCAAGGCCAAGGCCAAGATCAAGGTTAAAACAAAAATTCAAACAAATAGAGTCAAGATCAAGGTCAAAACAATAACAACAACAAACCCGACATGGTGAATGAGCTCTTTGAGTTTACAAAGAGGCAAGAAATAGTGAATGAGCAGCTGACTTAGAGTGCTATCACTAATGCATGTGTTTTAAGCACAATGCAGACATAAACGATTGATGTGTAAACACACCAAAGACAAGTTGATCAATAGTTGGCCCAATTGTACGAACTGATCAAGAATACTCAGGGAAAGATCCCATACAATACTGATACTATGAAGATGGCTACTCTTCTATCAAGAAAGATCCTATAAAACCAACAAGATGAGGTTAATAAAGAAGGTGACGTCACTGCCAAGTTGCAACTTGAACTAGTCATCGTAGAGGAAATGCCTAGTGAGGAGGAGGAGTCCAAGAAGGATAAGGATAATGAAAAAGGGAAAGGAAAGAAAACAAAAAAAGAAAGGAAGTCTGACCCTGAGGAGGAAGCATTTTCCAAAAGGGATCCATATTCCCCAAGGTTTCCTTTTCCTTTCAAGATGATGAAGGCCGACCTCAAGAAAAGATATGAAAAGTTAATGGAAGCTGTAAAGAAATTACACCTTGACGTGACATTCTTGGATTCCATAGAAGAGATGTTGACCTATGCCAAATTCTTCAAGGGTCTAATTATGAAAAGAAGAAGAGGAGATCACATTGAGACAGTGCAACTAGCCAAAATGTCCAGTGCTTTTGTGCAAGTGAAAATGCCTATGAAGAAGGACCCTGGGGAATTCACCATTCCTTTTAATGTCAGAGATAATGATGTTAGATAAGGACTTGTAGATTTAGGTGCAAGCATTAGTCTCATGACTCTTACTCTAGCTCAAAGGCTTGGACTCACTGGCATGGTGAAAACATGGATGAGGATCCAGTTATCCGATCATACTTTTACAAAACTAGTGGGAGTTGTAGAAGACGTCATGATCTGAGTAGGATGATTCTTCATACCTTGTTATATTGTTGTGATCGACACTGTCGAGGACCCAAAGTGTCCTATGATTTTCAGGAGACTTTTCCTCTCCATCGGGAGAGATCTGATAGATGTAGAAGCCTGAATGATTACTGTTTGGGTAGGTAATGATCACATAGACTTTCACATCCAAGACGCCATGAGGGGACCATCTCTATTTGAGTCGGTCTACTTCATGGATAGCTACAACCAATTTTGTGAAGATGTATAGGAGGAACACACTATTTTCAATCCATTAAGAGGGCCCTGAACAATCCCGATCCCAACATCGAAGATACAAAAGTCATAGAGATCCTTGATTTCCTGAACCAATCAGAGGAGTAATATAGTAGCGATGAGGAGGAAATCATAGAGATTGCAAGGTATGCTTCACTGGAACACACACAAGAGGAAAAGGAGGCACCCAAGCCCAAGTCAGCATTCAAGCAATTGACAGAAGGTTTGAAGTACGAATTTCTAGATAATGAAAAAAGAAATCCCGTGATCATAAACTCTACCCTGACGGAGGATCAAGAGGAGAATCTATTATACAATCTTAAACAACACATAAAGGCAAAAATGTACTCAATAGATGAAATCAAAGGTATGAGCCCAGGCTGGCGAGCAGTAGCTCAGGTGATCAAGAACGGGCGCCCCTCATGAAGGGTCCCGAGTTCGATTCTCCCCATAGTGCTATTTGGAAATTAGCTCCCCACAACATTTGTTGGCCTCTGATGTGACCATTTGAGATGTCGACGTGCGGGCGTTATGGGTCTCCGAGGGTTTACCTTGCCAGGGTAGGTCACAATCGTGGTGTGTTCTCGGGGAGGGTTCCCACATCATAAAAAAAGGTATGAGCCCAACTCTATGCATGCACCATATAAACTTATAGGAAACAACTAAGCCGCTGGTTCAACCACAAAGGAAGCTATACCAAATGTTTGAGGAGTTAGTGAGAAAGGAAGAAATAAAGTTGAGGGATGCATTGATCATATATCATGTAAGTTATAGTAATTGGGTCGGCCCAATTCATGTCATACCCAAAAATGGAGGAATGATAGTCGTTAAGGGGGAGAATGGGGATGAAGTGGCAACACGAATGAAGACTCGATGGAGAATGTGCATAGACTACAGGAAACAAAATGCTAGCACAAGGAAAGACCACTTCCCATTATGCTTTATTGATCAGGTTTTGGAACACTTGGCCCACTGTGCATATTTCTATTTTCTAGATGGATACTCATGATTTTATCAAGTCCCCTTTCACCCTGACGATCAATAAAAGAAGACATTTACTTGAATTTATAATACATATGCTTTCTAAGAGAATTCCATTTGGACTCCACAACGCACCTAGGATTTTTCAAAGGTGCATGATATTTGTATTTTCATATTTCCTAGAGGATATCATGGAAGTGTTCATGGACAATTTCTCCGTCTATGGAGATGATTTTGATACTTGTCTAAACAACATGTCTAGAGCTCTAGAAGGATGCAAAAAAAAATTAGTTTTGAACTGGGAAAATGCCACTTCATGGTACAAGAGGGCATTGTGTTGGGATACAAGATTTCTAAAAAAGGAACTGAAGTAGACCTCAATAAGATAGAGGCAGTGTTTAAGATCCCGCCTCCTAACTTACTGACTGGAGTGAGAAGTTTCTTGGGACCTATTGGGTACTAAAGGTGATTTATCATACATTTCTCTAAGATCGTGAAGCCCCTATCCAATCTTCTTGTAAAGGATGTTGAGTTCGACTTAATGAGAAGTGCATTGGAGCCTTTAACACACTAAAAAGTGATTTGACGACAACACCTATCTTACAAGCTCCAGATTGGGAGCTGTCATTTGAGATTTGTGCGATGCTAGAAATTATTCTATCGGAGCGGTGCTTGGGTAAAGGAAGGATGAGAAACATCATGCAATCTATTATGCCATTTGAAGTGTAGACGAAGCCCGTATAAATTATACTACAATAGAAAAGGAAATGCTTGCTATATTGTTTGCTTTTGATAAATTTAGATCATATCTAATAGGATCGAAGGTCAAAGTGTACATAGATCAGGGGGACATCAAGTAGTTGATGTAGAAGAAAGATACTAAGTCCGTACTATTACAGTGGGCTTTGGTATTACAAGAGTTTGACCATGAGATCATTGATAAGATAGGAATAAAGAATGTGGTCATTGACCACCTGTCAAGGATTGTAGTCACAAAAGACAACCATCTGCCAGTTAATAATAATCATGCAGATCAAGCTTTGATGATGGCCAAGTCAATTGAACCTAACCTACCTTGTTTTGATGACATCTATAACTACTTAGCATGCCAACAGTTTCTTCCTGATATAGATACAACCAGAAGAAGAAGCTATTTTCATATTTGAAGAACTACTATTGGGACAATCCACTTCTATTTAAAAGATGTTTTGACAACCTATACCAGAGAGGCATACCCGTAGAATAAGTTCCTCATATTCTAGAATTAGTTTATTTCTCGATAAGCTCAGGTCAAGGTGGTCTGGCCCTTTTACGGTAGTAAAGATATATTTGTCTGGAATGATGGAAATCAGAAGTGAAAAAACCAGAACATTTAAGGTGAACAGACACATAGTTAAAAGATATTATCAAGATGAAGCTTTCTTGAGGAGGTTAAAACTCCAATTAGAGGAACCACTACCTGCACCACTAGAAGAAGTTTGAAGTTGAAAGGAGAAAAAAAATCAAGAAAGTCAAGCTAAAAGACTATAAAATTAGTGCTTCTTGGGAGGCAACCCAAGCATATTTTAAGCTCTTACTTTTTCTTATCTTTAGTTTTCCTAGTCTTCCATAATTTAGAATCTCCTAATGTCATTTTAATTTTTGTCTTATATTTTAGCAATCCCTTCTTAGTTAGAATAAATTTAGAGTTTAGTTACAAGCCTTGGAAGCTTTTTCTATCTCTAAATTTCTAGCATACAAAGAGATAGAATAAGTTTTAATTTAACTCATTTCATCAATATAGGGAAATCGTAGGATACACTGAACCATCTACTGATTGAATGAGCAGGAAGGCCATCAGATCTTGCCAGCTAGACTGACCATTCAGTCTTGGCTGAACAAGAAGAAAAGCCATCATAAAGGACCAGACATAGAAAAACCATCGAGTGTTGGCACTTCGCAACACAACCAGGTGATGAAGCAATGACACCATTAGATGATGCAACCTAACCATCAAGTGTTAGCATGATAAGACAATCCATTAGATGAATAAGTTGACCCACCATCAGTTGTTGAAAAGCCATCAGATATCACATGTTGCCTTACCATTAGATGACGAGTCCAGGAAAGCCATCAGATGATCACAAGGACTGGCCATTGAATCTGTTGACCCGCAAGTGTTTAACCAGTGGTTGATGACATCCAATGGTCATCTAAGAGATTCATACCTATTAAAGGGGTTAAGAAACCACCGAGCCAACCCATCAGATCCCGTCTGCATAACCTTAGCCACAATAGCCCTCCAGATCCACAACAATAGAATAGATTTGAACGCCTGAACAATACCATCACAAGACATCATCATCTACCTCTTGATCACTGACTGAAGCGAGCAAATGAATGAAGGCCTTCATGGCGCCAAAATGGAGCCATTGTGCACCCCTTATCTAAAGAATCTAATTTCTCGATGATCTGAGGGCGAAGCTCCAAATGTCAAAAACAAGAGGTAAATCATAGTTTCCGTTCCTAAAATCTTCCTAATTTCATCTTGGCAACCCCCCTCACTTCTTTTGATGATTTCTAAGCTATTGTAGATTTTCGCTCACCACGAGCCATCAGTTGTCCTGACCATAGGTTTCCTGAGCATCGGTTCTGTTTATCACCTTAGAGACTGGCCATCGACTGTTCTTCTCCTTTCTTCCAAGATGAAACCACCAAGTCTAGGACCGTCAGTTCCCTCTTTTCTGCCAACCATCAGTTGTATCTCTCTAGAACAGGTAACCATCATTGGTTGCCACCCTACTACAGCCGTCAGTTGAGCCAATCATTGAATATTGACTGTCGCATGTCAATAAGGCATTCCACCATCAGTTTTTAGTTCATCTATTCTCCCAAGACCATCCGTTTCCTCTTTCTCACCAACCCGACCATCGACTATTGACCATCGACTTTCAATAAGATGCCCCAACCATCGATTTTTCAACTTGACCATTGGTTGGTACCCTGCTACCAATAACCATTAGTTGTTGGTTTTTGGGTTTAAACCATCTATTTCTAACTAGGTTTTATAGACCATAAATTTCCAATCCACTCAACCATTGACTGACATCCATTAGTTGAGATTACCTAGTGATAGTTCTTTTCTTAACATTATAAAACCATCAGATGTTATCTAGCTACTGTTGATTACTATTCTAAAGGGGCTCTATCCTTGCTTATCTAATGAATCTTGCTATAGATACTTAAGTATCTACAAGGCAAGAGATGGTAGGAAACTAGAATAGGAACCAAGAAATCCAAGAATCTGAATACATCAAGAAACTAAAAGTATCCATGAATCTAGAAGAAATGGAAAAGATGGAAAAGATAAAGGATGAAACAGTGGCATACATCAAGATACATGTGGAGCCTACCAAGGAAAGCATTATAGCATGTTTGGAGGCAGACAGGATCAAGATGGTTGCTGATCCAACCCCTGAGGAATAAAAAAGTGATAATGAATAGATATGAATTGAAGTCGCTGAGTATACACCTTCAGAAGGAGTGTAGAATCTAAAGAAAATGGCTACACATAGTCCTTATCAGAAGAGGCCTAAAAAGGCTGCCAAGATATCTATAGAGGGTACAACTGGAGAAGCAACCACACCTCAGCAATCGGTGATTATAAGTGTTGCCCAAAAAATATCACATGTGATATACAAGGAACAACCCGATAACCAATTCCTAGATAGAGATAAGGTCCTTAAAGAAATCTGGTGTGACATGTTCCAGAAAAAGAAACTCAAGGCCAACAGCATTGGTGATAGGGAGACCCTGGAGAAACTTGGAATGTATGACAGGGTAAAGCAGAGCCTGTACCAGTTGAGGATTTATAAGATTTTCTTCAATAGGATGGCCTCATATGATGACCTGACTTTATAATTCATGACCTCACAAAGATGTTGCTAGTAACTAATGAAGAAAAGGCGGAGTGTGAAGAAGAATATAAACTACAAGTGTGAATTGTCAAAGAAGAATATGTCCTAACTGAGAGATGGCTTAATGCAATCTTCACTTACGCCAATGAGCTGGCCGAACGAGCCAACAAGGCACCCAGGGTCAGAGACACCAAAGGGTTCCCAAAAGATAAAACTTGGGAGAAGCTTTTAGGAGATTGTAGATACAGTTTTGATCAGTCCAAGGCTACTATGATGCATTCAAGCTTCATAAGGGTAGTGCACTTTTTTTCTCACCAAAGCATTGACTTTCAGATCGTATACATGCAACATGACCAGGCTGGATCTCCACATGATATGAAGTATGATGAAGGAAACACCATAAGTATAGGGAATATTTCTAGTTGACAAGCTAGCAGTGGCAGTAGGGCTTGGCGGCCCCCATGATTTCTACATGGGAGGCCTAGTCACCTATTATGCGCATCGACTAGGGTACCCCAAAAAGCTGAAATACTTCTTAAGGTCAGGCAGAGATGACTGAGTAGATGCCAAGTAGCATACCACCACAAATGTTTTGGCAAGGTTAAAATAAAATTACTCCTACAGATTCTGTAGGACAAAATACTATCTACCTCTTCTAGAACTAAGCAACTGTGATTGTGAAAAGCTAGTCTTCTAAGAAGAAGAAATCATAAGGTTGATATCTCAATAAGGTGCAAGCATGAGTAGACCATCCGAGCATCAAAAGAAGCAACCGAAAGAGGTGTCTACAAAGAATACAACAATAAAGAAAGTAATCATGTACATTCCCGAAAGGTTTGAAAAGAAACCCCTCATGCCTAAAGTGATAGATTTGGAAGAAACAGAAATAGAAAATCTAAAAACTACAACAACCACCACCATACCAAAAAATATTGTACCCAAACCTGAAATGATCATCCATGATGAAGCGGAAACAAAGTTAGCCAACTTGGAAAAACATGAACAGCCAAAGATGAGTACAACCTCACACTACAAAGAACATGAAGAGGTAGAGGTTGCAACATAACAAATGAATCATTGGAGGTATCGATATGAAGGAAGCTGAGAGAAGAAACCCCAGAGAGGGAGGCACCACAACCAGAGAAAAGCAAGCATCCAATGGGAGAACACAAAGAATCTTCCAAAGAAGATGAGGTGGGTCATGAAGTGACTCTGTCAACAGACACAAGCAACAACAATGGCTACCCACAATAAGAAAGTTTATGGAAATAGGGAAAGAGATTGACCACCTCTGTGAGATTTAATCAACCTCTACCCTAAATATTTTTAACTTAACAACAAACTTGTCTAAACTAAAAATGCATGTATAGAGAATAACAACAAACATACATCCAATTCTAAGCCTGCCACCACAAATGCGGAAGTTGGTTGCAAATCAAGTACATGTTATGCATTCATTGGTAGGAGTGATGAACAAACTCACCACTTTAACAAAAGAACGAAATGACCTATGCTAGGAGAACATGTAGTTAAGAGAAGAGGCGGAAAAGAGGAAGGAAGCTACGACAATAAGAAATAAAACAACCACAAACAGACAACAAACAATTGTCGCCGAGTTATCATCTGTCACACTAGTCGATTTTGATTTGCACCTTTGAGCTGACATGCTGATGGCCACCGTACATCTTGGAAGTGCACCAACCCTAGAAGAAGAATTGACTTCTAAGCATATATACCTGCTAGAAGAAGAGAACCCTGAAGGAAGTGAGGGAGTGCCCACTGGGGATGACAATCTAGCTACTTCCCCAGCCTCACCAGGGTAGACCACCAATAACAACCATGAAAAAGGACACTGACCACCAACAAGTCAGGGTGCCTTACAGATGACACAACTAGCCCCACTCATAGAAAATGTAGAATCCAAGGGAGATAATGATGTCAAGGTGATATCATCTGAAGAAAGGGGGGAGATACCATAAACTACTGAATATTTAATGGACAGATTGGACCCTCTCTTTGACTACATGTCTCCACCATCCCATCTGATTATGAAAGCTTCATGAATGAGATGTTGTTAGATGAACCCATCATAGAGGGGGGGCTACCTATATTGTTTGAAGTCAAAATAGAACAAATAACATCAAAAATTGATGATGGGAACCTGGACTATATGTTCTACGATGCACCACCAAACTAGAACCTAGTCTTCCCAGATCCACCTACATTTTCTGACCCCAAAGATAGTTCAAGTCCAGCAACACCACCTCCTCTGCCATGTAAGATGGAAAAATGGACATGTCCTCGATAGTAGCATGTTGGTGCACAACATTCATGTCCTTTCCAATATCTTAGATGATGAGAAGTTTGGACAAGACATCATCCACCAAAAGAACCAATACACTTTGATGAGGAATGACTTCTGTCCATCCTTCAAATAGAAAGCAAACATAAGCATACTATTTTTCAAGGTTAATGTGCGGAACAATAGTAGAAAATTTCAGGTACATGGACAAAATTGGGCCAGTCTTCAATGCAACCTCCAACCCGACAACCCAACTTTACAAACAAAGAAGCAACACGACTTCAACTAAGGAGCTTCAAGACACCTTGAGCAAGATGAAGTTCTTAAAGTACATAACACTACCATTCAAAGCTTTCAACCAATGGCTCCTAATAGTGGTAGATCTTTCGATAAGGTGAATCATCACATACAATTTCTTTACTAAAGACGTGCCATGCAGAAAAATGGTCTTCAAAAAGACAGAATATAGAACCATCCAAGAGGTACTGACTCATTTGAAAAAGCTAATACAAGGAGCCAGTGGATGGTACCAGATGAATCAGAAAGAGGTTTCCACTGATTGTGGCATGCCCCAGGAAAAGTACAACTGAGGGGATAATGCTTTCATATCAGTAAGAATAATAGAAGCCATAAATAGAGGAATCCTGCTAGAGCAAATTATTAATGAAGATTTCCATGCACTGTAAGGAAAACACATCATGGAAACAATACATGACATGATATTCTTCTATGATGCTCAGATGGTTGGTACTTATTCCCCTACCTATAAAAATCCCTTGGAGAGAAGAGCTGAGAAAACTTGAAGAATCAACATAAATCTCAACATTTGAAGAAAGAACAACCAACCTAGTAATCCCACCCATGTCCCACCACCTCACTTTTCTGAATCAACATCATTTGTTTCTACCCATCTTCACCCTAAAGCCACTCCAGAACCTAAAAAACAAATGACAACATGAAGTTGAAACAACAACAACAAAGCTACTAGAGGAAGAACCCCATGCCCCCTACAACACCAAGATTGCTAAGTAGGAAACCATATCCCCAAATATAGACTTTGACCAAGGGGCAGATGAGGACACTGAAGAAAATGAAATTTATAATCATTTGGAAGAAGGGTCGTACCTACAGACGTGGTCACACCCACTTTTGATAATTTTGACAAACTTTCATGTTATGGGCTATCAGTTGAAGAAGTTACCTTCCTCTTGAACGAATTACAGCCATGAGAGGATGATTTCATCACTATTTTTGAATGATAAAATATTTAAATACTACTACCAGACCTTCATGACATATTGACGATAGGAGGTTACATGACTGTGAATGTTATGGTGGCATGACAATTACTTCTAGCCGATGAACTACTAGATGTATACATGGTCTCCTATGAAATAGTGGGGGAAATCATCCTAAAGAAAGATTCAGGTGAATTGCAATGCCTAATTTATCACCTCTAGTACAATGCTCCTATTTTGCATGACAAAAATTGGGAACATCTATCAGTTGATACTATGAACAAGACAACCATCTTCTACAATAGCTCATGAGCTATGTTCAGTTAGAAATGAACAACTTATCATAAAACTTCTAACATCATCATAGAACAAAAGGCCGCCCTAGTCACAATCAAGATTGTAGAGCTGATAAAAATGTATGGCTGTGGCATGCCAGATGATTTGAAGTTTGAGAAGTCACAATTCTGTTACAGGAGCCCTCAATAAGAACCCCTATCAAATGACTATGGATTCTACATACTCTTCTAGATGCACATGCTAGACACATCAGACCAGAAGGTGGAGCACTAATAAGATGATGACTACCACCATCTTTGAGGGCAATACACGATGGATATCTTAACCTCAGAATGAGCCATATTAAAAGACCAACACTAATTTGCACGTTCTAGATCAACCTCATCCTCTGACACCCTATGGACATGGTGAATGATATGTTTGGGGGGTTTGAACACATGAACGTGGTATGTCTCTACACTTGATATTTCGATCCTTTCATTTCATTTCTCCCTAGATAACCAATTTTTTTTAAAAATTTTGAAATGTTCTTTTAAAACGGCCAAAATCGAAAGATTTTGACTAAAACTTTGCTCTTGTATATATTCTAGTCTTCTTGAAGATTTTTTTAAAGCACAAAAAGCTTTAAAAGGAAAATTTGGATCCAATTTCCTGGATATAGTGATAACTCCCATCCTTTGGCTTACTTGTCTTCAGGCTAACTCTTAGTGTAATTAATTCAAGAATGACTTATTTGGGATATTAATCTACTTAAAATTTTGAGTGTGAAAATGTCTTGATGTCATCCTTACCTCAAGATAATGTAGAAGGCACACAAATGTTGTCCCCGAAGATGAATACTCAAATTAAGGACTCAACCTGATATGTTCTTGATTGATCAACCTGTACCCAACTACAGGTAGGAAAACTCATAAATCTGGTAAGAGGAAACAACTACCCCATCTAGTGCAAAAATCCCCACTTTGGGAACAAAAGAGGCTTGGAAGCCCAAAACTCCCTTGCAAACCCATCATCCCAATGCATGTGAGCAAAATAAAAGTCAAGAATAATAAAATCATGAGAGTTGTACCTGGGAAGATGCTGAAGGACTTTTCCCATCCTGTGTATCACTGCACTCAAGAATGTAGATATATCACACTCGGTAGTGAAGCCTGGAAGCCAACATTTAGACACCTACATTTTGAAGGGGATCTCACACAATCACATGACATTGCATCAGGGCCCAATTGGGCAACACTACCTTTACAACAATAAACATGGTTGAGTGAACATGAGAAAGGTAGGAAATGCTGCAACTTTATCCCACCCCAACATAACAACTAGGATATCCAAAAAAACTAAAAGTTGGGAGAGGAAGATACCTTAGCTAGTATTTTACGCAAGTATGGTCTAGAAAAGGGGTCATCAGTACATTGTGACAGAGAAACCCTTTGGCTGGAAGAAGGTAGTATGAGTGCCACAACTCCAAGATAAGAGAGAGAGTCTGAAAATCAACAACCCCATGTCGTGATGCATATATTTTGACTTAAGGATGACCTTATCACATTCTTCACACCCACCAATAATAATAACTAAATAAAGACCTTTGAAGTTGTTGGATGCTTTAATTCTAACTGTTAGCCTGAGGACAAACTAGAATTTAAGTTTAGGGGAGTTGATAACATCCAATTATGCAAATATTATATGCCTTAACTTACCTCTTATCTGTATCTATTTATGTGAATTCTTATTCACTTCTCACTATATTACACATGATACCCCCATTCGAAGATAACAAAAACATTTCGTGTAAATGATCAAGGAGCATGACCTCCATCAGTTTCCACAACCAATGGACGCCTTACAACAACTAACAACATGACCATCAGATCACAACCAATGAATCCATGGGCAGTCTACACCACCATCATTTGACACTTAATGGTAGAACTATGGGGCCATTGGTCATCACCACCGTTCATCAGGCTATGGTCATGCATACCTCACTAATTGATGACCATCCATGAAACAACTAATGGTATCACTACAACCAATTGATGATCAACCGATGGCTGAGAATAACTTCCAAGCGATGGTCCTATAGATTTTTCAGCTGGTGGTCAAACAGAACACAACCTCATATGACCAAAATCAATGGTCACTCAAGCCTTAAAAGCTGATGGAGGCTCTAGAAGAATGCTCACTCGAGACTGTTAGGCACGTGCCCTGAGGTAGGTGTCCGGAGAACTTGCAATACATGCAAAGAGGTTCCCCAGGACACCTAGGGCACTATAGGAGGGCCTATAAATAGGAGACCCACATGAAAGTAGAGGGGATCTATGGTGATGCCCATGAAACCAAAGTGTTTCCAGAGAAGATTCTCCCCATCAACTGCCACCACCTCCATCGGTTGGTAGCCAAGGAGGACAAGAATCTGAAGAAGTCTATCACTGCTTCCACATCCACCCCATGCCATGCTCTGATTACTTCCTCGATAGAAGTAGGACAAAGAGAAGATTGTCATCATAGCCTCGTCATGCTTGAGAAGGGGAACCTTACCATCAGTTGTGGCCATCCCTTGGTCATAGTTGGTGTATCCCCTACTTCCCCTTCTTAAATCATTCTTCCATGCCTCATTCTTCCATCCCTTCTCTTCAACATCACTTTAAGTTCTTGTTCACTTGTAAATCCATAATACTATCCATGAACATGTATGACTAAACTCATAGCTTGGGTTAAGAGTAGCCACTAAGGCTCTCCCATCATGTATACACTTGCATCCATTTGAATATATGTTCTCTTAGCAAAGATTATCTCCATACTCTTATTCTTAATGTTTCACTTGCATGATTAGCTACCATCTTGTGATGTTTGACTATTAGTGCCTTGAAAGAGTAGCACTAATCTTATATAAAAGTTATGGAGTTGCATGAATGCATGATAATGTTGGAATGCTTAAGATAATGGTCATATGGTTATCTTTTGGGTTGTTTGTTTGCCACCTTGAAGAGGGGTATCCTTATATTCTAGATCTATCCTAAGCTCGAGAGAGGAGGGAATAGACATATGTGATGATTGCTTATAAAATTGCTAAGGGTATACTATGTGTGTGAGTATTTCATGTTGGTGAGGGACGTTAGATGGTGAAACCCAATCTAGGTTCCCATCTATTTGCATATTATCACTCTTTGTTTATTCTCGCATGTTCTTTGTTTTATTTTCTTGCCTTATTGTACTTCTTGTGTTTTACTTATTGAGCTAACATTGCCCTTTAAGGAACACCATCTTAATCTACCTTCTTGGTTGGTGTAACTGAGATAAGACTCTACATACATAGCACTTATCGTACCTTGGCCCAGTGATTCGACCCCGATCTACTACATCAGACCATGTATAATAGTTGTGGGGGCCTAAGGGTGGGGTTATAAATTTAAGAGTTTGACTACTCTAGATCCAACCCATTTTGGATGTGTGATTTAGGCCGGTCAAATAGGAAGAGCATGATTGGCCTTGAAACATCCAAAAACTACTATTTTTCTAATGGTTATCTCGAACTTAACTTCCGATTCTGAATCAAATAACAATGATCATTGATATAATGAAATAAGAAGAACTCATGCTTTTACACCTAATTGTTGATGATGTCCCTATTAACTAAGTAAGTGTTTATCCTATAATTAATCAAACCTCAAACATGAGTAAGAAAACTTCTTCCCTTCTCGATATGTATCATTATCATTCTTTGAAATGACTACACTCCTGGACTCTCCAAGTCATGATGAAGAGACCTTGTTAAAAGAGAAAAATGTCATATTGACTATTAATATGACTCTTTATAAAACTTGATTTTGAATAATTTGATAAATATGAGATCTCAAATCATATCCTATGATGCTCTATTTTTATAGAGAACCCTATATTGACTTCTCTATTTCCAACTATCCCCTTGTCCTTTATTATGTAGGGAAGGGAACAATACCATGACCTTGATTATATAAAATCTTGAAACATGGTTACTCTAAGATTATAACTGATCTTGGATCTCACAAATTTTTTTAAATACAAGTTAATAAACAACGATCTCACTATATTGATATAATTTATGTTTCATGACTAATGAGGAATAATGTGATAAATTAGGGTGACTCATGACTCCCCCTAACCTAGAATACATCCTTACTATTACTTCTCTGAAATTCCATCTTGTTGATTATAGAGTGTTTTGGAATTAATCCCTTTCATTCAATTTTGATCTCTTGACTTAAGTATTTGATCATATCTCAAGATGGTATTGAAACTCAATTTCAATTCTTGATTTGATGATAATCTTGAACATAATGATGTTGACTGTATCTTATGGCTAAGTTCTTAGAAAGAACTAGGTATAGATCATTCATCAACCTCAAACACTATGATAATTTAATTGATGTTGAGATCATGAAATATTGCCTAATTTATGCTTATGAATGAATGATCAAACCTACAGTCTAGCTAGGAACCTAAATCCTAGATTCTAAATTCTTGGGCATATGATTTTTTTCCAAAAATCTTGACTCTTGATATTCATTTATGAAATCTTGACTTGTGCTTATTGATCTTGATATTGATTCGACTTCAATTGTCACCCTATTTGGATCTTGTTATCACCATCGATATATGATCGATGAATGTTATGTTTCCAAATCTCAAAAAATTAATATAATGATTATGTTTAATCTCTATTTAAGAATTAGGGATATGTTCTCATGTGTACTAGAGTATGACCTTACATTGATTTTCATATGGAACAATGACATTCAAATATGATACTTGTATCAAACTGTTGAAATGTGAAATCTCAATCGTGGATGTATAACCACACCTAGGTCAATGTAGATGCAAGACCCCTAAATGTTAGGATTGAAAGTCATGATTTACACTTGAATCAAAGATACCTAGTCATTTTACCTAAAATGAGATCTCTCCAAATTTGTGATCTATGTGACTATGCTTTGACTTTGATGCTCAATTACTCTATATAAGAATAATGTTGATGATTGAAGTGATGATGGTAATTTATGATAAATACCAAGATGAATAAGATATAGAATATGAAGTCCCAATCTCTTTAGGAATTGCTTTTATTTTGGGACAAATTCCTTTTAAGGGGAGTATGTAACATCCTAGATTTTTTCTCTTTTCCATTAATGCACATATAGACTCATCAGATGTTCAATTGTATTCAACTACCTCACTCATCATCATTTTCATGTATTTTTAGTCACCTTATTATAAAATTATGAATTGGATTTGATTAACTGTTACATTGGTCTTAATTGACTAAATTTGAGTGTATAATTGCACTTTTGAATATGCAAATTGATTATTGAGTCCCGTCAACATCATCATCTTGGAACAAAACTTTTTCTAAAATAATTATAAGACATTTTTGAATCAATGGTGAAATTTTACCCCAATTGGAGTTAATAGTTGAAAGTAATGAATTTTTCAAGGTTGTCAAAGAAACACAAATTCAAAATTTGTCTTAATCTGACTTGCCACGTCAATGATCTGGCTTGAGATGTCCTTGACCAATCACATGTCATAAATTATTTGTCTATTCATCCATCATTGATCCTATGACCATGAAGTCATCTTACCCACTTATTCCAGAGGATAGGAGCTAGTGGCCATAGGAAACCCAATCCATTCCCAACACGCCACCTTTGTCACTTTGGAATCCTTTTTTCTCTTCCTTTCTTTGTTCCCTTTATTTTCCCTCCTTTTGCCCACCTCTTGATCCCTATTTCTCCTCCATTCTCTTCTTCTTATTCCTCTACACCTCTGGCAGCACCAACATAGTTCCCATGTCTGGGTTTCTCACTAGTTCCCTACCATGAGGTTGGAGTCCAACTTTTGATTCTGGGATCATCCACAGATCTAGATGGTGAGTTTCAAGGCTTCCTCACACCCTATTCCTCTCACTATCTACCTAGTCTAGATATTCCTGCATGGTGGTTGGCCCTCCAAATCACAACAAGTCTTGCAAGGGTGATGATCATGTGGCCGTCAGATAATCTAGGACACATCATAGCCCTAGACCCAACAGTCCAGATCACACTACAAGGTACCTAACTCATGCCCAGACATCCTTTTTTTGACCATGAGTCTAGTAAGGACAAGACGCATGGGATGCCCGCTTTACCTTCCTCTCTCACAATGCATCACAACCACATGATCAAAAAGCAAGTGCCAAGATCAGCCCAGGGTCATCATTACATGGTATTCTTCTCTCTTTTTCCAATTCATATACATGATCTTACAAAAATGATTAAAAAACACTCCTTTCACCAAATAATGACTTCTAATATACCAATTTTTATCATAATATTGAGGCATTTCCATTAAAAATTATTTGATGACCTAGATATACTCATAACTTTCTTGATCTCTCAAAAATACATGTTCTTATGATCTTTTTAAAACAATAGTGTCACTCAGTAGTTTAGACCCTTAATGATTGAAAAACCAATGTTAATCACTCTTATATGCTAATGCTCTTATGATGCAGATATGACATTTATATACTTTGTAACATTGTACCTTGGGCCTTATGTTAATAGTGACATATTAATCACTCTAATCTCCTTGGAACCCTAGATCAATAAGGTATGATGTATGTGAGACAAGATCGAACTTATTCATACTTTTTCTCTACTTTGACTTTTTGATGTGAAATGAACCATGAAATGGGATGAATATGGGCATTGGATGTCAAATATTGAGTAATACTCAAAACTTCTATGTGACTCCAAATTTATAAATTTAAATTCTATGTACCCCTATATGCCACATGGATCACTTTTATTCTCTTTTGTGACTAAAATGTAACTTGAATGTGAGCCATTATGTATGTTGATAATTAGAAATATAATCTTGTATAAACATTTCCCTAATGACGATCCATGTGATATTACTTCAAAATAGTAACATGTTGATATTTAAGACATTAACAAAAGTGGATCTATTTTATACTCTAATGATGTCTATCTTGCATGAAAATGATTCATAATGACCTAATATGACTATGTTGAGGCCTAAATCATTATTCTTATTTGAATCTTATGATTCACCATTTAAGATATTGTAATCCTAATTGTAAATCCTTGATTCAATTGTGATTTGTCGGGTAATACATCTAAACAACACATCGCCCAAGGAAAATCATATACAAATGTGTAGGTTCTTGTCAGATTAGACATGATTCCAAATTACTCTTCACCTAAGGGTTGGAAGGAAACCTCACAAAAGAAGAAAAGGTGAATCTTTGTCAAAATTTTTTGGTATGTATGTATAATAGGGAATTGAAAAAAAATACAAATGCAACAACAATAAGCTCGATCAAAGATAGGTATGAAATCATCCAGTTGGATGTCAAAAGAATTATTCTCAAGATCATATTCAAGTATAAAGGATTAAGCCAAATATTGTTATAAAATATAATTCACAATATGAAAGACCAGAATAAAATAAAAAACATGTACATGGCATCACCACCCAATATAATATACAAGAGGCATAACCACCTCAAACAATGGTAACACTACCTTAAAAGGAGTAAAGGGGATCACTGCCCTATTACTTGGGAACATGCATCACCACTTATCTCCAACAATACTATAATGAGGATCATTACTAACATATATAAAATATGCATCTTTACCAAATTCCAAAACACAATATAGGCATCACCACGCTACATGTAACAATTTATTACACCATGGTAGTCATAATAGGTGTATGCTTACAAATAGGGAAGAAAGATTAAGGTTTACTCAACTATTCACCATGCACTCCATAATAGGTTTACTCCATGAGAATGAATCAAGTAGATAATAATTCATAATCTAATGCAACTAAAATAATGATTTTCCATTGCATGGAAAACTAGGGTTTTCCATTTCACAAAATATGTTCCAACGTGAGAACGGATGGGCAAGATACAAATCTGAGATATCAAATTACATAGAGTAATGACAACATTGGTAAAGCCTAGTTTTGAGACACAAAAGAGGTAAAAAACGTCTCAAAAGAGAAATTCCACATGCATATGTTAATGATGTCAACAAAGAGAGAAACATAAGTGATTTCCCAGTTTTAATTCAAAAAGGATGCAACATACCTCATTCATGGACTTTAAATATATCAACACTCTAAGTCCACACTAGGGTCATAAGACATCTATTAAAAAAATTAAATACCAACATGATTAATTACATGTATTGTAACAGAATTAGGTTATGAAAAGTACATCATTCGAAAGATGATATTTACCTAATTATAGTGAATAGTTAGTTATGGATTTTACAAGGTAAATGAAGTTACTAAATTAAAAAAAACCAAAACATGTTGGTGAATTATTAATATGCTCCCACATATAGGTTTACAACCATACTACATGACAGGGAAAAGTAGTAAAACTAGTGATTTAAAATCTACACTTCAAAGAGAATGGAATCAATAAAATTATAAAAATACACATAGATGCATGACTTAAAAGTTTATTAGGTAAGGGTAACATAGAAAAATTGTGAGAGAAATTCTAACCCTTCTCTTACGTGAAGAACAGAGTTATCAGAGCTCCAACTTAGAGATAAACTTTTGAGAATTAGTGTTCATTATTTCCCAAAGATGACTCCTATGGGTTCATCAACCTCTGATCTCAATGAGGGTCATGATGAGATTAGGAGGTGTTCTAGGTTTAGAAACCCCTCCCATCATGGAATCATATGGACGACCCCAGAAAATCAAGAGAAACCAAAACACAAAAACCACATAGAGAATAAAAGTACATATATTTGGCAAGTCCTTGGGAATATAATTGGATCGAAGAAACAAAAATGTTGCGAGAAACATATCCAATTCATCATTGGGACCTTGATCATAGTGGGGAGACACAAAGTTCTAGAAAAAGATATTTGTAGCTAGATGGTGGAAAATAGCCAGAGGAAGTGCCAATAAAATAAAAAACCAAAGCCAAAAATAGGTCCATGACCTTTATGTGAATGAACAAAAGGAGTTAGGGTCAAAATAGCATATTTACATAACATATACATGAATAAAACAACAAAAACAACAACATAAACCATAAGGTATCAACAATAAGGGTATATTCTAAGAAGAACTAAACTAGTACCTAAACATAAGATCACAGTCCCCTATCTCATACCATATCCAGATTCCATTTCAATTGCATGATGATAAACAAAGATATAGAAACAAAACATATAATCACATATGAACATTCATAGTATCATTGTCATAGTGTATATATTACCTAAAATCATAAAATGGGTACACATAAGCACAATTGTCCTAAGTACACTATAAAACATTTAAAATCACATTTTTTTAATATCCCATATATTTCCTAGCTAACACTTAATATAATGGTAAGAAGGAAATAAAAAACATTAAGGACTTTTAAGGCCTTAGACCAACATATTTTAAGTACATTTCCATTATGCCAAAAATGATCATAAGGCCTTTGACCAACATCCCAAATGAAGGGGTCCGTGAGGGACATTTAAGCCATCACTAAGTATGTATCATATTTCAACGTGAGGGACTACAAAACTAAAACTCAAGAGTAGCCCTATTCATAAGAGATAACCCTTTTATTAACATGGCATTCCCTTGATTGATACATCAATGAGGACACCCAACCTTGTGTCCTTACGTAGAGAATGCAGGGAGGTGCACAAGGTTGTATAATGCACAGTAGTGATTATGTTTCAAGTTTGTTCAGATAGTAGAATCAAGACAATATATAGTAACTATAGAGAATATGCCACTCAAACACATACATGTCACCAAGCATTTTTAGAAATATTAATACAAGTAAGTTTCAATACCACTAGTCTGAGCAATAGGAAGATAAGGCTTACCTTGATTAGAGCACTTGATTAAAAACTTGATTAAAGGATCTTGACTAGATCTTTAATAAGAGTCATGTAAAGGGATCTTGACATTATATCCAACCTTTATTTTGTTAAAATTAGCAATATTAGGTAATTTTAAACATTATCATGGTTGTTAGATGGGTCATCCAAGTATAAGTATCATTATCTTCAACATTGATTTGAATATCTCAATAATACATGTTAGATCATCATCAAGTCACACAAAAAATCATGGATTTATTTAACCTAGGCTGCATTTGGGATCACTGCTATAGCTTCTTCCTTATGTATTTACCCATATGGGTTTTGAACTTGTAATCTTATAAAATTGTATAGTCAAAGAAAAATTCCCATTGATATCATGTCATATTATAATATAATGATTGAATACATTACATCATATTTACTTGTGAAAAGTTTATGTTGGTGTTTAGCATCAGGGATAATTCTCTTATCCATTTGAGTAAGGAATGAATCTGTATCAATTCTCACTCTTTACAATTATGGTATTATAACCAAGATTGTCAGTAATATGACTATTCGATTTTATCTCCCATAAGTTCTGTGATGGGGTGACTTTTCCAATTATATAATCTAATTCATGAGTTGAGAATGGATGTTTGTTGATGTGATAATGATGTCACTTGTATGTCTTTTTGGAATTATGAAGTTGACTATGAAGGTAGATGGTCTTATGAGACTTTGTTATCAAATGGTGGTCTTTCAAGTCTAGTTAATCATACAAGTGCATATCAATGAGTTTGTTGTTGTTTGGAAGTCCATTGATGTTAATCTTATGTTCTATACCCCTTAATATATGTCATATTGAGGTATTTAATTTGTTGATTAAATTATATATTGGGACCAAAAATAGATGGCATGTGGGTTGGAACATAATAAAATCATGGAAGAGGTTTGATAATGTTTGTATGATCCTAGAGGGAGATATAATAGTCTGAATATAAGGGACCTATGTGCACATTATTGCATTTTATGTGTAAGGTTCTGATTGTTTGCAACCTAGGCTTTGATGTATTCGTGTCACGCGCCCCAGACTTGAGGAGCAACAGATTGACTACATGGCACTGTTTTGACCCTTTGGATAGATAGAATCGGATGACTCCCAATTGTCTCCCACTCTATTATTATGTAGTTGAGGTGAGGAGGCGACTGAGTGACCGCCCATGAAAGCATGATCACTAATCATGGGGTGAAAAGAATGGGGAACTAGTCATTTTTCCCTAGATTTCCAAGAGGTGTAGTTCAAGTGCTCAATTCAGGTGTAAGGCAGTTGGTTGCAAGATATTTACAAACCCCACCCTCTAGCTTCTCCATCGAATTTACAGGTGGGAGGCAGAGGTTACACGTAGGGATCAAGCATTGAGAAATGCCATCATTCTCCCTTTTCTCATCCACCACAGAGATGATGACCTCATCGGACCTAGCTGGATCAACCTCTACAAACCCCCGATAATCCCTCCAAGCCAGTAGCTTGTGCCGGGAGGACACATGATGCATCATGACCAGGAGACACAAATCGTGTGAGATCTAGAGAGTCCAATGATGTAGAGAGGTTCTATACAAAGCTCATGGTGGTACTAGTAGTTGGTGAGGAGTAGTATCTGAAGGGAGGTCTCTCACTGGTGTTGAGTAAAAAACATCGTGGTGCTATGAAGATGACACACACAAGCATTGAACACGACGGGAGGAAGATAGCATTCATTGCAAGGAGAGAGAAAGATATGTGAGTTGAACCCTATTTGAACTGGAAGTCACACACTGTAGAGGAGAATCACGATGGCCAGAACACAACCCCGTGATGGACTCCCGCAGAAAGAACTGAACGTGAGAAAGGAACATGAGAGTGAAAGAGGAGAGAGGCGGTCCAGTCAGACCTGATGTGAACCAAACTAGAACTAAGACAAACCATAAGAACTGGCTAGCTCAGCAGGAACCCAGCACAAGCCAAGAGAAGAAGGAGCTGCGCCCAAACAGGACATGTGGCATTATGTGATTGACATATAAAGGTAAATAATTTAGTAAATGCTCAAATCTTCAATAATTCGTAGAAATTAGCACGTTTATAAAAAATGCAAATAATACATCGAAATGTTCATAAAAATGAGTAGAACAACATGGAACCATAATATCAGGCTGTTGATGCTCTAATCTCAGTGATATCATGTAAGATGTGAAATGCTTGTTTTAGGGATAATAAATATCAAATGATGACCTAAAATTATGAGAACTTGTCAATAGATCCCAAATCATGTTTATAATCCATCTGATGTCAGTGATTATGATTTTGATGCAAAAAATCATGTAATTTGCTCCATATGGCTAATTAGGGCTAATAACCCTAATTATTGTGCAATAGTTGCAAAGATACTTAAGAAACCCTGAAAATTTTAGAGTAAGCTTATATAAGTAACTGGAAGCTAATATATAATTATGAGATCATAATTATGCATATAAATAAGCTTAAATATTTAAGGATCCTATAATGACGAGAAACCCTAATTGGATTAATGTATCATCCAATCTAGGGTTAATACATGTAAACACTGATATGGAGACTAATGTTCATACAAATGAACCATAACCTGGAACATGATCTCAGTAAGATAATTGCAAGACAAGAATATAAGTAAAAAAGAAGAATATCCAATGATCTAAGTAAAACCCTAAAATGGACATACCATGATTATGATGATGAGAACCAAATGGTGATATGTGATCTTGTCTTAACCAAGGGTTTGATCAATATATAGTTTAAATGAGGATATATATTATATCAAGATTGTGATTAGGTTTGTCTTTCTTGATCAAGACCTCTTACTTGGCTTATTATACATTATGCTTGCATTATATGTGTAGTAAACACTTGGCATATGATATTGAATGAAATGATTGTTCTTGTATGATATATTGCTTAATTTTCCATACTTATGGCTATGAACACATGAAACATAATATATCTGTTCCATTATATCCAATCACTTCATCTCTTTGGTAGTAAAGTGCTGGAAAGTAGAGTACTTCAACTCTTTGGTAGTAAAGTACTTGGAAGTGATCCAACTCTTTGGTAGTAGATCACAAAGGCCTTAATGCATTCAATTCTCAGCTCGTAAATGCATGGATGATATAATGGAAAATGTGCCTAAAATATGTGTTCTCTTTTGGTAACAAATATCTTTGTGCAAGTATATGCTTTTTCTTATATTTTTTTATTACTGGCAAGTTCTAATTCTATCTTATTGCCAAGCTTAGTAATGATAGGTATATGAAAAGACATTTAGGCATACTTAGTACAATATTCTTTAATATTGTGCTGACGTATACTACATGTAATCTCTTATTTAGGTTGTGGATGTATAATCTTGAAGACATGGATAGTTGAGAGTTGTGTGGCGAGCTGATGTACATGTGGACATATTGTCTTAAAATCCTATTGTTTAGTGGTAGTACATGTATATGTACAAGTTTCTTGTTCAATGTGTAATATCAAATGTTCTAATAATTCATTATGTAATTATATGTTGAATGGTGAACATGTGTTGTATGGTTTTATTATTGTTCATCTGCATGTGCTACTATTGTTTCCTTCTGACTTCCTTTGATTTTCTTCTTCTTAGCCTAGTGTGTGGTGTTTAAATTGGGATTCTCACTGAGGTGAGGTTTCAATTTGGAAGTCACACATTGGATTAAGTTTTAGAAAATTTGGAGACGTCACAGGTGGTATCAGAGCATGAACAATAGCAAAGCTTGGCATTTGCTCATTATGCAACTCAAATTAAAGAAAACCTTGAATTTAATAATCAATAGGGTTAGATGACGTCTTTTAGAGACTAGATCTAACCTAGACTCTAGGTTAGCACGTAGATGTCTGAGAACTAGGTCTAGAGTGGTGCTTGTTGTATAGCAGGTCCTTAGATGTCATTCTCTCCTCATAGTGCAGCGGTATGGGATGTTGCATTATTTGGAAATGATGTACATCATGGGAAGAGAAACCTTTGACTTATGATGCATCTATGTTTTGGGTAGCTACACCAGTCTACACCATGTTCTCACCCTTTTCACTAGGTGACATGGCACTAGACTCTCTACTATGTGTGGGACACTCATTTTCTAGATGTGATTTTTGATTCCAATCGGATCGAACCTCGATAGTTTTCTCTAACGCATGTTTTTTTAGAGAAAAACTATTTAGTATTTTATTATATATGTAAGTATTAAAAAAATGTGTCCCCACACATATATGAGTAGGAGGTGGTCATGCAACCCAAGTGAAAGTGAATGGAATCAGTCTAGAAGAGAGAGTAGTTCTAGATTAGATGTCTAGAGCCTTGTTGGAATATGTGATAAATGGAATATATGGAATAAGAATAGATGACGATGTAAGATGTATAGAGATGATATAAGATAGTTTATGATGATATATGTTTATATTTGAGGACATGTGTTTAGATTTGAGGTTTTGAAATAAGTTGATGATGCAAGTATGTAAGCTTTTATGAGATAAGATATGTCAAGTTAAGACAATATGTGAGTCGGCATGAGCCTCAAGCTCTTTTACAAAGGAGGACCTCTAGTGTTGGGACCAGTTACATGGTTAAGTCCAGAGAGAGTGAGACCCAGAGGGAGAAGGTCAAAGAACCTAAACTCCAAGATATGAGAATTAAGTGATATGATATGTCCTAAACTAGACTACTCCTGAGTGAATGAGTTGAGTTACTTTATGCATGAAACCATAATCATGTTGAATACTAGATGTCCTTGAGAGAACCAAACCCTAGAGTTAGAGAGAGGCGAGTTGTATATGTGTATATGAACATGAATATGAGTACCTACCATATGGGTGAGGGAGAGAGTGTCCCAAGACCTCAAAGGAGGTCAATGTGTTAGTTTCTGTGAAGCCTCATGCTTGGGTTGGTGGTTCCCCACATAGTACTCTAGTGGTGTATATACGAGAGTTTTGGGTAAGCATGTCTCATGGGTAGAGAACCTATGAAGAGAATCCCATGTCATTTTTTGTCTAGTTTGTGCTTGAGTGGCCAAATCTTATAATGCCAATCACTAGTGCCAATGAGGTAATCCGAGAACACTAGACTAAGAGAGGTAAGATAAAGTATATGCATTTGAGATACTCATAGAGTTGAGTTAGCTCAGAGAGACTGAGCATGGCACAACCCTCATGATATGGGTTAGGAGAACCTCAGTTGGACTAGATGAAGTTTTGATACATGTTTGATAAGCCACTTGTATAAGCTTGCTTAGAACTACCATGATACAATACATGCAAAAATGTGATCTAATCTTGATATGTGATACATGAAGGTAACATGATGGAAAACCTAGTAATGGTCTAATAGTTCTCTATATAAATGGTTAACCATATACATGAATAGAGATAATAATGTAATATGGTTGGTTAATGTTGTGATAAAATCACTAGTAAAGTTTGTAGCCTAAATGTAAGAAATGAGAAATGAAATCATATTAATGACATATGACATATGACATGCAAGATAGTGGCACATTGTTGTGGTCAAGATGGATAAAATGGGTTAATTATAATTAACTCTTTTCCCAAATATGTTAAAGTGATGTTAGAATGCTAATGCTTGGGTAAAAAGAGGATGTAAATCCTAAAATTTGAAATATCTCATGGCATAACTTAAGCTGGTTAACCTGTGTTTCAACGATGTATGGAGTGATGGTGCACCTTAGATGCTTTAAAAACCTCCAAAGGATGGTTCATATATGATTATTGAGCTTTGTTTTTGGATGTGTTGCACATAGCGTGGTGTCCTACATATGGATGAAGACCTTTTGGTTTTTCCTTGAAGTAAGAGGATGGTTTAATTTTGAGGAAAAAAATTCTTTTAAAATGTGTATGATGTGATGGACTAGATTTTGGCTTAATTTTGAGGATAAAATCTCTTTTAAGGAGTGTAGGTTGTTATGGGGTGACTTTTGGGGTTCTTTGATACCCAATTAGATAATCTAATTCATAAGTTGAGAATGGATGTTTGTTGATGTGATGATGACACGTTGACTATGAAGGTAGATGGTCTTATGATATTTTGTATTCAAATGGTGGTCTTTCAAGTATGGTTAATCATACAAGTGCATATCAATGAGTTTGTTGTAGTTTGGAAGCCAATTGATGTTAATATTATGTTTTATACCCGTTAATATATGCCATATTGAAGTATTAAATTGGTTGATTAAATATTGATATATTGTGACCAAAAATAGATGACATGGGGTTGGAACATAATAAAACCATGGAAGAGGTTTGATATGGGACCAATGTGTTCATTACTGCATTTGATGTGTAAGGTTCTGATTGTTTACAACCTAGGCTCTGATGCATCAGTGTCATGTGCCCCAGACTTGAGGAGTCGAGGATTGACTATGTGGCCCTATCTTGACCCTTTGGATGGATAGAATTGGATGACTCCCAATTGTCTCCCACTATGCGGTTATGTAGTTGAGACGAGGAGGCAACTGACTAACCGCCCATGCAAGCACAATCGTTGATCATGGGGTGAAAAGAATAGGGAACCAATCAGTTTTCCCTAGATTGTCGAGAGGTGTAGTTCAAGCACTCAATTCAGGTGTAAGGCAGTTTGGTGCAAGAGATTTACAAACCCCACCCTCCAGCTTCTCCATCGACTTTTATAGGTGGGAGGCAGAGGTTATAGAAGGAGGAGATTGGGGGAATATCGTGACACTAGAGAACAATAGCAAAATAGAGCACACGACACACATAGGGATTGGGCGTTGAGAAACACGTCATTCTCCCTTTTCTCATCCACCACATAGATGATGACCTCACTAAACCTGGCTAGATCATCCTCTGCAGACCTCCGATAATCCATCCAAGCCAATAGCTTGTGCTGGGAGGACACATGATGCATCGTGACTAAGAGACATAGATCGTGTGAGATCTAGAGAGGTTGACGATGTAGAGAGGTTCTGTCTGAAGCTCATGGTGGTACTAGTAGTTGGCGAGGAGTAGTATCTGAAGGGAGGTCTCTCAATGGCGTTGAGCAAACACCGCGGTGTTGTGAAGATGACACACACAAGCGTTGAACATGATAGGAGGAAAATAGTGTTCATTGCAAGGAGAGAGAAAGATGAGAGAGCCGAATCCTATTTGAACTGGAAGTCGCATGCCAAAGAGGAGGAACATGGTAGTTAGAACGTAGCCCCGTGATGGACTCCCGTAGAAAGAACTAAATGAGAAAGGAATGCGAGAGTGAAAGAGGAGAGAGGCGGTCTAGTCAGACCTAATGTGAACCAAAATAGAATCAAGCCAGACCACGAGAACCAGCTAGCTCAGCGGGAACCCTGCACAAGCCAGGAGAAGGAGTCGCACCTAAGAAGGACTCGTGGCGTTATGTGATTGGCCCATATGATTAAATAATTTAGTAAATGCTCAAATCTTTAGTAATTCGTAGAAATTAGCACGCTTATCAGAAAAATGCAAATAATATATCAAGATGTTCAAAAAAATAGTACAATAGCATGGAGCCATAATATCAGGATTTTTATGCTCTAATCTTAGTGATATCATGCAAGTTGTGAAATTCTTATTTTAGGGATAATAAATAGCAAATGATGACCTAAATTATGAGAACTTGTCACTAAATCCCAAATCATGTTTATAATCCATCTGATGTTAGTGATTATGATTTTGATGCACAAAATCATGTAATTTGCTCCATATGGCTAATTAGGGTTAATAACCCTAATTATCGTGCAATAATTGCAAAGATGGTTAAGAAACCCTAAAAACTTTAGAGTAAGCTTATATAAGTAACATGAAGCTAATATATAATTACGAGACCATAATTATGCAAATAAATAAGGTTACATGTTTAAGGATCCTATAATGATGATAAAACCCTAATTGGATTAATGTATCTAATCTAGGGATAATACATGAAAACAATGCTATGGGGACTAATGTTCATACAGACGAACCATAACCTAAAACATGATCTCAATAAGATAATTACAAGACAAGAATACAAGTAAAAAGGATAATATCTAATGATCCAAGTAAAACCCTAAAATGGACATACCAAGATTATGATGATGAGAACCTAATGGTGATATGTGATATTGTCTTAACCATGGGTTTGACCAAGATATAGTGGACATGAGGATATATCTTATATCAGGATTGTGATTAGGTTTGTCTTTCTTGATCAAGGTATGCCATTACCTCTTACTTGGCTTATTATACAGTATGCTTGCATTATATGTGTAGTAAACACTTAGCATATGATATAAGATGAAATGATTATTCTTGTATGATATCTTTTTATTTTCCGTACTTATGGCTATGAACACATGAAACATAATATATCTTTTCCATTGTATCCAAGCACTTCAACTCTTTGGTATTAAAGTGCTGGAAAATAGAGTACTTCAACTCTTTGGTAGTAAAGTACTTGGAAGTGATCCAACTCTTTGGTAGTAGATCACATCGTGAAATGATCCAACTCTTTGGTAGTAGATCATAAAGGCCTTAATGCATTCAACTCTCAGGTAGTAAATGCATGGATGATATAATGGAAAATATGCCTAAAATATGGGTTCTCTTTTCGTAACAAATATCTTTGTGCAAGTATATGCTTTTTCTTATATTTGTTTTTTACTGCCAAGTTCTAGTTCTATCTTATTTCCAAGCTTAGTAATGAGAGGTATATGAAAAGACATGTAGGTGTACTCAATTAAATATTCTTGAATATTGTGCAGACGTGTAACACATGTAATATCTTGTTTAGGTTGTGGACTTAGGATCTTGAAGACATGGATAGTTGAGAGTTGTGTGGCGAGCTGATGTATAGGTGGACCTGTTGTCTTAAGATCTTGTTGTTTAGTGGTAGTACATGTATATGTAGAAGTTTGCTATTCAATGTGTAATATCAAATGTTGTAACAATTCATTATGTAATTATATGTTGAATGGTGAACATGTGTTTTATGGTTTTATTATTGTTCATGTGCATGTGCTACTGTTGTTTCCTTCTGACTTCCTCTGATTTTCTTCTTCTTAGCCTAGTGTGTGGTGTTTAAATTGGGATTCTCACTAAAGTGAGGTTTTAATTTGGACGTCACACATTAGATTAAGTTTTGGAAAATCTGGGGACGTTACAAGTTCCTTATAGGACCCTTACTTTATGTGAAAATCCTAGATGAAATGTTTGTCCTAGAATCTACCAATGTGAGTAAGGAATAAAGATAGTGAATCTGATGAAGTACCCATAAGTATTTCCAATAATTAACCTAGTGTGATGGGACCCTACATGCTTATACACATCGATCCAGACTAGAAACCCATGTTCCCTTATGTTGTTTCTAAATACATATTTAGGGTGGAATAAATTGATGTGTATGATAGAGTAGTGAAGTATGGTCATGTGATTATGGTATAATTTATGACATGGTTGTCACATTGATTTTGGTACCATATTTTAATTGACATCAAATAGTTTCTTATCGATATAAATATTTACTAATATATGTACAAAGAAAATGTTTTCTAGATTTTGATGGTGGTTTCTTGAACTAATTCACAATGGCTCTCTGGTAGGTAAACCCTAGAAATATTTAGAATATGAATTTTAGACCCTTGATTTGACATTGGAATGATGGATAGGAAAATATGAATTGCACTAAAGGAGTAACAGACCTATCCTCTTTCACTCCACTAGCTTGTGCAGAGTTTTACCCAATAACTTACCAGATGCTAATGTGATATTTAGGGTTGTTACAGACATGATAGCTTATCCCTACCTAGTTCCCAAATCAAGTAGGGAGTGGTCAGTGTGATGTTCCAAAATGTAAATAGGTATTAGTGGGGCTCCTACATCATTCTTCTTTGTAGGGGTGGAATGCTACATAATGGAGCTCACTTGCTCTATCAATTTGACCCACTTAGGATTCATTATGATGTCTTATGTTTAAAAATGCACATATCCTTTATGAACTTGGCATATACCATAATTTTTCTTAACTATATCAAGGAATGGGATGTTCACTTTTAGTTACCTAAACTTTACAAGAATTTCAACATTGTGATTTTTCTCCTCTCAATTATTAGGGATCGTCCAATGCATCAAGCAAAGGGTGTACATTGACTTGGCTTTCTAGGTTCATCATGATCAACATGAGAAGTAACAAATGAGGTAGAAGGAACAATATTACTCCCAAATGTAGAATATGGTGGAACACTAAGAATCACAAAGGACACATAAGGTGTCACAATAGAACTCTTATATCATTGCATCAACAAATCCTTGGCATCACCAGTATTCAGAGCATAATATCAAAAATAGTCCTTTAATACATCATTTTTTCAACATAACCATCATACACAATATTGTTACTCACTTGGCACATAGGCCCACACTTTTCAACTCCTTAGAACTATCACAAAATCACCTTGCTCATGATGAGGAGGTGGAACTTGATATTATTGTGGAGGAGGTGGTCTTTGGTTTTTTTTGATGAGATGGAATTTGTAGAACATTGGGTTGTTGCACATTTAAGGAGGAGACAGATCATGTTCATTCACATGCTCTTGAGAAGGTGGTTGTTCAAGTAGAGGAGAAGTTTGGTATTGGTATTGTGGTTGTGGTGGTGGAGGTGCATAGGTATGAGGAGGATTTTGGTATTGATGTACCTATCACACTTGTACTTGTGGTGGGCATAGGTCTTGAGAAACATATTTGACCTATTGAATTATTAAGACTTTCCATGGTTTGGTAAGGGAGTCTCCCCTCTTCACAACAAGAAAGTCTAAGAGATACATTATCAAGCCTGCTAATGTTTTGACCTTTTGAGGACATTTCTTTCTTCACCGCATTAAGCCTTCTCAACCTCCCAAGCACTTCATCTATAAATTTTGAAATCTACTTTTGTCCTTGATGATTTAAGTGTGTTGTAAAGATGGGGTTTTTAGGTTCCATGGCTTTACTTTTATGTAATAAAGCTCTAGAATGCAACCATTTATTTTATTTAGTTAGTTGATTTAGGGGATTAACGTAATCATATTAATTATTTGAACTAAGGGTCTCAGAGCATTTTGCAATAGAAGGATAATTGAGGTATCATAATAAGCCATCAACAATCATAGAAAATATTTGTAAACATCATTATATATCGTATTAGATACATGATATTTACGAATCATATGATTAGATCTGCATATAAAAACTTAGATAGGATAACACATGACTGTCACATTGTTAGTACCAAGCAAAAGAGTCAAAGATATTCTATGTTTAGGTCCACCATGCATTGATATAGTCCTTAAATAATCCTAAAATGGGTATAAGAGCATACAAAAAAAGTGAACAAGGAAATAGAGAGATAACAAAAAATGTTAGTATGTGCTACAAAAGTTATTTTGGCTTAATGAAGTAAGATTGAGGAAGGAAACAAAATGCAAGGAATGTATTTTAATGAGAGAATATATAATGTAATAAGAAGTATAAATTAAGATTTATGTAAAACAAAGTTATGAGGCATTTTAATGATTAATTTAGTTCATTGTTTAACTTTCCAGGAAAAATAGTGAAACAATGCATAAATATAGAACAAGCAACATTAACATAAACAACTCAACCAGTAATGCCTAACAATATAGAAAGCAACAACTACATCACCACATACTTCCTATTTAGGCACTAAAACCCAAGGAATATGTGCAGCCGTGGCCATATACTCCCAATTTAGAGACTATGATCAAGGAGTGTGTGAAACTAAGGCCATACATCCCCAAATTTAGGGAATAAGCCCAAGGATCGTGTGCAACTAAGGCCATACACCCCACTCTTATGTTACACTATACTAGGTATAAGAGTCACTATTTCTTGCAAAATAGAGTATGGAAATTAATGCATAAGTGATAACATGGATAACTATTCAACAACATGATAGACATTCAACAACATCAAGAGTAATGAATATGGACATGTAAGATATTTTCAAAAGATTACTTGAGTTAGAACTATTAAAGTATTTTGCCTCATTCAATCAGAGAGAAAAATAAAGAGGTAGCAAAAGGATATAAATGCCCAAATATCTTAAGTGAGAAGTACATACCTGATATTCATGACCTAATATTTTTCTAGGGGTGAAATTCACCATTAGTTCATCTCAACCTATTAGTATTTTGTCCACATATTATAACACAATTAACCCTTCATAATTGGAAGTGTATCTAATCTAGTATTTATTGTTCATTTTCAAGAGAGGGTTTTAAATATTAGGAATACCACACATATGCATTATCCTATACATCAGGCTATATATTGAGATTTTGATTTATTCTTTGTCAATTATCATTATTCATAAGTCGGATTCTTCCATTACTAACCATCTCAATTGCAATTAATTTTATCCAATTCCAAAACATTATATTTATCTCAAAATGTGGAAGCATTTCATGGTCATTCGTTCTTTCAGGATATGTGAAGTATTTGTTACATGCGATTCAAAATGATGTCTTACCTAGATTATATTTCAAAATATGAAGGTATCCACCATATTAATCTTTAAGGTAATATCTTATTTAATAAATATATGTCCATTTTGATCTAAGGAGTTTATTCATATCTATCATGTTTCCTCAAAGCATCTCTAATATCTATTTTAAGAGTTTGAGTATTACAATATGGTATAATGTGAATAGTTAGAGTTATTATTCTTATTGTTATCAAATTGCAGACTTCTATCCCAATCGTATTAATGTCACTAAATGTTAGTATGATTATAAAATTATATGGTTGAATGACTATATAAATTGTATTACTATTACAATTAGGTTCATAACTTGGGTAGTTCCATATATTCTTTTATACCTCATTAGTATGTGATTAGGTAGTTCTTAGGTTCTTATATAATGCAAATCATGATTACTACCATAATATATTCTAGTATTGGCACATATACTAGCATGATATCTATAGTGGAATATAGTTACTCAATTTTATCAATCTATCTAGGTTTTATATAACTTCAATGTCATCATCACATTATGGATGTAATATATTTATATTTACTTGGTTATTATAAAACTAAATTATTATAGGGAGATTCTCATGAAATTACATTTTATACTATATAAGTACATATTCAACTCTAATAGTATCAATTCATTTAAGCACTATAGATGAGATTGATGAATATGCATTCACATCAATATATTACTCTGCATTTTCTACATAATACCACTACATGACTAGGTGTTTTAGGTAGTTACTTACAAACATGTAATATGTAATCATCATTATGATTCATTTTCCTTACCACATAGCTACAAATATAACATATATAATAACATGGAAGATTACTCACATAACATCACATTTGGAGTTGATTCTTGTTCATCATGTATTTTGAAGATTGCAGATTTGAAGTTGGGAAGTCTGAACTATTGTTGTCCTTAGCATACGAGGTTGGCTCTAATTGAAAGGGTGAAGATCATAGGGTTTGGTATAGTTTTTCAGTAGTTCTTTAAGCTTTCTAGATATCTAGTTCATGGATTCCTAGAGACTCATATTTGATTCTAGATAGTGGTGAGAGTGCTAGGACATTGCTAAGAATTATTGGAAGGAGTTCTGATTGCCATATTTCATTAGTCAGGTCTTGGCTATTTAGGTGAAGTAATTGCATTGAGAAGAGGGAGGCTAACATACATTGAACCGAATGGGCATTCAAAAGGTGAGTGTGTATGTGGATCTTTGAAAAGAATTAAATACATTCCGGATTTAACATATAAGAATAGGAAGACGATGGAGTTACATATTTTTAGGAGATGACTTCAAGTTTATGAATAATATAAATGAGGGAAATAAATATGGAACGTCACAAGAAAGATATATTTCAAGCTGTTAAATTTTTTATCAGATTTGTTTCATAGAACCTTTTCCTCTTGTTTCTAGTTATCCACAATCAAACATGTCCCCTATATTTTCATTTTCTTAGTAATTTTAATAATGTAGTAAGAATAGGTATGACATTCCTATTACAAATTTAGGATGAAGGTATCTATATTTTAGTAAAAAAATTCCAAACATTGATATCTGAATTAAAATATTATGATTCACTCATAATTGTCTAATTTAAACATGACAAAACTTTGTTCTAATTATTTAGGATTATCTAAATATCAAGAATATATCTCATGTAAGATGTAATTTACTACATTAAAAGCAATTCTTGATTTACAACCGTTTTGGGTTTCTGATTACTGAGGGAAGAAGACCTTTGTCTGAGAGAAAAGGAGGAGAACAAGGGAAGAAGAGGCATACTATAAGAGGGGAATGGAATAGGAAAGAGTGGCAAATGGGAGATTAAAAACCACATAAGGAAATCAAATTCAAATACAATGAAGTTAAGTGAGCAATACAAATAATTAAATGAATAGGTAAACAGAGGATGATTGAGATAAAACTTAGAGAATTATATATTAGACTGAGAGTATCCAGAAAAAAGCTTATTATTTAGGATCAATTTAAACCATTAATTAATGTACGGCTTTATTAGGCATTTCATGGCTTTAAAAGAGTATAACGGTATACTGACTCTCTAATAGGATATCAAAAGACAATATAAATTAAGGTGTATACTCAAATTAGTTGTATTGAATGCATTCAAAATTATTTGAGTAATTAAGAAAATTTAAATGTCATGATATATTAAAAGAGTATAAATGAGTCATTTCTTATGTTATTAATATGTATAAATGTTTTGACTACAAAAATTGAGAGAATATATTATACATCATATCATCTAGGTAAATTGGTATCTTTGGATTTTGTGATAGTTAAGATAGTTTGTTACACCAAGAGTCAAAAGTCATTTCAGACGTAAACTAAAGGTGTACTTAAGTATCCCCCAGTATATGTTAAACATTAATTTATTATTTATAATAAAATTTGTCACTTATTTTCAATTATATTCAAAAAAATATATATATTTTACATAAAATATGCTTATTAACTGGGATATAATAATAACAAATTGTTACTTAGATTTCAGTATATTACCACACTCATCCTCTTAACAAGATTTCTTCCTTGGAATCACACATCCTATAGCTAATACTCAAATTTTAATAGGTATTTCTCAAACTATACTTTTTGCTAGTATCAATTTGGTGTTTATTCAGGTCCGCATATTTCGTATGGGTTATAATTATACATATATTGAATTACATCCACTAAACTAGTAAGATTTAGGATTTTAATCAAAATTAGTTAACATTGCCTACTACCTCCAAATTATTTTATTATTCTAGAAGTTTAAGTCTTGGTAACCTTTAAACATTAGTATTGAAGTCATTGTGACATATTGGTATCTTTTTGTACAAGGGTTTATTCCTTCGATATATAATTCTAATACTTTAAATTAATAACTTTTTTGGTTGTGCAAGTGTTTATTCATCAATGTTTTATCTAATTCACTAGAAGTAATCAATATTAGTATGATTGATTAGTCATGATATTAAGGGAGTAACACATATGAGATATTTAAGGTTTCTCTAAGCCATTTTATTTATTCAATTGATCTGGAACTATGAGGATTGTTTATATCTCACAATCTCTAACAACATTATTTTGACTCATTTTATCTTAGACCGTTTAATTAGGTTAGCGTTCCCACCTAGTACAATACAAAGAAGACATTCCCAAACATCTATCAAAAAATGTAAGCATTGTTACTAATATGTATTCAAATTCTAGTATGTTTTACCAAACTCTATCCCTTAAAAGAATAAAAAATCTTCCAAATCATATGGAGTCAAAACTAGAGAGGGATAGGTCTTCCATATGTTAATAGCCACATTTTTTACCTATATACCATCCATGGTCACCATGTTACCTACTTGTAATGGTTTGTGACTCAGGTCAATAAAAATATAGGAACCACATCATCTAGGATTACTACTCCAAATTCATGCCTATGAAAAGTTATGACGTGGTCTGAAATCTTTGATCAAAACCAAGAAATGTTTTTTACATATATTTATACAAGAAATTAAGTCTTTACAAAAGAAACAATCTGAAGTAAAACAAAAGGTGTATCTAAAATCAATGTGAGGACCGAAACCAACTAACTTTTCACAGGAGCACACCTTCATGTCTGAAACCATTTCAATACCATCCAAACTTCTATTCAACACCTTATATGTATCAAGTAGTAACTTCATCTCACACATAGAGGAATGATTTTAGGGAGTCAAAAATTGTAGTATGTCTACTATATACTAATATAGAAGTTAACTACTAAGAGGCACAATAACTCAAATGATTACTTCTTCCACTCATAAGTCAAAGCAAAATAATAAATAAGATCTATGTTCTGATTGGTGTAGTTCCTACTGAATTGGCCTTGCTTGAGTGCATCTTGTATAATTCATAGCTTTTTTAAATAAAGCTAAGCAGGGACATAGGTAAGTGTGTTCTTGAGCTCATGAAAGATTTCTTCATAATAGGAAAATCTCATCAACTCCATTTTAATTGGTTTTACTACTTTAGAGGGAGGTATGATATTGAGAGACTTGTACTAATATTATACAATATTCAGATATAACCTAAAATTATGTATCTCAATTGGATTGTAAGGCCCCTTATAATTTGTAATTATTTTTACATGTGTTGGGTCTACTTTACATGATCTACATGCATCATTCGAGAAAATCTAAATAATCTAATGAGTTGTCCTTCCTATGTAATTTGCTAGGGACTTGAAGGGGAGGTATAGAGTAGTAAGAAACCCAAATCTAAACTTCTCAAAACTTCTTTTGTCCATGTCAATGATAAGATTGAATTGTTTCATATTTAGGGTGAGGACATGTATATTAGACTTCTCTGATATGTAAGTGACAATCATTAATGGTCTACATAGATATGTGGTTTGCAATGTATAGCTAGGTTTTCTGTACATCCATAAAGAGGTCATTATGAATGAGATAACGAGTAAAATCCAAATTATACTCTCAAACGGAAGGGGTCTTGAAAGAAAATTATAAATATAAACTAAAGGGGGTGAGATAAATATAATAAGAGACTAGTCAAACAAGAATTCTCTCACAAAATTCTCAATTAATATTGATGTTCAAACATTGTATCAGATCTTGAGTACAAAACCCTAAGGTCGAAATATGTAATTCTACTACAGATGGTCACACGAGATTCATGTAGAGCAAGGATAAATGAGGTATCATAGTAAGCCATCAGTAATCATAGACAATATTTGGAAACATCATTAAATATTGTATCAAATACATGATATTTACAAGTCATATGATTACACCCATCTGTGAAAATTACAAAGGAAAATGTCTGACTGTATCATGCTAAGTCCCAAGCTAAAAAGTCAAAGGTATTTTGTGTTCAGGTCCACCGTGCATTGATATAGTCCTTAAAATAATCCTAAAAGGGGTATAAGAATATACCCAAAGTAAAGAATGGAATAGAGAGACATCAGAAAATGGTTGTACATGCTATAAATGTTCTTTGGGCTTAATGAAGTAAGATTGAGTAAGGAAAAAAAATGAAAAGAGTGTGATTCAATGAGAGCATATAGAATAATATAAGAAGTATAAATTAAAATTCAAGTAAAATAAGATTATGAGGCATTTTAAGAGATTATTTAGTTGATCATTTAACTTGGTATTAATATTAGTGCAAGAATGCATAAATATAGAACAAGTAATATAAACCTAAATAACTCAACCAGTAAGGTCTAATAATATGGAAAATGGTACTTGCACAACCATAGACTACCTATATAGGAACTAAACCCAAGGACTATGTGCAACCATGTCCATATAAAGGAGTATTTCTTAGAGACTATGCTCAAGGAGCATGTGCAACAAAGGCCATACATCCCCAACTTTAGGAACTAAGCACGAGGAGCATGTGCAACTAAGGACATTCCCCCCACTCATACATTACAAAATACTAGGTAAGTGTCATTATTTCTTGCAAAATAGAGTATGATAAGTAGTGCAGAAGTCATAACATGAATAAGGTTTCAAAAAATTCAATAGTGATGAAAAATGTAAATATGTAATATAATTTTAAAATATTACTTGCATTTAGAACAATTAAAATATTCTATCTCATCCAATAAGAGAGCATAAGAAAAGAAGTATCAAAAGAAGATAAATGCCCAAATATCTCAAGTAAGTAGTACATACATGATCCTCATGACTACCTCTGTTTCTAGGGATGAAATTCAAAATTATTCCATCTCAACCTAAGAGTATTTTGTGTACACATTAGAACACAATTAACCCTTCACACTCAAAAGTGTATCTAATCTAGTATTGGTTGTTGAATTTTGAGTACGGGTTTTAAATATTGACAATACCTCCCATATGTATATCCCCATCACATGAGGTTGTGTATATTAAGATTTTGAGTTATTCTTAATAAATATTTATTATTCATTATTGAGGTTCTTCCACCAACAACCATCTATATTCAATTCCTAAACATTATATTTCTCTCCCTATGTGGAAGCATTTCATGATCATTCACTCTTTTAGGGTATGTGGAGTATTTGTTACATGCGACTTAAAATGAGGTCTTACTTGGATTATATTTCAAAATATAAAGGTATCCACCATATCAATCTTTATGATAATATCTTATTTAATAAAGATATGTCATTTAGATCCAAGAAATATATTCATAAATATTGTATTTCCTCAAAGCATCTCTAACATCTATTTTAAGAGTATGAATATTCCAATATGGTATAATGTGAATAGTTAGAGATATTCTTCTTTTTGGTTATCAAATTAGAGTCTTCTATCTCAATCATATTAATGCCACTAAATGTTAGTATGATCATAAAAGTATATGTTTCATTGACTAAATAAAATTTGTATTACTATTACAATTAGGTTCATAACTTAAGAAATTACATATATTCTTTTATACCTCATTCGTATGTGATTAGGTTGTTCTCAGGTTCAAATAAATCATGATTGCCACCATACTTCATTCTAGTATTAGCACATATACTAACATGATCCCAGCCTTGGAATAGAGTTACTCATTTTTTTTATCAACTTTATAGGTTTTTTAGAATTTCACTATCATGATCACCTTACTGATCTACTAAATTACTATTTTCCTAGTTATTATACAACTAAATTATTGTAGGGAAGTTATTATAAATTTCATTTTTTACTATGTTCGCACTTCTATAACTCTAGTAGTATCAGTTCGTTTATGCACTTTGGATGAGATTGATGAATATGCATTCACATGACTATACCACTCTACATTTTCTATATGATATGGTTCTGACTAGGTGTTCTAGGTAGATACTTAGAGACTTGTAATCACCACAATATGCAATCATCATTATGAATATTTTGTTTACCACATACATACATATATAATGAATATAATAACATGGAATCTTACTCACATAATATCACATTTGGAGATGATTCTTTTGCATCATGTATTTTGAAGATTGAAAATTTGGAGTTGGGAAATATGAACTTCTGTCATCCTTTGCATATGGGAATGGGATCCAGTTGAAAGGGTGAAGTCCATCAGGTCTATTTGAGTTTTTTAGTAGTGTTCTGAGCATTCTTATATATAGTTCATGGATTCTTAGACTCTAGACAGTGGTGGGAGTGCTAGGACATTGGTTAGAATCTATGGAAGGATTTTAGATAGTCATGTTTCATTAGTGAGAACTTATCTATTTATGTGGAAGAAATGCATTAAGAAGAGGAAGACCAAAGGATATTGAACCAAAGAGGCATTTAAAAGATGAGTATGTGCATGGACCTTTGCAAAGAATTAGTTACATTCCAGATTTAATGTATAACAAGAGGAATACAAGAGAGTTACATATTTGAAGGAGATGAATTTGAGTTCAAGAACAACATAAATGAGGGAAATGAATGTGGAATGTCATTGTAAGGATATATTTTAAACTATTAAAATTCTAATCAGATTTGAGAACATGAAACCTTTTCTTCTTGTTCCTCGTTATACACAATCAAACATGTCCCCAATTTTTTGCATTATCTTAGTAATTTAATAATGTAGTAAGTTTAGGTATGACCTCCCTATTAATAATTTAGGATGAAGAGTATCTATAATTTAGGAAAATTACTCCAAATGTTCATATACAGATCACAACATTATGATTCACTGATAATTTTCTAATTTAAACATTACAAAACTTTGTTCTTAGTATTTAGTATTATCTAAATATCTAGAATATAACTCATGTAAGATATAATTTACTACACTAAAATCATTTCTCGATTTACAACCTTTTTGGAAATATGATTATTGAGGGAAGAAGGCATTTGTCTAAGAGAAGATGGGAAGAAGAGGCGTACTGGAAGAGGTGAATGGAACAGGGAATAGTGGTGGAGGGGAGATTAAAAACTACCAATGACAATTAAATGTAAATATAGTGAAGTTAAAGTAGGAAGTTCAAAAATCTAAATGAATGGGTACACAAAGTTTGATTGATACCAAAACTTAGGTAACTGTAGACTAGACTAAGGAGCATCCAAAAAAATTATTATCTTATTACTTTGGATTAATTTAGACTATTAATTAATCTAGGTCTTTATGATGTAATTTACAACTTTAAAAGAGTATAATGGTATACAAACTCTCTAATAGGATAACAAAAGCATTTAAGGTAATTACTCAAATTATTTGTATTAAAGGAATTCTAAATTATTTTAGAAGCTAAGAAAATTTAAATTTCAAGAGTTCATAAGACTTGTTTCTTACATTATTAATTTTATATAAATGTTTTGACTACAAAAGTTGAGGAGGGATTGTATTATACGTTATATCATATAAATAAATTGGTATGTTGGGATCTTGAGATAGTTAAGATACTTTATTACACTAGGAGTTCAAAAGTAATTTTAAATGTAAATTGAAGGTGTAAATAAGTACATATCCATATGTATGTTGATCATTAATTCATAATTTAATAAACTGGTCACTAATTTTTGATCATATTCAAGCAAAATAAATATATTATATATAAAATATGCTTGGTAATTGGTATATAATAATAATGAATTATTACTTAGATTTTAGTTTGTTGCACATGTCTTCCCTAGTGGCCCATCACCTTGTTGCCCAAAAGAAGTTGGAATGATACCTCCACTCAGGGGAGTAGGGACTAATATGCGAGGGTATTTTAATTTCTTTTGACAAAAAAAATGAAGAGCTTTCACCTCTTCACTAAGAAATTCAATACATTATACTACATTTCTAGAAGCATCTCCTACTTGATTCTTCATGAGGTTCATCATATCAACTTGAATCTTCATCATATTTGTATTAGTAGTCACTTGAAGTGGGAGGTGGTGGAGTATATGGAGCAACACTAATATTTTTATCATAATATATGGTTGCACTAGAAGCTCTATTCTATAATTCTCCGCTAAATGTTCAAAAAGAGGCCATGATTCTCCAGGGGGTGGCCGTGAAAAACTCCAAAAGATGAGTCCACCACCATTTTACTGGGCAATATGGCTATAAAGCAGGTAGCAAAAACAAAAAATTTTATCTACCATATTCCCTTAATCAACATATCACATCAATAACTATAATACATGAAAGATGGTTTATGAGGATATACCTGTCCTGGAGCAAGTCCAGTGACAATTCTTTTCATTATAAATGTGCAACTCTAAATCCTAGTTGCACTGGGACTCGTCTGACTGTTGCGCCTCCTGATCTACACAACAGACTGCAGTCACGAACACCGTCTTCTTCAGCAGCTCCTCTCATCACAGACTACTGGTTGACGTTGTCCTCCAAATGGTAAATAATGACCTCCCTCCTCTATGGTAGAGCACACAAACCATCTAACTCCTATCGTCTTGCAAGAACAATAAGGAAGGAGTCATCCCTCCTGTTGGTGTACCGGTCACCAACTTGCTCTCCCACAATGAAAACTCTTAGTTGTTCTCTCCCGTGGCTATCCCTCCCTTGTTAGGTAGGACTATCCTGGGCTCTCTTCGTTACCATAACCAAAGAGGAAAATAGTTGTCAGAGGAACTGATTATGAGTTTTTTGTGTTGTGATATAGGAAGTCCCCAGTACCCCTCTATTTATAGGTGGGGTTTGGGTCTAGGTTCCCAGTCTGTGCGGGAGTGGAAAGGACCAAAAGATCTCAATTTTTTGCAACAATTCTAGAAATTTCACAACTTGTGACAGCCCAAACAGTCATCTGAACACCTAGATGGTCGTCTATCTTGCTAGATGGTTTCTTGGAACAATCCAGATGGTCTTTTGGCTGTTTCCCACTTGTACACGAATTTGGAAAATTAATTTCCATGAATGTTAGACATTGATTTCCTTGTGTACAGGTATTGCTCAAGCAAAACAAATAGGGAAACATATAGAACTTTCCCTGACCGAACTATACCATCTCGTCTATGCTAGGTGGCTATCTCATTCACCTAGACGGTTGTTTGGTGACTCAAGTTGAGCCATCTTGGTTGGGTAGATACGTTCCTAAACCAAATTCAACTCAGAACATGCCTGACACCTAGACGCCCATCTCAACTCTTGGGACGACTATTTGGCACTTCCAGACGACCGTCTCAACACTTGAGATGGGTGTTTGTATGTGTTGTCAGCCTACTTATTTCTTGAATCAAATACCTAAACACTTTAGTACTCAATTCAATTGTCATTTGAGATAAGAACTCCTCTTCTAGGTCAAGACCTATATGAGTGACCCTATAGGTCCCATATTATGTTGGCAGTGAATATCCATAACAACTTATGAGATTACAAGCAATGAGTGGTTCTTAGTCGCACATCAATGCTACCCAAGTAACTGGAAAGTTGGGGAATAACTTCAACCTATAATCTGTGTATGGTGTTATAGTGTTTGTATAGTTCCTTTGTCACTAATGTCCAGATTTAACTAGAGGCATGGAGCAGTCACCCTCATTATTATTCAATCTGGTTTTTTAACCAAGAGCAGATTGTCTGAGATATATGTAAGCTCAATATCACATATTGACTTGCATGCACATGGCCATGCTTTTCTCAATTTCACTAATCAAGAGGCCTATGACATCACACTTCAGTAGGAGGGACAAATCCCATATCTATCACTCACAATCAATCCCCATGTGTAAAATTCACCCAATCATCACCGTTATAACCACCCATGTTACAGGATCATGTTTGATGATTTCAAAGTGTACCCAAAGGCATGTGTTGAGTGTCGTGATTTCTGGTCTAAGAACCACAACCACCAACATCACTATGAGAGATGACTATTACTTCCATGATGATGGCTTCCATGTGTCAATCTCATAGTTGGTTTGTCCAATACACTATTCTCTAACATGTATCTGTGTGCTTGTTTTGATATCACCATATCATGACTAATGAGAAATATTCATCAACCAACTCACACTTTGATCTTATGTGTTATTGTTTTCTATCAACCTTCCATAATAACAACCGATCTGGGACATAATAAGAATATGTATATGTACTCTTAACATCTGTATGATATCACTTCAACAAGGCTAATACTTGAAGACATATATCATTGAGTAATATAATTCTCGAGACATTTATAATGTTATATCATTATCTCATAACTGAATTAAATAGAATAAATAGGAAGCTTGCTTTTTATTAATAATCAAATCATTTTTACATGATATTCCATTGCAATCATCACATGATTGGCTCTTAGGGAATACATAACCAACCGACTCCCACTTGCATTTAGAGCAAATCACCCACGAATCTTATTCAGAGTGACCTAACATGACCATCATGCTTCTGCAGTGAAAGTGCCTTAGTTAAGGGATCAACAACATTGTTCTTAGTTGGTACTTTGAAAATATTTAGATCTCCTCATTGTAAGATCTCTCATAGGAGATGATACCACCTCTATATATGCTTTGAGCGCTGTTGTGATCTGGGTTCATTAGCCAATGCAATAGCTCCTTTGTTGTCACAATATAGCTCGATTATGTTGCTGATGCTTGGAACGACCCCAAGTTCTATGATGAACTTCTTGATCCATACAACCTCCTTTGTTGCACTCGATGCAACAATATACACAACCTCTATTGTAGAATTGACAACTATTTCTTGCTTGGAATCTTCCAGCTCACAACTCCATTGTTGAGGCAGAACACAAACCCTGATTTGATTTGTAATCATCTTGATCAGTCTGGAAGCTTGCATCAGTGTAGCCCTTTACCACCAAATCTTCCTCTTTGTCATAGACCAAGAACTGATCCTTAGTCCTTCTGAAGTACTTGAGGATGTTCTTCACAGCTATCCAGTAAGCATCACCTAGATCTGATCAATATCTACTCATCATGCTCAAGGCATACGAGATGTATGGACGGGTACACAACATTGCATACATGATTGATCCAATTGTTGAGGCATATGGAATCACACTCATGTGTTCCCTTTCTTCACAAGATCTAGGACATTGAGATATAGATATGGGGACACCATGACATGCAGACATGTTTCATCTCTTTGAGTTCTCCATGTTGAACCGCTTCAATAGTTTGTCAATGTAAGTGCTCTGAATTAGTCCAAGAGACCTTCTGGATCTTTCTCTATAGATCTTTATCCCCAAGATGTAGAATTCTTATCCCAAGTCTTTCATAGAGAATGTATTTCCAAGCCATGCCTTTACCTTTTGTAAAGTATGGATGTCACTCCCAATCAATAGTATGTCATCTACATATAATATGAGGAATGTCACTATGCTCCCACTAACCTTCTTATACACACATGGTTCATCTTAATTTTGAATAAAGCCAAATATTTTACTATCACATCAAAATGAAGATTCCAGCTCTGAGATGCTTACTTCAATCCATAGATTGACCTTTGTAGCTTACAAACTTTATTTGCAAACTTTGGATCTATAAACCCTTCAAGTTGTGTCATATACACATCCTCAACAAGATTCTCGTTAAGGAATGTGGTTTTAACATCCATTTTCCAAATCTCATAGTCATGATAAGCTGCAATAGCAATCATGATCTTGATGGACTTAACCATGGCCACTGGAGAAAATGTTTTATCATAGTCAACACCTTGAACTTGTCTGAAACCCTTTGAAACCAATCTTACCTTATAGGCGTCAACTTTTCCATCCATGTCGATCTTCTTCTTGAAGACCTACTTGCACCCTATGGGTTTTTCCCCTTCAAGTAGATCCACCAAAGTCCATACTTTGTTGGTATACATGGATTCCATCTTGGATCTCCTGGGCACAAGCCATTTCTCAGCCTCTAGTCCCACAATAGCATCTTTATAGGATATTGGCTCATCATCTATGACCAATTCAATGCCTTCTTGAGTAATAAGATATCTAAATCTTTTAGGTTTAAGGTGTGCCCTATTTGATCTATGAGGTTCCTATGTAACTTGAGGAATATGAGGCCCCACAACACTTTGTGATTCTCTCTGTTCCTCTTGTTCATCTATTAGTTCAATGTTTTCTCGTTGGTCTTGAACCCCTTCGAGTTCCACTTTTCTCCCATTGATTCCTTTGGAAATAAATTCCTTTTTAGGAATACAACATCTCTGGAAACAAACACTTTGTTGTTAGATATTGAATAAAAGTGATATCCTTTAGTTTCCTTAGGATATCTAATAAAATAACATTTATCAGTTATAGGACCAAGATTTTTAGGAAGCATCTTGCTAACATAAGATTCACATCCCCACATCCTCATAAAAGACATATTGGGATGCTTCCCAATCCATATTTCATATGGTGTCATTTGAACTGATTTAGATGGTACTCAGTTTGATGTAAACACGACGGTTGTAGAGCATACCTCACTACAAAAAAATTGGCCTTTATTGAAGAACATTTGTGAGGAACCATAGATTGTGAATAATGATGTCTATTTGTGAGGGCTCATCCTTCAAATATGGGACCAAATCCCTCAACTGTGTTTTTAACATCCTTAGAACTTTTATGTGAACACTAATCCCTCACAAATACATTAATCACTAATCACCCCGTGAAAAATACCATGCCAAATGTTTCCCTCCATTCTAAAATACAACATTTGGAAATAAAAATTAAAAAGGAAAAGAAAAACCCTCCCCACTCATTCCTCTGCGCAAGAATTGTTTCGTCACTCCGTGCTTCTTCCTCTCACGCCGTGCACGTCTGGCCGGTCCTCCCCTCTCCGCACCGGTCCCTTTTCACTCGACGAGCACCTTGCTTCTTGCCCTTTTCTATTTTCCTCTGGTATGTGTATCTTGTCCTCTTCCCTTTTATCCTCTCGGCCAGCGGCAAAGTGCCCCCTTTTTAGATTCTGCCCCAAATCATTCCCTCAGAGGCAATCCGTTCGTGTGCGCCTCTCTTCCCTACATGAATCTCCGCTTCCTCCCTTCTTCTTCTTCATCTACATCTTAGTGTTTCTACAAGACTTATCCCCTTCCACCGGCGGCACGCGGAGGCAGCGGCGGTGCCGCTGGTGCTGCTGTGCACACCGATGATTTGGTCTCCGCCACCATGACGGTCATCGTGCCCGGTAATCAACCAGTTGTTTTTCTTGGTTTCTTTTTTTTCTCACCACCACCACTCCTCGTAATCCTTTTGAATATGGTGATTGTTATTATCATCTGTCCAATTATCTTTACTATTTATCAATATCAACAAAGCAGAGCCAGTCCTCCCTGAGGTCGACACTACCACCACCGCCGCCGCATCTGAGGCGAACAAATCCTTGGACCACCGACACCGGGACCACGGCGATGAGGCTGTCGGGGAACATGGCGGTGGTGGGTGTGAAGGGGAACTCCAGGAAGATGGGTCCTTCAAGCTTGACGTGGGATTCGTCGTGCCAGACAGCAATGCCTTTGGCCATTCATTCAGGTACGCCCTGCCTCAATTCGACATATCATTGTCTCATCCTCATGAACATCAGAGAAAGAAAAATGAGAACCACGAAATCACCATGCTATTCTATTCCTTAACAGAACAGAGGACGACTGAGCAAATTCATCACAGAGCATCTTTATATGTTTACACGGTGTAATAACTCCTAAATGCTCATATCCCTCGCGAGCATCATCAAAATTTCTACATCTAAAGCTACCATGACGGTCATCGTGCTTGGTAATCAGCCAGCGGCAAAGTGCCCCCTTTTTAGATTCCGCCCCAAATCATTCCCTACTATCCTGCCCCAAATTCGTCCGACCTTTCCTCCTCTTCACCTTGAATTGGTCAGATCCATTGTTTGCCATGACTCTACCTCTTTAACTCTGATTATGGCTTCCTCTGCCTTCTATACATCTCCTGCCAACGTGAGGTCTTCCGAAACGCCAGCGTTGCCGTCATCAGTTCGAAAATAGAGTGTGGATCGACGAACATGGGTTCCGGCTAATTGCTAGTATCCGGTGGAACTTCTACATCTTGTGGTAAGTAATTAGTGTCTTAGATGAAATTCCTCCCTCTCTTCTCCTCCTCCTACCCCTTGCCCCTTCTCATTCTCCTCCTGTTTTGGGATGCTTATTATCAACATCATTTTCTATGACCACCATGTATCTGTTTTGCGTATGATGCAGTAGAAGTTGGCCCTCAACGCCATCTCATTTTTCTGGTCAGTGCAACCCCACATCAATGCAAAGTTCTCTGAGGTCGATACTTATGGAACCTGGGGAGAGATACTAGATTCTATGTTAAGGTTGCGACTTCATGGCACTCTGCATTGCATAGGTGATGACCACTTCTTTTAGAGATCCGAGTTGTATACAAAACTAGTTTCCTGGCTGCTCCTTGTGCAATAATCCAATATGTACTATCTCATTTTTTTCTTCTAGTTGGTGCTAGGTATTAAGATAAATTATGTTAGTCTGGTATGCAACATTGTTTACAATAAGGAGCAATGACACGATGGGTTAATTTGCATGAATTCCCTCTAAATTTAGTTGGAGCATTGTCGTGATCTCTCTTAGACACCTTCATTCATTAGTGACTCTGCTCTTTGTTTATCAACTTCTTTTTTGACTGACTCCAGTAACAATTAGATGTCTCTTCATCCCCAAGAGTTTGCTATTTTTCACTAGTACATATTACCTTCTAATAAATACACCTTATTTTCAATATAGAGCAGGTTGCGGTTATCTTAGTTAGACAGAGATCAACAGAAGTGTCACAACCATGTTGTGAGGAGTTAAAATTCTAGTAGCAGTTGGGTCTAGTATGGAATATCTTCTACCATCACCTTGTAAAATCTACCCATAATTTCGTTATAAACATTCTTTTTGGAATATAGAGAGAAGCCCAATACTCATCTTCTTTACCATTGATTTATCTCCTTTCTTAAATGTACTTGTCATCTACGTTTCAATACAGCCAAAACACTATCCCCCCATAAATAAACAAACTAATCTGAATGTATCAATAGGTAGTCCAAATACAATTCAATTTTTGAATAAATAAATGACTTCATTCCATTGTACCAAAAGAATTTTCTTTAATATATATTTGAATTGAATATTTTTAACAAAAGAAGATAAAAGTTTTCACATCACATTCGTGAAAGTCTTAGGTTGATCATGCATACTGATGCCACTATGGTGATAAATAAATATAGATGAAACACATTTAAACATTCTGAAAATTATCATCTTAGAAATGAGATGATATATACCTCTATGTGTGTGTATTGCACACACACAAGGAAATATGCACATATATATTTCATACATATATATGTTATACACATATACACACATATACATACATGTATATAATTTGTATAAGAACTTGTATATGCACTTAAACAAAGAGACTTAAACATGATAATTTGAAACTTGTTTTATAGTTGGTACCTTGCATTTTCATCTACTTGTTCCAATGGAGCTCCCAATTAAATGTATTGTTGTCATTGCTAGATTGGTAGAGTTTTGTATAGGTATTGGACACCAGCAATTGATTATCTCATTTTCTAGTATCCTAAAATGTAGATGCTATAAGTTTTTGATGATTCATCATTTTTCTTCATATATAATTACCCATCATACATTATTTAACATTGTTTCTTGTGATCTACAATAAATCATGATACATCCTTCTTTAGTAGATGATACATCCTTGTGAAATCAAAAATTTTCTCATTGTCCCTTGCAATTTCGATCACCAATATGTGTCTTATTCATAAATGAAACCAATTTCTATATCAAGAAAATACATATTTATCAACATCAGTGTTTTGAGATGCGGTATGCGGTATGCGTTCGGTCAGGGTACCGCATAGACTAGGCTCCTGTATTCAGTAGGGTCTACAGCTTCACCTTTGCCTTCCTTTTTTAACTTGAGTTTTGAATCCATGGGAAGTTTGTTCGGATTGCAATCTCCCATTCCTGCATGTTCAAGTATTTTTCTGGCATAGACTAATTGCTTTAGAGATATGTAATCTTCCTTCTGTTCCACTTTGATTCTGAGATAGTTTGAAAGGGATCCCAAGCCATTCATCTCGAACTCCAACTTCATTTGATCTTTGAATGTGTTTCTTTCATCACTACTTGCCCCACTGACAATCACATCATCAACATAGATCCAGATAAGAAGTGTCCCCTCTCCAGAGCTTCGAGTGTATACAGCATGCTCTTGTGCACACTTGTTGAACCCAAGCTTCTTCATGCTCTTATCTAACTTGATATTCCAGGACCTAGGGGCTTAATGTAATCCATACAAGGCCTTCTTGAGTTTAAGAACCTTGTGCTCCTGTGTCGCAACCTTAAACCCCTTAGATTGAGAGATATAGACTTCTTCTTCCAGATTGCCATTAAGGAAAGTTTTTTGACATCAAGGTGATGTACCTTCCACCAGTGGTGTGCTAAAAGAGCAAGTATCAGTCGCACATTTTCCATCCTTGCTATTGGAGCAAAAACTTCATTGAAATCTACTCTGTGTTGTTGCATGTATCCTTTCACCACGAGTCTCGCTTTGTGTTTGATGATATTCCCTTCAGAGTCCCTCTTCAATTTATATACCCACTTGACTTCAATGGCTTTGTGACCAGATGGAAATTTTGATAGCACCCAGGTGTCATTCCTTTCTATTGCTTCTACCTCTCGAATCATGGCTTCCTGCCATGCTGGTTCTTTTACAGCCTCTGAGTAACTGAGTGGCTCTTCTGCTCCCATCAGTAGAAACTCCCCCGTAGGTTCCTTAGTGTCTATGTAGATATCTTCAATAGATCAGAACTTAGTTGGCCTGGTTTCACTTGATGAAGAACCTGAATCATTTAGTGTATGAATGGATTGTCCTGCTGACGATGAGGTTGTTGCTTCACGTGTCAATCTTCCTTGTGATAGAGGTGTGGAGCCTCCCAGCGATTGAGCTGGCATGGTAGTACTGGATGATTGTCCTTCATCACCATCGTTCAATCGTGCTCCTCTTTCAAGATCATTGTGTCCTTCCTCAATGAAAGTGACCTCAGATCATGGATTTCCCATCAGAGGTACACCTCATAAATTATAATTCAAATTGTATATCCTCACTCTTACTTATTCAAAAGATGTCTATGGAATTGAAATGCTTATCAAGTTCAGAACTGTATTGGTCCTTTCACGGGTTTTGGTGGGTGAATGCAGAAATTTTTCTACTATGATGGTGGTCTGTGGACATGTGGGTTGCTACTATGACGGTAGTCTGTAGACATGTTGGTTGCTGCTTGGGTTTCTCTAAAATGTATGGGGGTTGTTGAACCAGCTGAAAACTGCTGCTTTGAAATGTGGTAGTAGGGATGTAATGGGACTCGAGTGGATAATTCTTGCTGGTCTATTTTGTTTTGAGGGGCAACATAGTAGAGGGTGGTTGTTGGTTGTATGTTGTGCTATGGTTTGGGCTTTGAAAGCAAATATTGTGGAGGAGTGGTGATGTACGGTGGTGCACTAAGTTGCAATAATTTTCCTAACTGCTAAGGATGAGGGATGTGTGGATGCGGTGTGATACTATGTGGCATGAGATGGGGTAGTTTTCAATGGTGACATGGTGGTGGATGGGTTGTAGCTTGCTGCATTTGGTGGGTGTGGAATAGGCATTGGGAAAGGAGGTAGTGTGGAACTTGGTAATGTGAAATAGTGCAACAAGGCGGTAGCTTTGGGGATGCTCTGGTGGCAATGGAAGTAGTAGCAACAACAACATGTGACTGTGAGTCACGGATGAGCTCATGGCTTGTCTTGGGTGGAATATGATGATGAAATAGTTTCATGGCTTGTTCTGGGAATCCCATATGGCAACATATATATCCAGCTGAATTAGGTAGTACTAAGATAGGTAGTTAATTGTATGCAATAGAGTTGCATTCTCAAAGGAGTTAGAGTGAACTCTTACTGAATAAGCACAAGGGCCAAGGTGGCATTACTGGATTTCATATCAGGCAATTGAAAATGGCTGGAATAGGGAAAACTTACAACCAGTTACTTGTGTATGACATCCAAATACTTTCAATAAAGATACTACTACTACAACAATTCATGATAAATATCATCACCGCCTTTTATTAGTGCCAAAGAAGTGCATGTGGGATGTATGTAGTACAACTTGAAGTTTTTTTATCACTATTTTTCAACATACAAGGTTGGGGTCTGAATGATTTTAGTAATACATGGGAGAATGGATGTGTGGCAGGGTGGGGTGATGGTGTGGGGTGAGAATGAGTGAGAGAGAGATGGAGAGTGAGAGAGAGAGATATCATGACGATATGGATGTGTGTTGATTTTGTTGAAGATGTAGGAGAGGGGACACAATTCAATTTCATGAAGGCCTTGATTTTTATACCTACCACTTGAATTCTCATTACTTTCCTTTCCTGGTTCTTCCCACCTCCCCCACCTCATGTTGTTAAAACAACCCTTAATCCCCACCATGAAGAAATATTCATGACTTTATGGAATTCGAAGTCAATATATCCCCCCTATAAACAAACATTAATGATTCATTAAAAACCATAGAAAAAACCAGAACATGACTGTAAACCAATTCCAGTCATCTTAAAAGGTTAAATTAGGAAGGTTTTCTAACAATGTTTACATTGATAATGTTGTGCACTACCGAAATATACAAATGATTATAAATTCTTCATGGGCCTTACATGAAATGAGAGTTGTTGTTTCTTAATCCTACACACCCATCTTCCATTAGGCACTCTTCTTCTATTTCTAACAACATATTCAAAGATATAGCATTAAAATTCATATTTCTATACTAGAAAATTGAATCTAAGTGATCTATTTTTGTGAATGTGAAGAGATCCATTAGAGGTTCAATGTTTGAGGTGGGTCTCTATGCTTAGTTGTTAAGTCAATTTGATGTTGGATCAGTAATTGCTGGTTTATGCAAATTTTCTGATTGGATAACAACTATTCTTTTTGTTGATGAGGAGTTGTTGTTTGCTCATCCTTAAGCTATTTGTTGATTGCTTTTTCCTCCTCTATGACTCAATTTTTTGTAGCCTATGATATTGATGGGTTATTGGTCTGATGTCATGAGTTGATGATGTCGAGGGCAAGTATGAATTTCAAGGTGTTGCACTTATGTAGCTTTTATCATTAGGTTGTTGTTTTCATTTAAACCAAAATTCAGATTTCAAGTTATCCTTTGGGGTTTTAGTTATTCAAGATGTGATTTGATACCATAGAAACTGAATATATTTTAGAATGAAAGTAATTGGAATATATTGAATAGAGCACCCATTTTATTGGTAAAATGTACGCACACCATAATTTTTTTTAGATATGGTCACCATATGGAAAACAAAAATAAAACATACTACTCACAGCTAATTACCAAACCCCTAGCATGCATCCTAAGAACATTGATTTTAAGATAACATGAATAAGATAACACATGCTCGGCTCTGTTGATGTATATTTCTAGAATAGTAAAGATGTAGACATGGAAGTCACCAAATACAGGGGGGCAACTAAATTCATGGTATAGTTGTAATGAAATTGTTCACAACATATATCAGTATGAACTACATGCATGTATACCTTTTTGGTTCAGTGTTAGTGTATTCAGCTATAAGAGGAATCAACTGTACCAATAAGTTGCGGCAAATATACCTTTTTGGTTTAGCAATCATTATCTCAAGTTCTGTCACTCTTGTGTCACCAGGATCATTCATATATATGTTTACATCACCAACCATTGCTGAAACAAGATATTTTTATCCGTACAAAGATAATCTCAAGAGTATTATTAAATCCATAGATGAAGCTTTAATTGGTATATTACAGATTTAGGCTGAAAATTCCCACATCAACTCAGTAACATCCCAACGTACCACTAATTAATGCTATTCAATCCATCACTGCCAATTTCAGTCCATCACTTCCAACACCACTGTTAATTCCTAACACCACTGTTAATTCCTAACACCACTGTTAATTCCTAACACCACTGTTAATGTTATTCAGTCCATCACTGCCAATTTCCTTTGGGCATGTAAAAACCATGGGGTGGCATGGGAGATAATAGCCAAATTGTTCAACCATGGAGGCCTATAGGTTGTCTATCATGGGGAAATTTTGATGAAGAACATGAAGAAGAGAATTGATAGATTCCTTGAAAATCATGATAATTTCTGGATCAAGTGGATGAAGACATAATGTGTAGCTTTTCTATGTAATATGTAGCTTTTCTATACCCTCTTTTTGGATAGAGAGGATATTAAAAGAAATTTTATGATATGATGACATAAACATTTCTAAATACCAATGATAGATGGGAATAAAAGACCAAAATAACAACCCACTAGAACTATTCCTAGAGAACTTACTGGACTGAATGTAGGTTCCATGATAAACCTAGAGGGAAGTCAGGATACAAACTTCAACCAAAACTAGATTGGTGAGGAATCATAGACCAATGTCCTCAACATGATTCCCGCAACTATATAACTTTTCTATAGGTATTAATGACAACATTTCAGGTGCTCGAAACATTAATGATAACTCTTTATAATATAAAGTACATTGCTGGAAACATTAAAGACTACAAAAGCTTACAACTATATCTTACCACAGCCATTGAAACTGCAATATATAGAACACTTTTCTGTATCATCACCCATCATGCAACTTTTATACACATCCTTGTGCTAACATTCATGCTTATATTCCAACGTCACTGTCAGCAGCTAATGATGAAATTGATTTCTAGATTTATGCTATAGAGGACCACTTGATAGATATGGTATTGTTTACATATTAATACATGCCAAGGTCAACAATTCTTGGTATGTATGTCCTGTTCTAGAGTATTGAGATGCAATCATGTTCTAGAGTACTGAGATGCAATTCTTGGTATGTTCTGTTCTAGAGTAATGATGAATACAAGAATGTTAACTTGATATAAAAGCGTCAGACTGAAGCTATCAATGAGAAACAGTAACATCCTTATCGTTGTAACTAATGACTACAGCTGTAGCTAATACACCTCATGTCAACTGTAGCTACACACCTGAAAAGTGTACCAACATAAACGCCTCAAGCGTATAGGATACCACCTTTGTTTGAGATGTGTGCTATGTGAAACACATCTGGAAACAAATGACCATCTCAATTTGTGATTACACTATGCTGCAACAAACCATTATGTCTTCAGCTCCACTAATTAACAGAAGATGATCAAGAAGACAAGTTTAGTAATAATCCTTTTATATCATGTGAGGATCGTCACTGGGTTTTTTTTAATTATGTACTATTTACTAAGTTCAATCATAATTTTAGTTTACGGGTGCATGTTGCTGCTATGTTGGTTCACTTACATTTATCTCTACTTCGCACTCACTCTGATTCCTTTTTGTATTTATATTGATAGGGTAGAATTACTTTTAATGATGGATTTCGACGGACAATGCACCTTGGAGTAGACCAAAACCGAAATATAAGGTTAAGTTGTTTGTTGTACTATGATTTATGTATAAACTTTAAATTCTATTAATATAATGATTTGTCATTTTTAGGAGAAGAATATTCAAGTACCTAACCGTATGAGGCCTGGCATTGATGAAGAGCACCACACCATTTGAAGTAATATGGAGACATTATAGATCTTAAGAGTTTCTAGCATGATATGTTGATTGTCATCAATCTCAAATTTTAGAACCATATGTACTCCTTATTTCTATCAACGTTGAGCACGCAATGTATGGATAATATTTTGCTTCAATAACAAAAATTGGTTTGAGATGATTTAACATTTTTATGTGTCATTTTGGTGTTGAATCTTCTTATGATGTCATGTGAATTAGTATAAAAATTTTGCTTGAGGTTATGTATACAAAGTTTTCATTTAAATTTTATATTCACTATAGTAACAATTAATTAACATTTAATAAATCATTCAATAATCAATAACCAAATCATTTACAATAGTCTGTCATAAATATATTGATGAAGGTCCAGATTGACCATCAAAATTGCATTGATGACGACCACATAGCCCCTCAAAAATAATATTAATGAAGGCATTATCCCTTCAAAAATATATTCTCCAGGACCATCAAGTCCCTCAAAAATGTATTTATGAGAACTAAACATGCCCTCAATAATGTTATTATGAAGGCTAAATAGTCCCTCAAAAATGTATTTATGAAGGCTAAATAGTCCCTCAATATAACATTCTTGAGGGTCAGTTGGTCCGTGACAATTGTATTCGTGAGGGCCACTGGTATTTGTCATGTGAGTTCTCTTCACAGACCATTTGTGAGGGTCAGACTCACAACCGTCCCTATTTGTGAGGGCCTGTAGAGAGGGGTTTGTGACAGGACTCACTCGTGAATAATGGCCCAATTTTTACTAGTGCCTCCAGAAGGTAGTTGGAAGCTTGGCTAAACTCATCATCGATCACACCATGTCCAGTAATTGGTGATTCCTTCTTTCTGATACATAGTTATGCTGAGGTGTTCTAGGTGAGTCCACTGGGATACAATCCAATGGGCTCTGAGAAGGTCTCCAAACTTTGGGTTTGAGTATTCTCCACCTCGATTAGAATGAAGTGCCTTAATACTTTTACCATGTTGGTTATGTACTTAATTAATATACTCCTTGAACTTTTCAAGATCTTCAAACTTATGTTTCATTAAATAAACATAGCCATACCTACTAAAGTCATCAGTGAAGGTAATAAAGTACCGAAACCCACCTCTAGAGGTAGTTCTAAAAGGTCCACATACATTAGTATGTATGAGTCCTAATAGATCACTAGCACTCTCATTATTTCCAGTAAAAGGGGTCTTATCCATATTGCCCAACAAACAATATTCACATGTCTCTAATGATTCAAAATCAAAAGAATCCAGATAACCAACCTTATGGAGTCTAGATATGTGATTCTCATTTATGTTCCCTCGATGACAATGCCAAAGGTATATTTTATCTAAGTTGTTGAGTTTTAATCTTTTGGTATTAATGTTAAAACATCTATCTTTAGATCTAACCAATAACGACCATAAGACATTGGGGCACTGCCATAAAAGATCCCATCTTTTAAAATAGAACATCGACCTCTTTTAATACAGAATTCAAATGCATCCTTGTCCAAACAATATATAGAAATAATGTTTCTATTTATAGAAGATACATAATAGTAGTTCTTTAACTCTATTACAAGCCCCATGGGTAGAGATATTTTATAGATTCCAACTGTGTTGGCCTCAACTCTTGTGCCATTAGCAACTCATAGTTCCACCTTGCCTTTTCCCAAAGGCCTACTTCCTTTCAGATCCTGCATATGTGAACATATGTGAGATCCACATACGGTATCTAATACCCATGATGATGAAGTAGATAGATTTATCTCTATAACATATATACCTAAAGTGGAGATCACCATCCCCATCTTGTGCTTCCTGAAAGCCTTCAAGTACAAAGGATGAGTTCCTCTTGCACTTTTCTTTCTCCTTATCTTGAGTGTTGAAGACTTGGATTTGAGCTCGACCATATAAATATTGTTGGCCTTGTTTTCATCCTTGGACTTAGCCCCACTGATTACCATCACGGGCTTGTCATTCTTCACTTTTGCTTCAGCCTGAATCAACATGGAAAGCAATTCTCACATCTGTCCAACCTAATTACTCACATGATAGCAAGCAATATAATGGCTATATGATTGAGGCATAGTCCTTAGAATCATATCAATGGCCAATTATTGGATCAAAGTGAATCCCATTTCTTCAAGATGATACACATATCCAATCATATTGAGCACATGTTCTTCTACTGAGGTTCCCTCTGTCAACTTTGACTCAAGTAACACCTTTAAGATAGTGTCTCTTTCTTTCATGTCAAAACCAAGTGTTACCTTCTTATGATGTGTCACCATATCAAGAACACTCATGTCCTCACATTTCTGATGCAAATCATAGTTCATGTAGCTTAGCATAAGGCACTTTATCTCTAAGGCATCATTGGCATGCTTCTAGTAAGCATCCACTTGTGCCTTAGGTGCATCAGGAGGAGGTATTTTAGACAGTAGATTGTCAAGGATGTAGATCTTGCACTCTTCATTAAGAATCCTTCTAAAAGTCCAAAACCAATCATGGGAATTTATCCCGTCAAGTTTGTCGATCTTCAGGTTCAATCACAAATCATATTTGTTCATCATTGATTCTACAAGAGAAAATTTGCATTTGTCAAAAACAATTTTTGATTTGATTTGATTTGAAAATTTGATGATATTAATTAGGTCTTTAATTATTATCACTCCCACTATTTTATTGGAATTGATAGACCTCAATATAAATTTGGAATATTGCAATGTACAATGTTCTAGTGGGTCAAGATCAATATTTCATCAAGTCATGAGCCAACTTTGGTTGATCGCCCACGACTATTTAGGTAGGACATCATGCCAATTGCATCATATGCAACTCTTGGATAGATGATATGTGAAACTCTTTGCCATGATCATTTGCATGCCTTTGGGCTTAGACGCTCTAAGAATCACCAGTTAAGCCTGACCCAAAAATCGACACGATAAAAATGTACCCCCCTTTGGCGGCACCTACATCATTACCATCACACTTCCATGAGATAGATGGTGTACCATGATTTGGCATCACCTATACTTATTCGATTAAGCTTTTCATGTGTGCCATTTTTGAAAAGCATCTAAGACTTAATATTTTAATTGAGGGAGTTTGTATAAATACATATACTTTATCCAATCACCACATATATAGTATGTATCATATACATGCTATATCCCACAATGAAAACGTACAATAAACAAAAGTGATGGTTATGGCCAGCATAATGTAATTCCTCGGAGCCACAAGGATTATGTTATCTAGGTCTACATCTCATGCAGAAATCTCTTGTTGATGAAGATCTATGCTTGTCAATCTGGGTTGATTGGTTCAACCTTTGAACCAGTCAGCTCGCCTCTTGGCTGGTTGCTTGGTCATCTCAGAGGTCCTTTGGTCCTTCTATCCACCATCTGTTGAATCCTCCAACTGATCGGTCGGGTACATCATGCGACCGGTCTCACTTGTCTACCATATCCTCCGAGGTCCTTCAGTTGCTTGGCTCATCTTTGGGATGTCTTCATTGTCGTCATAATAGAAAATAAACTATCCTAGTTTTACATGATTATTTGGAAACCTTGAGTTACTTTAGAGAGGAGCAAAGGCAGGAGAGAATTCACTTTACAATGGGAACATAAGATAAAGGCTCGGTATGCATACCGATATAAGAGGATCAACCAACCATACAACCATGCACAGAATATAGGGGTTATTGGCCATAACCATGCTACACATCCACCATCAAAATTGCTTTTAGGGCAACACGTGTAAATTGCATTATATATATATATATATATATATATATATATATATATATATATATATATAGAGAGAGAGAGAGAGAGAGAGAGAGAGAGAGAGAGAGAGAGGGAGGGAGAGAGAGAGTCAGGCTACAATACACTCGAGTGTATTCAGAGTAGAATACACTCAAGTAGTTTTTCATGATGCAATATTTTTTTCAAAAATCTAATCCATTGATCTTCTTAAATATCTTGTGAATAGCTCATATGGAAAATTTGAGCACATTTGAACATTTATAGGTCATGTTATAAAGACCACAAACATTATGTATTTCAAATTAGTTTCGCGTGGGAGGGTTTGCTCCCGCTTCTCTTTAGAACCCTTCCAGTGGCTATTGCTAGGGGGAGGGAGCGGTGCCTCACTGCTTTCCTCCCCCTAGCCCCATCGGCTTTGGTCCTAGATTGAACATTAGAGATCCTAGAGATGGAGAACTAGAAGCGCTCCTAGTCGATGTCTTTGGGTCACCTCATGGATGGGTTGTGGAGGCGATGGGATGCGCTGTGTCAGAGGTTGAACCAGGGTGTGAAGCGGTGTTTTTGACCTAGTCGACTCCACCTCGTTTAAGAGTGACGGGTGGAGAGGAGCCATACCCTAAGTATGCTTCTCTGTGTTGCTGCTCTGTCCAGGCGAAGATGAGGGGCTCCTCGATCCCTTTGTCAGATACCTATGATCCTCCTTCCCCAAGCCGATTTCTGGAGCTATCTAGGGTAAAGGCGAACAACGACATCGTCCCAGAAGTGCCCCAGTGGCAGAGATGGCGGCAGAGCCCTACTAGGCGTTCTGACGACGTGTTCTCTCCACCAGTGTACCATGCTTCCAGGCCTTCTCCTTTGGTTTGGGCAATGGTGATGGGTGGCTGAGGAATGATAAGCTCCCTCAAGTTCGGTGTAGCTCGTAGGGCGGCCTGGGTCATTTCTTGCTGCTCGCGGGTGGTTCTTTCCCACTAGTCTGTGACGCTAGATTCCTCCATGGAATCCTCATTACCCATCGGTGGTAACGGGGGGCAGATTCCAATCTCTCCCACGTTGTATGTGCTCCTATGGATCCATGAGTTCGAATGACCTCTAGGTGTTCGAGGAGGGGCCACTGTGCAAACATGTGGCTTATGTGGGGTTGGGTTCAAAGGGGGGAAGATTGCTCTTCTTCCTCTCCTTGAATCCCCCCTACTGATGCATGAAGTTGGACCGTGCATGATCCCAGTAATTAGTTGGTTGTCAACTAATGGAGAGGGGTTGGATACCTACTTGGATCCCACACTTTCAGGGAATAATTCTAATGCCAGTGGAGGAAAGGTAGGTGTCTAACTCAAGTACAATTATTGACGGTCAGCTAATGGAAGGACCATGTACTGCATCTCGGTTACTCTACTACAGCTGAATTGGAACACCTTCAAGGTGCTCGACATCATGCCACGATGCATTCTGTGCATCATGAGGGGTTGGGCTGAAGAGGGGGCAGAGCTACCAGCTCTTCTATTCTTGTGGTTTTCAGTGGTTCTGAAGTTACTATTTGGCTACTCATGTCGTCACAATTTTAGTGATTGAGCCAAATGCTAGTGTTGGCTTGTGTAGCTTTGAATTATTTTCTTCGTGTTTCTTCGGGTTTCTGCTTGTTCTAGCAGGGTTGGGTTTTTCCCCTCTTTCCAGTTATTAGGTATGTCTAGCAGATTAGTCTGTCTCAGTTTTTGTTTCTTTTGTTGTTGGGGTGTTTACTCACCTTGGTTGTAATGGGTGCGCAAGTTCTCTTGTACCCAAAGTTTTGGCATCAAAATTTAGTAATAGAGTTTTTTACCGACAAAAAAAATAGTTTCACGCGTTGATTTGGTTGCCCTTGGATGAGTGACTTACACTCATCCAAATGGGCTCAAATTTGTATGTAGCCTAGTTATAGTATGACAGTGAAGATCAATGGTTTATATTTTGCAAAGAATAGTCTTGATATGCAAACACACTTGAGTGTATGCATGTGATATGTATACTCAAGTGTATTCTAGCCTGACTCTCTCTCTCTATATATATATATATATATATATATTAATTTGGGATTATCATGGTGTTTGGATTTGACAAGATATTATTTTCATTGCATGCAATAATAGAATGATAAAACCAAAATCTAATGATATCGATTATTATCCCATAATACAGTAAATTGACGTTGTCTCTGATACCACTGTTGGGAAATACGGCTACAGAGTAGGCAACAGAAACAAAATTTTATCTACCATATTCCCTTAATCAGTGGATCATGCCAATAACTATAATGCAAGAAGGATGGTTTATGAGGAAATACCTGGTCCTAGAGCAAGTACAATGATAATCCTCATCATTGTACATGTGCAACTCTGAATCCTAGTTGTACTGGGACTTGTCTGACTACTGCACCTCTTGGTCTGCACCACAGACTACAATCACGAACGTCATCTTCTTCAGCAGCTCCTCTCTTCACAAACTACTAGTTGACGTTATCCTCCAAGTGGCAGACAATGGCCTCCCACCTTTATGGTAGTCCACACTGATCACCTAGAACTCCTGTCGTCCTAATAGAATGATCAAGAGGGAGTCATCCCTCCCATTGGTGTACTAGTCACCAACTTTCTCTCCCACAAAAACAACTCTCAGTTGTTCTCTCTCGTGGGTATCCCTCCCTTGTCAGGTAGGACTTGCTAAGGCTCTCTTAGATACCACAACTAGAGAGGACAATAATTGTCAAAGGAACTGGTTCTCATTTGTCTTTGTTGTACTCTGGGAAGCCCCCAGTACCCCTCTATTTATAGGTGGGGTTTGGGTCCAGTTTCTCAGTTTGTGCGGGAGTGGAAAGGATCGGAAGATCTCAAATTTTCACAAAAATTCTAGAAATTTCGCAACCTGCGCCATCCTAAACGTTCGTCTAGAAACCTAGGCAGTCATCTGGTATGGCATATGGTCGTTTGGTTATTTCCCAGTTGTACAAAAATTTGGTAAAATTAATTTCCATCAATGTTAGACATTGATTTCCTTATGCAGCAAGTATTTCTTAAGCAAAACGAATAGGGAAACATCTAGAACCTTCCCCGACCAAACTAGACCATCTCACCCATGCGAATCGGTTGTCTTGATCACCCAGATGGTCATTCAGTGACCCGAGTTGAGCCAGTTTGGTTGGGTCGGTTTGTTCCTTAACCAAATTCAACTCACAACAGGCCTGCCACTCATATTCCCATCTTAACTCTTGAGATGACCATTTGGCACCTCCACATGGTCGTCTCAACACTTGAGATGGGTGTTTGGAGTACCTATCAGCCTACTTGTTTCTGAATCAAATTCCCAAACACTTTAGCACTCAACTCAATTGTCATTTGAGATATGAACTCCTCTTATAGGTCAAGACCTATGTGTGTGACCCTATAGATCCCATATTATGTTGACAGTGAATGTCCATAACAACTTATGACATCACAAGTAATGAGTGGTGCCTAGTTTCACATAAATGCTTAAATGGAAATTTGGGGAACAACTTCAACCTACAATCTATGTATGGTATTATAGCATTTGTATAGTTCCTTTGTCACTGATGTCTAGATTTAATAAAGGCATGGAGCAATCACCCTCATTATTATTCAATCTATTTTCATGAACTAAGAGTAGATCTTCTAAGATACATGTAAGCTCGATATCAATATTGACTCACATGTGCATGGCCATGCTTTTCTTAGTCTTGCTAATCAATAGGCCTATGACATCACACTCCAGTAGGAGGGAGAAATCCCGTATATATCACTCACAATCAATACCCATATGTCAAAGTCACCCAATCATTATCATTATAACAACCCATGTTTTAGGACTGTGTTTGATGATGACAAAGTGTAGCCAACGACATGTATTGAGTGTAGTGATTTCTAATCTAAGAACCACAACCACCACCATCACTATGAGAGCTGACTATGACTTACATGATGATGGATTCCATGTTTCAGTCTCACGGTGGGTCTATCTGATACACTATTCTCTAACATGTATTTGTGTGCCTGGTTTGATATCACCATATCATGACTAATGAGATTTAGTAATCAACCAGCTCACACTTTGATCTTATGTTATATTGTTGTCTATCAACCTTCCACAATAATAATCGATTAGGGACATAATGAGAATATGTATATGTACTCTTAACATCCGTATGATCTCACTTCAATGAGGCTAATACTTGAATACATACGTCATTGAGTAATATAATTCTCTAGACATTTATAATGTTATATCATTACCTAATAATTGAATTAACCTGAATAAATTGGAAGCTTGACTTTTAATAATCAAATCATTTTTACATGATATGCCATTACAATCATCACATGATTGGCTCTTAGGGCATACATAACCAACACATTTGATCCATTTGAGATGATTCAGAGTAGAATGAATGTGCAAACTACCGTAGAGGACATCATGGGGGAAATATCTAATGACTTTTGAAATCTTTCCCAAGTCTAATGGAATTGCTCATTGTCCTTTTGGAGAAATAAAGTTATGTTCCTCCTAATTTGGGTAAGCTTTGAAATTGGATAGAACTACTTCATAAACTCGTTCTTCCTTTCTCCCCAAGTTATAACTTCAACTTTGGAGGAGTACCACTCCTTAATTACTTAAGAGAGGACAAAACTAGTGTAAGACGGATAGAATCATCCATGGCAGGTGGAGCAATGAAAGTAGATTAAGTCTCTAAGAAGGCAGCAATATGCTTGTTGGGATTCTCATTCTCCAACTCATAGAAAGCAAGAAATAATCCCAATAAATCTGGTGGGATGGAGAAGGCTACCCCAAACATTTGGTCCACCCTTGTAGCAATTGATGAAGTGTAGTTGTCTGACATGAAATAATCATGTACATGTGTTAGAGAAGGTTGAAATGGTTGCTCAACATGGTGATCATTCTCATGATCATCATGAGGTGGTGTTATAGTATTTCTATCATACCTTTATTATTCTTCCCACTATTTGTTGTCATGAGGCTTCCTTCATCTCCTTATACCTATCTTGGGATCCTTAAAGAAGATGTCCAAGGATGGAGATCATTGACCAAACATGCACTATCACCTGGACATTGCACAATTAAGAAAAACATGACAAGAAACAACTATCTAGGTCTAAAACACCACTTCCAGAAAAGGTGCCAAAAAGCTTGATGAGCAAGCATACATATGTAGGATGTAGTATGACAATGTAGCAATTCAGGGTTGAATCTATAGGGAGTGGGATGACACTAGATCTATGGTGTTTTGTAGGTTTCTAGAATAGAAAGTTTGGGTTTTTAGGGTTTAAAGGGAGTGGTTTGAATAACGGTTGAGATCATGATAGAAGGAAAAAGTAATATTGAATGTATGTTTACCCTAGAAATTATGCCTAACAAAAGTTACAAAATAATTAAGAAAGGAAGTGATAATACACTATGAAAGATAGCAATTATACAAAAGTAGACGAGCAAAGACGAGATAAAAATGATGTACACTAGAATAGCAATGACACTAACAAAGCAAGAAAATACTATATTAAGAAACTAACTAGAAAAACCTCATTTGTTTACCAAAAATAATCTACACTAGAATAGCAATTACACTAACAATGCAAGCAAAGACTATAGTGAGAAAATAACTAGCAAAACCTCAATTGTCTACCAAAAATAGCTAGCATGAATCAACCACTTAACTAGACGAGCAAGGATAACTAGCTATCACTAGAGGGAGTTAAGTTTTTAACAATTGATTAGGGGTAGGTCGTTTGGAGGTATGTACCTACAATCATGCTTAGGGTTCATATCCATGCAAACACATCCAAAAAGAAATGCTACCAAACCAAACAACTAAGGGTGATGAACATAGAGGGTCATATTGTTAAACCTTGCACACAAGTCTTGAATTTATAACTTGAGCACTATCCCACAAGTATGAGGGTGCATGTAGTATATTTGAGATCATCCATGGAGTAAGGATTTGTTAAATGCAAAAGTGATGAACTTCAACAATCTAGATATTTTAACAAGAGAGGTTTTATTATGTTAACTAATCAATTTAGAAGAAAACAAACTACACCAAAATTCATTTGTGTTAAGGATAAATTTTGATTGGAGATTCTTGAGAATAGGGTCTCACATCCACATCATAACATGAAGAACAATGAAGCTCAACAATACTAGAAATAACACAAGGGAGGTTTTTATCCTATGCTCACCTCTCGGTAGTATAGAATAGACCTAAATGTGTTTACCACTCTCATGGATATACCCAAATTCAAACTACAAACATGTCTTCCCCAACACATCCCCACCACACTTGTGGTCAAGGTAGTACATGTAAGGTACATCTCCTTAATCCTATGCACATCTTCTCATATTATACAAAGAGCATAAATTATACACATAAAGTGTCCAACAAAGTATTTAAGAAGAAATCAGCATCAGTGAACCTTAGAATAGTGAAACAACTAGAATTATATGAAATTCGTGTTCAATGGAGTTATGACATGGGAGTTACTCCCTCATGTCAAGAAAAGGAGATCTACTTTTCCATGATTGTAGCAAGAAAATACAAGTAGCAGAAAATAGTGTTAGATATCATAAAAGAAGAAAGTAAACTTAGATGTTCATGGAAGAAGTAAGAAAGAGTTGGAACTCTAATCAAGGAGCGAAAACTTTGTCCTTGCAACTAGAAACTCTCCAAAACGCTTTACTCCTGAGTGGAGAAAAGAGAATGGTAGAGATTCATGTTGTAATTGTTGGATAAGAAGTAAGAATAAGAAGAAGTTTCTCTCTCCAGAAATCATCTCTTCTCCTTTTGGACGCCTCCAACTTCTCTTCATTCTTCTCTTCTCTAGTTCTGCTCCAAAAATATCTATAATATTGTGCGACTACCGTCCTAAATTGGTCCCGATCTTTATTTAAGAGAATGGGCATTTTTTTGTTGATTTGAAAAGAAACTACAAGTAACACAGTGCATTGGCAAGTCAACACGACATGTTACTTGTGGCTTCTGAAGTGGAACTATCTCAATCGATGAAGACAAGGTGTTTTGGTTGGATGACACGGTGTGTTTCTACAAGTTAGGGAGCTCTGGAAAATTTTGGAATGAGCAAGCATCATATGTTGATATGTCAACACGGCATGTTGCCAAAACTGAGTAACTCCTCACTTTTATGGATTCAAATTTGGTAGTATGACTGGGCGTGTTGAAATCTCAACACAGTGTGTTGATATCTCAACATGATGTGTTGCTAATAGTTATTACAACATTGAGTTTCTTGATATTTAAATGACTGGGGAATGTGTCGACACATGATATGATGGTGTCTCTCTCCCCATTTTGATTCCAAAATGGTATACCTACAATCAAAACCATAGAGCAAGTAAAGATAACAATAAAGTGGAAAATCTAGCATGATTAAGAGTGATACATGGTTAAATTTATTTGAAATGCAACCAAAAGTGGTCCAAAATATGATATAAAATGTGCATATTAATTCTCCTTAAGATTAAATCATTTCTTGTCCTTAAGAAAAAAGAAACATGGATACATAGAAGAAGAACTAGCATGACACATACATCAACTCAATGAAACAGAAGTATTCAATCATAATATGTCAATCAAATTCATGATATTGCAAGTAGGCATGAATTCATTCCAATCACTCAAAATTGGAAGTTAAGTTCAAAACGGTGGTCAAACTGCTTTGAAAAAATCAACAAGATAGCAACGAATAGAGGTATGATGATGAATCAAAAAATGTAGTGAATATGAAACCATACATTTATAATTATAATGATGAATACAACTAAAATTTTGACTTGACATCAAAAAATATGTAATGACTCCTTCATAACCATTAAGATTTTAAAATTAAGAGCTTTGGGTACAACATTCGGAAGCTAATGTAGGCTTACACGCACATGGAATGTCGTTTGGGGTTTTTTGACCCTCATTGGATGTAATTCCCTACCTTCTTTGGTTTGGGAGATTGTATGGACAACTTAGAATTCTTTTGTAGGGATGTATAAAGTTTTCTATTTTGAGCAAACAAATGCCCCTTTTAAACATGATTCTAGTCCCACTTTGGAACCTTGTAGTCTTAGGTTACTCAAATCTTCAAATATCATAAGGGTCATGTAGATAGGAGATTCAAAACCTAGAATTCTTTTATTTGTAAAAGTTTTCATCATATGGATGGTCGAAAACACATTAAAGATTTTGTAAAATCATGAAAAATGTTATACAAGGATGTAAAGTTGATTAATCCAAAGCATTTGAACCATGACCTGCATTGAGGTGAGATAAAGAAAAATGAAAAACATGCTACAGCAAAACTATAATGGTAACATGAGTGATTGACCAATTATTTACATGAAGTTGTTGGATGTGCATGCTAGGGTTCTTCAACTAATATCTCAATGAGTACGATGGTTTAGAATAAATGGATTCAATTTGGATCCAAACAAAATAACCTTTCTAGAGTCATGTTTAGATTTTCACTTAACTAGGAAAGAATAATAGAAATTGAAAAAAAGAAAATAGAAAACTACAATTGTCGGGCAGTTTCTCTACCCCTAAGCTTGGAATCTACAGTGTCCTCACTTTGGAAATCAAACTCAAAGAGGATTGCAGATGGGTACATGTCATGGTTAAGATGTCAAAGTGGAAGGCAGGTGCTCTGACTTGAGGCTGGAAATTTTTAAAGTAAGGATCTACGCCTCTTTGTCAATATATTTTTTATTTGGGAAAAGCATCTATGCTTATGATTTGCAGTAGGAATAGTCTTCTGGACATCAATGTTGTTTGTCCCTTCAATCTCTTCTTCAAAATAACTAAAATTGGATTCAGAGAGAATTGTTTCATCACCAAGAATTATGTCAAAGATGTGTTGAAAGGGGGCATTTGGCTTGTTTGAAAAAAATATCATGTGGAGCAAGTGTTGCATATTCCTTCCTTAAATCTTTAGTTTATATGTACTCATTGATGTCAATAGTTTCATCTGATGTCCTCTTTGATGGTGAAAAAGGTTCTCCAAATAAAAACTCCACTCCCAAAATATACCGTGCATGTTTCTTTAGGATTCATCTCCAGCTAACTATGTAAGTACACTGATAGTGCTTTTTGGTTGGAAAGTGCTTGTTGGGAAATTTGATTTTCCAACATTTGTGCATGAGTGTCAATATCATCCACCTTAGAAAGGATTTGGTGAATGGTGTCCTTCATAAACATTTTATGTTGATGGAAATCATCATTTTGCTTCATTTGGGTTGAAACAAAATTTTCCAAGAGTGATTCCAAGTTAGACTTTAATTGTGGTTGTTGTTTCTGAACGTGTTGTTGAGGAATTTGGGCATTATTGTTGTTGTAATAGGAGAAGTCAGGATGATCTCTCTAGCTTGGATTATATCTGTTCAAATGATGATTGTGTCACATAATATTGTTATATGGTTTCTTAAAATGGAATGAAAGAAGAATAGCTTGAGGAAGATGCCTACCAAAGAACTTCACTTGCTTCATAGAATAAGTTGACTGGATGAGCAGATTAACTATTTGGGTTTTCAAACTTTTGGGACAAGGTGTTGATATTTGTCGTAGTGAAATCTACTTCATCAATAGAGTGTATGCCAACTTGATTCATGGAAGCAATAGAAGAAAAAGAAGGTTGATTGCTCATTTCAATGCTTCATTGACAATAATTTATTTCCATCTCTTCTATGATAGCATAAGATTATCTTTAGGATTCATTCATAAAAGAACCTTTTGCAATTGCATCTATGGACATCCTTGCATTATAAAAAAAAATCATTAAAAAGTTTGAAGAAGCAACCTATTTCTGAGACCATGGAGAGAAAAAAGACTTTGAAGATCTTTGAATCTCTCCCATGCATCATAAGAGAGTCTCTCCATCCCTTCAGAAAAAGTTAGTGAGTTGGCTTATCAACTGTACTATTTTTCTTGGTGGAAAGTACATGTCTAAGAAGACCTTGAGAAGCTCTTCCAAATTGTTAATAGAAGTCCTTGGAAAAGAAGAGAACCACTCCTTGGCTCTGTCCCTCAAAGTGAATGGGAAAAGAATAAGGTGAATCCCACAAGTAGGAATGCCACTAATCTTGAAGGTGCTCAAATACTGTAGAAATTCAAGTATATGTGAATTGGTATCCTCTATAAGAGTTCCTCCAAATCTGTTCAGTTGTAACATATGTATAATGGTGGGGCTGATAGAAAAAGCATATTCCTCGATTTGTGGGATATTAATAGCCCCATTGATGTTTATAATAGTTAGAATAGCAAAGTCCTTAAGGGGATGATCATATTCCATTGTTGGTTTACTGTTGGACACTCAAGTGTGAATGTGATAATGATGAAGGTGACGAATGTTGTGATTCCTCCAAGTCTAGTTGAGGTTCACTCCTCCTTGATTTTCTAAGGTTGCTAACATTGTGCAGACTTTTTGGGTCTAGAAACATAGAAGGTTCAATACCCCTTTTGGATCGCCGCATATAGTCTTGTAAGTAAAGAAAGAAAGTATAAAAACAAAAATGGAAGATACAAAATATTATAATGATGATGATCATGATGATGAAAGAAATGATGGTGGATATGAAGGGTTGTGATATGATATAGTATAACTTACTAATCAACACTTCTTACTGTAACAAAAATATTAATGCTCCCCAACAATGATACCAAAAACTTGTTAAACCTTGTGTACAAGTCTTAAAATTTATAACTCAAGCACTACCACACAAGTATATGGGTGTATGTAGTATATTCAAGATTGTCCACGGAACAAGGCTTTGTTAAACACAAGAGTGATGAACTTTAACAATATAGATCCTTTTAACAAGAGAGATTTTTTATGTTAACTAATCATTTTAGAAGAAAACAAACTAAGACAGAAATCAATTCTATTATAGATTAAATTGGATTGGGGATTATTGAGAATAGGATTTCACATCCACATTATAAAATGAAGAATAACAAATCTCAATAATATTAGAAATAACACAAGGGAGCCTTGTATCCTTCAAACACCTCTCGATAGTGTAGAACAGTCATAACTTTGTATACCACTCTCGTGGATATACCCAGATTCAGGCTACAAACATTGTTCCCCAACACATCCCAGTCATTCACATTATTAAGATAGTGAAACTAAGATACATATCCTTGCTCTTGTGCATATCTTACCAAATTATAAAAAGAGCATAAACCATATATGCAAAGTGTCTAGTAAAGCATGTAAGAACAAATCAACATTGGTGAAACTTCGAACAGTGAGACAACTAGTATTATATATGAAATTTGTGTTCAACGGAGTTATGACATGGGAGTTACTCCCCATGCCCAAGAAAAGGATATCTACTAGTCCATGGTTGTAGAAAGTAGATAAAATAGTAGAAAATAGTACTAGACATCTAAAAAGAAGAAAATAAACTTTGGATGTCTATGGAAGAAGTAGGACAGAGTTGGAACTCTGATCAAGTGATCAAAACTCTATCCTTTCTTCCAGATTCTCTCGAGAAAGATTCCCTATCGAGTCGAGAGAAGAAAATGGCAGAGATAAGTATTGCATTTTTGGAGAAGAAGGAAGAAGAAGAGGTTTCCATCTGAGAAACCACCTTTTCTCCCCTTGGACATCTCCAACTTCTCTTATCTCTTCTATGTTCTTGTTCTACTCTGAAATGCTTGTAATAGCTATGATAACTATCCCAAGTTGGTCCTAGTTTGTACTTAAAAGTGTGGACCGATTTCTTCTGATTTGAAAAGAAATTGTAGGTAACACGACATGTTGGCAAGTCAACACGACATGCTACTTGTAGTTTCTGAAGCAGAACTGCCTCGATCGATGATGACACGCCATGTTGGTTGGTCAACACAGTGTGTTGCTACAAGTCAGGGAACTCTAGAAAATTTTGGAATGAGGAAACATGGCATGTGGAATTGTCAACACTATGTGTTACTAATATTTAGTAACTCCTCACTTCTCTGGATCCAAATCCTGCACTATGACATGACATGTTGAAATCTCAACACAGCATGCTGCTAGAAACATGGTGTGTTGATATATCAACACGGCGTGTTGCTAATAGTTTCTACAACATTGGTTTTATGAATGTTTAGATGTTTGATAAATGTGTGGATGGATGATATGATGGTGTCTCTCTCCCCATTTTGATCCCAAAATGTTGTACCTACAATCAAAACCATAGTGTAATTAAATATAACAACAAAGTGGAAAATCTAGCATGGTTAATATATGGGTTAAATTGATTTTAAAATGTAACCAAAAGTTCTCCAAAAGATTATATAAAATGTGCATATCACCTATCCTATTAGTTAACCATGGGTGGAATAAGGTGTATATAATGGGAAATAGTATCTACCACCTACTATTTAACCATACAAAATCTAGTTGACTAGGGTATGGATAAGATATAATCTGTATTAACCTAGCCTATTTTTCTAGGGTTAGTCTCCTAGTTCACTTAGTGGAAAGGGGTGGTATGGGGTGAAGGAGAAGAGTGTTTCACTTAATATTACCTCTCATAAAACCATCTAACATGCTTTTTCTAAGTGCACATGAAGAAGCATACCTTGGTACTTAGATATCACACTTATCCCTAATATGATGGATGGATAGGTGGGAGGAGATAACACTATCCAAGGATAATCTAATTGGACTTAGGAGTTTTTTCTCTCTTAGCCTTCTATTCCTTATTTTACCAATATCTTAGGTGTTTTCATACACAAATCACATATAAGGAGATAGGAAAGGATAACAAGTAGGAACATATCATATTTCCATGAATTTCAAGGTGGTTTGCATAAAGAAAACCCCCAACATGGTATACAATTACATATCCCTACACCCAAACATGACACTAAAAGAAGTTTATATACTTAGATTACAATAAAGGGGAGAACAAGAGAAAAAAAACCATGAAAAATGATGAAGACTTCTTCTTCACCTGTAATAGAAACTAGCTCCCCTACTCCACACTTCTAAAGATGGGAAGTATGGAAGCAGATATGGAAGTGATCAACACCCTAAAAAAGTAGGGTTTGGGTGGTGGAAGGTGAAGTGGAAGGTGGGAGTAGGTAGGGTGCCTGTAAAGGGGAGTAAATGAGGTGAGTAAGTTCTAGCCCTTGACCCCTATCCACCACTAATGCTTATATAGTGGTCTACGAGGTCTAGGGTTAAGTGGGGGTAGTTTGGTAAAAGTAGTGTTGGGAAACACTAGGGTTAGGTGGTTATCATGGTTGTTTTGGGCAGAATGGACGTAGTGGATAGGTTGGAAATGGTCATGGTAGAGTATAACCTTTTTAGGGTGAGTAGAAATATATTCTATCATGAGTGTTTCCCACCTACCCAGTATGACCATTGTACCCAGAACAGTCGTGTTAGAATATAATGGTCGTGTGGAGGTAGATAAATGATAGTGAAAATAAAAAATTTGAGATATAAGTGGGAAGACCATGTTGGATATCATGATCATGGTGAGGAGGTGGAGGAAGATCATGGTTTTCAAATTGGTCATTGTATTGGTTTGCTAGCATGATCGTGGCTAGTAAAATGGTCGTGGTGGCCTTCACTCACCATGGTCATTCTGGTGAAGACAATTGTATTGTTGTAGTCATGATTTGTTCATCATCTTCTATGATTTCACAAACTTTTTTCCTTGGGTATAATGTCCATGGCGACATACCATGTCCGTTTTGAGGGCATTCTTGTGCACTTGAGTCATGAACATGACCATCCATGTAGATTTTTTCTTAACTTCAATCTTGATCAATTTGGGTACGTTGGTGTTTATCTTAGCCTCAGTTTGGACTCTCCAAGCTTGGGTAAGCCCTAGGATCAACATCTATCTCTACATTCCATTGGGACAAAGTACCTATAAAACAATTAAAAAGCTTCCATAAGTGCATTTGGAATAAAAAATAATTTGTTGAGAAATAGAATATGTTATTGACATCTTGATGTAAATAATGGGAAAAAAAGACACAATATATAGACCCAATTAAGGGTTCCATTAGGATCCCAATCCAAGGGTCCATATAAGACTTTGTTGCAAGTAGGCCATGCGACACATTAACTTTAGGTGAATTAGTGAATTCCATCATATAAAATCAAAGTCTAAATGCAACTAGAAATCAAACACTTATGGTGATCTTAAATATCAAGATAAGAATAAGAGTGGTATCTTAGCTAATTAGAACATGGAAATCACAATTTGTAGTTAAATTTAACTATTTGAGTTATCTTATAGGAGTTTCAATGAAATTAAGGGATTAACTTAATTATCTTAATAGTTAATATTACATTGCACCATTGTCATTAATTTTATTTTTTAAAGTCCTATTGGCCATATTATTACCATCATGGTTATATTAAGTTATCTTACACAAATTGTGATATTTTACTTAATTAACTCATTTAGTTTATTAATTTAGTATATACTTACATAAAGCACATTAATTGTCCTCACTTATACATACAACATCCAATTATTACTCTTATGTATGTTAGAGCCTATTTTAGGGCCACACCAACTATATATCCACATTTATTCCTATCCAATAGGTTATTACTTAGATTCAAGTTATTATGTATATATTAGTGAATTGTGTGACATGTATTACATGTTCAATGAACTTAACTTACATACAAAGTCATGTTTAGGTTATTAGTTCCATTTGAGTGTATTGAGATATCTAATGTGAATTAAACACCTAATGTCACAAATGTATCATATATGGTACAAAATATATATGGATTTGAGTTACCTAATTATGACATAAGGGTTGGGTCAACATAATTACAATTCATCCAATACACATCATCAACATGTATAATGTTCAAGATTAGATCCATACATCCTACTTATCATCATATTGGGGTTTACTTCTTAAAAGTAGGGTCATATATATCCATGGTTAGGGTTTACATTTGAATTACTCATTTTATGTGCATTATATGTTCTCAAGGGTACAAGCATATGTCTTAGGGCATACCTCTAACCATTTTGGCCATTTATTAGGATCTAAGCACACTAGCATCTTATTCATGGGAACATGGTTCTAGAGTTTGGATAGGTACATTTTGTATGTTACATCACTCCCCCCTTAAAGTGGATTTTTTCCATGAAATCAGCATATACATTTTCAAATTTGTAAAACTCTCTACCCATTAAATGTTTTAACCTAATAAGGACAATAAAATTAAAGGTACAACAATGAGTATTAAAAAACACATGTAGCATCTTCTATTTCGACACTTACTCTTAAACATCATATTGTATCAAAGTCTACATTATAAGGGTTGTATACTCAATCGTGCGGTTCTCCTTTAAGTATTTTTGTGCTTACTTCTTACTTCCTTGGTTGTTACTTAGCTCATAAAGCCACCGATGAAAAGCTACATAACATTTGTACATATAGTAGTATAATAATTATAATTATTTCTTCTAAAATTCATGCAATGAAAATTAAACAATGAGCTCAAAACCAATGAGATAACCAAGTCACATATCTGATATCATCATGTTCCACTAGTTCCTTATCCTCATCACATTATACCACTCTAGGGTCAAATATCATATTATTCACTTATATTCTAGGGAAAAACAATGGTTTCCTACATCATGATGGTTAATTTACTCAACATACTCAACTACACCTCAAAAGGTTTTGTTTACTTCTTTCATACTAGCTTCAACATGATAGGTATTTTATGGTGTTGAAATCTCATTTAGAGAGTTTCCAAATAAAATAGGGGATCCAATAGGAACTTACAGAGGTGAACAACCTAAGAGAGAGTAAAGATAGAAATAGTCAAATTAACCAACATCCTTGACTTTGATACCATACTTGTAAAGAATGGGACCTGATAGGGGATCCACTCACTTACTCAACTAAACAAATGGAAATATACCCAATTCCAAACACCATTATAATATTTTGAAAAGGGTAACAATCCAACTTATTAAATTAGTATGTTCAAAACAAAACAAAAATATAGCAGTTGAAGAAATCCTTTTGACTAAACTTTCTACAAGACAACATTTGAAAAATATAGAGAAGGGGTGTATAGATATTTTTGATAATTTAAAGATAATTAAAACACTCAACCAAAGAAGGAGGAGGAAACAAGGAAGACACTTGTGTTTAGAGTGGTTTCAACCTTTGAATTCAAAGGTTGTCAGTCCACTACCCAATTGTCTCAATTTGGGATTTTGAAAGTGATTAATTTTATTTACCTCTCAAGGATGTTACAATAAAATACAATCACCTTCCTTGAAGTATCCTTCTACTAGAAGTAGCCTCAACCTCCTTGAAGTAGACTTCTTTGAAGTAACTCCAAGCCCTTGGAGCAACCTTCTCCTCCTAGAAGTAGATCCACCACCTTGAGATAGCATTCCTTTAGAATTAGCTCCAACCTCCCTTGAAGTAATATCAAGCACCTCTTGAAGTAGCCTTATCCACCTAGAAGTAGCTTCAACCAAGATCCTTTAAGCAACGTCCACAATCTTAGAGTAGCCAAGCAGCACAAGTAGCTTTAACCTATGAAAGGGGATTTGAAGAAAGGAAGTACACCAACTGTATATAGTCCTTTGATCCTATATCAAGTGTTAGACCTATCAAACCACTTAGGATGGACTTTGATATGAGGTGTATAATAGGCTATGGATATAGGACACAAATTTGGATATTGTAGAACAAGATGGCCAGTGTTTCTTAGCTTTGTTTCTCACTAGAATGTCTTGTCAAGTGTAGCTTAGGTGATTTAGGTGTCCTAAGGCCTCTCCTATTTATACGAATAGTTTTCAAGTGTTTAGAGACATTCTAAGGTGTCTCTAGAGTGTTCTTAGTGCTTAACTAGCCGTCAGATGTACATTATTTGGCTAGCAATGGCTAATTTGTTTGTGCTTAAAAGAACAATCCAGAACCTTGGTCGGTCGACAAGTTTGTCGATTGAACTGTATCTCAGTCGAGCTTTTCTTCGATCGAGCCTGGGTCTAAGGAAAATGTGTTGCAATGTCTATTTTAAACTCCCAAATACTAACCACTTGGTCTGACAGTCACAAGCTTTAGACCGAGGTTTGCTCGGTCAAGAATATTTTCGACTGAACCCCATTTTATAGAACAAATGTGCAAGTTATTGAATAGTGCTCATAAGTTTGACCGAGTGGTTCTCAGTCGACAAAAACTTCTACTGAGTGTGTCTCAGCCGGCAAGTTTCTCGACCGAGGATGTCCTTGTTTCAGTCTTTTGAATCACCTACTAAGTGTGTGTTTCAATGGTTGATGGCAACTCTAACTTTAGAGGGAAACCTATCTAAGGCTTATAAGTGGGTAGGGAAGATCTAATTATTGATTTACATGATGTCTAAGTACTTGTACATTATATTTTTGTACAAGTGTTTACATTTGAGTACAATCATGAACACATATACAATTAAGCACATTTGATCTTCAATTTGCATTGATCTTCAACTTTCTTGTTAGTAGAAATTCCTTATTACCTTGAACCCTAAAATACTCAAATAGCACATTAGATCCACAAGTATGAAATGTTAATGTGAGCTAATTACTCCTAAAGAGATATGGAACATAGTATCCATCTCTTAAGGAAATGTAGCATCAATTAATGTCAAGACAAGAGATTATGATACTCATTTATTTGTATTATATTATTCCTCCCCCTTTGTCATTTCAAAAAGATATCCATGTAATCGTTTTAGACTTATTCCCCCTGAATGGGATATTCCCCCCTCAATATCATACACAAGTTGTAAATAGAAAAGAAAAGTGATGAAAAATGTCCAATGAAAGCCACAAGATAATTTTTTTTTATTATCATGATTAGGGAAAACAAGCTCAATTTCATTGATGACAACATAGGATAACAACATAAGCTTCACTAAAGTGATTATATAAGCTTTACTAATCACTACATAGGACAACATCACTTGAAAGAGTTCATGATTACATCAACGTCAGGATCTTTTCCAAGATATGGAACATCACCATATTACTTGACAAGGATTTTCCAATCAAGTGCACAGTCTTGGTAAGAGCATATGCCTCTAGAAATGTAGGTGCCCGATCAAATCTGAAGTGAGAATCTATGTCATGGAGTTGCATGGGTGAGTATTGGGTATGGGAATGATCATGTGAAGGTGGTGGTGGAACTTGGGTGTATTGGATTGAAGGATTAAAAGGATAGAGGCTTCTGGGATAGAGTGCATAAGGGTATGTGTCAAGAACATTGGGAGACAAAGCTTGCATTTTTTAATTTAGATATGTCATGGTATGTTGGTTGTAGTCTAACTGTCTCCCAAGGTGATAGGTGGCTCCTTTGAGATAACAAACATCATTGGCTATATTTTATATGGAGTATCTAGGAGGAGTAGGAGGTGGAGGATTTACTTTAGTGGATGTTTCCCCTTTGATCCTAACTCTCTTGTACCCTAAATCAATTCCCATTTTATCCACAGTGTTTTGGTGAGTCTTTGAGGACACCTATCACACTTGTATCTTAACTCCTCTAGGTTTTTGTCAAGAGAGTATTGAATAATTTGTCACATAAAATTAGCATAGGGAGGATTTCCAAAAAAAAGTAAAACATATTGGATAGGATGACGCAGACAAAGTTCAGAGGAATACTTTCGAGTATAGCATAGATGAGGCTCATCCTAAATTGTGGGATTTTAGTTTTGTTGGCTCTAGGGTACATGTTATGGGAAATAATTATGTTCACTACCCTAGATTTAGGGTTTGAACATGTAGCATAACAAGTTACCCTATGCTCATGAAATTAGGTATTAGGAAGGAAAATGGTCTTTTTGATGTCACCAAGGCTAATGGTGTTAACATCGGTGGAACATTTGGACATAATATTTCCGGTGGTTATGCCTATGAATTCTCCATACTCTTCCACATCTATATCTAGCATTTTAAGGATGTCATTTTTGGAGAAATGAAAAGCTAACCCATCAACCATGGAGGTGAAAGAAAATGGGTCATTGGAGTCCCTAGTAAGGTTAGCATAGAACTCATTGACATCTTATGTGGACTAAAAATGAAAGGATGGGTTAAGGAAATTCGTCAATTTTTGCACGTTGAAGAGCTCAGAGAGGTCAAGAAGTGTGATGAAGTCATTGATGTCCACTGGGCATCGAGTAAGAGGGGTCTTTGAGGTGAGCTTCAGGTAGCGTTCTTCAGCAGCAACGTCGTTGAAGGCAATGTCATTGATGATGCTCAAAGTTGGAGTGACAGTTCTTCCCTTCCTCACAACAATTTGCTTCTTCCCACAATGAGTTGAAGAGGAGGCCATCTTGAGCAAAGTGAGGTGGAAGAAGAGCTAGAGATGGTGGAGGATGACTGTTTCTAGAGAAGAGCTCTAAGAAACACTAGAGAAGGGATAGAGAAGAAACAAATTGAGGTGTGAAGAAAATGGGCAGAATGGGTCACTTTTATAGAAAAATAGGGACCTGCTCGGTTGACAATATTTTTTACCAAGAGTTCAACGACTCTTTTCCAATGGCTCATTGTAATGGTTAGTCGGTCGACGTTGAATTTTTGAATTTTTGGGTGCAACGATTGAGGATTTGGTCGAAAATATTGTCAACTAAGGGACTTTTGTGTAAAAAAAATATTCACGAGGTTTCTAGAAGAAATTTGGTTGAGACTCACATAATCGGATGAGATTCCCACCGAGTGAAACTCAGTTGATAATTTTGTCAACTAAGGACTTTCTCGATCCACAATTTTGTCGACCGATCATGATACTATGAGTAGTTTTATTAAAAATTGATTTGAGCTTGTTTAAGTGCTTGTTCATGATAATAAATTATTGTGACTAAGCAAAGGAATAGTTTTAAAATTATATGCACTAAAAATCAATGAATTTCAAGTAAGAAAATTATCAAGAATTTTGAGCAATATATCAAATAAGACATCTTATAGGGGAGTAATGAGTAACCTCTATCTAATATATTGAAATTGATCAAGAGGAAGAGGTTTGGTAAAGATATCACCTAGTTGCTCTTCAGTATCAGCATGATGAAGAGATATATTATTTTTGGAAATGTGTTCTTTTAAGAAATGATGTCTAATTTCAATATTCTTGGCACGACTATGTACAATAGGATTATGAGCCAAGTTTATAGCACTAGTGTTATCACAAAAAATTGTCGTAGAAGAAAATGCAAAGCCATAGTCATTCAAAACTTGTTGCATATAGAGCACTTGAGCACAACATGAGCTAGCAGCCACATATTTGACTTTGTGGTGGATAGGGCAACTATATTTTGTTTCTTACTAAACCAAGATACTAAGGCTATTCCTAGTAAGAAACAACCACCACTTGTTCTCTTGTGATCAAGTAAACAACCAGCGTAATCAACATCGGTGTAAGCTTTTAAATTCAATGATTGTCCTTTGGAATACCATAAACCATAGTTGATAGTACTGTCAAGATATCTTAAAATTCTTTTAATAGCTTTAAAATGAGAGTGCATTGGTTTTTATTGAAATCAAGTAGAAAGGCCAACGAAAGACAAGATATCCAGTCTAGAAGCGGTCAAATATAGCAAACTACCAATCATGGCCCTATATAAGGAATAATCAATGGGTTCACCATCTTCATACTTGTCGATTTTGACAGAATTGGCCACAGATGTGGTATCATGTTTGCAATTTTCCATGCCAAATCTTTTTAAGAGTTTCGGTGTATTTCTCTTGGATTAGAAAAAATTGGCGAGCATTTTTTTTATTTGGAAACCAAGAAAAAGTGTTAATTCTCTCATAAGACTCGCCTCAAATTCTTTTTGCATAATATCACTGAATTGATTACATAAGGAAGCATTTGAAGCACTAAGGATGATGTCATCAATATATATTTGAACAACAAGAAAATTTGATTCATATGTTTTGAAAAATAATGTGGAATCTGATTTTCCAATGAAGAAACCATTATCAAATAGATAGTTTTTAAGTCTTTCATACTGATTTCGTGCTACTTGTTTTAGACCATAAAGAGCTTTCTTAAGTTTATAGACATGGTCAAGCTTGTCAGGAATCTCAAAACTAGGTGGTTGAGCAACATAGACTTCCTCTTCTATAATTCCATTTAAAAAGGCACTTCTTACATCCATTTGAAATAGATTAATGTCTTTATGGGAAATCAAAGCTAATAACATTCTAATCGCTTCAAGTCTAGCCACAGGTGCATACATTTAATCAAAATCTATCCCTTCTAGTTGTTTATATCCTTGAGCAACCAATCTATCTTCATTTCTAACTACTTCCCCATCTTCATTAAGTTTGTTTCGAAAACCCATTTAGTTCCAATGATGGTTTTGTCTTGAGGTCTAAGAACTAAGTTTGATACATTGTCATTAATAAATTGATTGAGTTCTTCTTGCATATCCATTATCTAATGCTCATTTTTTAAAGCTTCATTTACCTTTTTAGGTTCAACAATTGATACAAAGGCCATGTTTGCAACATCTTTAAATGATGATCGGGTTTTTACTTTATCAAAAGGATTTCCCATGATTAAGTCTTGAGGATGGTCCTTGATTAATCTAGGAATAGGTTGTTGTGCCTAATTATTATGTTATTCAATTTTAGTATTTTGGTCATCTTTTTTATATATGATTAGGTCCTCAATTTGATGAGTAATATAATTTAAATTTTCATTTTCGATTTCATTTTTAGCACACTGTGTTGTCATTTAATAAAATGTGATATGAATTGATTCTTCAACTTTTCTAGAGATAGTATTATAGATTCTGAATGCTTTACTAGTATTTGAATATCCCAAGAAGAATCCTTTATGTGATTTAGGGTCAAATTTATTGTTGTTATCCTTTGTATTTAAGATGTAACAAGGTGTACCAAAGGTATGAAAATGGTCAACTCTTGGTTTCTTGTTGCAGATGAGTTCATAAGGAGTTTTCTTGAGATGGGAGTGAATTGTTACATGATTTAATACATAACATGCCATATTTACTTCTTCATCCCAAAAGGTTTTAGTTGTATTGTGTTCAAGTAACATTGTTCTAGCCATTTCTCATAAAGAAACCGAATTTTCCTTTCTACTATCCCATTTTGTTGTGGGGTGCGTGGAGCTAAAAAGTTATGAGTGTACCCTGGGGATGTACAAAATTCTTCAAAGATGTGATTTTCAAATTCCTGAACATGATCACTCCTAATGGTACATATTTTGTTTTGTTGTTGATTTTCAATTTTAGAACAAAATTGAATGAATATTCTAATTGTATCATCTTTAGTTGAAAGAAAATGAACCCAATACTATAATCATAAACAATAATAAAGCAATATCTTTTACCACCAATAGATTGAGTCCTCATAGGACCAAATAAATCCATATGAATGAGTTCTAATGATCTATTAGTACTAAGCAAGGTTTTAGATTTGAAAGAAGTTTTACTTTACTTGCCTAAAGTACATGGTTCACAATTTTTAGGTTTATCAAAAGAGAGTTTAGCTAAACTATGAACAAGATAATATTTAATCAACTTTTTTATAACAAGTGAGCTTGCATGACCTAATTTTATATGCCATAATTGTAAAGGTTCATTACTTGCAAGAAGACATTTTCCAATAATAGCTTGCATGGAATTATGTCTAAGCATATATAGATTTCCTATTCTTTTCCCTTCATAAACAACATCATTAGTGTTCTCTATGAATATCGTGCAACAAGATTTGGTAAATAGAACACAATAGCCACTATCACACAATTGACTAACACTAATCAAGTTGTGATGTAATCCATCAACAAGTAAGACATTTTTTATTTGAAGATTGGTACCAATATTACCTATTCTAATAATTTTACCTTTGGTGTGTCCAAATGTAACTGTTTCACACTTCTTTTCTTCAAATGTTTGGAAGGACTCTTTGTTTCCATTCACATGTTTGGAACAACCACTATCAACCACCCAATCATGTAAAATAAATAGATTTTGGTACCCATGTGGTGGTCCTTTTGGTTAGGAACATTCACTACAAAAAATTGGGCCATTATTCACGGGAGAGTCCTGTCACAAACCCCTCTCTACAGGCCCTCAGAAATAGGGACGGTTGAGGGTCTGGCCCTCACAAATGGTCCGTGAAGAGAACTCACGTGACAAATACCAGTGGCCCTCACAAATACAATTGTGAGGGACTATTTAGCCTTCATAAATACATTTTGAGGGACTATTTAGCCTTCAGAAATACATTTTTGAGGGACTATTTAGCCTTCATAAATACATTTTTGAGGGACTATTTAGCCTTCATGAATACATTTTTGAGGGACTATTTAGCCTTCATGAATACATTTTTGAGGGACTTGATGGTCCTGGAGAATATATTTTTGAGGGGCTATGTGGTAGTCATGAATGCCATTTTGATGGTCAATCTGGACCTTCATCAATATATTTATGAGGGACTACTGTAAATGATTTGGTTATTGATTATTGATTATTGAATGATTTATTAAATGTTAATTAATTGTTACTATAGTGAATATCAAATTTTAAATGAAAACTTTGTATACATAACCTCAAGCAATATTTTTATACTAATTCACATGACATCATAAGAATATTCAACACCAAAATGACACATAAAAATGTTAAATCACCTCAAACCAATTTTTGATATTGAAGCAAAATATTATCCATACATTGCGTGCTCAACGTTGATATAAATAAAGAGTACATATGGTTTTAAAATTTGAGATTGATGACAATGAACATATCATGCTAGAAACTCTTAAGATCTATAATGTCTCCATATTCCTTCAAATGGTGTGGTGCTCTTCATCAATGCCAGGCCTCATACGGTTAGGTACTTGAATATTCTTCTCCTAAAAATGACAAATCATTATACTCATAGAATTTAAAGTTAATACATAAATCATAGTACAACAAATAACTTACCCTTATATTTCGGTTTTGGTCTACTCCAAGGCGTATTGTCGGTCGAAATGCATCATTAAAAGAAATTCTACCCTATCAATATAAATACAAAAAGGAATCAGAGCGAGTGCGAAGTAGAGAAAAATGTAAGTGAACCAACATAGCAGCAACATGCACCCGTAAACTAAAATTATGGTTGAGCTCAGTAACTAATACATAATTAAAAAAACTCAGTGGGTTAGTTAAATAGTACATGCCTATATCTCTGTTGACTGCACTTAGTTTCTTTCATAAGTGAGATGCATCTACACATACAAAAAGAGGACGATCCTCTCATGATTAACCACATGAACATTATTTTGCAGAAAAACTTCACATTATTGATGAGCATGAATAAAACTCTATCTATACACAAGACTATATCTCATTCCAACTTCCATGCAGTTGGATCGTAGAGTTTAAACATTAGAACAGACTCTAGTAGACAATTTAACATTAGAACCTCAATTACTGCAGCAAGTTGCTGCTTCCACTCTAGCAACCACCCCCTCTCTCCCTCCACAACCTCTTAACACCTACACATTCTACTCTTGAACCATCTTTAGCATAGCAGCAAGATGATGCTTCCACATCAGCCAACAACCACCCCAAGAAACCACCTCCACATCAGCAACATGCTACTACTTCCTCCCATCTCCTAGAAACCACCTACAAATCTACAGACCACCCAATCTTCCATCATAACATCATCATCTCCTAGCAGCATGCTACTGCACGCCACCCCCAGCCCACACCATCAGCCACCACCAACAGCCCGCACCATCAGCCACCACCAACACCTACACATCAGCACTCCCACCCACTAGCCAACACCACCACCACCATCCAACATCCACCACCACCACCATCCAACATCCACCACCATCAATCCTAAGGGTTTTTGGAAACCAAAGGGAGGCTACAGCTTTATCCTCAATTGAGATGTTAATTGAGAAGTTAAAGGAATTTCACAACCACGAGCTATGAGGATAAGATATGAAGATTAATAATATGTAGTAGGAATTGCACAACCACGAGGACAACATAACATACCTAGAAGAGTTGGGACCTAACGAACTTGTATCATCAGTGTGCTTACATATATTAGAGATATTAGCAGCATGAAGTATATGAAGAAACTGACATCTTTAATTTGAATTGATAACTATAGGAGAATCAGGGACAACAAAATTAACATGAAGAAAATGAAACAACAGTAAGAGGAAGACAAGTACGAATTGGTGAGAGAAAATGGGATAAAAAGAGCATGCAAATGGTAGAAGTTCTGTAGGAAGAAGTCAGAATAAGACAAACCAAGGGCAGTAAAAGGAGATTGAAAGAGGAAGAATCAACAAAACAAAATAAAAAATAGCAGTAGCAGGTGCTGAATTAGAAAATATAGAGGAAGGAATAGGTCAGTGAAAATAAATGGAAACATGCAAACAACAGTGGCTAAGAGAGGAGATTTAGGAGGAAGAAATCAGAAAAAGAAAATTAGATATGTAAATAGTAGTAGTAGATTTCATAGCAGGATGTATAGGACAAATTTGAAAAAGAAAATATGCACATGCTTGCATAGTAGTAGGAGGGAATATAGGATGAATAACTCAGAAAAAACATAGCAGCAGGACGCAGGAATAAGATGCAGGAGAATGGATAAAAAAAGAAAAGAGAAAGAAGCAAGAACAATAAAAATATGAAAAAGTAGAAAAAACTTAACAAACAGCGCTATGAGGACATACCAATTTGGCCCAAATCAATCCTCATTTCCCCAAATCAGACCTGATTTTCCTCAGAGCAGACCTAATTTGCCACAATTTGACCTGATTTACTCTAAATCAGACCTATATCAACCATTCAATGACTGAAGGTGATCTAATTTGACCAAATCTAGACTCGATTCATGCTAGTTTAGCCTTTAAATTGCATAATTTGGGCCTAAAACGCCTTAAACGCCCACTTCATGTAGATAAGCTGAAATGAATTACTTACAGGATTTAAACGTTGATTTCTTGGTGTGAAAGACACCGATGAAGATGTGGTTGGTGTGTTCTGCATTTGAGGATAACTTTGTCGATTATTACCAGAAGAAGGGGACCAACTTTCAACTGCATCCTTTAATAAAGTGTACATGTTAATATTCTTATGTGTATGAATATTGAAAATAATCTATAGCTGTAATGAGTTACCTGTGGCGCAAAGATCCGTGGATGTCCATTGCCTTGTATGGAAAGCCTGCCTACTCCATTCTCCCTTGAATTGGCTTGTATGGAAAGTCTGCCTACTCCAGTCTCCCTCGAATTGCTTGGTCTAGAAAGTCTTCCTAAGCCATCCCCGCTTGAATTATTTTGGCTGGGAAACATGCCTACATCTGCACCATTACTTGTGTTGTCTTGTATGTGAAAAGAACCCACATCCGACCTATTTATGCCACTTTGCATGTGTAAGACACCTGTAGTATTCTGATTGGGGTATTCAGCTGCACAATCAACATTAATACCGCCATCCTATAACAAATACATCAACAATGTCAAAAAAAAATTATATATTACATTGACATAGACAACTGAATCTGAGTTACCTGTGATTGATTATACCAAGTCATTAATTGGGAGACGGAGTTCTTCAATCCATTTACTGTTTCTTCAAGTTCCTTAAGTTTATCCTGAAATAGAAAACAAATTACAAACATCAATCTAATAGACTAGTTGTAACTAATAGTTCAAGTTTAGATTCTCTCCAACATACATCCTTTGCATTGCTTTCCTCAAGAAGCATTTCATATCTTATACGGGCAGCTTTTCCCCTATGTCCTATCTCTTTGTGCCCAATTCCAACACCTCGGATCCTAGCCTTTTTGGAAGGATTTAAAACTTGCAAATAAGCAGCACGTGTTAGATTATCAACACTTCTAGGATCTATTTCTTCTTGGTTTGCTACTTGGTTTTCCACGATATCAGAGATTTCAAGCTGTAATTAGAAAGCATCATAAAAGGAAAGCTTAAATTGAGATATCTAAGCATATGTAGCTTTGTAGACATCATAGGAAAACAAATATCCATTTTCTAACCACTTGTGGGCTTTTGTCGTAAACTTTTTCCAAAAATTTGTTAAGAGGCACAACATGTTGATCTTCACTGACCTACACATGATAGATAACATAATAATTGTCCATGTTATATGTTCAACTCCTACTAAGAAAGACAAGTGTCCATTATTAATACCATTTCTGCCCGATAACAACTCCATGGCTTTGATCCTGTGGTATGATCCATCACTTTTTTTGCTCTGTTTGCCTTGTTGATCTCGGAAATTTTCTAAACCATAAGAAACATATAATTAGAAAAAGTAGATAGATATACATGCAAGTTATATGAAACCATCCTCAATATAAGCAAGCCAATAGCTGGATGTGGAAGAACATCCTCAATATAAGAGATAGATATCTCTCTAATGTCCAATTCCACATTGGAAAGGGGACTGATGTGAAGTGTGGAGTGTGGAAGCTCCCTGAGATCAGAGGAATTGAGCAGAATCAAAAAATCTGCAGCAGCGTTGAAGTACACCTGCTGCTGGAACAGAAATGAAGTACACCTGCTAAAGAACAAAAATGAAGCTCTTCTTTCTACTCTTATCATTTATCACATATGGATACATAGAAACAGATGTGTTTTTGAAGACAGTAGGAGCAAACCAAACAGTGTGTGGCATTGCATAAATACTGATTATAGAAGTTTGCATAGATAAATTGCATCCTTCTTTTTGACTTTTGATATCTATCTTTATAGATGTATTGAGCTTTGCTCCCCTTTGTAAATTTTGTGAGTAATGAAAGAGAAACACGCTTATTGATAAAAAAAAAGTTATATGAAACCATTGTACCTTAGACTTCTCGGTTCCCCATTCTTTAACAAGATTTTTAAACTGGTCCATATCTATGGAAGCATTTTTCTCAACTTTCTTCATCATCAATTCTGGTTCAATCTTGTACTTTTCATAGTAATCTTTCTTTACACGTGCCCTCCACACTGATATCCCTTTGCTAATGTGTTCATCAATGTGATTCCATGCATTAGGGTGACTGCCTAAATCAAAGTATTTCTACAAAAACATAGAAAATATTACTTTAGATATAACAATCATACAATTTGTTGGTCTTTTTATGAAAAAGATTACCTCAATAAATGATTTTCTATCTGCAAAAGCTTGTTCTGGTTGTTCATTCCACTTCAAGTCTAGATGCCATATGTGTGGTTTCCTTGCTAGCATATGACAATAACGATTCAATTTGGCACCATTCTCCCCAATATCATTTCCTTCATCATCCCATTGGACCTTGTGACGTGGCTGCCCTTGCTTAGGAAGTAGGCTTTGCTCACTTGCAGGCCCACGTCCATACTTCCTATTCTCATGTTCATCCTCAACATTTTCTTCAACTATTACATCATTTTCAATATTGTTGGATAGTAGAGTAGGTTCATCCTCACAATTTTCTTCAATTGTGGATGGAGGGACAGCAATAGGTTGACTGGGTGTGTTGTTACAAGTAGATCTAGTGAATCTTCTTCCTGCCATCCTTCAATTGACAAGGAAAAAAAATTAGATTATTAGTGCAGAAATGTCAGTAACAAAAGTAGTAGCTACATTTGAAAAACAAATAAATTGCGGAGAATATGAGACACCAACATATGAATATTCAGCATTTGAAAAATATATAACTTGTAGAGTACCTTGGTTTCATATCCCAAAAAAGAATAATGATGTCCTACTTGCTGGTATATGAAACAAGACTAAATAAATTGCAAAGAATATGCCATATAGTAACAGTTTGCCAAAAAAATGCAATACAACATATTCCCCAAGTAAATTATTCTAGACTTGCAAACAAAACAGATAGATTAATGAACTAAACATTAGCCCCATCATTCTTTTTTTTAGTTCTATCAACAAAAGATCCCCCGGTGTCACTCCTCGTCCAAGACACATCACTAGTTACACCACCATCAGATTGTAAACCAGTCAAACAATTCTCAATAAGAGGTACTTCAGAATAATCTTTAGGAGGATGCTTTAGCACTGTGCACCAATCATCATCATTAGGATCCTTCACATAAAAGCATTGCAATGCTTGAGAAGCCAGGATAAACGGTTCCTCCTTTTTTTTTATCCTTGAAGTGTTGATTTGTGTGAACCCATACTCATCAATTCGCAACCCGTTAGAAGTGCTTTCATCATACCAAGAACATCTGAATAACGAAACTTTGATTCCTGGACCATAAGTTAGCTCAATAACCTCCTCTAAGTAGCCATAGTACGTGACTTCAGCATTTATAGGATTTCGATCTCTACCACTTGAATAACTTGAAGTGTCAGCACACAAATACACTCCACTATTTTGTGTAGTACATGTACTTTCAATGGGCTTTGAACGGAAACGATATCCATTGACCAAAAATCCTTCATAAGACATTCCCTCAACACAAGGGCCTTGGGATAACCATCTCAAATCATCGCTAATACTGTTCGGCCTAATCTCTCGCATTTGCATTACCTTCATAAAAAAGTAAAACATTAATGTAATCTACACTAACTTGAACATTAAGAGTGACAACAATATTTATGTTTGAGACTTACATGCTCTTTCAACCACTTAGAGAACTCCTTTGCATGTTTTGTTTCTAGGGTCCGTGGGGCAATGTTGGGTTCCATATCTTGAAGAATACACATGTGTTCACTGCTTTATAAGAAGTGTCTAAATTAATGTACAACATATATACAAATATCAGCAAGAATTTTAGGACGTAATTAAATCTTACCTTCTGTAAACATCCAATTCCTCTTTATTGAAAAGGACATAACGATGGGCTTATTCCAAAGTGTGGATGTCGAAATTTCTTGACACTCCAACTCTAATTGGAGATCCATCAACATTATGAGGAGTGCGGATCAGTTTTGTCTCAAAATTATGCAAGTACCTACCACAAAATGTCAAACTTTCTTCAGCTAAATAGCAACTAGCAATACAACCAGCCGGTTTAGCTTTGTTTCTTACATACTTCTTCAATTTCTTCAAGTATCTCTCTATTGGGTACATCCACCTAGTTCGGACAGATCCGGCTTGCCTGGCTTCATAAGCTAAATGAATGGGCAAATGCATCATGATGGTGAAGAAAGAAGGAGGGAAGATTCTCTCCAACTGGCAAAGAGTGACAGCAATTTCTTGTTCCAATTCTTTGAATTCCTCCACATCAATAATGTTAGAGCAAAGCTTGTTGAAAAATGAGCACAAATTAGCAATAGGCTTGTACATATCTAAGCTTATGCAATGTCTCAAGGCAACAGGTAGAAGTTGATGCATAAGAACATGACAATCATGACTTTTCAGCCCAACAAGTTTTCTATCAGATTTGCTAACACACCTAGATATGTTAGAAGAATAGCCATCAGGAACTTTCAACTTTTCTAACACAGATAGGAACTTATCTTTCTGCGCATTAGTCATGGTGTAAGATGCTGGAGGCAAGTAATAGCGGTCACCTGCATCTACTGGCCATAAATCTCTTCGAATGCGCATTTTCTTCAAATCTTGACGAGCTTGTAAGTTGTCTTTACTTTTCTTAGAATCACCCAATAATGTGTTTAAAATATTCTCGCACACATTCTTTTCTATGTGCATCACATCCAGATTGTGTCTAACAGATAAATACTTCCAATAAGGTAGCTGAAAAAAGATGCTTATCTTATTCCAACCAGGAGGTAATGGTTGAATTTGATCTCCAAGCCTCTTGCACTTATTCATTTTTCCAAATGTGATATTTTCATACCCATCAAATTGCCTCAGTATATCTTCTCCAGATAGTGGCTTAGGTGGAAGTCGAAAATCTTTTTCACCATAAAAATTTTTCCTATCACGTCTATACGGATGATTCATTGGAAGAAAACGTCGATGGAAACCATAGCATTGCTTTTTCCCATACTGTAACCATTTTGATACAGTCTCCACATTACAACAAGGACATCCCAAATCTTTCTTACCTTTAGTGCTCCAACCAGATAAGTCACCATATGCTGGGAAATCGTTAATGGTCCATAAAATCATTGCCCACATAGTGAAGTTCCTTTTTCTATATGCATCATAAACTTTGACTCCAAGCTCCCAAAGTAGTTGCAACTCCTCAATTAATGGCTCCAAGTATACATCAAGGTCATTGCCAACCATATGTGGACCTGGGATTAATAGGGACATCATAATAAATTGTTCTTTCATAAGAAGCCAAGGCGGAAGATTGAGAGGTGTCACCAACACAGGCCAGATGCTATGTGATGCACTCATATTGCCAAATGCATTAAATCCATCTGTTGCTAATGCCAATCTAACATTGCGTGGTTCAGCAGCAAAGTCTGGATACCTGGCATCAATAGACAACCATTCTGGTGTGTCTGAAGGATGATGAATATGACCATCCTTGCCTTTTACTTCTGATGGCCAAATCATGTCTTTAGCAATAGATGAAGACATATAGAGCCTCTCTAACCGAGGTATCAAAGGGAAGTGATACATGAACTTAGCAGCTACCTTCTTTCCCTTTGTTTTGTATTGCTTTTCATTCCATCTTGAAGCACCACAAGTATCACAATTTTCTTTTGAAGCTGCATCTTTGCGAAAAAGCATGCAATTATTTGTACATACGTCTATAGTAGAATGATCAAGTCGTAAATCCTTCACGATCACATTTGCTTCATAGTACGTCTCCGGGAATAGACAATTTTCTTCCGGAAATCCTGAAACAATCAAATGTAACAACTTTGTGAAAGAATCGTTGGACCATCCAGATTCCTCCTTCAGAAATAGCAAGGCAACCAAATACGATAGCTTAGAATGACTTGTGCAACCTCTATAGAGTGGTTGATCTGCCTCTTTTAGTAGCTTGTAAAATCTTTGTGCATCTACATTTGCAGGTTCCTCTGTAGCATCAGTAGAGTGGTCATTTGTTGTGTCACCCATACCAAACAAATCCTCCAACATCTGATGCATATTGTCGGTGCTAGGCATGTTTGGTGCCACAACAGGATTGCTCCTACCAATCACCTCCCCATGAAATGTCCAAACATCATAGCTATGCACAAATCCTTTTTGTAATACATGTGAGAATACCTCCTCCTCTGTTTTAAGGTATCTGTTCAAACATACCTTGCAAGGACATATTAATTTCCCATGTCTAGTTGGTCTCTGATGGATAAGAGCAAACTCAATGAACTTTCGTAACCCTGCCTTAAATACATCACTCCGTACTCTGTTCCCAATATACATCCAACTCCGATCTATTAGAAAATCCATCTACATGAAGGAAAATATATAATAAGTAGAGGAATAGCTGTTTGAGATGTAGTCATGTAGGAGATGTAGTCATGTAGGAGCAAGAATAAGTAAGAAAAAGTAGCAATAAGAGGGGACATAGAAGTAACAAAAATTTAGATGCAATAGCAGGAACAGGAAATGAAGGAGAAATTGCAAAAAAAGAAAAGAAAAGAAGCTAGAATAGGAGACACAAGAGGAAATAGAAAAAAATCAAAGAAACAGTAGTATAAAAGGACTGATTTTTTTGCAACAATTGCAGCAAAAGGGGGTCGAATATACAACATGAAAAAGGAAAAAGAGAAAAGGGGAGGGAAGGGAGAAGACATACATGAAGTCTATCAATATACAAGAAGAAAAAAAAGAGGCAGAAGAAACATCCTTCAAGAAAAATCCTTCAAGAACTGCAATAGCATAGGTACCCACCTAATCAATAATAGTTCACAGATCCATCCATTAACTTTTGCTCACATGTCTCAACATATACTCGATTACAGGGGCTACTTATACTGTCAGACTAGCTACACTACTTCTCTTCTCAAACTAGGTGATCTCTCTACTACAAAGGAGTATTTTGACGCATGGCTATTTAGACTCTACCAAAGGAGATTCAAAGTTGTGTGTGGTCCTGATGCTATGGGTTATGTCCAACATATCCCATAGAATCTCAATATTGTAGCAGATCTCTATGCATAAAGGCACTGACAGTCTATTTCTTCTTAGATCTGATATCAACATATTGTTATTACTTATAACAAGCATTACGAGACAAATACCTAACTGTCCCTATAAGTCAGCTGAAATACTTAAACATATAAGTATATGATATCATGTATAACATCTCATAAAATTAAGAACTGAAATACTTAAAATAAGTCAGCTGCATAAGACTTAACACCAACCAAGATAGAACATATGACATGCAGACCAGGACAACAGGGACAATTTCATTGTTTGGTATCTTGTTAATAACACAACACTCAAATTATGATAGTAGGAGACTGTAAACCAGCAGAACAATAGACTAGCAGAAGAAAACAGTTCATATATACCAACCACTATAGAAGAAAAGAAGTTTCCTCCCAAGAAAAACATTGTAGAAGTGTCTATCCCATCTAAAAAGATTACTTTCATTGATAGCTGCTAGATATCAAAAGAGGAAAATACCCACTTCCGAAAAATGGCAATTTGGATACAGAGATGAGTAGTAATAGCCTCCAACCTGGGAGTACAATAAACACATTTAAAAATGTATATACTTTTGATTAACTTTGTAAATATACAGGGGAATCCTATCAATGAGTTTACACTCAACAACCTTACCCCAATGAAATCAGCTACATGGCAATTAAAGAATAAATGAATGATAAATTCATTAGAACTTCTACACAGAAAACATATAGAAGTATAGAAAAACCCTCTTTTTTTAGGTTGTTCATCACTGAGATGTTGTTTCTAGCAATCCTTCGTAATAGGATTTTAAATTCAGATGTATGATCATCTGAATTAAATACCAAGAAAGTTGACCATAGATATCAATATTTTAGATAGAATCCTTAAGAAGGTATTTGTCATGGATCAATTTGATCCATAGACTAGCTTAAGAAGATGGTTACATCATCCCACTTAAGAAGATGGATATCATTCTTGCCTTCACACTATCCCCACAAGAAATTTATAATAATTATTTCCACTTCATCATAGATAGAAGTAGGAAGTGAAAAGGAAGAGGACCAGAATTTTTGATTGGCGGACATAGTAGAATTACAAAGTTCTAGTATCCAATAGAAACTGAAATGATATGTAAATAAGTTTGGTATCTTTAAAATCAAATGATGGGCATAGAAGCACTAAAGCATGGGCGTAAAATGAATGTAACTTCTGGTTCACTTGTATGATATGTATCATTATAAGTTAGTAGCATACCATCTTTGTGCACGCTTAGCATCAATAGAATGTCTGTCATGACCATGGAAAGCTTCAGACATGCATTCAACAAAAGGTCTGCTCTGGTTGAGAAGTCTAATCAGAAGCCTCAAGAACGAATGGGTGTTCTTAGTAATGTGGGTTCCTCCTTGATTCCTTTGTTGTTAAAACAACATTTGTATATTTGTCTTTTTTCGTTTTCCCCCTCCATCTAAAATAATTCCCTTTCTTTAACATGTGGTTGTGATGCAGGCCCTAAAAGCCAATAACTATGATAATGATCCTCTGCTAAGTGCAGCTCTGTACCTGGATATTAATTAAAGGCCGACTGCCCAGGGCTCCCATGGCACACATCCATTCCTAATATAATAGTTGGCTCTTAGGAGATCTTTGGCATGGATGGAAGATGCAGAGAAGTTCACCACAGCTGAGCATCCTCCATCCATGCCAAAGATCTCCAAAGTGCCAACTATTATATTAGGAATGGATGTGTCCCATGGGAGCCCTGGGCAGTCGGCCTTTAATTAATCTCTAAGTACAGAGCTGCACTTACCAGAGGATCATTACCATAATTATTGGCTTTTAGGTCATACATCACAACTACATGTTACAGAAAGGGTATTATTTTAGATGGAGGGGGTAAAGGAAAAAAGACATATAATATATCCAATTGTTGTTTTAGGAGGAACCCACATTACTAAGAACACTCATTCGTTCTTGAGGCTTCTGCCTAGACTTCTCAACCAGATATGAGATGTTGATAATGACTTAGTGTGCCTCTGCAAAATGCAAAAACACCAGGCTATATTATACTTACAACCAAAAACAAAATTAAGTGGTGACTAGACTCTTACATATTCCATTTGACCCATATAATTTTAATAAATCATTACACTTAGCTTACTACATGTCTATTTTTAAACATCAACCCATTCTCAGTCCATAGTAATATTACCCATTTATCAAACATCACAATGTGAGTTCCGAATGAAGGCTATAAGGTTTGAGATTTAATTTATATGGCTATTTTATGTAAAGAGGAGATACGTTATAGGAAACTCAAAATTTGGATACGCAAATGAAGAAAGAAGCAAACACTGGCAGTAATTAACAGATTACAGTAAACTATTGGGATACACATATGAAGAAATAAGCAAGCATTGGCAGTGAATAGTACATTACAGTGAACTCAAATCTGGGATACACATGAAGAAGGATGCACATTGGAATCGTTACCTAAAACTAAATGACCGACACATGATTGAATCAAACAACATAACAACAAGCAAGAACAACAGTTGCAAGAGAATAATAAAATAAGTAGCACAGAAAAAAGATGCAGTTTTAGTAGCAGTACCTTTTCCCACGCTTCCGGTCAATGGACAGAAGCAACGAGATTAAAACTGAAGAAGAACAAAGGACGTTGCAAGAGAAGAACTGGAGCAGAGGCGGTTGGGCAGCTTATGGGCGTCAGATCAAGGAAAAGAGACCAGTAGCTTGATCCAAGGTTGAAGTATTCTTCAGAGCTCCTGCTGGGCACTGCCTGAGTCGGGTGCCGCTGGTTTTGCTGGGATCCGGCACAATATGGCTACTCCTGGCCGTGGAATTGGAAGCCGGCCGACGATTGGAGTTACAACCTGCTGCAGTTGGGGTGGCAGGAGCAGTTGGGGCACCGTCCGGGAGGTAGGCGCGGTTGCAGCTAGGTGCGACCGGTGGGATTTGGGAAATGCTAAGCGGCTGGGGTCGTGGGGTTGCTGAGGCTGGGCGGCATTAAGCTGGAGCAAACCCTGGCCGTGGAGTGAGCGAGGCCTGGTCGATGGATTGAAAGCGTGGTCGATGGAATCAAGGAGGTGTTGAGGATGAGGGCAGGTGATCAGTGCTTCCCTAGTTCGTCATTGTGTAGAGGGACGAGTGGGGAGGGTTTTTCTTTTCCTTTTTAATTTTGATATCCAAATGTTGTATTTTAGAATGGAGGGAAGGGAAATGAGATGGAGGGAAGGGATATGAGATGGAGGGAATCATTTGTCATGGTATTTTTCAAGGAATGATTAGTGACTAATGTATTTGTGAGGGATTAGTATTTGTAAAGATGTTAAAAAAACGGTTGAGGGATTTGGTCCCATATTTGAAGGATGAGCCCTCACAAATAGCCATCATTATTCACAATCTATGGTTCCTCACAAATGTTCTTCAACAAAGGCCAAATTTTTTGTAGTGATTTATTAAAACATTTTATATTTTAGATTAGCTTATTATGAAGAGTTTGTCTAGGTTTAAAGCAACAAAGTTGAATATAGTTGCATGTTTATTGTTCTAACAACAATTTCTTTATAGATTTATACTCGGTAGACTATTTTCTCGATCGGAAGTATTCTCGGTCGAAACATTTCTCGACCGAAAGGATTTGCCAGAAAATATAACTTTTAATAGAAATCCCCTTGGTCAATTAATTTTTTGGCCAGAGAGATCTCAGTCAAAAAATTTGTCGATCAAGATGATTTATGTGTGTTTTTCAGTAAGTTTATCAATTTCAAGCAAAGCATGTCATCATTTTCAATAAAATCATACAAAATTATACAAGTTAAAGCTTAGTTTAGTTGAGATGAGACTATAGCATTTTCAAATTAAGATTTAGGTTAAATCTCAATGAAATATTCCTTATTTCTAAGTTTTTGGTTTTGGAACCAAAATGAAATCTTTATCCTTATTTTTCTTGTAAGTGCATGAAAATAAGTAATGTCCAAGACGTAAACAATAATGATAGCAAATGAAATCAATTTCATTTCTCTTTTTAACATTGTGATCATGAGTTGGATTGTTTTTAGGTACATACATGACTTTGGTCTTGGGTACTTGTGTCTTTATAGATCTAGTTTTTATAGGATTTATCTTTGGGTACATAATCTAGGCCTCTCCTCCCAATTTGACCAGAAGAGTCCTTTAGGATTTTATCAAGAATGTCAGTTTTTCAAGCTACTAATATCTTTTTGTAACTTAGTAATTTCATCCATTTTCTTTTTAGTGTACAACTTTGCTTGGTCTAGATTAGATAACAAACTATCTCTTTCTTTGAGAATAACATCATAATCCAAATGAGTACATAGAATAGTTTGAGTTTGAAGATCATTCATTTTAGCAAACAATTTAACCTTTTCTTGACAAAGAAAATTATAGTTTGTTTCTACAACAAGAAACTTGATATTATTCTCATTGATGGAGTTTTAAAGTATCTCTTTTAGATATGAGACTTTCATTTTCATAAGAAAGGATATATAATTTAGCATGCAAACCATCATTTGTTTTTGTAAGCTTCTTAAATTTCTTTTTACAATAAACATATTTGTCATGTATTTTTTGAATACTACTAACTAATTCTTCTTTAGATAATTCAAGAAGGCTTACCTCACTTGAGTCTTCATTTGAATCTTCCTTAGCCATAAGACATTCCACTTCTTCCTCTCCTCTTTCACTTTCATTGCTTGATTCATTCCAAGTAGCTTTGTAAGCTTTATCTCCTTTGTCTTTCTTCTTGAAGGAAGATTTCTTCCCTTTATTGGTTTTAGGACATTCATTCTTTACATGTCCTTTCTTGACACATTCAAATCACCTAAGGTAAGAAGAGGAAGAACCACTAAAAATTTTGTTAGATTTATACCTTCTATATTTCTTACCATTTACAATGAGTGCATCCTCTATATCGTCTCCTTCACTTGTTTCATCACTTTCTTGAGTGATGACTTTTGATTGAGTCTTTGTTGTAGCTTTTAGGGCAATGTCCTTCCTTTTTCCCTTTTGAATTTTAGCCTCAAATCTTTCTTCTACTTCAAGGGTGACCTCACGAGTCTCTAGATTGCCAATGAGCTGCTCCATCCTCATTGTGGTGAGATGATTAGCTTCTTTAATAGCTGTCACCTTTGGCTTGTATTTTGGAGGCAAAGATCAAAGAATCTTGGACACCTTATCTTCTTCACTTATATACTTACCTAGTGCACTCAAACGGTTAGCAATAGAAGAAAATCTTGCATATATTTCACTAATGGGTTCAATAGGTTGCATCCCAAATTGTTCAAACTTTTTTTTAAGCATGTTATTTTTTTTTTAACTTCGGTGGTACATTCATGTATTATTGAAAGTTTATGCCATATATCATAAGTTGTATCACATGAAGATATCCTATTAAACTCACTTACAGAAATAGAACAATATTGTATGCTTACTGTCTTTGCATTTAATTGAACTTGTTTTACCATATTTGTGTTCCATGTTGCATATTTACTAGTAGGAACTTCATAAAGTGTAGACACCATCCTCCATATCTCCAGACTAGTCCCTTGGAAGTATAATTTCATTCATCTTTTCTAATATCTAGGTGTAGTTGCTTCCATCAAAGGGTGGTGGCAGTGTCACATGAGTTCCTTCAAGGTTGGGGTTGCTAAGCACATTGTCCCCCATTCTTCAAGGCATGTTAGGGCTCCTTGAAGACCTTCTATGATACCAATTGAAAGCTCTAGAGGGGGGGGTGAATAGATCATTTTGATAAATGAAAGATAATTAAAACACTCAACCAAATAAGGTGGAGGAAACAAGGAAGACACTTGTGTTTAGAATAGTTCCAACCTTTGAATTCAAAGGTTGTCAGTCCACTACCCAATTGTCTCCAATTGGGATTTGAAAATGATTAATTTTATTTACCTCTCAAGGATCTTACAATAAAATACAATCACCTTCCTTGAAGTAGCCTTCTCCTAGAAGTAGCCTCAACCTCCTTGAAGCAGCCTTCTTTGAAGTAAATCCAAGCCCTTGGAGCAGCCTTCTCCTCCAAGAAGTAGATCCACCACCTTGAGATAGTCTTCCTTTAGAAGTAGCTACAATCTCTCTTGAAGCAACATTGCTTGAAATAATCTCAAGTACCTATTGAAGTAGCCTTATCCACCAATAAGTAGCTTCAACCAAGCTACCTCAAGCAGCCTCCAAAATCTTGGGAGTAGCCAAGGAGCACAAGTAGCTTTAACATGTGAAGGGGGATTGGAAGAAAGGAAGTACACCAATTGTGTATAGCTCTTTGATCCTATATCAAGTGTTATACCTCTCAAACCACTTAGGATGGACATTACTATGAGGTGTTTAAGAGGCTACGGCTATAAGACACGAATTTGGAGCTTGTAGAACAAGATGGCCAATGTGGCTTAGCTTTGTTGCTCTCTAGAATGCATTCTTAAGTGTAGCTTAGGTGTTTTAGGTGTCCTAAGGCCTAAACTATTTATAGGAATGGTTTGCGAGTGTCTAGGGACATTCTAGGGAGTCTCTAGAGTGTTCTTAGGCCTTAACTAGCTGTTAGGTGTAAATTAGTTGGCTAGCAATAGTTAATTTGTTCGTGCTTAAAAGAACAATCTAGAACTCTACTCAGTCGAAAAGTGTGTCAGTCGAACTTTGTCTCAGTTGAGATTTTATTTGACTGAGCCTGGGTATAAGGAAAATGTATTGCAACGTCTATTTTCAACTCCCAACTACTAACCACTTGGTCCAATGGTCACAAGCTTTAGACCGAGGTTTGCTCGGTCGATAATATTTTTGATCGAAGCCCATTTTAGAGCACAAATGTATAAGTTACTAAACAGTGCTCATAAGTTCAACCGACATGGTTCTCAGTTGACAAAAACTTCAATCGAGTGTGTCTCGACCAACAAGTTTCTCGACCAAGTATGTCCCTATTTCAGTCATTTGAATCACCTACTAAGTGTGTGTTTAAATGGGTGATGGTGAATCTAACTTTAGGGGGAACCTCTCTAAGGCTTATAAGTGGATAGGGAAGATCTAACGCTTGATTTACATGATTTATAAGTTCTTGTACATTATAATTTTTTACAATTGTTTACATTTGATTACAATCATGAACACATATACAATTAAGCACATTTGATCTTCAATTTGCATTGATCTTCAACTTTCCACTTAGTAGAATTTCCTTATTACCTTGAACCCTGAAATACTCAAATAGCACGTTAGATACACAAGTATGAAATGTTTGTCATCATAAAAAAAAGGGTATATTAATGTCCAATTTATCCAACAACATTAACCACACTTGCATCTGAATACTAGAGGAAAATTCTATAACAACTAATCTTCAATGTAGAGGGTAATCCAACCACTTCAATTATATATTCAAAGAACATAACGTACTTTTGTGCATGTCTTGGAAAACTTGGTCATCAATTGTCTTTACCTAAGGGATTAGGAACATCCTCACAAGACAAGAACACATGGAATTTTTATCAATATAAAATCCAGTATGCATATACAATATTGATTGGACAACATATGAGTAAAGGACATTAAGGTTAAACATAAAAATTCCCAATACTAGGAGAGTAGATATATCCAATTGGATGTCAAGAGAATACAAAAATTAGATGCACTATGCTAAAAGAAGCGAAAAATGACCAAATAAATTATTTCTTTTAAATCTGAACAAAGAGAAGAACAATGAACAATAAACATTCCATGTTAATTAGTATAATTAACAAAGTATAAAGAAGTCACAAGGTATATGGAATCACCACCATAATATTTGGGGGAGTAATGGCATCACCACACTATTACCTGAGAATAAGGAACATGGTATAATTTCTCTATATGTAAGATACACCCACATTGCAAATTCATCATCTATGACAAATATGATTGCCTAGTTCTTTATGTTTCTAGCCCTATGTTCATTTGATTTCTATCATGCATTATATGTGATACATAATCTTTTTATGTTTGATTTTAATGGTTGGTCACTTGGAGTTTCATTTTGGTTAAATGACATGCATTACACTATCATGTATCAATATTTTATGTGTGATGCAGGAGTAGTGTGGTGATCTTACCCTAGTTTGAATTAAAAAAAATTGGTAGTATTTTTATCTTGTAAAATGTGTAGTAACTATTGTATAAGTCAGACTTTATAAAGAACTACTCATTGGAATTAGAAAAATAAGATCTATCATTGGTTAAGGTCTTGCAACCCAATTCCACTACAATAAATAATAAATATTTAGGGTTTATTAAACATACATTAATTAATGTTTGTATATGCAATTTGATATATAGGCGAAGAATCCCCTATTCTAACATAAGGTTTGAATTTGAAAGTTGATACACATTTTGCGGTATTTCTTATATCTTTTGAGCATATTGAATAGTGAAATCTCTTTCTCTCTTTGACTTCATGGAGGTATACTTACAATTGAATTTCCCAATCAAATTTATTTGACCCGTTCTGGTGATCAAATCTATTTGAACCGATTTGGTCTAGCCTCTTGAAATTGATCTAATATTCTTATTGTACTCTTGTAATATGCAAATTGAAACCTATTCTTTGTATTGTTGTTGTTCCATTGAATTTCATCCTAATGAATTTATTGATCCAATCATTCAATGGAAACCCTAGTTGCCATATGTTGGCTATTATTGTATCTTATTTTAGAAAATCATATAATGTGTGTATCTTTATGATGTAACCTTAATTTTAGATTCATATTGATTATCTTACTAAAATTATGTTAACTCTCTATTATAAATTCATGTATGATTTGATAACTAGTATAATGTAGACAATTGCACATAGCATGTATCATTTACGAATCCAAGTCAAACTCAAGATGTAGCAAAAACCAGTGTAAGAAACTCACAGATCTCTGACTAGAAGTTCAACACTAGAAACACTCATGGCATCATCTACCATGGCCACAACAATTAGAGAAAGTTGAAATTGTGAAAGGAGACATCAACTTTCCAATTGCTTTATCATCATAATGTGAAGTCAAACAATGGGATCTAGAGACAAACCTCTTGATCATCCCTTTGTTTCTACTACTGGAAGAATACATATAAAAGAGGGAAACCAAGAATAAGTACCTCAAAGGCACAATTAGGTATTCAGATAGGATCATGGACTACGTGGATGTTTTTTGGGTGATGGGGAAGATATTCTAGGGTCAAAAACCATTTGACAAACTTTGGTTGACAACCACAGGTAGGAGGGGTATGGGAGGTATGGTTGATTGTGAATAGTAATAAAACAATGAGTAGACAAGACTTGAGTCATATATGTGACTATTTGGAACCTATATTTATATGTGCAGAGACCACAATGCTTGAATATTCCTAGGGATGACCAAAAGTTGAGGGAATGTGGTCTAGGTTTTGTTGGGATGGTTGGGATCATGGAATCCCATAGATTTGGTGACCAAGAAGATTGTATTATCTTAACAAAAGTGAGGAGGAGATCCTGATATATCGAGGAGGATTTCTAATAAGGTTGAGGAGTATATATAAGACAAAGGTAGTATGAAATACCCTCACACTAGTTCGAGCATGGCATGACTCTAGAAGGTAGGATATAAGTTTAGAGTTGTAGGTTCCCAATACAAGGTCTAGAAAAAAGCAATATGCAAGCAGGCTGCATGACACACTAACATTAAGAGAATTTATGAATATCATAGATTATAATAAAATTCCAAATGCAAATAGAAACCAAACGCTTATTATGAACTTCTTTTAATCAATTAGGTTTCTATACTTGCCCAAATAAGATGAATTTTAGCATGTTAGCTATGATGGACATGTAGATCATGACTTAAAATATAGATTTAACTTTCAGAATACTTATAATATTTTGAATGCAAGTAGGGTTGAACTTACTTATCCTCATATATTTTATTATATTCCATCATTTCCATCAATATTCATTATTTAGAGTCTTATTGATCATATTATTACCATCCTGATTATATTAAATTATATTATATGAATTATGATATTTTACTTAATTAACTCGTGAAGTCCATTATTTCATTATTTACTTACATAAATCACATTACTTATCCTCATTTATACATACAAAATTATCAATCTTCTATATATTTGATTTCATTTTAAGGTTGTTGGATCTAAGGGCTCTAGAGGGGGTGAATAGATCTTCAAAACTTGCACAAGAGTAGTTAGACTTTCAAATGATATCAATTAAAACCACATGCTAAAAGTGAATTTAAAGTCTTATCTAAAGTAAGCATAGCAAGGATAAGATAGATTGATACGTACAATTGGACATGGTGTTTAGAGTGGTTCCAATCTCCAAACTAGGAGACTATCAGTCTATTACCTAGAGAGGTCAAGCGTTAGGATTTGTAGCCATTATATTAGTTATAAGAGTTACAAAAAATGACCTTCCTTTTCTAGGAAAAAAATACCCAGCTTCCCTTTTAAGCCAAGGTATCTAATAACCTTACAAATAAGGTATTACCTATCCAAGAGATGGTCTTCTACCTCACAATAGGTATTACCCACACTTATAATCAGCTAGATGCCTTCACCAAGGTCCCCCCCTTCATGTAATGAGTCTTTGGCCTTGAGAATTTACCCACCAACCTCCTTGGATCTTCTTCCTTATCCTTCGCCTTCACTTGGAGAAGATCTTCACACCTACTTTAGTCCAGAAGAAGAGCAACATATCCTCCTTCACTCAGAGAAGATCACTTTTGCCTTTGCTTCTTTGAAGATAGGTGATTAGGAAGTGGAGAGATGGACAAATATACAAAGTAACAATGAGGTAGCTCTATTACAACATGCCTAACTTGCTCATAATCAAAAAATGCTTTGTAAATGAGAGAGAGAAAGGGGCTTAAAGTAGTTTATCACACCCAACTATAGCAAGGACTAAGGATAGCATGAATGAGAAACCTTGGAATGAATTCCAAGGGTCCTATTTATAGCTGGAATGTTCCTTTGAGTGTGGGATCACTTAAGAATGAAAAATAGATGTTTTACAACTTACAACGGATATATTTTTGATTCTAACAATATCCAACAGTTGGAATCACTTTTCCTACATTTTTTATACAATGTATTGGGTCGAGTTTCAATAAAGGTAACTCAACTGATCCTTTATCCAACAAAGCCAATTTTCAAATGATAACTCGAGTGTGTCCTGGGGTAACTTGATCGATGCACTAAAATAAACTTTAGATAGAAAGTTTGTTGGTTGAGTTCTATGAGTGTACAACTCGACCAATCCAAACCATTTCCAAAATCCATCATGGATCGGTCGATTAAGTTGCTATGATGAATTTTCCAAAATGATTTTAAAGTGATCGAACGATGGAATTAAGTGTCCCTAGTTATTTCTCATCTTATTTACAAGTCATATCATTAGTAAAAATGATTACAAAATATTATAAGGTGATTTGGAGTGATTTCCCAAGTTGCACATTTGCATTGCTTTTGACTTGAACTAAGCCAAGCTAGGGAATGAGCCATTTGATCCTTTTCATGTACCTAATTCCTGAAATCAATCCCTAACAAACATATTAGATACATATGAATGGAATCGTTAAGTCATTATCAAAATATGGATAATGTTCCACACTTAGGTCAACATTCTCCCCCTTGTTGACAATCACAAACCATTCCTCAACATATTGAAAAAGATATGAAAGTTTAACCTTTACCTTTGAAAAAGGATATGAAATTTAATCCTTTACCTTGTGAATTGCAAGGGGGGTTCATGATTGAACAATGTGAATTGATCCCCCTCAATTCATGCTTACCTATACTTGCATGGTTAGCTGATTCACAAAATAACCAAAGCACATATACATACTATATGGTCCTCTAGCAAGTCACATGATATTAGATAATTGACAAGAAAAGGATCATATAAGCAATAAACCTCATAAAAGTGATAAACTAATATGGCTGAGGTCATTTCTCCCCCTTTGTCATATCAAAAAGATAGGGAGGTAGAATGAGCTAAAATGCATGTCTTCTCCACAAACACAAGGTACATCAATCAACCATATGACACACATCAAATAGAGATGAGGTAAAGACAATACAAGCAATCCAATGTCATAATCAAAATATGGGTAACATACCACTAACTCATGAGATACTGGTAACCAGAGAGTTAAGGGTACGTATGATTAATTACAACACTAAAACATGTCCTCACTACAAGAACCAACAAAGAAAGCAACATGATGATAAAAGTAGTACATCTTAGATAATGTGCCCAGATATATTTAGTATAAAATAGTCTAGAAAGATATATATGATCAACATATAATAACTAAAAACTTAAACATCTAAATATCTAAGCGATGTATATCCAAAGGGTCATCATTAGCAGTGTCATCCTTGGGCTCATTGTCCTCATCACTTTCTAAAGGGGTAACAATGATAGAAGCAGCTTCATTACCGGAGACACCAGAACCATCATCAGGGCCATCATCCTCAGTGGCCTCCTCATCATCATCAGTATCCTTCAAAGTAGCCTGGTCAGGCATCTTCTCATCGGCAGAAGGACCCAAACCATGACCTGGCTGAAGTGCATTCTGCTCATCCCAAGACATGCCAAGGTCATGCAGTTCCTAGGCCTAGGGGAAAGGGAGCAAAAGTTCCAATGCTAGATAGAAATGTAGCTAGAGGACTAGTAGGCAATTCCAAGGTAGGAAGCACACCAGGGGTAGGCACAGGTCCACTAGCAATAGAGGGTGTGGCAATGGAAGCAGCAAATGGAGGGGTTGGGTAGAAGTTATTGTATGCATAGGAAGCATAATCACCACCTAGGTAGTCATGCTAGGAGGGGTAAGGATGGGCACAGGACATTTTCATGTTATACATGATGTATGTGCTCCTGAACCTGTAGATTGTACTCTTGTTGATGCATCATATATGCCATAAGGGTTTCATTGGATACATGGAATGAGGTGCGGGCAGGTTGGGATGGTGGTGGAGGTGTCTAGGTGGAGGTAGAGGCTCTAGGTGTGGTGGCAGTGGATGTAGGAAAAAAGTTTTTCTTAATTGTGGTCTCACTGATATAGACTCCCTTTATAGATGGTTTGTAATGAAGATCATGAAACAGAGACTTCTCAGTCATAAAGTTGAACAACCATAGTTCAAGGTTGGGTAGGGTGGGTGGGTACCTTAGATACTCTTCCCGGAGTCAAAGAAGATCATGTGATGGATAATGTATCTAGACCACTTGAATCCAATGTTCTTCAAAAGATAGTACATAATCACTATGGTATTCTCTACAATTTTAGTTTGACTCTTCTTGGGATGAATATTACAATTGACTACCAGAGTGAGAATACGGTTTTTGAGTTCCAATGAATAGGATGGCATGGTTGACTTCTTTCTATAGGGTGTTTGAGGATTCTTCAAGAACTTATGAATATCAGGAAGAGTGATACCATAGTACTTGTAGAGAGACTCAGAGTCAAGCAAGTCAAAATACTCATGATAATCTTTCATCCTTGTATCAGTGACCTCAGTACCATTGAGAAATATATTCAAGATATCTTCTGCGATAGTGAATTTCTTATTGGCAATCATAGAATTGATAATAACTTGAGTATTCGGAGGGGGTATAAGGGAGTCATAGTTCCATGAAACATTGGCATAAAATTCATGGACTGTTTTGGTGCTTGTAATGGAATTGTGAAAGAACTAGTGTTCTACGCTCAGGGCAGCTAGGTGATGGTTATAAAGAAACTCAACTACCTCATCTATGACTTTTTTCATAGCATGGTGAGGTTCAAACAAATCTAGAAAGGGGAAAGGGTTCCTAGGAAGGACCTCCTTATACATATTTAGAGCTTTGGTTGAAACAAAGAAGGTGTCATCATAAGGAATGAGGTGCATCTCTCTTTCTTCTATTTGAAGCCATGGATTGTGAGAGAGAGCCAAAACTAGAGGAAACCACCACCAAGGGTCTTCTAACCACCTAGGGTAGATCAAAAAAGGTTCTAGTTAGGTCAAACAGGGGTTGGCTAGGGCTAGGAGAGGGAAGGTTGAGGTAAGGGTTTAGGGTTTATGGGATCTATAGTATGAACTAGTAGAATTTTCTCTAGTTGAAAGGGAGAAAAGTTAGCAAAAACCTATTTAACATTTGGTCCATCCCGGCCATCAGTCGAGTTCTAAGAGAAACAAATTTGACTGAATGACTTTTTACATAAGCCCTCGACCAAGGATTGGTCGAATTGGCAACTCAACTTATTGTCAGTCTAACCTAACATTAGAAATTCTAGATTCTATCCATTTGAGTTCTAATTAAAATTATTTTTCAGTCCATTTTACATTTTAGACATACTAAGACACATTTCACTCATTATAGGGTACTATTTTGCAATAAAACAAGAATTTGCAAAAATATCCAAAAAGAGCAAATTTAGACAAGAAATAGATAACTATAGCAATTCAAGCAAGAGATGATCAAATATAGCACGAAACATATAGGCATTATGAAAACTAGCTATAAGGCATGTCAATATCATCTAGAGTAGTAATAAGTGGTTTTGATCTAAAAGTAAATTGCTCTCTAGCTAGAGGCTTAGTGAAAATGACTGCTAACCGATTCTCTGTATCCATATGTGTGATATAAATATCCTTCTTGGCAATGTGGTCACAAAGAAAGTGATGACGGACCTCTATATGTTTAGCTCTACTATGAAATATAGGATTATATGACAAGTTAATTGCACTAGTATTACCACAAAAGATAGGAGAAGCATTAAAATAAATGTTAAAGTTTTGGATCATTTGCTTCATCCATAGGACTTGGGCACAACAACTTCCAGCTGCAAGGTATTCAGACTCGGTAGTTGATAGAGCCACAATGCTTTGCTTCTTGGAAAATCAAGAAACTAGGTAAGGTCCTAGGAAGAAGCGTCACTTGTGCACTTTCTATCAATCAAGAATCCTACATAATTTGCATAACTATAAGCAGTAAGAGTAAAGTCCCTTGACTTAGGATACCATAGTCCAAAATTTGAGGTTTTGGCTAGATACCTTAAAGTCTTCTTAACTTCAATAAGATGTGATTTCCTAGGACTTGATTGAAAGTGAGCACATAAGCCAACATTAAACATTATGTCAGGTCTAGAGGCAGTTAAGTAAAGTAAACTTCCAATCATACCTCTATAGAGCTTCTCATCTACCTTTTCACTGTCTTGATCTCTTATCAAGATTGGTGGTGTTTGACATGGGGGTGTTCATTGGCTTGGTGTTCTCCATCCCAAAGCACTTAAGTAGTTCACTTGTGTACTTATCTTGGTTGATGAAGTTCCCAATTTTGTTTGCTTGATTTGAAAGACAAGGAAGAATGTAAGCTCCCCCATTATGCTCATCTCCAACTCACTCTACATAAGATCACTAAAATCCATGCAAAGATCAAGATTAGTTCTGCCAAAAAAGATATCATCAACATATATTTGAATGATAAGAAAATTGTTAGAAGTGTGCGTTAGAAACAATGTAGAATCTATTTTGCCCATGATATAGACATTATCTAACAAAAATTTCTTTAGTTTCTCATACCAAGCTCAAGGTGCTTGTGTGAGACTATAGAGAGATTTTTTCAACAAGTAAACATGGTTAGGCAAGTTATCATGTTCAAAGCTCGGGGGTTGTGCAACATACACTTCCTCCTCAATTGAACCATTCAAAAACTCACTTCCAACATCCATTTGATAAAGAAGAAAGTTTTTGTGACTGGAAAAAGCAAGAAACATTCTAATTGACTCAAGTATAGCTACGGGTGCATATGTTTCGTCAAAATATATACCTTCTTGTTGATTGTAGCCTTGATTTATTTTTTACCACTTTGCCTCTTTCATCCAATTTGTTACGGTAGACCCATTTGGTGCCCAATGATCTTTCTATCACTTGGTCTCGACACAAGAGTCCACACTTTATTTCTTTCAAACTGCTCCAATTTTTCTTGCATGGCTTGCATCCATTCATAATCCTTTAGAGTTGCTTTGACATCTTTTGGCTCCATTTGAGAGATGAAGGCACTTTCTACATATTCTTTATTGAGTGCAGCCCACATCTTCACCCTTTCAAAAGGATTGCCTAAGATGAGCTCCTTTGGATGATTCTTTGCAAAGCGAGGAGTTGGATCCTTCTTTTCTTCATACTCCTCTTCTTCATTAACTAACACCTCCTTTCCTTTATCACCAATGTTAAGCTCTTTTGGTAGAGGAATCACCTCACCTGCAACATCATCATGTGGAACAATATCTTTGGAAATAGAGGGGTTAGTCTCAACAAATCTAATGTAGATTCTTCTACTTTGCACACTTCTATATTATATACTTTATATGCCTTGTTGGGAGTGCTATAGCCAAGAAAGAAAGCTTGTATGATTTTGGATCAAACTTGACAAGAGAATCCTTTGTGTTCAAAACAAAACAAGGACAACCAAAAACATGAAAGAAGACAATGGAAGGCTTTCTACTACCCCATAGCTCATAGGGGGTTGTCTTAAGCAAAGAATGAGTAAAAACCCGATTTTGCACAAAACATGAAGTACTAACGGCTTTGGCCCAAAACTTCTTTGGAGTGTTGTATTCTAAAAGCATAATCCTAGCCATTTCTTGTAGGGATCCTCTCTACAACCCCATTTTGTTGAGGCATTTGAGGTGAAGAAAAGTTATGTGCATGGCCGAATTCCTCATAAAAGCATTCAAACAAATCATTTTCAAACTCTCCTCAATGGTCACTAAGGATAGAAACAATCCAGAAAGAAGCTTCATTTTCAACCCATTTGCAAAAAGTCAAGAAAACATTGGGAGTATCACTTTTTGAAATGAGAAAGAAGGCTCAAATAAAGTGAGAGAAATCATCAACAATCACCAAACAATACTTGCTACCACGAAGTGATTGTGTGCGCATTGGCCAAATAGATCAATGTGAAGAAGCTAACAATCTCTCTTGGTTCCAAGGACTCCTGTAGATTTGAAGGAAGACTTGGCTTTCTTTCCTTGGGTACAAGGTTGTCATTCCTCATCCTTTTCAAAATCCAATTTTTGAAGTCCCTTCACCAAGTCCTTTTTTTATCAACTTCTTTATTTGATGCATATTTACATGACGAAGCTTACAGTTCCATAAAGATACATCATTTGAATTGGCAGCAAGACATCTACCAACAATAGGCTTTACAGAGTCAAGAACAATAATGTAAAGATTACCATTTCTAGTTCTCTTATATATGACATTGTAGGAGAGGGAATCTAGTAGCAAACATTCTACAAAAGTAAAAAGAACAAGGTAACCATTATCACAAAGTTGACTAACACTTATTAAATTGTGATGTAGGCCATCCACAAGAAGCACATTCTTGACACAAAGTGAATTTCCCACATCACCCTCACCTATTACCTTACCCTTGTTGTTATCCCCAAAAGTCATTGATCCTCCTTTCTTCTTTGTGAATTTCTTGAAGAGGCGGAATTCACTAGTCATGTGTTTAGAACAGCCACTATTAACAATCCATTGGACTTTAACCTACAAGAAAGAAGATAATCGGTGCCCAATTCAAACTTTGGGATCCATGGTTAGCTTGGGGACCCACTTCATCTTGGAGTTGGTCCCCTTATCTTTGTAAGGACAATAAGTAGAATAATGATCATCACTCTTACAATGATAACAAACCATAGGTTTCTTTGAGTCAGATGACTCTCGATGAAAGATTGGAGGTTCCTTGCTCTTTGTCTTCTTACCCTTACCTTTGCCTTTTGAAGTACCCTCATATCCAATACCACTCTTACCACTATGTTTGGTGGAGTGATCTAAGACTTCATTAAGGGACTTCTTCCCTTTGAGGAATGTTTGAAAGGTAGCTCTCAACTTATGGTTGTCCTTGGTAAGATTAACGATGGTAGTAGTCAAACTAGCAATATCATCATTTGCATGTAACAGGTCATCCTCAAGACAGAGGGCTTTAGTAAAAAGAGAATCCTTTTCAAGAGTAATAGAATCAAAATCTTTTCTAGTCAAAACAGGTCTATAAGATAAATCATTTACTTGAGCAAGTAACCTAGCATTTTCAGTTTTAAGAAATTGAATCTCTTTAAGATAAACATCTCTTTCATCTCGATGAGCATCACGAACAAGATTAAGTTCAGAATTTTCCATTTTTAAGCAAATCAAACTCATCAAGGCATTTTTGGTTCTCTTCCTTAAGAGTAGTGATACTCTGAAGGTAGATCTCATTCTCAACTACAACCCCATTGTATTGGAGCTCAAGATCAAGACATTGTCCTTGCAAAGAGTCAATGCTCTCAAGATGAACTTTCTCATTTTGATCAAGAATGTCAATTTTGAGCATAAAGATCATCAATAATTTTACCCAACCTCTTCTTCTTAGATTTGCATTCAAAATAAGAACAGGTAGCATTAACCATTTCTATAAGAGCTTCTTCGGACAACTCATGCAAGCTTATCTCACTTACCTCCCTTACCTCACATATGTCTTCACCTGTGGAGGCCATGAGTGCAAGATGGCAGTCACCTTCATCAGATCTTGTGATGCTTGAAGATGAGTCTTCCCAAGATGCATGAGTTGCATCCTTGCTTCTCTTCTCCTTGTTAACTTTCCTCTTATACTTGCCTTCTTTCTTGTAATCATCTTTTTTCTTATGGCTGCTCTTGTGGTGGCTCTTCTTCGCCTTTGGGAATTCATTCTTGTAGTGCCCTTTTTTCCCACACTCATAACACCTTGGAGTTGAGGATGAAGAAGGATTTCCTTTGAAGTGTTTGCCCTTGGAGTAGTAAGCTTCATGATCACTAGGGCCATCATATTCACTATAGGAGTTAGGAGAGGACCGACAAGCAAGTTGTTAGTTGAAGGTTCATTGCCTCTACTTGAGCTTTGAAGGCATTATCTTTGACTTTCTTTAACTCCTTCTCTTCTTTCTTTTCTTCTTACTCTTGCTTGTATAGACTTGGATCATGGGATTGAAGGCAGCTAGTGATCTCCTTCGTGGAAAAGTTTCTAAGATTTCTTACTTCTTCAATTGAAGTTACCTTTGGTTCCCATCTCTTTGGGAGAAACCTAAGTATCTTGGAGATTATTGCACCTCTATCCAAAGGTTGTCCCAAAGTGGCAAGTCCATTGACAATAGTGTTGAGACTTGAGTACATGTCCACCACTCTCTCCTTCTTGCCCATCTTGGAAGTTCTCAAGCAGGCCATTTAGCATGTAGATCCTGGACTCCTTGACTTGTTTCAGGCCTTCATATATGATGCACAACTTGTTCCAAATATCATGAGTTGTGTCCCAAGATGAGACCTGGTTGAACTCAGAGGGAGTGAGGACAACATACATGATGCTAATTGCCTTGGCATTCAAATGCACCTTCTTGACAGTGGCTTCATCCCAAGAGGCTACATCCCCGATTGGATCTTTGTAGGGGAGAATCACCACCTTCCATATATTGTAGTTGGTTCCTTGGAGGAATAACTACATCCTTCTTTTCCAATAAATGAAATTGGTGTCTTCGAAGACCAGTGTCCTCATGGAGAAGCTTCCATCTAGGCTGAGTGACCCAAGTAAGTCACTCATCTTCTCATCTCGTGGGAGATGTGTTAGAGAAGATTGTGGCTCTGATACCACTTGTTGGATCTAAGGGCTCTAGAGGGGGTGAATAGAGCTTTAAAACATGTACAAGAATAGTTAGGCCTTGCAATCAAGCATAGAAAGGACAAGAGATATTGAAACATATAATTGGACAAGTTGTTTAGAGTGGTTCCAATCTCCAAACTAGGAGATTGTTAGTCCACTACCTAGAGAGGTCAAGCTATATGATTTCTAAGATGTCTAATCCTTATATTACTTATAAGAGTTACAACAAATGACCTTATTTTTCCAGGACAAGGATACTCAGATTCCCTTGTAGGCCAAGGGAGCCAATAGCCTTACAAACAAGGTCTTACCTATCCAAGAGATGGTCTTATTGTTGGTATGTATGCCCTGAGAGCTAATCACAGGATGATTGGTGGGATACATTAAGATTGATTTGATAAACATCAAAGGAAAGCTTCCAATTCTTTCTGGTTCAGTCATATGAGATAATGATAGAACAAATTGAATGTCTCGAGAATGACAGTACTCAATGACGTATGCTTTCAGGTTTAAGACCTGAACGATGAGATCATACATATGCTAAGAGTTTGTACATTCTTATTATGTCCCTAGTCGGATGTCGTTGTGGAAGGTAGATAGACAACAATGACACACAAGACTAGATTGTGGTGTTGGTTGATGATAAAATCTCATTAGTCATGATATGGAGATATCAAACCAAACACATAGGTACTTTTTAGAGAACAAGTGTACCGGATAGACCCACTGTGAGTTTGACACATGGAACCATGACATGGTAGTCACAGTCAGTTCTCACAGTGATGGTGGTGAGTGTGATTCTTTGACCTAAAATCACTACACTCAACACATGTCGTTGGGTACACTTTGACATCATCAAACGTAGTCCTGAAACATGGGTTGTTATAAAGGTGATGATTGGGTGGATTTGACACATGGGGCTTTTGAGGGGTGAGTCATAGATATGGGATTTGTCCCTCCTGAGGGAGTTTGATATCCATGGCCACTTGATGAGTAGGATTGAGATAGGCATGCACATGCATGTGTGAATCAGTATGTGATATTGATGTCATACATATCTCCTCCAATCTACTCTGAGATCAAGAAAGTGAATGAACGTTAATAGGATGAATGTTCCATGCCTTGAGTTCATTCGGGATATCAGAGACAAAGGAATTATACATTCGTTGTAACACCATTCACGGATTGTAGAATAGAAAGTTTTTATCTAACTTTCTATTTCACTTGGGTAGCACTGATGTGCGACTAGACACTGCTCTTTACTTGTGAAGTCATAAGTGTTATGAACTTTCACTGCCAACGTGAAATAGGCCTGCAGGGTCACACACATAGGATTTAACCTAGAAGAGGAGTTTATCCACAAACAATGTTTAGATTGATTACTAAAGGAGTTTAGTAGTTCAATTAAACACTCAATCAATTGATAGCTCAATATCATAGTGTTTACAGTGTTGGACTGATTGATTAGAGTATTGGATTGATTGAAACTGCAATTGACTGATTTTTGCATAGTCTACACTCCCAACTGATCGGATCATATGATGAACCAATCAGCTCAGCTTGGTGAACCAATCAGCTCAGCTTGGTGAACCAATCGGCTCATCTTGGTGAACCAATCGGCTCATTTGGTGAGTCGATCGGCTCATGACAGGCTGAACCAACTGGTTCAAGGGTTGAACTGATCAGCTCAACTGGTCCAAACGTGTGAGTTGGGAAAGTCAGGTTGGAAAGATATTTCTCTTTGTTTCACTTGTCCAATTTGATTGGAACAAGGATTGGTATTTGGATCAATTCGAAACAAAAGAGGAAAAGTAAACCCTAATTCACTTCTAGAAAGCGTATAAATATCAAAACTTTGAAAAGATATAAAATGTGTGAAACATAATTTCTCATCTCATCATCACATGGTACTATTCACTTTCTATTCATGAGACCACACTAGTCATCATACTATCATAAGATAATAATCTTTTTCACAATATCACAGGGTATCAACCCTTATCAACATAAGAGGATTACAACTCATTCAGGGCTCAACAATTCCCAAAGGTCATTAAGACCATCATATTATTCCCTACAAGATCGTCATTATCTTTGAATGCCTTATAACAAGGCTTAACAACATCACTTATATATAATACACAACATCAACACAATATTGCATTAATGAGCTAGGTGATATTCATAAACAATCATAGCAGGGTTATATTAACATTAAGAACATTCCTTTGTTACATAAACATGCAATGAATCTAGATATGATTAACTCTCATCATATATATAATGCACATGTTTAGCATAACAAAGTATCAACCATGTGGCTATGATAACCACCAATTAACATACCAAGGTTATGATCATGTTAAGGAGGTTATTCCACCATCATTCCATCGTATAAGAATGTTAAACATGAATAATCATCTTTATCTATTTGCATTAGAGTTAGGTTCAACATGATAAATTATATCAATGTTACTAAATAGCACTCATACCCAAACCCTAACTCACATCATCCCCATTGGATCATGGATGCATAAGGTGAAGCATCACCATCTTATTCCAGACCATTCTCAAGTATGAACCCACACATAAATTAAGGTATAACAATTGGGTTATAGCATACTAGGGTTTCAACAACAGTAACAGAGTACTTCATGATTTCATTACTCATTCAAGGACTATTCATACCCAATTACCATCATTTAGTTATATTAAAGCTAGGCGTAACAAGATATACCTCATTAGGGTTACATATCAACACAATATGGTTATCATCCATTCTACTCATATGAAAGAATAGGTAAGACTACCTTATTAAGGGTAACCCTCCATTTGTTCCATCATCATTCAACCTGTATCACCATACCACAATGTCACCCAGAACCATTGGATGTTTAAAAGATAAGACCTTTGGTTGTTTACATAAGTAAACACCTTATATAAACCACCTATGAAGTCATTGATTTGTGCTCTAGAAAGAGCCACCATCTAACCCTATACATCCCTTGATTAACAACACAAAAAGTTCCATTAAGAGTAGGGTAAAACCCACAATTGATTGTTCAGTTAAAACAAGCCATCCATTGTCAACAGGTAAGCTCCTTAAGTTGATCATATAAAGGAAACCATATAAATCTCATTATTAGGACCAACATATTACATTATCCATCATTCCACTTTATTGGAGGAATAAACATTAGATCTTGACCATTGGGTCAAGTTCATATATCAAAACCATCAATTACAGTATAGGTTCGACGATTGCATCATGTAACATACTGAAACCTAGGACTTAATCTTATTCCAGGGTTAATAGCTTAAAACCCTTAGTTCTTGGAGGTTTAGTCAAACAAGGATTATTATATGCTCTTTAGTGACCTTAAATATATTAATGCAAGCAAAATCACATTAAAATGTAGAAAATAAATTAATATTACCCAATGCCTTCAAATTAATCATAAAATCAATAAAAGTTACATAAGATATGTGCATAAAAGGCAAAGTGTCCATAATTGAGAACAATGAGTTATAATTCCAAAAAAATATGAAATGAATTATCTTATGTGGTATAATGGTGGTGTAGATTCTTTATAGATTATTCCTATGCCTTAGGGTGCAAGGAAGAGAAAAAGGCAATCAAAGATAATGCTTAAAACATGATTAATGAGATATTGGGATTATTAATGAGAGAAATAATATAAATAATGGATAATGTGTTAAAAGTAAAACTTCTTAGATAATAATAACCTCATATTCGTTTTCTTGAGATATGCCTTGGCTTGGAGGCCAAGTTTCACCAATTTAGGATAATAATAACCATATCTATTTTAATTAGAAAAGAAAAGGGTATTTTTCTGTAAAAATATTAAAAACAAATATTTAATGACTTCAAAAGTGGAAATAAACATCAAATTCGTAATTTACATATTTAAATGAGTCTATGTGATAATTTGCATCTAATTTGATCCATGTCAAATATTTTATTTTATTCAGGAGAGAGAAAATACTTTAAAGACCAAAAATATTAAACATATGTTGAAAAAAATTAATTAATGTCAAAATCATGTTCCTCACGTTTAGTATTGCTTATAGGCCAACTTTTGTATTTTTAGAAAGTTTCTAGATGCCTCTAATACATTAAAAGGATAAATAAGTGATAAAATTTAAATGAATTAAATAACATAATAAAAGTCTTCAAAAAAATATAATAATGCCAAATTCGTGTTCTACATGTTAAATTGGACCTTTGGATGAATTTTGAATCAATTTGAAAAATATTTGTTGAGAAGATAAATTTAGGAGAGAGAAAGTGTGCAAAACTTTCAACTCATTATCGATAATAACAAACACTATAATAAATGGAAATAATGACAAATTCATATCCAACATACTTAATAAGACTTATGGATGAAGCTATATTATTTTTGGATAATCCTAGAGTCATTAATGCATGAGGAAAAAGAAAATATGATGTGAATTATTTAACCTAATAAAAGTCCCCAAAAGGAAAAAATAATTTCAGATTCGGATTCTATACGTCAAAATCAGTCAAGGTGTAAAGTTTGGTTAATTTTGGAGTTTGTTTGCACCCTCAAATAGGAAAAGAGAAAAAGTTAAATGATTAAATAAGAACTTTCGTCCTATTCGTATTTGGCAACCACATAAATGTCACACACATGGGCCATTGGATCTTAATCCAACGGCTCGCGGATCATCTCCTATCTTGAGTAGGAGACTCGTGCGGGTGAACAGTAATTTCCAAAAAAAAATCAGATGGTCATATCTCCCTCGTTTCTCAACCAAATCACGAGTTCTTAGGCTCGTTTGATTCCTTGCCATATTTCCCACAACATTATCCCAACTTTTTAGTATTTTCATCGATTATTTGAGCTTTTCCAAACCGACCAAAACCTCTTCTCACACCACACATACACGAACCCTAAACCACATCTCCTCACCTATATATACCTATACCCCTAGCACCCCCATCGTCTTTACAACTCAACACTATAGCCAATTTGGATTTTCATCCTTGTTTGACTCTGATATGAGCCGCCGAAGATGCAAACCTTGTGTCTCCCTTCTCTCCATGCTCTCTCCATCTCCGGCACAATCTCAGGTACCATCTCATTTGATTTCTTATTCTCTTCGTTTTGAGTACTTGTTTGTTTAATTTCGTCGAGTATAGTGCATTCGCCCAAATTTTTCCCAAGCAAGTCGGTGCTTGCTCTCTGCCATGGCATCTGTGTTGGGAGGGAGATGACATCCTGTATTTTTACTATTTTACCCCTTCTCTCTCTCAGTTTCAAACATAGATGCATATGTGGAAATTTATCATTAGTCCATATTAGAAAATTCGTATCTTTTGATTCGTTGGTCGAAAAATAAAAGTAAGATATGTTTTGGAATCAGAAAAATGTAAGATATCTAATAAAAATAAATTTGATGTCCGATTTTGAGTTTTTCGAGTAGGTATTTTTGAGGATGATTTAATTAACTAAAAATCACTAAGAATAACCCTAAAAGTCCATATCTTCAAAATACTTAATATTATATGTTATTTTGATCAGAAAAGCCTAACTAAGATGATGGTGATGTTTTCAAGACCTAAATCGGTGGTTTGTATAAAAAGTTGACAATTTTAGGGTTTTGAGTTCTTAATGAATGCATATAATGCTAATACATGTATATGGTTATAATAATAGGACAAGTGAACTCTAATCTTTCTTAGGATTTTGGAAAGTTTTTTGATTAAGACTCTATGAGAGGTATGTTAGCATCTCCTTTTTTTATTGAGCAATAACCTAAATTTTCATTATCTTGGTCCTATGGACAATAAACTAAAAACCATATCTTTTCCTTTTGAAAATGATGCTTCATGTGAAGTACCCTACTTGTTACTAATCTTGTGATCATAATATCTTCTTGACTTTCTTTTGGAATCTTTATTATGCCTTGTTCATTATGGAACCAAATTTGTTACTATATGCCCACTTTGAGGTGGTTGTTTATGATGATCACGTATGTGGTGATTAAATTGTAAATCCGACTATATCTTTTTACTCGCCTCCCTATTAAACATGTTGTGTGACTCAGTAGCCCTAGAGTAATATAATTTGCATTGGTTTTGGGTTGCGTCCCTTATTGTTTGTTTTGGGATGGTGGTTATATGCCCCATACCCAGGTTTTAGCTTTATGGGGGTTGGCCCAATTTTTAAATATATTGGGAGTTTAGTTATGTGCCAAATATCTATCAGGTTTCAACTTTATGAGGGTTAGCCACCGATTGTTATTTATGTTGTTCTAGTGCTATGTTTATCTCACCTACATGTAGGTTGTTATGGGTTTTGTGCCCTAGAATCTTTATGAGTGCTTTTGTGGCACCACTTTTATTATTGTTTTAATGGAAAGTATCCCTTTTATCATATGTTTGTGATTCTTTCTTTTATGCCTGTATGGGTAGTCCTTATCCTTTGCATGGGAAGCCTTCTCTACTTGTTGTATCTTTTCCTAATATATAATTCTCAATTTCTTTTTAGCATGCTCATGCCAGCTTTTTGTTGATATCCTCTTTTCTTTTCCTTTTATGGGGTACGCTTCCAACCCCAGGTGTTGGTCAGGGATAAGGAGATCTAGGAGGACCTCGACCATAACAAGGATAGATGACTTCGTGGGAGAGTTGTCTTGAAGTTGTTAGGTGATCCTCATCTATATCTACATATGTAGTTAGTTTTCCTTCATGTCACCCTGCATGGTGAAAGTTAGTATGATAAGTTGCCTTGTAATGGTTAGATATGTCTTTCAATTCCGTTGCTACTTGTGTTATGGTACAATCAAGTTAAATAAATATGGTTTCATCACCTTTTGAGAAAAAAAATTTGGTGGATGTTGCCCTCTTTATTTTTAGTTGGGTGTGGATCCCTATGGGATCCCACTCCTTACACATCATGTGACCTAAGAAACCATTGGTCTAAGGCTTAATTGATGCTAAAATTATATGATTAACTCACCATAGATTGTAGAGACCTGATCCACCATCATTAATGATCATTCACTATAGGTTGTTAGATCAACACTATATTCATTAATCAACATCAAATATTAAGTTGATGTCATCATTGATTGATAACATCAGTAGGTTACTTAATGGTTGATCATTATACTTCTACTTGATCCAAAACCTAACCTAAGGGGGTGACCATAGGTTGTCACCATCATTTGACACCCTTGATCACGACCATAAGTTGTTATGAAGACAACATCATAGGTTTGTTGCAATGTACCATCATCGGGTCATGGTTTATAGAAGAAATCAGTTTTAAAACCTAAAATTGACCATTGTTTGATAGGTGCTTAACACCATAGGTTGTCAAAACAACTTGATCCAAGTCATATAATACCTTAGGAATAATGTACACATGATCACAGGTTCATATATAACTGAAATCATAATAGGAAACATTATAAAAATCAAAATCCTAGTCAAGCATAGCTTTTTAGTGCATGGATCATCATTTTCAAGCAAGAACATGATATAGAAAGCTTATGGTAAGCAATAAATGTGGAGCAAGTTATAAAACTTGCCTCTAATGAGAAGATAAAACCCCACACAGAAGAAATCTCGAGCAGGTAGGGTAGAAAATCCAAGAGTAAGCTATGAATTCGTCCATCTATCACCTTTCTTCATCAAATGAGCAACCTACTTTTAGGTCAAGATCACTAGAAGGAAGCTTTTTCAACCCTAAAATGAAGTCAATTTCAACCTTAGAGCCTTTCTCCAAGAAGATCCCCACTTTCTTATTTCTTGGGCAGCAAAATTCGCAGATGAACAGAGGGAGAACGAGGTTGGGAGAAGGAGGGAGGTGGTGGAGAGAAAATGGCTCATTTTGGTGCTTGGGGATAAATATATGACACTTTAAGATAAAGAAAAAGAAAAAGTTGAAGTTCTAGTATCTATCCAAGTGTCCATGGACTTAATTTATTAAGAATATAAAAGAACACACACAAGAAGCTCCCCCATCATGTGTATAGACCTGCTTAGCTTCCCTTTGTCGAATTTCCCAGCCAATCAAATATTTCATGAGTTGATAACTACTAAAGGTAGCTCATCCGTGAAGGGAGGAAACCCTAAAATACCCTTGGAGCAAACACCTTCAAACTAAGGTTTAAATAGGCTCCCCATGGCTCAAAAAGCTCAATAATTATGATAGAATATCCAAAGAACATAATGCAAGTGATAAATTGCAAAGAAAACCTCTCAATTGGGTAAATTGCATAAAGTCCAAAATGTGCATAAAATTGCGTAACTAGCTCAAACAGTGTCCAAATCGGACCAAATTTGAAACTTAAGCTTGTCTTATGATTTCAAAGAATATATCAAGGTTTGATTAGGGTTATAAGCATTCAATTATGATAATTAAGCTTATTCAACTCATTAAGCAAGTTTAGGCCGTACAAGGGGCATACACTGATAAAGAATGATGACTGACAAGATATGCTTCATTAAGAAAAGGATAAAGGCCACACAAGACAAAAAAAGATATATGCTAATAAGAAGAGGTCTGATGTGAACTTCCTAGTGGGGGATTATGTGTTTCTAAAAGTTAAGCCCATCTGATCTATTGTCTGGTAAAAATTGAAAATCAAGTTGAGCCCTCTATGTGTGGGACCATTTGAAATCTTGGATAAATTTGGGGTGTCCTTATCATCTAGATCTTCCTCCCACCTATGATAAGATTCATAATGTTTTCCATGTGTGAGTTTTGAAGAAGTGCGTGAAAGATCCCTCACATATCTTATATGTTCTACCTATCGAGTTGTGAGAATATTGTCATATGAAGTGTTACATGTGAAGATATTAGACTCTAGATTGAAACAATTGAAGAACAAAGAGATTGAGTTAGTGAAGGTCTCTATAAGTATCATGATCTTGAAGAGACAACTTGGGATCTCAAGCAGGAGATGTTTTAGACTCACCCCTCATTGTTTGCTTGAGATTTCAGGGACAAAATATTTTTAAGGGGTGGTGCGCTATAACAACCTCAAATCTAGTTATAACCCTCTTTCTACTTTTCCTAAAAACTTAAATTATATTCCTTTTAAACTATTTTGAGTAGTATTTTCAACCCTGATATAGACTAGAGAAGTTTTGAACTTTATATCACCATCAATTCATAAAGGACCTACATCAGTGTGGCCTTAGGGAAATTTGGGGTCTAAATCAACTTTTGGTGGGATCATAATTAACCTTAGACGTGGGGTCAGTATGATAATATATCCTCCATTACCCAAGAAAGATATTTAGTGAGGAGAGGATATCCAGAGCCAATCTTAATGACATAGAAATATGAATCACCCTTTATTAGAATAATTTTCATTAAGTATTAGAAATAATGCTTAACAAATTCAAAATGTGTTTTTGAGGTTAGAATCGTGATTTTTGATGACTCATTAGTTAGCCTATAAAATTTGGATTCAAAAGGATTTTAAATACACCCCTTAATTACTTTAAAGAGAAATGTTTATAGTTTGCATCATTATTTTAGTTTAAACCAGTCATGTTGGCTTTGCCCTGGCATTAGTCGCATGTTTGTCACTTGGGTAATGCATGCGTGCTGAGAGGGATGGCTGAGATTGCGGGGATCTGACTGATCAAGGGAGGAACTTCATTGTCTCCCAGCAAACCGTGCGCGCAGACGTTACACAACTACGGGAATTTCTTCCATTGATCACACACACTTAGTTGCATAAGGGCTCATGATTTCACCAGTAGAGGTCTAAAAAGAGTAGGGTGACCATAGGGAACCTAACTTTATGCATGTGGTAAGCACCAAACGTCCAAAAATCACCTAAATTGGGTGTTTCCATTCTCACCTAAACACTATGCCGCCCCCCCCATTTTTAGTTCCCATTTCCACAGTATCATCCAGATATGAATAATGATCATTCCTTCATAGATGTAGCCACTCAATTTCCACTGAGTGCCATTGCATTCTCTTGCAAGAGTTGTTTACGTATCCGATAAAACTCGAGCAGGAGCATTGTTGTGCTTGTTTTCGGGTCAATTGGAGGTAAGGGAACCATCTCAGTCCCATCTGTTTACATTCCTCACCTTCAGTTTGCATTGGATTTACCTTAACTTATGGGTCGACAAAGGTCTCTGCCTAGTCCATTGGAGTCCTCTTCAGTGGGAGGAATTATGGGTACTTCTCCTTGAGTATAAGCTTTTATCCCAACACGGATTCATGGGGATGCTTTTAAAATCTTCGCTACTCATTGTGAATTTCCATCTATCAATGATTTTGTTCCTTTAATCTTGTGTTCTATCTCTACCACTTTGCTACCAGCTGATGATGTAGCTGGGCAGTGGTCCTTTGACCCAGTTGCTATGCCAGATCCCTCACGAGATCATGAGGATGACCTAGGGTGATTGGGTTACTCATTTTTGCTTGATGCTCACCTGTTAGCTTCTACCCCTAATTTTTTTTGTCATTTTGATGTTGGAGGATGTCAGAGCCCTGGTTCTAGTTCTACATTGTGTGTCGTGGTTGAAGCCTAGTTGGGATGGTCATCCGTGTGTGAGCCTTTGGTTTTTCTTCCACAACCAGTAATTCCAACTTGTTTCTTGAACTCTCCCTGACATCAACAAGTCTCGATGAACATTCTTCACCTTTCTAATCAATGTAGGAGCTCATTATTGTGAGCAAGAATCCAAATCACATGTAGGAGAGACAATCTACCTGCAAGGATGGTCCTGTTGGAAAGGGATTCATCCCTGGAGTGGGTTTGATCCCTTAAAGGTGCTCATGTAGTGGATCACGAAGGAGGGACAATCATCCTTGCGTTTTGAATCGATCCTGATGACAGTCCTATTTGGGATACCATAGGGCAAAATCATTGTTTTGCATTGGCCCAATTATTTAAAATCCAAGAAATTAGCCTAACTTGGTAAATATGTAATAAATCAATAGAGGGTCTAAAAAATACAAATAGGTGTATTTTCAAAATTAGAGGAATGTTCTTGATTTATTGACACTATTTAAAAACCCAATTCTGAGGTTTTAGAGAGGGTATTTTAGTGGGCTAATTGTTGCATGAGATATAATATTAACTCTAGGTAAAATTTTATGCATAGGTGGTGTTAATCCCAGTTCAAACCTAGGTGTTCTATTTCTTGACTTGAATAAGACTAGAGGTATATACTCCTCTCTTTTTAAATTGGGCATACATATGACTAAACTTTTCCCATAATAAGGCATCTCTTAGAACATGTATCCTTTTGCTCCACTTGTTGAAATATCATACTCTATCAATTGAAACTTATTGTTACTTTTTTGAGATTATTGTTACCAGGTTGAATTGGATCAATGACCTCACCTATTATTGTGCTTGGATCTTACTACATATGTTTGACAAATGATGCATTTTTCCACTCTATTTATGCATGATGCATAATAACACTAGATAACTATTGTAGACACTTATGTGTAACCATTAGGGTGTGCTTTTCTTCCCAGGTGTTCTTTTCTACCTATATATATACAGAGGCATGCTTTTCTTCCTAGGGTGTGGTTTTCCACCCATTTTATTTAGGACAATGACCAGTGGAGTCATGGTCCTACTATAGTTAGTTTAGTTCAATGTATCTACATGCAAATATTTGTAATGATACTAATGATTGAATATGGCAAGAGTTGTTGTTTCATTTGTTCACTTATAATGCATCATTATTTTGGAAGTTCCTCCTTTTTCTAAATCTCATTTCAAGCATACCCAACTTTAATGGACCCTTTTGATGGGAACATCATACTTTAATTTTGAATCAATTAATGCCTAAGTTATTCTTCTAATGTATATACTCAATTTTACTAATTCATGCTTCTTTGCTTCCCCATTCTTGGTGATGTCCCCCTCGACCCAGGATCAGATCAACCTATAGACCTTTTTTGGGAGGAACAAAAGGTAGAGGGTCCAGGACTTGAGGAGACCATGAGAAGGTAGCTTGAGGCTTCTGAGATGGCTAGGTTTCCCACTATAACTAATCCATTTAGTTATATTCTATTTCTTTTCCTTGTTGACCATGTGAACTTTTATTGGAACTATTTTCTTGAGATGTAACAATTTAGTTAGTTCTGTTGTTATACTTTTATATGCTCTTGATGAACCAACTATTTGAGAATATTTTAGCGCCCAAATTATCTAAATGTGGTGAATGAAATTATGGGGTTGTGCTTGTTTATTTCTAAACTAGTAGTAGGGAGTGGCCCTATGGTTCCACTCCTTGCATAATGGTATTAGAGCATAGAAGTCGGTACTCTAGAATCTCAAAAACCCTTATGTTAGGTTTCTTACCCTTGTTTATCCCCTTTTTAGGATGACCAACTTGTTTAGAGGGATGAACAACGTATCCTACCGATTCTTTAATAGGTATGATGGAAACACCACACTTCCAAACACTTAGATTGACATGCCCCATATGGATCCTCACTTGGTGACCCCAAATGCACAAGCTATCCCTGGAGTTCAACCGGTGGTCACCCTACCACCTCCTATCTTAGAGATTCCACCGCTACCAACCTTCACTCCAGAGAAAGAGTTGGCCTTTTTGCACCAACTTATGTCTACTTAAATGATTGGATGGGTGCCACCTCCACAATAGTCAAACCCAAGGAGTGCTATCTCATTACGTTCATAAAGATGTAACCACCCTACAGCAAGGGGGAAGGGGAGATCGAAATGGTGGATAAGGTCAATGATTGAGTCTTGGCCATTAAGCGCACCTTCAAGGGCATGGTGTACCCTCCTCAACAGAAGGACTGCTTTGTTTCTTATGTTCAGGATAGACCAGCTCGTGTTTGGTGGAATAGGATTTTGCACACTCATGATACCTCGCAAATGATCTAGGAGAACTTTATTGTGATTTTTCATAAGAAGTACATATGTTCTTCCATTCTGAAGAAGAAGCAAGTAGAGTTCTACAACATGAGGAAAGATTTGCTGAGTGTTTCCGCTTATATCCAGAGTTTCTTATTGTTGGAGTGCTACAATAAAAACCTAGATGAAGATCATTGTGTTGAACCATTCCTGGAGGGTTTGCCATATCAGATTGGACAAGCTTGTGTACCACAACTTCCACCCACCTTTCAGTAGTTGGTGGACAAGGCACTCACCATTGAATCTTATTCAAGTTACTAATCATCATCGTACAGCCCCAACAAATAGAAGACTGTTTCTGAGGACCATCTTGAGAAGTGAAAGCGATGTCTCCACCATCACTTTCCAGGGAAGTGCCCTTCTGGGAGTTTTTCACAACAAAGAGACATGATTCATATGACTTGCCATGAGTGTGGTCAAGAAGGACATATCAGACCCCAGTGCCCTATCCTATCGAAGGAACCATCTCCCACTCAACCACAAACCCTACAACAGCTTCTACCATAGCAATGATAATGGAAACCTACGAGGAACAACAATAATGATAACAATCATCAGGGTCATCATATGCTTGTTGAGAGGTGTGGAGACTGAGTCTACACAATGGATGATATGGAGGTTGGTGACAATTATGAAGTCATCAAAGGTATGGTGCATCTACTTCAGCAACCTGTTAAAGCTTTGTTTGATTCAGTAGCTTCATATACCTTCATTTCTTCCTGACTCAGCGGGTAATATCTTCCTTATTTGTGGACTACATCCGAGATGTTTAGGCACCTAGAGGTAGGGTAGTCTCTTCCTTTTTGAAAATTCCGTCCATATATTTGAGCGTAGCTAGGAAGATGCTTGTGATAGATTTATCATCCTTGACATGATAGATTTTGATATCATCTTGTGAATGGATTGGTTGAAGAAGTTCAAGGTCGCTCTATTTTGTGGAGATAGGAAGGTCATTTTTCTACACCCTGATGGTGGGTGTGTATGTATCAAGGGCCAGAAGCATAACAAATGACAATTCATAATCTTAGCACTCAAAATAAAGAAGTTCGTCTTGCATGGCTGTTGATCCTATCTGACATCAAGTGTTCTCAACCCTACAACACCACAGTTGGAGGATATTGAGGTGGTGTGAGAGTTTTTGTGAGTTTTCCCTGATGAATTGTTGGGAATTCCTCTTACATGAGAAGTCAAATTCTCTATCGACCTCATGTCTGGTATGATCCAATCTCAAAGCCATCTTATCTTCTGGAACCTATTGAACATGTTGAACTTAAGAAGTGGTTCCAAGAGCTCCTAGAGCTAGGGTTTGTTCACCCTAGCATCTCACCTTTGGGAGCCCCAGTTTTGTTCGTGAAGAAGAAGGATGGCTCCTTGAGGATGTTCATGGATTATCATATGCTTAATCAGGTGATGATAAAGAATCTCTACCCACTGTATCACATTGATGACTTGTTTGACTAGCTAAAGCCTTCCACCGTGTTCTCAAAGATGGATCTATGAAGCGGCTACAACCAGATGCATGTGAAGAATGAGGATGTGTCAAAGACACCTTTTAGATCTCATTATGGGAATTATGAGTTCCTGGTTATTCCCTTTGGCTTTACTAATTCGTTGGCTGCTTTCACAAACTTAATGAATCAAGTTTGCCACCCATGCTTGGATAGTTTCATGGCGATGTTCATTGATGATGTGCTCATTTATTCTGAATCTATGAAGCAGCATCGAGAACATATGTGGATTGTTCTTCAAGCCATGTGTGATCACCAACTCTATGCAAAGTTCTCAAAGTGTGAGTTCTGGATCGATGAGTTTATGTTTTTGGGACATGTAATCTCTATGGGTCGTATCGTCATTGATCCTATAAAGGTCGAGGTCGTGCTGAAGTGGCAACCACCAAAGAGTCCTTCTGAGATAAGAAGTTTTCTGGGCCTAGAAGGTGACTATCGAAGGTTCATCTAGAACTTTTCTAAGTTTGGTCTTCAATTGATAGAGATGTCCTATAAGGATGCTTAGATTATCTAGAGACCTGAGTGTGAGAAAAGTTTCTTGGAACTGAAGAAGTGTTTGACTTCGTCCCATGTGTTGGCTCTGCCTATGGAAGGAAAACCTTATGTCATTTATATTGATGTTTTTGGATAAGAACATGGAAGTATACTTATGCAAGAAGGACGATAGATTGCCTATGCCTCATGGTAGTTGAATCCAAATGAAACAAACTAGCATATGCACAATTCAGAGCTGGTTTCCATAGTCCATGCTCAAAAGATTTAGCACCATGACTTGTACGGAGTTCAGTTTGAAGTTTTTTGTGATCATAAAAGCTTGTGTTATCTTATGATGCAAAGGACCTAAATCTATGACAAAGATGATGTATGTAATACCTCAAATATTATGATTTCATCATCACATACCTCCCTAAAAAGGACAATGTCATTGTGGATGCTCTGATAAGAAACAAGTATGTTGTGTGTACTTCTATACATTGTTT